>JAJEKV010000015.1:2744851-3355632 GCA_021234155.1 Isoetes taiwanensis | reverse complement strand
TGCCATGTATTGCTAAATGGTGGATCTAGACCCAAAATGGTGGATCAAAGACTAAAGGAAAAATATGCAGCTTATATACATGATAGATAAATTTGAGGAACATAAGAAAAGGAATAGAATGAAAATTTACCTCAAAACAAAATAAAACGCTGATGATGGCCTATTTGTTGATGTTTAATAGAGCAAATTTAAACTTATCTTGCCCACTCAGAAAGCAAAATAAGTAGTTGCCTTAGGGTATAATCGATGTTACTTAGAAATCAAACCACATTCACAAAATGCCAATTAGAGAAGGTAGAAATTTCTAGAAACTTAAAACGCTTCCTAAACTGCATGTATATCTAATTGTTGCGTATATCCGGTGCCATTGAAAATTTATAGCTATTTGATACATAAGCTTATGACAAACCTAAAGCTATTCTATGTTCCTTTGCCTGCTTAACTCTTTTTACTCTTTCTTCAATGCCAAACTTGACTCCCTCTCCTCATAATCTTGCTACCTTGTTACCTTTTTCGATACTCTATTGAACTCCTTCTTTGCCATACTCATTTTCTCTCAACTCTAATTCTTCATCTCAGAGGGGTTTTTGTTGGCTATATCATTTTCCAGTGTTAGTCGCATGGCATGGGAGTTTTTATTGGGGTCAGGCCGGAATTTTTGTACTTGGAGTTTTTACTCGCTGTAAGAAAAGACATCCGCTTCCTCATGGATACTCATAGTCAATCTAATTTGTCTCATTAACTTGCATCTTATCTATCTGCCTTTTCCTCCTTAGGAAAGGTTGGAGTTGTATGAATTTTGCTTCACTACCGCTATGATTAGCGTAACTATGTAATCGCTTCTCTTGATTAATGGAAAAATTCCACTTTACTCTCAAAAAAGGGAGGCTTATTAAAGATGTTGACAAGGGCTCCTCTCCTCCTCCCTCCTCCTCCTCCTCCTCCTCCTCCTCCTCATCTCACCAAACATCATTATACGGATCGAGGAATAAAGGGCATATATGCTTATCCACAGCTCTCATGCCCTGAGTCACCCCTGCGGTAGCTATAACTCCAAAACCAAAGGAAGGAAGGAAGGAAGTTACTTTTATCGCCCACGAGACCAATCGTCTATGGGACCATTTGATAAAAACGCAGCAAGCTTGAGCCATCGCCGGATTAAAACCCTCGCTCAAGGGTTTCGAGGAAAACTGCGGCGGTTAAATCACCACGACAAATCAGGCTAATCATATAAAATGCGTAAACATCCTATCATATATGGAATATGCACCGCCCGTAGTGCCTAGTCACGACACGCCTGTGCTGGGGCAAGCAGACTACAGGTCCAAAGCATCTCCCGATGTATGACCCTGTGGCATCGCATCGACGCGTGTCTATCAAGAATGTAAGGCACGCTCCACCAGACCAAGGGGAGCCGATCCGCCCGACCCCATCAACTGGGCAACTCGAAAGTGTGAGACTCATCCTCAATCTGCACTGCTTGACAAGATCGACAGAGCTCTGCCTCAAGGGCTCCCTAATCCACTCCGCCTGCCTCGATGCTAAGATGGTGGGCACCTGCGCGAATGGAGGCAATGAGCCTCGCGCTTCCAGGCACCGAACGCAGGTAGAGGCTGGGGCCCCGCTAACACGCGGTTGATGTGCCTGTAATGGGGCCATTTTGACCTGCTCTAGAGCCAATGGATCCTGTGAGTTCGCCAAGGAAACAAGCATCTAGGTACTCCCCAGCCGCCATTTATCTACCACGCTACCAAATTGCATGACCAGGCTCCGCATCGCCCATCCGGCTAACCATCGATCTCTACTCTCCAACAGCCCTAAGCCGCTATGACTCATGGCCACAAGCAAGCCGTAAAAAGTGGAGCCGAGCATCACCCATAGTAACCACTTTCAAAATAGATCTATGTGTCTATCAAGGGTCAGCCACGTTTTTCAAGTAAGAATCCGGGCCGCAAAGGCAGAATTGACAGGGGATCAAGGCTTCACCCTATGCCCAAACAAAATGCCTTCGTGACTGCCTAAGTCGGCTCCAAAATGCTAGAAGAGGACGGCACGCCCCAAACTCACTCTGCATTAAGGACAAAGCTCAACAATGCCTTAGTCAGAGTGTGATCGATGGCCCTAACTATAGCTCTGCCGCGGGATCACAGAAACAGCATTGTGTATAAAAGCGCTTTTCTCAGCCATTACCTGTAAGCTGATAGACTTTCCCAAGAAAGTGGTGGAGGGGAACTCCCCACCTCGAAATAGGGGAAGTGACACAGTCAGTTCCCTGGGAGATGAGTGTGAGGCATGGGGTGACGTAGTGATATGAGAACCACCCCTGCCTGCATGTATTGACGCCAAGATACCCAGAGAGCTCCTGTAGTTGCAAATGTGTCTAGGCATCCGTGAGATCGTATATTCTTCGCAGGGCCAAAGAAAGCAACATCAAATCAGTGATATGAGCCGGCTATTAATTCGTGCAGCGATGTATGCCATTCCCCCATGCTCTGCAAGCCGTGGCTCAACTGACAATGAGGCCAAAAGTGCTCCGCCAGAGGGGGGTAACTCCGGGCTTAATTCTCGACATACCGTAAATGCTATTCATGATCGATCCCCGCCAAAACAACTCTCATACAACCTCGCCAGAGGCGGCATTCCTCGCGCATTGTGCAAATGGAGTTCCCCAGCTGACGGCCAGCTTCCACAAATCTCTTTTTCGACCAGACGCGCCTTTTCGGCGTAAGTCCACAGCAAAGACAAGTCCGTTTTGATTCCTGGCCGTTTTCAATCGCCCGGGCAGCTAAAGATATGGTCAATTTGAGTGGCGTAAATGGTAAAGCTCGCTTCGTAGTGGGAAGTTTCCGCACATCCGGCCGCCATTTGCCGGCCAATCGCTGCTGAAGAATGTGCCACCAACCGCTTTGGCAAATAATCAACCGATTATGACCGGCCCAGACTACCTACCAGTAATTTTTCCGCCAGAATGGGAACAACCCGGGCTTAGGTCCATTGTCTGGGAAACCTCCCCGAATGCCTGAATGGTGGTGCGAGGACCGCAGACAAGCTTGGCCGCTCACTTGAGTAACTCCTACCAAGAGTACCATCGAGGGCCACCGGGCCCCATAGGCTAGCCGCGTGCCCTCCTCAACATCCTCATCCACGGTGGTTCAATGGGGGGGCCATCCTGTGGGGTATGGGCGCATTGCCCCCAAGTGGAACAGAGTCAGCCGGGCATCGCTCCACCGCCGCGGATGTCCCCAGAGGGCTGGCCGCTCTTCAAGCACTCCGCGCTTTCAAAGGTTCGAGAGATGAGTGTCCAAAGAGGCCAACATCTCCCCTCATATAAGCAAAATCGCTTTGCGGTCCTTCATGGGCGCCAGATCAGGTGTGGTGGTCAAGTGTTTCAAAATACTTCCTGACCGGTGATGGATTTGAGTCGCTGCTTATAAGCTTTTTTACAAAACCAGATCAAACCATCGAAGCATGCTTAGTCGTTGTCACCCAGCGGGCGACGCTGGGGAAGTCAATAGCATTCCGCGATCCCGAAGAAGGTCAAAATGGCCTCACTACGCTTCAGTGTGGAGGCCCTAGAATTACCGAGTGGCGTGCTCATGAAAGATTCCGCAGAAATCCTCCGCCATAATCGAAATCAACCAGAGGACTACGAGGGGTCAGCATAGTGGGCTCAGCGCTCAAACCAGTCCAATAGCGGAGGTGATCCGAGTCGACCTCCTCATCCCGATCGCCCAGTGCTCACCCTAAATCCAGATCATTTAGATGGTTATCTTGGCAAAGAACTACAAGCACATAGTCCACTAGACCTCTGTCTGTCCTGTCAGATGTGCACTTATGAATGCCACTGGAAAGGCTAAAATATCAAAATGCCAGCAGTGAGTAAACGTCATTGGGAAGTTGTGATCAGTTGGCTATCCCACTCCGCTACAAGCCAAAGCATTAAGTATGTAGGCCGCCAGGACATCGCTGAAATTGCTCAGATAAATGCTTCTACCCTACCCGTGCATTAAAATTTAAGAAGGACGACTTACCCAACTGGGCTGGCGTCAGCCAGGCGTCATCATAGACTTGTTACTTGGCCCATCCCATCGACGGGGTGGCCGCCATAGCGTGCTGCCTCAAGGGAGGGAAACACAGCGCGAAAAAGAGGGCGTTTACCAGTATTGGCGTACACGAACTCCCAGTACCGCTGTGTCTCCCGCCCTATTCGAGGGCAACCGAATGTGCTATGCTGTCCCAGAGTAGCAAGCCACCCACCATGCGACCCCGCCGCCCCGTATTGCGTATTAAAGACCGAGAGTCGTTGGTAACTACAAATCGTAGCCCGTGGTCTGCATGATGTCTCTGCCCCAGAGTAGATAGAGATCCATACTCACGCTATTTGAAAGTTTTGGGATTGCCTCTTTAGCAGGTGGAAGTTTCTACGTAGCCTGCTGAGAATTCTGGTATAAATTCCGACGACATAGGATGGCAGGCGTACCGAGTCATGGGAGTGACGGAAGTAGAGGCTCGAAAGTGGAGAAGCAGATGGAGCGCGGAGGCAAAACATGTGGCCGAGAGGGTACGCGAGGGAGCAGAGGCAGGAGCAGAGAAGGGGGCCGTGGTAGTAGAAGGTAAGCGTACGCGGCACGTGGTCAGCCGCTGGCCTGCAGCAGCAGAGCAGCCGCCAAATGCATCCCGCCGAATCAACCGCCGCACTCGCTGGCGTAACGCTCACCCCCACGTTCTGGCTCAAGGCGGCTCTGCCGTAACGTGTGAGATCCGGCCCATGTATTGTGGATGTCCCCTTCAACATCCGCCCTCGCTAATATGGCATCACGCATCGCGTAACCTAACCGCGGAATATGGTTAACAAGCGGTCACGCCGCCGTTTCCCGCGCCGCCAGAAATGCGAAACGGCTCGAATGTCATCCGGATCGTGAGAATGTGTGTTCCTGATAAGTTGTGGGCGACTCTCCCCGGCCGCCTGGGCATACCTCAACTACCGATTGTGGTCAGCCACAGCCCCGAGTTCTCCGCGCCTCGCTGGGTCCAAGGTGGGCTGCAAGGCCGTCCCGGGGGCTGGGGGTGGTGGTGGTGGCCGTGATGATGGAGTACCGGAGGTGGCCGGGGCAGCAGCATGTGGGACGGGTCAGCTTTCTGGGAGGCCGTATGATAGCTGCCTCGAGCCAAGGCTTCTACTGCGAAGCTTTCCGAGTACGCTCTCTGCAGCCTCGGGCCGCCGCTTGGCCATCTCCCGCCTCAAGACCGCCGCAGCCTCGACTATGAACCCCAGAGGGAGACCGCTCGTCTCTGGGTGGGATGCCGCAGCCTGAGCCTGTGCTCGAGTAGCGCAGAGCGCGGGCTCAGCCCCGCGACACGCGCGCTGAGGGCCGGCTTCGCTGCTCATCTACTCGGGCGATCCCGGTTGTCTGGCCGCTCGCAAGAGCACCAGGCCCCCGCGGCCATGGTGGTGGCCGCTTACCGACCGGGGTCGGTGACAACAAGGGACCATCGCCTCCCCCGTGATTAAGTACGCTTTCCCTCTCCCCGTCATGGCAGTCCGCAGTGATGAACACAGGCCCAGGCGCCCGCATGTCAAGAATCCTCGCCGCCTCGCCGCCAGCCGGCGCAAGGCCAAGGCTATCTTCCATTACGCCGCAAGCGCGTCTCCAAGCTCAGGATAATGTTCTTTCACTCGATTGCCTTTTGAGCACATGGGATGCCGAGACTCATCTCCACCGCCATGCCACGCGCACTCTAGCCTCAATAATGCAGCACCGCTAGCCTCCATTCCCGCTTGACGTGGTTCCAAATTCCCGCCGAGGCAGAGTTCCTATGTGGTTCCGAGCAATTAATCCCTTCCGCGCTGGCTCACAGGGGCTTAGCTCAGCCTCAGCCTCCTTCTTCTATGGAGGATGACTCTTCCATTCATGATGGCCGACGGACCGGTTGTGCTACGCCCTCGCCTTGTTTCCTGTGTCGGCCCATCTTCGGTGGCCATGAATTCCCCAAAGTTTGAGGGATCTCCGCCGCGGAAAGTAAGCCTTAGAATTGAATTTGGGGCTCAAGAACGCCAAAGTGTGAGCACCTTTGGGCTAGTCAACTAAACCTTTTCGACATTTACTAAAACATACGCTTAATCCTCATATTGAAAATACTTACCAAATACACCACCGAACTAGGTATGAATTAGTAAAACATTCTCGTAACCTTCATTAGTAGTACAACATTATTGTACCTTTCACACCGCGCGGCCAAGGCCAACAACTAAGACGCGCAGGCTATACTCAAAGAAGGAAGAAGAAGGGCTGCCACAAAACCCTAGCACAATAAGCTCCGGAAAACAGCAGATTTGGAGCACTGAAACAAAGACAAGCATGCAGGCAATTATACACCGGGTTGGAAAGCTCTCTGAACCAGCTTTCCAACAGCTTCCAAGCAATAAGGAAAATCACCGGCTAACGATGCCAGAGATACAACCACAAAGTGTCTAAGAGCCGCCACGTAAAACCCTGTAGCACACAGCCCGGAAAACAGCAGATTTGAGCACTGAAACAAAGACAAGCATGCTACTACACCGCTGGAAAGTTCCTCTGGAACCAGCTTCCAACAAGCCCAAGCACATGAGACCGACACCTGATGTGAGAGATACAAATTGGCCAAAGTGTCTATGGGTCGCCAAAACCCCAGCACACGTACCCCGTTCGGGGATTTAATTAAAGTTGTGTAAGGAAGTAATGGCTAGTAAAAAATGCTACCTTTCGTGGCCTTAAAAAAGGTATTGTACATATCTCGAAAGAGAAATATCTAGTGAAAAAGAGAAGAAAAAAATAGTCTAGAATAATAAATACTCCCCATGAATATAATAAGGCAGGTAAGCTTACACATGACGACTCATTCAACATATACTCAATCCAAGGCACATTAGCCATCATGCCGTAATAAAAATTATAATAAGCAAATAAATAAGTTATACTTATCCTCAATTGTTTTGGGGATGTGGTGGCTATATAATACAATCGATTTTGTGCATGCTTTTATGTTCAAGTAAGCGTAGAGCTTTTTGCTCGTAGTCCTCAGCTTTTAATGATCATAATACAACAAAGTTCTATTGTCTAACATGCCTGTGACTAATTTGAAAATGGCCAAAATGACAAGTGAGGTGGGTCGACTAGACTCACAAAGAATATGGCATTTCCCCGCTCCATGTCGCAACATCCTCCTCGCAATAATTTCGCTTTAAAGTAATAAAAAGTGAGGTAATCCTACCAAGAAGCCTTGTATTCACATGAAAGAATAGAATAGAATAGAACTGTGTATAACATATTCAGTTAGTGTCCAGATAAAGATGCCCCTTTGTACCGCAATAACTTGTGTCCGTAAAATGCTTTATACCACAGGTTTACCCACTATCGTAGTGCAGACAATGATCAAGGCTACATCGTGAGAAGAGACAATTGAATGAATCAAGACGCGAAAGTCTTCTATGTTCATCACTGCTTCAGACAGACAATAACTTCAAGTTTGTTCATAATGCTAACTCCTTTTTTTCTCGGAGAGATAAAACTTTGCACAATCTCTAATAATTGATAGAGGACTATATGATGTCGCATGTATTACCTCACAAAATTTATTATTTTCAAAGAAATGAGGAGTTCTTTGCTTAGTATAGGCTTATGAACCCATTCTTGGTACTCTCTCACCAGGCCCATCTAAAAACACACTTGGTATTCCGTGGAAAAGCTGCGCTTGCAAACATGGTTTGCAAGGTTGTTCTAAATTAAGTATAAAATTTACCCTGAAAGACGGTGGGGTTTATTCAGGTTTATTACGTAAAACCTGTCGCGCTACTATCCACTTCCCGTACGGAGGTCTCACAAAGATAGCATCCAATGTAGACAAAGTTATCAACATAGATTGTTAAAGACAACTTTAAATATACTGTGCCTGAGTTTAGTTTTACCCGTTGTCTTCTTCTAAAATACCAACATGTGCGTTCAAAGATTTCAAAAGCAGATTTGCTATGGGCATGGTCGTGATTGATTATCCAACCCCTTCATTAATTCGGCCTACATCTTGACTATTATCAAGGTTGTTCGCTTGTTTGAATCAAAGGTTGGCAAACAATTGGTTGCAAAGGAGGCCGCAACGAATGACGGTTGGTATTGATGATCTAAGAGGTGATTCCTATGGAAGGAGCAATGACTATCTATAAGCCTCTGCCAGTATTTCAACATGGAAAGATGCGCCTCAACCCAGCCGGAATTACCAAGGTAATGGATTCATGCTTCAAATGCACCTTTCAAAATGGTTCACAAGATTCGTGTAAGGTTGAATTCTCAATTCCTGCATTCTGATTCTCGAGCCCCACAAAGGAGATTCAAACCCACGCTGCATCAAAATCGGGACAATCCGCTAAGGAACCTGCATTTGGGTATGTCAACCCCTGATTGACTCACTGAAGAAAAACAAGAGCGAAAATGAAACGCACTTATTTAAGAAGTGCTTGGAAAGATTCCTTTATAAAATTGGAAACTTGAAAAATGGACAAAATAGGAGCAAAATGCATTGTTGAGCAACAAGATTCGAAATACCCCAAAAGCAACATTTTTAAGCCTTCAATTTTAAAAAAGGGCAAAAAAAAAAAAACTTGTTTTGAGGAGAGAGACATTAAATTTAAAACTCATTAAGTATTTGTTGTTGAAAATAGAAGGAAATATAATTTTGTCTTTTTAAAAGCTTAATATAAGTACTAAGAAAATCAAAACATAGAAAAGAGAAAGAGTGTGAAATCATAAAATCAAAAACTAACAATTGTTCTAATTTTAAGCATTGTTAAAAGTATTAAAGTTTTCAAAGCTTTGAAAAATCTTCATCAAAATATATTGAAATTCTAGCACCTAGATATAAATGAAAGTTAATTTAAAAATAATCGCCTCGATAAATTTATACGGAGGTGGCTCTTCCCAAAATTAATGTGACTCTGCTCTTTAGGATATGTCTCTATGCAGGTTTTAATAAAGGCAGACGCTCCTTCCGATTCTAATGGTACAGTGCCGCTTTCAGCACCACAAAGCTCCAGTGATCGACAAACCCAATTCCTCATCTCTTCTTCCCGCAAGTGGAGGTCGGATTGGTGATATGTGCCTTCACATCGCCAAAGACTCTGCTCCCAGTTTCAAGCTACCAGAAAGGATCTACAAGAGCTTATCCCCGGGTTCCTTATGAAACTTATTTTGTCCCGTCTATGTCGACGGAGATAAATATCAGCGCCTTGCTTAAGGGCCAAAACGGCCATGTAGCCCGAGCCCTCAAAATGTACCCAGAACCCAAATTTCCGCAGAAAAACCACAAATAAATTATTAATTAACCGCGGTGGGTTTCTGATAATGGTAGATACTACGCCTCCTGCCGCGTAGGGTCTCTACCTTGTAGAACAAATTGAAAACCGAAGGCGCTGCAGAGCCTTTTCATTCGCTGTATTGTTCGAACCATATTTTGGCTCATACTGTGTAGTAAAACCAATAAGGAAATGTCTAAAGCAGCTTCATTTCTCTCTACGACCACCACCATGTCCTTCATGATTGCTTTAGCTCACAAACAAAAAGCAATTAAACATTAAGCGTAGAAAAGAAAACGAACAAAATAAGTTAGTTATGGTGTGGCGTATAAATTTATGTACGCCAATTGTCAGCTGTGATAAGCAATTCGTACCATTTAGGCTTACCGTGGTATAAATTTATACTGCGGTGTTAAAGTAAATAGAAAAGCAAGAAATTCAAAGCTACTATACGCAGCCAGCCCATGCATGTTTCCCCAATGGCTTTGCAGTTAATCACATCGGCAGTTCGAATGAAAAATGATGAGACTTCCGCTTTCGTGATGTCGTGGATTTCTTTAGGCTATCCAAGAAAGAACGGACGTAAATGGAGTAAAAGCCTCGCCAAAGTATCATCTCGATTTTTAAAGCCATATGAAATATCTCAAGAATGCATAACGAAGTTTTGTTTGTTCAGTGAGTCCCTACTGCAGTCACCTCAACAACCCCTGACTGACGCCCTTTAATTAAAATACCGTGGTAAATCTCTCGTAGTAGTGCCTCAAATCAAGTAGTGCGCCGACTTGCTTTCCTTGCTCAATTGCTTTCAGCCTCGCCTCTCCTTGGCCCCAACCAGGCTTAAAATCCCTGGTAGGCCTTTCTTCTTATTCTCAAGAAGAAAACTGCAGACAAACGCATTTAAACAAATAAGTATCGTATAAACTTACCCACCTGCTAATGTACTGCCTCTCGATAATAGTATCTCTGTGAGGTAGAGGTTGGATATAAAGCCTTGCACTCCCTCCCACCTCCGGTGTTTAGCCAGCCATTAATTCCCCGTCAAGTGTGACAATGTCTTTCCTCATCACAGAGGGAAAAATGTGATCGTGACAAAATTAAGAAAAAAGAACACTACATAATAAATGTGGCTTAATGCCTAGCTTCTTGGCCATTTCCTCAATGTATGAGAGTAAATTCTTTGGCCACAACTTTTTCTAGAAGCCCATAAAAATTTTTTCAAACTCAGAGTCGGCCCAAGCAGGTACAATAACAATGCCTATAAGCTTTTTGTTTTGCCTCACCACCTTTTTTGGTTTTTTCCCAGAGCTAGATTGTTCTTTTCCAAATTTCACCATCTTCTAACATACAAAATATTCTTCTTGAAGATCCCACACTCGTTGACTCCATCTAACACAAGTATTTTAGTGTTCAATGGCTAACAAGCCGCTTGTTGTGAAGTCTACCATATTATTGCACACCTTAATACCACCTACTCAGATAATTTATATCAGGATCAGCATCGCGTGATAAATTTATACCGTACCGGGTCACTAGATAATTACTATAGTCATTACCGTGCACCAGATAAATTTATACCGCAGCTGGTGACTGTGATAAATTTATACCGCATCGCGTCTCAGTCACTTCAGATAAATTTATACCGGTGGATCAAGTACCCGTGATAAATTTATACCGTGGCTGGTCTCTCCTTTTGGCACGCATTTTACAAAGTTCGACAAGTTAATATACAAACCGCTTATGCTAAGCATACTACGCACAACTAAATTAAAAGCTTTTACTTACTTGACCATCTCAAAGCAAGTCGAAGTAATCAGCCGATCTCGCTCACGCCATTATGGGCTTCTGTCCGAACAATCGTAGTCGCAGGCAAAGACTGCGGACACAAGCTTCTCAAGTTCTTGGAGCTTGTTCTTTTGTTTTGAAGTCCTCCCTCATGCACTTGCTTGAACTCTACGATTCCTGCATGAAGCGGATCTTGTCTATAAGACTCATTTTAATCAAGTCATTGCCTAGGATTATGACTCACTCAAGAATGACCTTTGCTTCCTCGTCAGTGACTCCAACGTAGATATGTGCTTCTACGCCTTCCAAACTGCTATTTTATTCTTCTTTTGAAAGTTCCTTCCTTGCTTTGTAACTATGTGTGCCTCCAAGTACAAAAATATGTGTAACTTAATGTTAGCCTTTTTTTATAATCTTTAGTTATTGTACTAGACTCGGCCAACCATTACAACTAGTGGCCACACGGGCATGAGTGATTCCTTTCTCATTCTTTGCTTGAGAGTAGCCACATGCCATGCATACTTTCAGTGACTAAGAACTCCGACCCCATCTTCATTTTTAGGCGGCCTCTATTAGTGTGCTCAATGTCATGAAATTGTTTCCGCTAAGCAGCTTTAGTGTCATTAACTGCTTTTGAGAATAGCACTTGACTTGTCTACCAAGCCACAACAATATCCCACCCTGAGCCTTCAAGAGCTTCACATCATAGTCAATGCCTTTTTGTGGTTCTAGTCTTTTTTGGTGGAGGTCAGATTCACGCACAGGAATGCTTCATACCCTTTCCCTTTGCATATTTATTTCCTCCTCTTCCTCTTTCTTCTTCTACTTCCTCAACATTTTTCCTCGAGCATAAGAGTGGGGTACCGCATCTTTGACCAACACTCTTTCATCTAAGGCACCAATCGAGCATCAAATGTCCACTATATCCAGAATAATGCAAAAGCAAGCGAGGATGACTTTTGATAAATTTATACGAAGCCACTAAGAATAACTTACATAGCCAGCCTCTTGTAATTCTCTTTATATGTACTCATTCACGCCCCGGGCTTGCACATGCTTAATCTAAGCATTTTACTATGAGAACATAGAAGACTTCCTCATTGTCATGCATGCACTTCATTAAAAGTTCATTCGTCAGAGTCGGCTGTGTTTATAATTTTGGCTTACAGATAATAATCCTACTTTGTACTTGCCCCTTCCCCGACCGATGGCACAAGTACTGTGCACGCTACGCTTGGTTTGCTCTCTCTTGCGCTCGCGGTACGCACTCACGCCCGTCTTTAGTTCGCATCGCCCTGCGGGCTCCCATACAGGCAACCTTTGGAAGATTGGCCTCAAGATTGGCCTTTGCGCCAAATTTTATCCTTGGGCCTGAATCGTATGCTAAAAACCATTTTCCGTAAGAAACAGTAATATTTTTTGACTTTTGACACAAAAACAAGAAAAACAGAGGCTAAAAGGGCATAAACGCATGCAATTAATTAAATACTTTTTTGTCTTATTTAAAGCTTTAAAACACAACAATATTACTAAAATATATTAAGGTTCTGTCTATTCTACACCAGACACCAAGATTCAAACAATTTGAAACCAAGATAAATTTATATATCTTCGAAGCTCGAGCCAGATAAATTATATCGAGATACCGGATCTGCGATAAAATTTGTTGCTACTTCGCAGCCGAAGCAAGAGTAATTTATCGCCTGCGAATACATCTTATAAATTTATACCGCGTTCTTAACGATAAATTTAGGATTGCCATTTCATGAGATAAATTTATACCGCTTGTGAACACTTCGCGATAAATTTATACCGATTGTGTTCGAATCCAGATAAATTTATACCGCCGAAAGCACGGGCATATAATTTATAATGGACTAGTGGAGCCATCTCTAAGATAAATTTATACCGCCTCGAGCTACTACTCTAACAGATTTTTGAAACACAATAGAAACTAAACAGTATTTGAAAAGTAGACTTACGGGCCATGACCGTATGGGACTAGCCGAGGACGCTCCTGGAGAGCAAATAAGAAGGGTATGGATCAGCGAGCTTCTTCAACTCCGATAAAAGGAGTATGGAAATAGGTGGCCGCAAGGCCAAAGCTTAAGTACCGCTATGCCGCTTATAGCCCATAGTGCTTCCAATACAAGTGTCTGTGGAAGCTGGTAAATTTATACCGCTGCTCTATGTTGCCTCTTTCTGTGAGGCAATGAGTATTATCTCCGTATAGTTCTATACTGTCATTTCCAAGAGTTTCCTTCCTCAGAGTAAATTTATAATATCTCTCTGTATAAATTTATACCGGGCTCCTGCTCTTCGCCAGAGGCCTTATACAAAGGTGATTTCACCCTTTCGAGTATGGCTCGAGAGAAAGAACCCAGAGCTTCCAACTCCTCAGTTTCTGTGCCCTCCCGAAATGAAAGCCACACCTCCTCAATGTGACACCAGAAGTAGCCGCGAATATTCTAGCTCCGGATATCTCCAAATACCCAAAATTGTTGAGCTTATCAAGATTTACCACTCCTGCCTTCTTTCCACCACTCAAGGTTTAATTTTCTCATCACACCGCTTCCCTGGGGAAACGCTTGTTTGCTCCCCTTACCAGCGTTTTACT
This sequence comes from Isoetes taiwanensis, assembly GCA_021234155.1. Lineage (NCBI taxonomy): Eukaryota > Viridiplantae > Streptophyta > Lycopodiopsida > Isoetales > Isoetaceae > Isoetes > Isoetes taiwanensis. Next base: position 3,341,911 of record JAJEKV010000015.1, on the reverse strand, counting down.
CACCACAAAGCTAGAGAGAGCTCCTAATTACCTCCTCCAGCTAATTTTTGTACGCCGCCCATAGTCCATCGTAGGTTCCCTCCCTAGAGGAAAATTACCACCCATCCATTTCTACAATGGTACTACAACAAGTGGGAGCAAATACCATACTCAACCCCCGTAGCCTTTACTTTACACGCAGAGCTGGTCAACTACGCCACTAACCTCGACATTTTCCCAGAGAGAGGAAAGCACTCTCCCCTGTGACTTGCCCACATCAAACCTCTCAAAGATCTACAAGTACACCCTTGGCGTTGATCTCATCTAAGAAACACCTCATGTTGATGTCTCGACGCAGACCTACCGGCCACAAGACTCCATGTTCAATTCAAAGCCCCTACAAGTAAGAATCTTAAGCCGACTTACACAAGAAAGCATGTACAACCGTTAGAAGAAAAGAAACTCATGGATCTAGGCTCACTTATGCAACACATACAGTTATCAAGTGTTCGAACGTTGTTTGCTTAAGATTGACTAAAGGAATTGAGGCTTGATTCATATAGTTACAGCTTCAATGACTCTCGCTAGACTAAAGGGGCTGCCGCCTTCAATATTAGGCCCAATTGTGGTGAGAAGTTTACTTACACAGCTTTGAAAATAATACCGCCTGGCCAAACGGCCTTCAAATTGATTCATGCTTTGAAAAGTATCTACTTGACCAGTCAAGAAAAGGCTTGACAAGAATCCAGCATTAATGACTAATGCCATTCAGAGGTATATCCGTAATTCATGCCCTTCAATGTTTCCTCGATGTAGTGTTTTAAGGAGTCTTCGGCGAGAAAACTCCCAATGTTTCATGTACCATTCACTTGAGTGACAATTTCACGGTAAAACAAGAAGTCTACTTATATAATTATAAAGGAGATGTGTTGAGGTCGGAGAACGCTATTCGCTACTCTTACTTTACTATGCTCGAAAAAGAGTTTTCGCGCAATCATTCTCAGAAAGCAACGGGATGTCTGCTGAAAGTACATGCTCAATTAAAAAGCTCGCAGACAAAAATGCAAGGACACTTTACACTAAAAGTAAGCTTCCGACGCTCTTGCCTCTTAATTCTAACTAAAAAGTAGGTTCTTTCCTAAACATATTTTCATTTTATTTACTGAAGGAGAAACTCAACAAGCAATGCAGAACAAAATACCTGGAAAGGAGAAAATTGACAAAAACATGTGAAGAAAGCACTGAACAACCACTCAACTACACTTGTTATTGATGAAATGGACCAGAAGACCACCCTACCACATTTTCATCAATGTGCCCAAGGATATCTACTTGGGCAAAGATTCTTACATCCGCATGTTAAGTTGGTGCTATGGTATTTAAATGGAAACCATCTTGCAAGGCATTTTTGAATTATCCAAACATTCATGCCGATCCAAATCTCTCACTATCACAATATTGAATGCTTCTTTCCAATCTAGAACATATACCACCTGCCTCAGATTCCCGCCTAGACAACACGACAAGGAAAATAAGAACAAAGCGTTGTTTGCTTATCGTTATACAGAGAAACAAATCTTCAAGAAGGTGAAGATTGCTCTCGCTATTGGTCATACACGATCAAATTGATCGATGTTCAAGAGGTTCTTAAACGCCTTGCTCTAAAAGCTCTCACCCTACCAGCAATGATTGAGGTTGGTTCAAGATTCCTGCCAATCCGCCCGCATTATCGAAGTTATTGGAAAAACTTATGATTCAAAGAATGGATTTTCTGAGATCAACCGGGTCACCGTATTGAGCCCTCGAAACATTACATTTCAAGATCAGATCAGGCTCACTTAGATGGCAAGGCCATCTACAAGGAAAGAAATATGCCACATCCTCTGCAGCAGCAAATGCCAGTTGTGTATTCAATTCATTCAGACCATCCCCTAATACTAGTTCCATGCTCTTCACAGAGAAAATGCCTCTAAAAAGCTTTTAAAGAAATCACAAAAGAGTAAAGGAGTAAAGAGATTTGATTCAAACAAATCATTGATTATATTATTGAGACAAGTATTCACCCCTGCCAACCACTCTGGGAGGCACATGCTTTATGGTGGCCTCACTTGTTTCTCAAGAACGTGACATGTTGCAAGCTTTCATTATAAGGTCGAAGACCGCCATATTCAACTCCGCCATCTAGGCAACCTCCCCAGGCAAGTTGAGAATCAAGAGGAAATATGTAGAGATATTGGCTAGCTCGGCGAAGATGACAGAGTCATGTACACCGCCCCGTACGATGTGCCATAATAAGTTGCTCGAGTATCCGTTCGCCTCGTAGATTCGTAGTGCTGAATGCTCATAAATGTCCCAAATTGACAATGATGAATCCGGAGGCCATTTTGGCTGGCTAAAGTAATCGAGGTGTCAAGAGGATGGAATTCCACCCGTCAAGCGCACCGGATGAGAACGTACGCCGCCAATGCTTTCAAAGGGGGTTTATACTTTCGAGATAAAAGCAGTGAGTGGGAAAGAGAGCTAAGTCCAAAGCAAGCACTGGCTGCCATAGATCTAACTGAAGTAAAGGTTCTCGTGATATGACTTTGTTCTCGACTACGCGAATAAGTTACGTGATGGTCACTCAAACTTTTAATAAGGCTGCATGTGGATTAGACAAAACAAGCCAAAAGGTGGCTACAAAAAAGAGATATAGCACTCACTGGTAGACAAAGTGGGAGGCAGACTGCTCGAAGATTCTAGCTTTTGAGAGTAGCTCGGTGATGAAGGCCTGCACCGAATAAATGGAAATGAGGGATGAGATGCAATCCCTACCTGCCTAGTCAAGTTTGTCCGATGACTAACATGTAAAGAATGGAGAAAGTGCGTGATGATCGTCTCACAAATGCTCCTATATTTTTGACAATTTTGTCTAATTTTGTATTAACTTTTCACAACCTTGAATATATCATTTCTTTTTGTCACTCTACTACCCTTTTGCTATTTTTTTTTATTCTTTTTATACATCTTTACATAAGTAACTATTTTTGTTCTAAAATAGAGGATAAAATTGCTATTTAAGTTTTTGCACTAGTTATGTTCAATCAACCCTCAAAAAAAAAGGTACCTAAATTAACTAAATTGTCACATCCTGGCCACAAAAATTTTTTATGGAATTTTAGGAATCTTTCAAAGATCTTTGAAGTAAGCAAGCCTAGCAGTTAAGTATGCTTTCATTTTAAATTATAAAATGCAAAGTGTCCAGGAGGAGAAACTCCGTTTTCCTGCCTAAGGTGGCAATCTGAGGCAGGGCTTTAACTGGGTCTTAATTACCAAAATTCTCCTTCGAATCCAGTACCCCACATGATGTTTGAAACCTCACCAAGCTTAAGAGCTTCACAAGAAATGCAGAACCCACCCTAAACTTAATGGCGTGATTCTAAAACTACAGAATTGGCCGTGAATGAAACCTGAGACTAACTGTTGCCTGAACGAGGAATTTTAAATATGCAGGCCGGAAATCCGAAAGAAAAACCGCCGCGACCGCCGGATTTGTGAGGCAAGGAAAGAATGCTTCTACAATTGGAGGCGCGGGAATCAAAGACGTATGAAATAGTTCCTACTGGGCTCGGCTAGCCCCTCGCTCTCCCCATCTCCTCTCTCTTTCTTTCACTTTCCATAGATCTCAGATCCCGCAGCCCAAGTTCAGAAAGCGATTTTGAAGCTCCTCAGAATTCTGTGAAACTAAGTACACCTTGATTATGGCCCTAACTACACAACCCTAAAACCCTAAAAATAATGGGAGGATATTCATACCCACCACAAAAATAAGCCTCCACCAGATTTTGCCTTTTCTAAAATCAATGGTTAACAAAGGGTGTGTGTACTCTAGAAATATTATTTTCTATGTTAGAATTGACAACACTTGTACAACTTAATCCTGCCAGTATGCCTTAGACTAAATAAAATTTCACACTTATGATCATTCAAGCTAAAGGATGCTTATCAAACCTTTTACACTTCACAATAACTTTAGCATAAGGACGTCCTTTTCCTCCCTAGCAAGGAAGCCACATTATGGTCAATAATTCCTTTCCCCTCAACTTGTCTTGAACAATACTGTAAGCAATATACTAGGCAACTTCCTCTAGATTATATTCCTTCAACCATTAAAATCCCAACATCAACTATTGCACTGCTTCACTGTAGTAGGGATTGACTGAGTTCCTCGTGAGGCAACGCTGACCATTTCCAATCGATCATATATGAGACTCATCTATAAAAATTCTTGGACCCTAATATCATCTCTTCGTGAGCTCCTCGCCTCCACCTTATATTAGTACAAATCACGGGTTTAGCATTGCCTGATCATTTTTCTTCAAGCAAAAATCTTCATTCAAATATCCCACATGCTTTCTTTCAAAACGATATTCGAAATGAACCTTGAATATTTAATATATAACTTATTTCTTCAATGTTTACTACCAACACATTAACCATTAACCTTACTCATTAACTTTAGCCAACTTCCATAGTCTTGTACGTAAATAATGATGCCACACGCTATTAGATGTTGTAGTTTCCATCTACATGTATAAGCTTCATCAAGATTTATTTTGATCAGCAACAACTCAGACTGCCTCATAATATGACATGACTCACATTTTCAACACTTCCCTTCATGTCATATCTCCTTATGTCATATCCAACTGCATGCATGATTTGTTTTCTCACTGCTGAACTCTTTTCTCTCGCTAAACCTTTGTTAAAAATATTCGCTACTCGCTTATCTGCATTTCAATATAGTTTAACTGACCAACTCCTTGCATACCGCATCCCTAATGAAATGCATTTCTAATTCTATATATGCTTCCGGATCTTTCATGCATTACATCGATTTTCTGTCATGGCTATGCAAAATTGTGTCAGTTGCCACATACATCTCACTAGAGTTTACCGCCTAACCCCAAGTTCTAAAATTAACCTCCTTTCTTCCCATATTAGTTCTTTGCACATAATGTGGTCGAGGCATACTCGCTTCAAGTACTTGACAATGCTATAGATTATTGCTTTTTGTACTCCAAGCTACAAGACCTCCTCCAAGCATCAAGGTATCCTAATGTTGACTTCCTTTCTTTGCATCTAAATCTCTCCCCGCCTACAAGATCACAAAAAAAGCAAATAATATAAGCTTTTTGAATCAAAGGAAATTTGTATCCATAATGCTCTTTTTAAATATCTCTCGTAATTAATGCTTTTATGTTAATCCAATGATCTTTCCCCTGATCATTGTTATATCTATCGAAAGCATGTTTACACTATGAGCAATATCCGGCCTCAGGCAATTAGCAACATAGTTGTGCACCTCGTCATAATCTATATGGAATTCTTTTCCATAATTTTCCTCCTTCTTACTGGCTTGTAGGACATAAATAAGAGGAAAAGCTTGTATCCTGCATAAAGAAAGAGTTTTACTAATGTTACATCTTTTTCATTTGAAATTTCACATACCTCTAATCAGCTTCCTTTGAGTTAAAATGATGGTACCTTTATCCCTATTTCTTGACACCTCAATCCCAAAACTTTGTAAGTTCCTCCGTCCCACATTTCAAATCGGCTTTCAACAACCTTTTGCACATCAATAAACATTTTGTACCTTTAGCTTCACCATAATGTTGTCATCAACATATAAAGCAAGCAATAATGCACCAACCATCTTAATATCCAACTGTATATAAATTCCAACACCAAAAACTAAATTAAATGGGTAAAGCATGTTAGTGTACCACTTTCGAACTCCCAGTGCAATAATTCAGGTACTCTCGTGAATCGTACTTTCTTCTCATTTTTGTTTTCATTAAACTAAGACAAAATATCCAAAAATAAAAAAGTCAAGGACGATTAATATTCAAAGTTGCTAAAGATAATGCTACCTGAGACCAAAAATATATATAAAAGTTTTGTACTTTTACAGATATTACATGGTAAATCTTTCGCATCTAAATTGGCGGGTACCTTTTTAGGTACTTTTTGGTCACTAAATAATACTTTTTACATACCCTAGAATATGTTTTTTACTCAAACTCGCTCAATAAGATAAGAGTCCGCCATTGTACTACCTTTGCTAGAGATTGTCTCAAATTACAACCGCCTCTTTTCAATTTCCAAACCTTATCTTCCCTTGTTCAAATCCCCGGTGCTTGTTTCATGAAATTTCTCATCTAATTTTAGCATTTAAAAGCGCTTTACATCCATGATGCACTTCTAGATTCCATGCATTTGCTAAAGCCAATAGTATTCTACAATCGCTCATGTGAATCTAAAGGAGAAAATGTTTCATCAAAAATCCCCGACTCTTCTCGTGAGAAACCCCGAAAGCAACCGTACCTGCCAGAGCCAGACAATATCCGCTCCGCTTATTCAAACCATTTATTGCCTACTATATTCTACCTTCCGAGTGTCCATCGCTTCAAAAGTATCGCCCCCTTATTAAAAGAACGCATTTCCTCTTTTCTTATACATTTAGCCACCGCTTCTTGTCATTTGAAACTAGAATATCATCTAAGGTACTTCCGTGATTTAGATGCATCAAAATTTCAAAATACTGCTTTACCTCATGTTCCCTGCTCTCATCTTGCACTTCCTACTCCTTCCGCAAAATTATCGACCATGCATTTTAGTCTCACCAAACTCGCTTAGTGCTTTTGCACTTCGCTATTCTTTCTTTTTTACTTGAGATTGTTGCTGAACTATAGGTACCGGACCTTCAACCCGACTTGTGTGTCTATTGATTCTTCTTCTTCTTCACCTCCCCCCTAATGAGTCTTCACTTTTCCAAATTTCTGCTTATGTTTCCGTACCTCAAAGATCAATATCTCAGATTAATCTCTACTGATTTTATTAGTGATACCTGACAGCAATACAATCCTAATCTACCCAAGTTTATATCACACGAAAATAATAAATATGAAAAAGGACTAAATTTGTATTAATGTCGAGAATCACTAGTATTCTCAGCTCTACCAATCCAACATTTTCGTGTAGCTTTATAGGTCCTGATAACACTTGTAAACTTGTCCTCATCAAAAGAAACATCTCTACTAACAATTACTCTTCTTGCTTTAGGATCATATAGCCTATAAGCCTTGGATCAATATCGTACCACTAGATATGTAATTAGAGCCCTGGCCATCTATTTTTTTTTCTCGCTTTCTTGGTATATGAACAAATGCTAAGCATCCATACACTCTCAAATTATAATTTGGTTTCTTTTCCCCCACCAAAGCATATCGTGAATTCCACCATGTATACCAGCATGGCAACATAGTTCTAATAGTCACAGCAGCTTGAACTTCTTCCCATAAAAATTTGGCAGAAACCTTCGGCCGATTTAACATGCTCCTAACAAAGATTTTTAAAATTGCTCTGCTCTTTTCCTTTCAGCTACACCATTCTCGCTGTGGGGAATGACTACAAGTTAGCTGGGCTTTAATGCCCTTATTCTTGCAAACCTTAAATTCTCCCCGATAGGGAACTCACCTCCTCCTCGGCTTCACTCAAACATTTGATCCTCTTCCTGCTTCTTACCATCTCATTAACAAATTGTTTGAATTTTCAAAGCCTGATCCTTAGTTTTAATGCAATACACTTTAGTTTTTCTACCGAATCATCTATTAGAGTCATGAAGTACCTCTTCCCACTCAAACTAACAAATACTATGGTCCACACAAATCAAGATGCACCAAATCCAAAATACCTCTTTGTTTCATGTTTCCTTTTTTTCTTAAAAAGGTAATCATGTTTACAAGCATACATCACATGCATACGGTTTTTCAGATTAAGCCAGGCCGCATTAATGAACTTCCTGTTTAATACCTCTATTGCAGCGGTGATTAACATGACATAATTTTCGTGAGATGGATAAGTCAGCAAATTGATAATCGACATCAAATGTTGTCCGGTTTAATCCATATAAATTCTATGACATAATTATGCCGATTTTCAGAGATGGATAAGTCAAAGAAATTGATACACCGACATCAAATGTTGTCCGCTTAATCCATATAAATTCCCAACTCTTTTCCCCACAAACATTTTTATTACCAAAGAAAAATATTACAATGAAGTTTTTCAAACACAACTTTATAGCCAAGATCAACCAACCGGCATATTGAAATAAGATTTCTTATTAGTCCCGTATGCACAACACATTTTTAACTTTACAGCCTTCTCCTTTCTAGATCAAACAATCCCGAGAACTCCAGCAAAGACTCTCAATCTTTTCTAATTCCCCATTTCCAACCGTGCATATGTCCTCCTTCTTTTCTCCTCGACATTTTTAGCTTTTGAGCTTCGTCACTACCCTCGTACCCTGAATTCAAGATAAGAGCATCAGTATTAAATTTTATTATCTTAGAAATGCTTCCAGGACATACTTTACTCCTCAATGTTTGATCCTGTCACCTTCCTCTCGCTTGTTTCGAAAATATTGCATTAGGTTTAGCTTTTAATCCTCCACCTTTTTTTACCTTCAAACTTTTTCTTCCTTCTTTTTGGACTTATGTTTAAGCAGGTGGCCTTTACCTCTACAAGCACAAAATAAATCCCTTTCCAAGTTTAGGGCAATATTTTAAGGTGGCCATAAGCATCACAAGAAAGTTATGGACTAAATTTATTTACACTTTTCGCTTTTTTCTGCACAAACACAGCTCGAATACTAATATCTCCTTTTGGACCGCTTCAAATTGCCCTATCATTCTAATAGAAGTATGTTCTCTCATTCTAATGCTACTACTTTCTAATGAAAGTAGCTAACCGTGGTGCATTTCTACAGGGAGAAATGCTTGCAGTTGGAGGTCCCTACTAACATAACTTCCTGCTTCTAAGCCAGTAAATTATTGATTCAAATTTTCCTGCAAATTCAGCAATATTATTCCTTCAGATCATACAGCTTTAATTTTTCAACTTTTCCAATACATCTATTTGAGAAGAGACTTACAATTAAGCTTCCAGCAATATAAATTTACATCTCAGGAGACTTCATTTCCTAGTTTTAGCTTGAGGCTGTCCCTACCTCTTTTGACATATTATGGATTGAGCTTCCATTATTCTTGGGCTCATCCTACACTGTCACTCTGAGTAACCTTCTTGCTTCCATTAGTTCCGCGCCTCCACCTCTTTCACCAGCTCCTAGCCACAGAGTCAGCGCTTGACTTTTCCTCCTCCGTGATACCACAATCACTGTGATAACCACATTAGGATCAATCAAGTACCTTGCCAATTTTTTCAAATTCTAACACTGAATGCCTTGTTTCCAAATCTCAAACCTCGCTTCTCCTTTGCACTTTAATGGTTTGTAGATAGCCTGAATCGAAAGTAGACATCTTGCTTTTCCGATTTATCGCCTCGATAATTAATCGCTAGAATTTGACAACACTTGTACACAACTTAATCCAAGCAAAGATGTCTTTAGACTAAATAAAATTCTCACACTTATGATCATTCAAGCAAAAGCTATGCTGACAAACCTTAATACTTACAATAACTTTAGCATATGGATCAAGTCCTTCTCCCTAGCAAGGAAGCCACATTATATCATTAATTCCTTGCTCAACTTGGTCTTCAATCAATAACAAGAATATACTAGGCAACTTCCCCTAGATTATATTCCTTCAACCATTAAAATCCCAACATCAACTATTGTAATCGCTCACTATGCAGGGATTGGACTGAAAGTTCCTGTGAGTAACGCGTTGACCATTTCCAATCGAATATATATGAGACTTTCATCTAAAAATTTTGGACCCGACACTCTTCAGAGCTCTCACTCCACCTTATAATATAATAAATTCCCGGCCGTTTAGCATTGCCTGACAACTTTCTTTTTTCAAGCAAAATCTTCTATTCGAATATTCCACATGCTTTCCAAAACGCATATTCGAAAGCTCAACCTTTGAATATTTAATATATAACTTATTTCTTCAATGTTTACCACTAACACATTAACCACAACCTACTCATTAACCTTTAGCCAACTTCCATAGTTTTAAGGTTTGCAATGATGCCACAATGCTATTAGGATGCTGTAGTCGCATCTACATGTGTATAAGCTTCATCAAAGATTTATTTGATCAAGTAAATAACTGCATCGCTCTCATAATATGACATGACTCACATTTTCTTTCAACAATTTAGTACACCGATGAATTACTACACCAAATCATATATGAAAACCTTAGAGAAAAAACAAGACAAAACAAAAAAAAACCCTATGTTATAATGCTAGATATTAAATCAGAGCATTGCACATCTTGTGGTAAAATTACTAAGTAGAAAGTCATAATACAAACCATTATATTACATGCTTTAAAATTAAATTCCCCCCTTAAACCCCTTTGTTTGGGTGCATATTTTTGTTTGGCAGTATATTCACCCGGTGACTTCTACAACATGAGCTGTTGATAGGCATATTCACCCCCTTATTCCTTAATCTACACCCCTGCATAACAAAGTTCTCGCTTAGGAGTATAGATGTATAGAATTTGTTATACTCAGATAACAAGATTTGTAAATAATTATAAGATTTCGATAAAATATACTATATGGTGTTGATTTTGTAATGCGCAAAACATACTCATAGGCTTGTTGCCCTAATGCCACCCCCCGTGAATATGCAATTCCAAACAAAAAGGGGGGTTTAAGGGGAATTTAATTTAACGCTGTACGTAATGGTTTGTATTATAGGTTAAAATTCACTTCTGTGGCCAAAACAAACAACATATCACACTTGATGAGTTGACGCTATGTTGTGTTCGACCCTAACAAACAAAAATATACAATACATTGTTAATATTTCTAGGAACATAGGAGCAATGAAATAAGACAAGCTTCCGAGCACAGAAGATAAAGTAAACACAAATAAACATAGTAGAAAACATTTATAATGATAAAAGAAATTCCATGTTTAAAATATTTTCCTCAGATGTTTATTTAATAAATCCGTAATAGCAAATGAAATAGAACATATTGATCTTGCAGAGCAACAATAACGCCACTAAAAACGCGGTGTGCAATGTCAAATGTTCATCCGAACTGAACACTCATATGAAATAAGCCTTTAACTGAATACTTGATATGACATGGTGACGCCTATGTTCATATCCAAAGTAATTAAAATATTCACAACGCCCAACGCTCAAAAACATTTAAAACCTCGCACTGTTGCATTATAACATTCGGGCCTAAGTACCAGACATGGTTAAATCCTTTGTAGCCTTTCATGCTTGGTGTATGCTAAGGCTTCGAAGCGTAACTGTAGGGCTAATTTTGATATTGAATAAGGAGCCCATGTGAAATGCTCTCCTGATTTCCTTCAACAAACCTATCAGCCAATACCAATGCTAATTGAAAGCTTCGAAGACCAATCTGGGAAAAACTTAACCGTGAAGAAAATATGTCAAGATCCATACTCATGTAAAGCAAAGAGATGATCATGCATTGCATGTTATATGACCAAGAATGAGACGATATATTGCTCAGATCCAAAGCTGTACAAATGTTTTCTTGCATAACATACCTAGGTTTTCTAGCGCATCTTATAGATCTTTCTTCACTGCTCAATTTTATACTGATAGTTCCAGATTTTGGTTCCAAAAACTAGCAAAGAAATTTCGCAGCTTTTCCTAATTTACACTTGTACAAAGAGAGTTTGTCAAAATATGTCAGAGCTATTATATATTTCTGCACCGTGAGTCATTTGCATTTTTATTATCAACTTTATTTATAGCATGAATGCAGACTTAAGAGTCATCAGTCCCATCAACTTCAAGATCGCCCATGCACTGGCGGCCTATAAAAGCCCCGTGATACGCTTGATTTTATCGAAACTCTATCATATGCTTCTCCGGCCTGCCAGTGGGTGATAGCCATCATGAGACTCATAGTTGGAAAGTGGCTATGGATCCTTGCGATCGTGGTTTATGCCCCATTGCTACATCACAATCGACAGCCCAACAAAGACCACGTTGCTATTGTGATCAACGCAGTCTTTCACCTACATTTACTCACATAACCCGGGAGGCCGATTTCACGGGTTCAGGTGCAAGTTCATGAGGCCGGGCATCCTCGAAATATACGGGCTTCTAAGACATCATTTCAAAGGACATGAACTCCGTTTGATTGCCGCTGCAGCTACCGGCTCACCCTCAAAAGCCACATGCTAGAGTGATGGGAAAGCCCTCGCTATTAGAGATGTGCTTTATGGAAAGGCACCAGGTTTCCGAGATATATCTTCATACTTTATAGCTTCGTGAAATAGGTTTTCCAACCCGATAATGATTTTTCAGCTGACTTAAGATACAATCTTGTTAAAATCGATGCACCTCGCAGCCTCCCTTCTGACTCCATTCAAAATCATCAAGGTTTTTCTCAGAATAATACTACCAAGACTTCTTTCAATCGAAAGTAAAGATTTAATTCATTCACAAGCCTAAGCTTAGCCAAGCTGCCTATTTCAAAAAGGCCATTCTTATCTCAAGCACTCAAGTCGTAACTTAATTACACTTTTGTTCTTCCCGAGAAGAAGATTGCAAAATAACTCGTAAGGATATCTCCGCTTTTTCCCCTGAGCAACTCGCATGAGGGGGAAGCCGACGCTTCAACTAAATCCTCCTGACCAAAAACGCCCATGGCTTTGTTGATTTTTCAATTTGTTCTAGTGACTTCTATCACTAATCTAGACCTTTGTGCTTTTAGAATCACCAAATCCGTATATATTCTATTCAAGAAACAATTTAACCTTATAGGGATAAACTTCCCTTGTAATGCAAATTCACCTTAGATCCCAATATATAACTTAGACTTTCACAACTTTTCTAGAATGCAAGTTCACAATTGAATATTGTCAATAAGATATCACAAATATGTTACTTATAGTTTCCTGGGATTTGACTCAAGCTTTCCTCGTAGTAGGGTTGACCAACCCTCAAATCCACCATACAATCCCCTATTCCCAAGATCCAATTCTGCATTACGATTTCATCCTTCCATTCTATATACAACCCATCCTATGAGTGGAGTTTTATAGACTTGCCTTCCGCTAAAACCCGAGTACCCCATATATCCTACAAAGCAACCATTAAAGTTCAAAGGCTTCAAATAATTATTATCCTGACATGCTTAATTCAAAATTTCTAGCTTTCACAAAACCATTGGGTTTTTACCCTTCTTTTGAATATTCAACTAACCATCTTAAATACCTATTGCACAAGTATCAATGTTAATCCATAGATTCTTCATTATGCCTTAGGTCAAATCGCAGCTAGCCCCAAACCAGATAATTAAAGGAGCCAAGATATGGTCCCTAATCCCCTTTGTGCCTTAACTTTATTAGAAACCTATTGATGAAATAGTTATCTCAGATGTTCATGTCTCCGCTTCATGCTTTCTTCAAACACCAATATCATGATTCTTAGTACTTCAATATTCCCTTCATGTGATATTTCATATCATTACATTTCAGCAAATTCCCTCTTAATTCTCAAACCTGTGATGTTGGCAAAGCTTTAGTGAGAATATCCGCTTCCGGACTGCTAGCATTTCAACATATGTCAAAATGAATTTGATTTTTCTTTACCATATCTCTCGATAAAGTGGACTTCCATGTCAATATGCTTTGATCTTTCATGTAGGAATGGATTTTTGGCTGCGGCAATACAAATCTAGTCAATACAATAAATAATAGTTGGTCCAGCTTTTATCAAATCCTAATTCTTCGTGAGTCTCCTTTCCCAAATCACTTTTGTCGCGAAGGTCAATTATACTCACCAAAGACTAGAGAGTGCAATACTCGCTTTTCTATTTCCCAAAGCCACCGAGCACCACCTAATAAAACAATGTATCCGAGGTTGATTTTCTTTTTGTCTAAATCCTCCCGCCACATCACAAAGAAGTGCTTGTAAATCGCAGACAGTTTCTATTAAACAGATGCCAAAGTGCATTGTACCTTTCAAATACTTTAAAATTGCTGGTTGCACTTACGCGCTTTTCCTGTGCTTATTATTGTACCGCAAAATATTAACTGCAGGTAAAAGTTGTTAAAATACTTTTGAACTCGCAAAGTACATACAATTTAGGTACTTAATCTGTAATTTTTCTATTTTTGTTTTCATAAACCAGTACAAATATCCAAAATAAAAGTCAAGGACTTATTTAATATTATTCAAAAGCAAGATAAAGATAATGCCACGGAGACCAAAATATATATAAAAGTTCTAGAATGTACCTTTATTGAGATATTACACGTACCCAAGCACTCCAAATATGGGTACCTTTTTTTAGGTACTTTTGGTCACTAAATAATACTTTTAAGGACACCTCTAACATGCTTTTGCTCCCTCGGCAAAAGCAATATCAGCTCCAGTACAATTTGCTACATATGATAAAATGTACCAATCAAACTTATATAGTAATTTCCTCTTCCATTTGTTTGGTTTCACTTTTCGGGCCGGACTCACTTCAGACATATTTTGTGACCAGAACTATAGGATAGTACATGCTACATTACATTCTTCCATGTGAAATTTCTTTAGCATGTTTTGAATGTGTCCTGTTTTAATTTAATGCCAATATTTTGGTTATTTCGTCTCCTCGCGGTACATCAATACCAAAACATTTTCGCCTCAAGATCACTCATTTGAAAGCCGTCAATATTTTTACAATGGCTCAATACTTCCTTACTCCTTTGATAACATGATATTGTCATCAACATATGTGAGCAATTATACAATTATTCATTTTCCATTTTAAATCAGAAAATGTTCCCATCATAGCTTAAGTTTCTCAAACCTTGTTCTAATAAATATCCATCCATACACTGAAATATTCTTCGGGGATTGCTTAAGACTATCGCTTCATTTAGCTTCCAAGTTCAAAACTGTGAGCGTATCTCGACATATTTCTTTTCCTCTAATTTAGCATTCAAAATGTTGTACTTACATCCATATGATGTATCTCAAAGTCACAAGTATTTCTGCAATTAAGAAGATTCTCAAACTATTTATTTTCACTAATGGTGAGAAAGTTTCATCAAATCTTCACCTCTTTTTGTGTAAAACCTTGTGCCACAGTCTAGCTTTAAACTTCTTGTTTTCTGTCAATTCCCTCAGTTTTATCTCAAGATATCCATTTGCTGCCCACAATATTTTTATTCATAGGAGCATCTTACCATCAGTATGGTTTGCCTCTTCTAAAGCTCTATTTCTTCTTCCATTGCATTACGTACCAACTTTTACTGCAATCCTTCAATAGCTTCAAAAATAATTTGAGGTGTTTCGCTTGTCTCTGTGAATGAGAATATCAAACAAGGTATTAATTTCTCCCAAGAGCCCACTTTTACTCTTTCCACCTTCCGCCTACCATAATTCCAAATTGTGTTTAGCTTAAGGCATGCCCTATCATCCAATTTTTCTCAATTCTTCGTGAACATACAAAAAACACAAACACCCATATGCCTTTAAACTATCGGCAGATGAAACTTACTGCACTATAGCATTGAATAGCACCTTTAATATTGGAGGATGGTAACAAATTAACATAGATCGGCCGCTCACCTGGGCCATCAGTATAAGAAATTCCAAGTAATCCGCATTATTTCAACATGGATCTCACAAAAGATCAAGTAAAGTTCTATTCCTTCCTTTCAAATTTACCCATTTTGTTGTGGTGAATATCTGCATGTTAGTTGTCTCTCATTCCCCTATTTGCACAAAAATGTCTTAAATTCACCAGTAATACATACCGACCCACTCTATTCTGATCTTAGACATTTTGATTTTCCTTCCGCTTCCCGCCTCAAAGAAGAAATAATTTTAACGCATCACTAGCTTGATCTTTGTCTTAAGGATATAGCATTTGGTCTTCTGGCCAAACGCCACAAAACTTGCTATAAAATATCTCTGTGGACTACTCAAGCTTAGTAACACGGCGGGGCCCATAAACTGCGGTGTACCAAATCCAAAAATACTCCTTTACTCTTTTCTGACCTTTAAATGAGATGTCTTGATTGCTTTCCAAGTTGACACACCTCCACATAAGAATTTCCTTTCTTTTTTTTTTCTAATTTTGTTGAGATGAGCCCCTTTTTCTCCAAAGGCTGTAATTATTGCAAAATTTACATGACATAACTGTTATGCCACATGCTTTTACATCGTGGTATTCAATGAGATTAACTTCTCATGAAGATATTCAACATTCAATCCAAACAAATACCCAACTTGCTAGCTTCAATAAACTTCACCATCATTAAAGAAAACTTTACATCGATTTGTTCAAATAACACTTTTTTGTATCCCAAATCCACCAGTTGACATACGATATGAGATCTCTTACAAGACCGTGTACACACAAAACATCTCTTAGCTTGGTCAGCTTTTCCATTTAAGTCAAATAACTCCAAAACAATTTAATCTTTCTATTTTTTTCAAACCTCCATCACCAAGCTTGACATATCCTTCTTTTTCTCCTTTTTATTTTTCAAAGATATGTAAATCACACATTACACTTTTTCTCAAGCCCCGACTATAACAAATAAAACTGCCATCATTTTCTTTTTTATATGCTGTAAACATTACAATTCCAAATATTTCTATAGTGTCATCTCAAGCTCACCTTTCACTACTCTCATGTTTCAATTATATCATACTCTGCACCACTGAACTTCCTCTCAGCTTCTCACACCTCTCAGAGCTACCGTGATCTCCCCACCTCTTCCTTTTTAGGACTTGCTACCATGCTGTAAAGTGACCTCTTTCCTTCACAAAATTAAAACACCTCTAATTCTTTTTTCTACTATTATTATTTGACATTCACTCTTCAAAATGACTATATTGATTGCACATATAGCGTGGCCCTCTATTTTTCCTTTTGAGAAATTTTAAAGCCAACCTTTTTCCTTACTAGTGTACAATACTCGCAGATTGTTCTCAGCTTCCTCTTGTGTAACACTGATTGTTCAAATTATGTATCATTCCTGGAAGAAGCATGTTCCTTAGAAGTGGCTAAGCATTCCCGAGCAAGGTTGTATGAGAACTGATCTTGCTAAAGCCAAGATCCTGACCGGCCACTCAAGATATTTTCCAAAGACCTTCAAGATCTCAAGTAATAATAGAGTCAAACCTTTCTAAGAAACAGTTAGGTTGCCTTTTCAACACGTCATTTTTCTAATTCCTTTCCAACATATCTATGTGAGAAACTCTTTGTTCATAATGTTTAATCGTGATACTCCCACATTTCCTAGGGGTCATACCAAGCTTTAACTTTAAAGGCCCTACTTTGCACATAATTATGGCTTGAGCTTCCATAATTTTAGCTTCTTCCTTGCAGCTATGACGCCTCTCAGATGAGACACCCCCCGCAGTGTTGAACCACCTTCGCATCGAAAGCACTAGAACTAGCAGCAGATTCTGAACCACTGAGCTAGATGCCCACACTCCACGGTTGAAGCTGAATTTTGCCATCAATTAGATACCACAATTTTTTCAAATTCAAGCACACTCTAATGCTCTTTTTCCCAAATTTGAAAACCTCCATCCCCTTTAAAGACTTCAATTGCATTCCAGCAGCAGAATTTGCACCAAACACAGTTTGTCATGATTACGGACCTTAGCTCACGATACCAATGTTGATTTTCAATTTGTTCTAGTGACTTCTTTGCTCGATCTAGACCTTTGTGCTTTAATCACCAACCCGGATATATTCTATTCAGAAACAATTTAGCTTTCCTTAGAATGCAAATTCACCTTAGATCCCAATAGTATAACTTAGGACTTTCACAACTTTTCTAGAATGCAAGTTCACAATTGAATATTGTCAATAAGATATCATTAAACATATTCTTGTAGCTTCGGGGATTTGACTCGTTTCTGCTTAGTAGGGTTGGAGAGCCAGCCTCAAATCACCATACAACCTGCACTCTGGCATCCATCTCTGCTCCACATTGCAAATTATTTCATACGCCCCATTCTATATCTACAGTAGATCTGGTTATGGAGCGGATAAGACTTGCCTTACTTGAAACACAGTACCACCTGTGATATACCTGAGGCCAACTACTTGTTCAAAGGCTTCAACTTCGAATTATCCCACATGCTTAATTCAAAATTTTAGGCTTTCACGAACCATTGCTTTTTACCCTTCTTTGAATATTCAACTACATTCAAATCACTATTGCAATGCTATCCAATGTTAACCATAGATTCTTTCATGCCTTAGGCTCAATCCAGCTAGCCCCAAACCAGATTGATTAAAGGGGAGCCAAGATATGGTCCCTAACCCCAAACCAATGCCTTTAACTTTATTGTAGAACCTGTTGATCACAACTTCGTAGGTTATCTCAGATATGTTCATGTTCGCTTCACAATTTCTTCAAACACCAATATCACATGATCTCTAGTTTTCAGGACAGTGCTTTTTCCCTGTGGAGAGCTTTTTGGGTCTTAAAACCGCTTCGTTTCCCTTGGAGCAAACCGCATGAATGGAAAAGCCACGCCCAACTAACCCTCATGACAGATAATGAGGACTGGGACCCTAATCCACACAACAAAAAAAAACCCTAAAAATAATGGGAGGATATTCACACCCACCACAAAGAAAGGCCCACCACAAGATTTGCCCCTTCCTAAAAAATCAACGGCCCCAACAAAAGAGGTGCACTCTAGAAATACTACTTAGTATACCCGATGAATATACCACCAAAACCATATGAAAACCTTAGAGAGAACAAGACAAAAATACAAAAAACCTCAAGTATAATGCTAGATATTGAAACTTAGGGTGGGATAAGAAGTTAAAAAATCAGTTTCTTGTTCCATGCTAGGAAACAATATTCCACATATCATACTTTTGGTTACCGCTATAGAACATTTTGACATTCCCATAGAATCTACTTTGAGTGCAAATATGTAGCAAAAAATAACAGGTTCCGAGGGGGATTTATGGATGTAAAAAATAACAATCCTAAAACTATAGACCATATATCCTAAAACAATTGAATCGATTGTTATAAAAACATAGATTCAAGATAAAAATAATCACATTAGTTCATTCCCGGGTATATTGGTTAAAAGTAGTCTTTATTAGGGACATTGAGTTATTTTGGTAGAGGTTCAGCCTTCTTATCTTAGGCAAAGTCAGATATAGGTTCGAGTTATCTCAAACCTTAGGGCTTAAATCAGATCATATTTCAAAATCATAGGTACCCCAATCATAAATCCACTATAAGTGAAACGAGAGGTGCTCACAAAGCCCCAACATGATGATCGAAGCCTCGATTCTGACGAACGACGCCGCGGGCAGTCCAGTGGTGCACCGGTTTTAATATGTATATGTAGCATAATAAACAGGGTTTCTTTTGTGTTTTTTACACTTTTACAAAGGTTTTCCCTAAGATTTTATGGTTTATTCGAATGGATTTATTTACCAATGCGCATATCTAGGAGTGCACCATTTCTTAGTTGATTTAGCTTTTTTTCCAATGGTCCAACATCCATAAGGCTCACACAAAAAAGCCCCTTTTTTATTTTAGGCGCTGAACATGCAAGCCTCGTGGATAGTATTTTAGGGCACGAAACAGGGCTGGTAATCCGCATCGGGAAATATGCTAGCTACCACCTTTCTTGATCCTTTTGTTAAAGTTGCAAAGTCAGTTTTTTTTGTAGTCTTGTTCGTCCCACTTTCCTTGCCATGGCCCAGTCGATTGGGTCGCCTTTAGTCGCTCGTAAGAAAATTTTTTGGGCTCAAGAATTTGAAGCTATTTATGGTGTATAGCGCTAGCTTGAAGCCTGATCCCTTTGGCCCAGTTTGGGGTTGCACATTTTTTGGCACATTTCTGAATCTAATCTTGTATGGTACTCTAAATTGGAGTCATCCTCATGAAGGAATATATTCCCCTGCTATTTGCTTCCCGCTTAAAGAATTCTACTTATGTGTGTTTAAATAACTGTTATGTTTGAAGGCGCAAAAAAAAAAAACCCCTTTTACTTGCACTTGTCATTGTTACTGGCTTGCAGATTATATTGCACTGCGCAAGTGAGAGCGTGCACAAGCAAGAAAGGGCAATTCTTGCCATCACCGAAAATTCTTTTCCATCATGTATGTGTTCATCTAGTTTCTTTGTTTCACAAACAGGTCTTTGGTGCATTATACGAACATGCAAGAAGTCGCTCCTCCACTTTAACATATTCAACTGGCACATATTATGCTACATATTGGATTTTGAGGCCTATGTAACTGGAATAATGAGAGCATTTATAGCAAAATTTGGAAGCTGTATATTTTGAAGCTGTAGTGTCGGTGCTTCATTAGAGGAAACTTGAGAATGGAGAGAAGATATCTTGGTTGCTGCAAAACATATCTTCAGGTGTAACTGCCATGTCCTGCAATGATGTATGCGATGCACTTATTTTATCATATCCATTACTACTTAGTTCTGGCTGCCAAATTCCCTAAATTTTGAGTAAGTTGACTACATGCGTGCTTCATTTGCATATTCTTTATTGTTTACAAGTGTTGCTTATTCCATAAAGGAAGATGTGCTATTCCATGAGTTACTCTATTCTGGTATGTTGATATTCAAGAAAGACTTCAATAAAAGCTTGAGATAACATAAATTGTAATAGTGAATTTCAATGTAAAGTCAATAAATTATGCATTTTAAAATATATGGTTTGCAATAACACATCATTCATTTTTGTACTTTTATTTTATTTTGATTTTTATTTTTTGTTTACCTTCGAGAAGTTTATCTATGTTTGTTTTTTTGGGGTCCAAGGCCCAAAAAGTTTTTAATATAACAACCAACATAACTACTATTAACATTAATTAACACAAACCATTACATTAAACATGTTTAAAATTAAATTCCCCTTTAAACCCCCTTTTGTTTGGGTGCATATTCACACCTAAGCAGACGAGGGGCAAATGAGCCCCTCAGAATTATGTTTTGCACGCACAAAATCAACACCATATAGTATATTATGAAATCTTATAGTATTTTGCAAATCTTGTTATACAAGATAACAAATTCTATACATCTATACCCCACAAATGAGAAACTTTGTGTGTAACGTGTAGATTAAGGAATAAGGGTGAATATGGCTATCCAACGTGCTCAGTTGTCCAGTCACCCCCGTGGTGAATATGCACCCAAACAAAAGGGGTTTAAGGGGAATTTAATTTTAAACATGTTTAATGTAATGGTTTACCAATGCCTAAATGTATACCGCATGCATTTGTTTTATCAAGTAAATTGCAAGCTCGGTATCGCCTACAACTATTATGTTTCCACACCTTAATTATCGAGCCATCAATCATTTCAACTACACGCCATCGTATATTTTCAACCAAGTGTAGCCGAAAGCAGCACATGCTTCACATGACAAACATAAAAGAGGGCGTTTCACTTGAACAACGCAGCCTTTGCACCTCCAGTTGTTGCATCTTTTACATAGTTGTTTCCTTTTCTTTTCAATTTGGATCAAAACATAATATATATTCCTTGCCCACAAGCACAATGAAAGTTCAAAAATGAATATATTTGAAGAGAACTTTATATATATTTGCTATGGCCATCTATATAACACAGTATAGAGCCATACAAAATGGCCTTTAAAGAGATCATGGCACAATCCCACCACATAGGCTTAACACGAATTTAGGAATTCTATGCATGGAGAAAAAACTCGAAAGCAAATATGCATATTCTCTGATGGATGATTGTTGTTGGTAACAACATACACCTTTAATAAAACAACGCTCATCCTTTCAAGAGTTTGTTGAAGATGAGAATTAACAATAAGAAATCTTACAATTCAAAGTGTCAGATTCCTGCTTCTGGCACCCCATGATCATTAAAATACATATCTACATGTTACTCATCTGATATGCAAAACAAAAACAAAAAATTGAGTAATATAATTGCATTGTCAAAGTGAGCTCTTAGACTTGCAAATAACGATGGAAGCAAATTAGTATTCTCTCTTACATTCAAAAACCAAAAGAAATAATTAAAAATGTAATCCATGGCCTAGCTTTGTCCAACAGCCACTCTAACGCCATCTCTCATGCTTTGTATTAGCTTGACATATCCCAACTAAACTAGTAAAACTAACATTTTTTCAGTTTTGTGCTTCTTACTGGTAATTGTCGCCTCTTCTGCTCTCACTGGAAGGTAAGGGTTGAGTCTAAAAAATACGTTCAACGGAAGGTTCTAAAGTCGTAAAAAACTAATTAGTGCAAAATGAGTCTGATGGGTCAAGGAATTTTGTGGTGTCCAAATTCATATGGAATATAGAAAAACATTTTCCACCACTGAAAATGCAACCAGTAGTTGTAGCCGTTAGATCATTAGACATGCCTAAAATACGCCTCAAGATATTCAAACCCACCTTCTCCCCAACAAGTTGCCCCGTAAAGGGGCCAATCCAAAAATACCATCTTTAAGGATGTACAAGTATCTTGGACAATATATCTTGCTGACACTCTTCTGCATCAAATGAATTTTCAAGTTCTTTATGCCCTGATTTTGTATGTTTAACAACCTCGTTTGGGATGTATCTCAAACCATTGGATTGAAGAATATGACGGATAATATCCCACAAAGCAGCCTCTGATCCATTGCCTGCAACTCAAGATGGGATCAAATAGCCTCCTTTTGATCTGCTCCACAAAGTAGCTCCCATAAAAAATAATATAATGGTTCTAAATTCATTATTTAACAGAAATCAACTTTTGATACAAATACAATGTTAACGGAAGCCAATTTTTTATACAAGTGCAACAAGGTAGCAACATCTTTTCCGTGGGTGTAGCTAATGTAAAGTCTCAAGTATGGATCACACCAATGAACCACACCTTCCATATCCCTGAAACCTTATTTAAGGCTTCTCAATCAATTCATGATCTCCCAATCTGTAATCCATCCAGAATTGCTACATAATCCACAATTAAACTGTTAGCAATGACAAAAGGTCTCTATTTGAAACAAACATACAATATGAGTTACATGGATAACTCAGATTGGCCAAGCTCTAGTTCACCAAAACTAGAGCGAGGTCAAGATGCAATAACCAATGTATGATAGTTCACCGCCCAACCAGGGTGATTGGCAGAATTATGGCAAGGCCTGACAATCAGTTTCCACTGGTAGCTCCTCCCTTGAGCTAGCAGTCCTCAATATAAGACACCAAGAGTTGGGCTCTAGGATAGTAACAGGTTAATGAATAAGAAGCTCTAGGAAAAAGTAATGGCTTTCTTAGAATCTGATTCAAGAGTGAATGAGTAGAGCAGTCTTCTTTGACCCCCTATCACTCTTTCGACCATATCTCTCTTATTTGGAGGAATCATGGAAAGTGCCGCCCAATTCAGAAACTAGAATCTGAGGCCGTTTCAAAGAAGTAAGAATCGCCTCAATCGGATCTCTAGTTGCTGAGATAAATGTAACTGAAGTTCAGGGTCTATTTATATGTCTCTGCTACGACTTTAGCCTTTTTTATTTACCTAAGCCTTTTTAGCATCATAAATATAGATCATAGGTTGCTTTTAGTGCCTTGCCTTGCCTTGCCAATAATTTGTCTAACTTAGACACCCACGCTAGTCCACCAAGGCTAACATCCAAGACCACTCCCCCGAGCTACCATATTCGTATCAATTCCTCCCTTTCTTGAAAGCAACTGAGCTCAGTTGTACCTGTCAACTACAAGTTGAGCATCTACTTAATTGTATAGGTGAGTACCAACACTCCTTTTCTTGTTTAGGTATGAGCAACAACCCATCCGATTTACTTGGACATGAGCAACAACCCATTCCATTCACTTGGATAAGAGCAGCAACTCTTTCCATTTTCTTGGACAAGAGCACCAACTCTTTCCATTCTCTTGGACAAGAGCAACAACTCTTTGCATTCACTTGGACAAGAGCACCAACTCTTTCCATTCACTTGGACAAGAGCACCAACTCTTTCCATCCTTGAGGCACCAACCTCAGCCGGTAGCATCAACTACTGCTCAAAATTTTCCATTGAGGCACCAACCTCAATCCAGTAGCACCAACTACTGCTCAGACAACAATCTAAAATTATTCGTTGAGGCACCAACCTCAACCATAAGAATGCAATAAGAAATATCTAAAGATTCTAATCACAATCCTTAAACATCAATTTGATACCAGACAAGAGGCAACCGATTTGCAATTTGCTCCTCTCCAGCTCTTTGTGCTGCTTATTCTCAGCCTTATTCTTCTCAGCTTCAGAGGTTCCTGCATCTCTTTCCTCCATATGCACATTGGTATTTGAGATTTACTTTGTATGTTTTCTAGGCTATGAAATTTATTCCAGTTTTGCAGCAGTCTTATTGTGAATCACCTGTACCTAATAGAATAGAATAGAATAGAATAGATTTTTTTTAACAAAATAAAAAAAAATAAATTCATATATTTTCCTGCAACAAAAAGGAATTCGCGATACATATATTGAAGGGCTACTCTAGAAGGTTCTCTTTCTTTTAAGAGGATCAGATTGGTAATGAATTAAATCCATGGAGGGAAATCATTTGGGTTCTCAGGATAAGGATTTTTATTCTAATTTGCAATCACCAGCACCAACTAGGTGACTTATAAACACCAAGAATAGTCAAAATAAGAATCTGTATTCCAGTTTGCAATCTCCAGCACCAACTGGATAACTTGCAAACGTCAAGAATAGCCAGGCTCTGATACTAATTGTTATAGATCACACCAATGGACCATACCTTCTATATCCCTGAAACCTTATTTAATGCTTTTCTATCAATTCATGGTCTCCCAATCTGTAATCCATCCAGAATTGCTACATAATCCACAATCAAACTGTTAGCAATGACAAAAGATCTCTATTTGAAACAAACATACAATATGAGTTACATGGATAACTCAGATTGGCCAAGCTCTAGTTCACCAAAACTAGAGCTAGGTCAAGATGCAATAACCAATGTATGATAGTTCACCGCCCAACCAGGTCATTCGGTACTAAGAATTTGGGAATTAAGTAATTATGGCAAGGCCCGACAATCGCCTTCCACCGTAGCTCCTCCCCTCGAAGCTAAGAAATTCTCAATATAAGACACCAAGAGTTAGGCTCTAGGATAGTAACAGGTTAATGAATAAGAACAGTAGAAGTTCTAGGAAAAAGTAATGGCTTTCTTAGAATCTGATTCAAGAGTGAATGAGTAGAGCAGTCTTCTTTGAACCCCTATCACTCTTCCAGACATATCTCTCTTATTTGGAGGAATCACAGAAAGCATCGCCCCACTCCGAGGTCGTTTCAAACAAGTAAGAATCGCCTTTCAATCGGATCTCTGTTGCTGTAGATAAGTGTAACCGAAGTTCGTGGTCTATTTATAGGTCTCTCGATAATGATTTTAGCCTTTTTTATTTACCCAAGCCTTTTAGCATCACAAATATAGATCATAGGTTGATTTTATTGCCTTGTCTTGCCTTGCATTGCCTTGCCAATAATTTGCCTAACTTAGACATCCACGCCTAGTCCACCAAGACTAATATCCAAGACCACTCGAAGCTACCATATTCTATGACATCAAAGTCTTTGTGGCATGTGGCAAGTACATGGTTAAAGAAAAGGGCCTTTTAATGCATTAAAAAATCAGAAAAATCCCCTTATATAGAATTATTTATAAACTGTAGATACATCCTCTACCATATATGTAACCATATTTTAAAAATCATTTATCTAAATTCAACCAGACCCCTTACCATGTTTTTATAATCAGTTTCATAAATTCAATTAGGCCTTCATCTACAAGCCGCTACAAGTCCGTCCACAAGTGCCTTTGATCAAGTTGTGTATACAGCTTGACTATTTGATCACCGGTTGAGTGTTATGTAGCTATGTTTAGGTTTACCCCGGTTTAACTTACATTACTAACAAACTCTGCAAGATAATTAATCCTGGGCACAAGTGTAAAGCTAGAAATTTGAAAGAGGGATGATCTCGTTATATTCTAACCCAACCGGGATCCCAATAGTGTCTAAACTCAACAATGGATCTTACAAGATACACACATCTTTCGAGGACCAAAAATATAACTAAAAGCCCAAACTAGCAGAAATGTAGGCTTGGGGAATGGATTGGATTGGATTGGTTGTATCGTCGGGTTAGGTTATCATCTTTTTGTCCTTCTATCTTCCTTCCTTTTCCAAGGCCGTCAGATGTTGGTAACACTTCAAATAATCAAATTACACTTTTTTAAAGAAAAAATATAGTTCAGTTGACTTCAATACATTTTTACCGAGATTCTTCGCATTTATCATGGCTACCTTTTAGCATTTTGGTGATCATCATTGTTTTTGTTTTGATTTGCATTGTTGCTGGAGGTCATAAACATGTTACAATTTGAGATAATAAGGCATGCTACCAATAGTCATGACATGTTAGAAAAGCAATTTATCTAGGAGCATAATACCGTTAAGAATGGCTATAACAATTCAGATAGTAATCCTTTAAGTTCCAAGAAGTTTTGGTATTTGAGGCGAAATGAGAAATTATGTACAATCTCATATGTAGGGTTGAGAGGTAGGTGTAAATTGATTATTGTGTTTGTCAAGTAGTGTTTGATAAGTGTGCTTCACCTTGGGTGGCCTACAATAACAAGTCAACAATACATTTTAATCAAAAAGTTTCTTTTATCATTTGTTTATCCTAGTAAAAACTTCATATTTGCTTTTGTGTGATCGTAAGTCTTTGAAAATAAGTTAAGTTATTGAGTACTATGAATGTAGCAACACACTTATATTATCATTATGGTTTTAAGAGAATATTGTCTACCTACCTACCTACCTACCTACCTACCTACCTATCTTTACAGTTGTATTTGCAATAATACAAAATAAAATAGAATAGAATAGAATAGAATAGTACCCTATTGTTCTTATATTTTCTCGAGAGTTTTGACCATATAAGATGTTGCCAAGCATTTGAAGGTGGCCAAGACACTTGAATTTTAAGTAGATTAAGGAGCAAAACATGATAGGTCAATTTAATTCACCTTTTGAATTAAATAACATCAAATAATTATGACATATGGCGTCGCTTATTAGTCTCAAAGCAAGATGGAGGAGATTGTGCATTTGTCGTAAATTTTATTTGGGGTGGAAATGAGTTAGGAGCGTGGTCAAGGTAGCTTGGGCTAAATGCATCGCACCCAAGGCAAATGGTGGTCTTGGTATGTTGGATTTTCACCTCCCAAGCAAGGTGATGATATCAAAGTTCATTTGGAGGATTTTCATTGGTAAGATGATTCTCCCCGCCTCGAGGTTGTTGGTGCAATGATTCAAAGATTGCCTCCCATTTCATACGCCATCATTAAGCCCCTCCTTCCTTGGCTTTGCTTTTATCATATGCATCCGTATCCTAATGCTTCTCCCTTTCTAAAGGGGTTGCTTTGTCGCTTGGGACACCGTCCCTTTTCCATATTAATCCCGAGGCATGTATTCATTGTTCACTCCATGCCGGTGGATTCCTTTGCGTGACACCCGTGAGAATGTGCCTCTAAGTGTGGTTCTTCATCCAAAGACACAACGACGATGGGTAGCACCGGTATCAAAGACTATTGCGCCTTTGGTATGAGTCCGGTCATCTCATGTCATGGGAAGCATTTAGAACAAAGTTCTTGTTGTACGATGGGACAGAGTAATCTGAATCATATTGCCGCATTGTTGCCACAGATTCTCGGGTCCACATATTGAGGTAGTCGATGGGGGTTGCCATCGGGATATCCGCCATGGCAGCTTTGTGTCTTCAGGTATAAATTGCTTTTGCATTCTCAAATCCCGCCCCCATCTAATAGGTGGCATCTTCAGTCCCCCTGGCCACAATGGAAAAGTGTGTGGGTATGGGTATGGGATAACTCGCTTCATCCCAAAGTAGTAATTTTGTGGTGGCAAGTGATCCATAGATGCCTCGTGAGTCAATAGTTAGTCCATAAAATGGATAATCGGATTTCAGCTCGCCCTTTATGCCAAAGAAAGGGTTGAGAATATTGAGCATTGTTTTTTCTTTGTGTGAGCAGCTTCTGCAGCATGGTCTTGGTTGTTGACCCTATTTGGCACGCCTCGATCTAGCCAACAAATTTTGCTTGCTATCTATCCCGATGCTTGGCCCAAACTACGAAACGAAGCTTTTCATCTCGCATGTGGTCGGCTTTTATGGTCAACCTGAAGAGAAGAAGGTTGTTTATCTTTAAGGGCTTAGATACCGCAGATGAGATTGTTCTTCAAAGGCTTAAGTTATGGTTTATAATTGTTCTTCTCTTTGATCAAGAGAAGAAAGTACCGACCCGCATACTTACCTTCGATTCATTCTTTGCATAGGCGTGGTTTGTGCTCGCTAGATCGGGTTTGTCCAATCGGGTTATAACCTCGCTTTGCATTTTATGTTGCTCGATTTTTAGTTGGTGAATAAAGCTTGTCGTCCTTCAAAAGAAAAAAACATGTTACAGCCCAGGAGTTCAAGAGGCAATGAAAAAGGACAAGAACGTAGTGGAGCCCCCATAGACACCTTCAAGTCACCCAATCGATGACGATGACCCGTGGGTCGTGCACGTAGAAACTTCACGCCTCGACAAATCCGGAGGGTAACACTCAACCCGGCAGAGGCAATGCATTTACAAATGCCTTGAGGTATTACTCAGGGAATAAATTACTAATCACATATTTCTTAGTAGCCATAATGTCTTTAAACTTGCCCTTGATTAATCCCAAAACTTTCTGTAGTTTAGCTAAACTCTACACATTTTTCCTCTCATACTTTCTAGCTAAACTAACCCAAAATTTATTCCAAAAATTTCTGTGATATGGTCTACGAAAACATTAAGATAAAAATTACGATACTTAATTTCAATTTTTTTTCCATTTACTTACCATTTTTTTGTGGAAACATTCTAAAACAATGCCAGTAGCTAAGTCTAGGCTGCAAATTATTCCATAGATGCTAGAAATATAAATTACTATTCATATATTTTTTATGAACTAGATTGATGTTCGCTAAACTAGCCCGAAATTCATTCTAAAAGTTTCTATGGTTTAGCTAAACAATACAAATTTCACGCTCTGACTTCTAGCATTTAGCTAAAGAGATGGAAGGTTGGTGCGGGCGCGAAAAAAGTTAAGCTAAAATTGTTATTTTTTTCTCAATTTTTTCTATTTACTTTAGCCAATATTTTAAAAATTTGCCAAATAGCTAAGTTTACCTCTTAAATTATTCCTTGGTATTACTTGCCACTCCTCACGATCTAATCTTGGTCTTTCACAAGACCTTCAAATTTCAAGGGGGGAGCAAAAGCCTACCCGCACTAATTGCACTATTAGAATTTGGAAGGTACATCAGACTAGCTGATAATACCGACCATGTGATCCTGATGAAGAGATCGATTACACTCGGCATCTTCGATTTTGCAATACCCCAACTCTGACCAGGTCGTTTGAGGTCATGGCTGCTCATACATCAAGCAGAGATCTCAAAGAGGTAGCAACCGCAATACAAGGGGGAACATCAAGAAACACTCTCCATAGACTCAGTGTGGAAATCACACAAAAAGATATAGAAGTACTTGCAGGACAACCCGAATTACCATTCTATTGAAAAGAAAAGTTATTTTTGTATTTCTTCAGATATATATAAATGTATGAACTTTTTTGCATATTTTACTTGTTCTCTTGTTTCCCTTATCTTGTCAAATGTCTCAACATATCACAAGCACAAGAACCAAGGAACAAATAACATATGTGACAATATGGAATGATGCAACAAGAGCAGCAAGAGCTATGGGACCCCATAGGCACCGGCATGCCGAAGAAACCCCGGCAAGGCAACACCTACCTCGGGACCTATACGAAGAGTTTGGAATGATATCACCAGAGAAGGAAATGTCCCAAATGAGGTTGGACCTCCAAGAAATAAAAGCCATGCTGGCAGAAAGAGCAGGGAATGGGCAAGTCCAGAATGTCCTACCCCCACAGGCACCCCCTCAGCCTAAAGGGAAGTGGAAGAAGAGGAACAGGTGCAGATCTTCTAGCACTAACTCTTTGGAAAGCTCCAACTCGGATACAAAGTTCGAGGAGGAAGCAAAAAATGAGCATGACCACCGCAAAGGTCGTAACTGGAACATGGAGCTTAGAGGGTCCGACTATCAGAAGAAGGTGGACTCTGCCTTAAGCAATGTTTGGAAAGCCCAGAAGCTTGAGCAGTTTTTAGGCCACAATAGATCCAGAATGGAAGCCGAAGCATGGTTAGATGAAATGAGAGAATATGGAAATGCTTATGTCATGAAGGATAAGTATAAGGGCAGAGTGGCAACATCCAACCTTAAATGTGCTGCAAGAATTTGGTGGAAGGACTATGTCAAAGTCCATGGTCTAAGTAGAGATAGCTGCAGGTTCTGTAAGTTCGCTAAGGCGTTCAAATGGCGCTATGTGCCAATGGAGCATAAGTGCCATATGATGCAGGCCTTTTACAAGTTGGAGCAGGGATATAAATCCATGCAAAAATACACAGAGGAATTCATGAGGCTGAGGCCATATGTGCCGACGAAATCAAGGAACTTCTTCCTTATAATGGAGTAGAATATGAGATGGCATTGGAGCCAGGTAAAAAGCCCACAAGTAAGGCACCGTATAGAATGACGACTCACAAACTAACAGAGCTGAAGAAGTAGTTGCAGGAGCTATTAGACCTAGGATTGATAAGACATAGCATCTCTCTATTTTGGACATACATCTTATTCGTCGGGAAGAAGAAAGGACGCTTGAGAATGTGTATTGACTATCGTCAATTAAACAAGTACACTATTAAGAATAAGTATGCATTGCCTAGAGTGATGATTTGAGGGATCAACTCCAAGGTGCTAAAGTCTTCTCCAAAATAGATTTGAGATCGGGTTATCACCAAATCAGAATCACGGAAGAAAATATCCACAAGGCAATCTTTATAATGAGGTATGACCACTACGAGTTCATGGTAATGCCATTCGGACTGTGCAATGCCCCAACAACATTCATGAGACTCATAAACGTATATTTTGTGAGTTGTTTGATACTTTTGTCATTATATTTTTCGATGATATTGTGGTATACAATAAGATCCTTGAGGAACACGTCCAACATTTAAGAAGGGTACTAGAAAACCTGAGGAGGCATCAACTCTATGTGAACCTGTCTAAATGCAACCTTGCCAAAGAAAAAGTAGAGTATTTGGACACACAATATCAGTTGACGGGATTTCCACGGAGCCCGCGAGGATCCAAGTAGTAATTGAATGGCCATCACCAAAGAACGTGCATGAGGTGAGAAGCTTTCTGGGATTAGCAGGATATTACAGGAAGTTTGTGAAGAACTTCACCAAGATAGCAGCTCTGGTGACGGACCTCACCAAAGCAGAAAAGGTAAAGAACTGGGTGGATCATTGGCATAAGAAGGCACAAGCAAGTTTTGCGAAGCTGAAAGAGGACTTAATGACCATCCCAGTTCTAATCTTGCCAGACTCAGAGAAGGATAAGCTGGTAGCAACACTAGTAAAATTGCAACAGGAACAGTTCTAATGTAGAAGAAAGAGTGGTAGCGTACGGCTCATGGAAGATGAATGACGCCAGACGCTGCCCCCAACGATGATCAAAACCGCTAGCGCCAGTGAGAGAGCCAAAATATTTGGAGACATTATTTATTTGGGGAGGGGGAATTTCCAATTGGATACCGACCATCAAAGTCTTCAGTATGTCCCATACAACCGCACCTCAACCTAAGGCAGAGAAGATGGATGGAGTTCCTGGAAAAGTATGACTTCACCATAGTGTACAAACCAGGGAAGCTCAACATGGTTGTGAACACACTCTCAAGGCATCATTTGACAACAAGGATGCATTGTAATGCCATATCGACACTCAATAGGGGGCAAGAAAATAGAAGAAACACTGCGAACAGACAAAGACTTCTAGGAAGTATAGGCAAGCCTTGCAAAGGAGGCTAGAATAGATAAACAAAGGGAGGCCTTCAAGCATTTCCAAAAGGAAGGTAACCTCTTATATCATAATAACAAGTTGTGTATGCCAGAATCATCATGAGTGAAAAAGTTGATGCTTCACGACATGCACAACAGCCCAATAGCCGGCGATGCAGCATTTATGAAGTCCTACTTCAAGGTAAGAAGTAGTTATTATTGGCCAGGCATAAAGAAGTAGATAGCAAGCTACATCAGAGAATGCCAGCTATGTCAGCAAACCAAGGCAGAACAGCTTCGAATACCAGGAGCGCTAGAACCGTTGGCAGTGTCAAATGTCAAACAAGAAGTAGTAATATGGATCGCAAGAGGCAAGAATGCCTTAATGGCCGTGGTCAACAAGTTTATGGCACATTTCGTGCCTTGTAGAGCCACCGACACGACCTTAGATACACGTGTCCTCTTCACAAAGGAAATCTTCAGACTCCATGGGATGCCAAGGGAGATTATCTCTGATAGGGGCCCGAAGTTTATAAGTGTGTTCTAGAAGGACCTCTTTAACACAACTCTGACATATGGGCAGACGGAGCGCACCAATCGAATTCTCGAAGATATGTTGAGAAACTATGTATGGAATAAGCAATCGAAATGGGAAGACTACATCCACTTGGTGGAATTTGTGCATAACAACACCAAGCAGGAGTCATCCCAGATGTCTCTATTCATGATAAACTATGGCTATCAGTGCCTAACTCCAGACACTTGGCACAATCCACTGTTCAAGATAGTGGTTTCTCAGTAGATGCTAGCCGACATCATGCAATAACTGATTGAAGAAGTTCGGGGATACCCTCTAGCAGCAAAAAGTAGGCAACAGAGCATAGCAGACAAGCACATAATAGTAAGGGAGTTCCAAGTAGGGAACGATGTCTGGTTGAAGATAGAGGTCAAATAGGCAAAGCTACACATCGACAACTACAAGAAACTTGCTCCAAGGTGGGTTGGACCGTTTAAGATAATCAAAAGAGTAGGAAAACAATCCTACAAATTGGACCTACAAGCACACTTGAAAATCCATAGAGTTTTCCACGTAAGTCTTCTAAAGTGACACACTCCTGATCCAGAGGAAGTATTAGACACACCGGCATTACTGGAAATGACCAACGAATAATTTGAGATTGTTCCAGTACAAGAAAACAAGAAGATCACCATTCTCCAATACCTTGTCAAATGGACAACTTACTAGTGGAAGATGCTACGTGGTATTATAATCAGAACTTTATAAGCAGTATCCACAATTCATGGAGAAATGCAAGGGTGTCGAATCGTCACGGAAATAGTCGACACCGAACTGATAGGTAAGTGGAAGATAGATCAAAGTCTACATTCGATGAGACAGAGGTAGACATTCTTGAGAGATAAGAGGTCATATAGATCATGCCTCTAGTCTATGGCCATTGCGAGGAAGAAGCCATCCTCTATGCCAAGAGTGGCGAAAGGTGTAGGCAATAGGAATCATCTAAGGCATGATAGAACACTTGTCTTCCCGGCCATGATGGAAGAAGCATCCTCTTCCTATGTTGGGACACAATGCTTTGTGTTCATTTAGTTAATATAATTGTAATTAAAATGGGTTGTCCCCTTAATAACCATCCTTACATTATATAATAATAGATCCTAGTAACGTGATGTTAATCCTGTAGGCCAATAGAATGAAAATTGGTAGGGAATCGCACCACAACACTTGTAGGACATAAGCGCGCATTATGTGCTACAAGGAGAATGGGGATCAACTAGAACTTTCAAATTTTGACATTTTGATAATAGAAATGTAAACTTAAGGCAATTTTAATGGCCTTAATATAATTGTAACATTTTGGTAATTGTTTCTTATAATTATAATTGCAATATAACCGTGGCAGATTCCAAGGTGGGGAGACTCAGATGCCACGGACGGCATCAGTTCAAGGTGGGACGAATGTGACAGTCCAGAATAATATATGGTACTAATATGTATATTATACTGCCACATCACTAGTACATGTCGCCATAACCGATATGTACCCAGTATAGTACAAGGGTTCCACTATGGGGTACAACCATTAGGGACCATTAAGCTGCACATGTCCCATTGGACATGTGAGGATGACCCTTGTTGCCACGTGGCAGTACCCTATCAAGCCTTAGGACCATTAGAGGCCAACCTAGGATAATGCCCTAAAGTGCGCCCTTAAATAGGCTGGAACTCTAAAAGTTTCTCTTTTCGAATTCTAGCCTAGAAGCACGCATTGGTAGCAGCGGCAAACATTTTCCAACATCTCAACAGCCACCAAGCTCGAATCTCGAGGCACCCTCTCCATTCGAAGCCCATTCCGACAGTTGCAGCAAGATGGATGCATTCCAAGGCATTGGAGCGAGCCAAAGGTCTGGTGAGAGTTGTTTATGACCACCCACACGTGTTTCTCGATAGTTAGAAGGTTAGATTGTGCCTGTTCTTGGCCCTAGACGACCTCTAGAGCCCAAGAACCCTATCCAGTTTCCAACTTACTAAGGAACCCTAATCTTTAATTATAGTAGTTAGATTAGACCTACATTCTATTATTTCGATTCATTGTGATGATCTATAATATCTCTGTGCACATCTCTTGTGTATTGGAAAGGAGGGTAGAGATCCAAAGCTTCTTAGATTGATGATTCTAGGTTAGTTCTCTAATTCCCAATTAATGCGACCTGTACGTAGGATCCAGCCTGGCGGTGGGTGGCGGAGTAAGATTGGATGACGAGGAAGACTTGTCCAACTACAATCAATCCTTCTAGTATGTAGAGCCTACTGGGGAATATTGTGGACTAGGCCTGATATCTTGCCACACAGTGTGGGTGAGATATGGGCTTGACACCCCCTGGATGATGCGTCGCCCCAGTGGGGTTCAAGTCGTATACGAGCTGTGGCTCTCTAGCATGTATGTGATTGGCATGATACATTTTGGAGGATAGTGCTCTCATCCTATCTCATCGCAGATCTGGAGAGATGCAACCCAGGAGTAGCCCCTTTGGCTATGGCCCTGGCAGGCTACGGTCAAGCTCCAATATTTATCAGCCTATCTGCAAAGTATGCATAGGAGGGGCGGATGGAGTGGACTACCTAATGGCCATGTTCTTATACCATCAAAATCTATTGCCATGAATTCTGTCTGCATTGACTTCTGGAGACCCAAGCTGCCAATCGACCCTCATGAGTCTGATCCTGGGTAGAACTTCCTTTCTGTTGATATATGATGTATTCATTTTGATGTCCCTTCTTATGGTAATCCGCCCTTCGAGGTGGTTATTTATGTTCATGTGACGTTATGTGCTTATGTTTATGAGCCTCCGCAGCTAGGACGGTCCGAGGAAGACGGGATGAATGACACGCATATTCTTCCTACATCAGTCTCTTGCTCACCATCAAGAGCTTGACGTCAGATAGACGGTCTCATGTTCATGAGTTGTGCTGACAGGAGGAAATCTCCTGGTTTTATATGACCAGAGCATTGTATATGAGCAGGAAGCTTCACATGTGTTCTCCATGATCCTTCCCTAATTGCATCCTCTTCTGACTCTGCATTGGATTGTTAGGCCGTTCTTTGGATTTTGGATCCTTGAATTAGCTTTTTTTGGATTGATTTGCATATTTAATTTGCAAAATTTGGAACTGATGATTTTGGTCTTCAAATTCGTACTGCAAGATCATAACGTTTTCTATTATGGAGTTGGTTATATTTGTTATTATGTGGTTGTTCAGAATGATTTGTTTCATAAATGCCTGGAACATTCTGGCATAGATCATTTTCCAGCTATGATAGATTAGATGTGCTTGCTAGTTCTGAGAGATTTTGCAACAATATCTCGATGGTCATTTTTCTCAGAAGATGTGGGACACAGTTACCTTAGCCCAAGTTAAAACTAGTTTTTATCTTGCACATATAAATCCCACTTTGGCAACAAGATCACAAGCTTATTTGCTTGCTTCCTTATTTTGTAGCTATTGCATCAATTCCCAGAGGGTCCAATAAGCTACGAATTGAGACATGTACATGGGAGCTACCGCAATTGCCACGAGAGGCGAGATTATATGCATATTGCAAATTACAGGTTATTGAAGATGAAACTCTGCGAAGATGTCTTGCTTTGAGATGGTCAGGAATCGCTATTTGACTTTAGCATTCCATTCCATGCTCCCACAACTTCTCACAGCCCCATCTTTGCATGACTTGACATTATATATATTTGAGATTCTAGATGAACGTCTTCAATTACTGAGCCCTCAATAGTCATCATGACCTACTTATATTTTCTTCCTGCTTGTCTAGTATCATCATTATTGCAAAGTTTTTCCCTTGAATACCTTTCGAGGCAACGGTTTTTTTAATCCTAGGTTGTACTAGGCCATTGTGTGGGTCTCATTGCCTCTTGGTCTTTGTAGATGTTAAAAAATCTATTTTATTCTACTCTATTCTATTCATATATCTTTACTAAAAGTTTGTGGAAAATATGTCTCTTATAGAAGCTAATGAGTTAGATCCTAGTAATGGGTGAAAGAACTTAAGAACTTTGCATATTAAAATTATACGCTTGCCAATGTTGGTATTGAGATGCTAGAAACATGGTCTTCTATAAGTCTTCGCCGCCCTTAGTTTGTTATATGCATGCTTTTTAAATGGCAATTAATCAAATAAGATATCAAAATGTAATTGGTCTGTTTTTTTGCAGAACAAAGAAACCACATTTAGGAGTGAACATCGATGAAAAGGATGTAAACGTAAATTTTAAATATTAAACTTATAGTTTTTGCAAACAACTATGTTAAAATTTAGCGCTGCTTAAAAAGTTACAGTGATTTTGAAATCATTTTACATGATAGTGATAATTCGTGTGTTGTGATAGAGGGGAGCAGTCCTTGGGAAGGGAGGCGCTTCTAAAGGCGCTCAAACAGGCAACTGCTAATTTCGAACCTCACGCAGTCTTTGTCATGTTAGATGGATCAAATAAAAAATGATGGATGAGGCACATGCTATTCTCCAAGGATTGAGGATCTATGAAAGACCTTCCATGGAGATATCATGATCTAGAGCTTAATAGCAGACACAATTCGTTTTTCAAGAACAGTTGGTTTCCTACGAGAATGGCCAGAAAACATTTTGTCTTCCGTATTGTTTCCTTTGATCAAGCCTTGGACGATCAAATTAGAGAAACAATTACACCATAGAAAGAAAAACCCGACCCCAAGTATGATATTATTGGTAGCATTAAAAATCTTTAGGAGACAATGCGTATAATACATGGGGAATACGTCAAAACGCGTGTACAAGATAAACAAACTTTACACCCTAGTTCTAGTATGTTCTAGTATTATGCGTATTACGCGGCATTGTAAACGTTGCGCGGCCATCTAGTCGTCCAATGGATCCAACGGCTGAAAATTAACGACGGAGCATAAGGCGTAAAGCAGGGGAACGAACGAGCAGCGCTTTCTAGCTATGGCGAGCTACGGCAGAGGTGGATATGGCGGAGACCGAGGTCGGGGTTCTGGTAGAGGGGGCCGTGGTGGTGGCTATGGCCAGGATCAGAATATCGGCTATGGTAGACAACAGGGTCGTGGATCTGGTTCCTCCAGCCAAGGAAACAGAGGAGGCCGTGGAGGTGGCTATGCTTCAAGTTCTGGCCCCTCCGGGCCTGTTGTTACTTCCCTTTCTAAAGAACTTCAGGATCTCAGCATACAATTGAAATCAGAAGCTGTTTCAGAGCAGGCTTCCAGGAGTTTGGCCCCGCCTCCACGACCTGGGCTTGGCAGCCAAGGACGACATATCAAGGTAAGAGTGAACCACTTTCCTGTGAAAGTAGATTTTAACGCCACGATCTTCCATTACGATGTGGATATCACTCCTAAGGTTAAATCAAAGCTAATTAACAGAAAAGTGGAAGAGAAGTTTGTGAAAGAGTATGGAAATTATGCTCTAAAGGGCAGGCGCTGTGTGTATGATGGTGTAAAGAACATGTTTACAGCTACAGAAATGAGTTTTACGCATCAGGAATTTAAGCTGAAGATTGAAGATGACACAAATGACAAGAAAACAGAGAGGTCGTTCACAGTTGTGATCAAGCTTGTTAACAAGCTGGACGGGGAGCAAATGAGACTGTTCTTGCTAAGAAAATGTAATTCTTTTCCGCCAGAGTTTCTTCAAGCACTAGACGTTGTTCTTAGGCAGGGGCAAATTGAGAATTACAACCCTGTATTCAGATCATTTTTCGATCCAAGTTTTGGTGTCCAATCTTTGCAAAATGGAGTCCTCGCTTGGAAAGGCTTCTACCAGAGTCTTAGACCTACAATGGACGGACTGATCCTCAACATTGACGTGTCTGCCACAACCTTCTACGACCCAGTTGGGGTGATCAAGTTCATAGAGGATCTCATTGGACCCCTAAGCAATGGTGCATTCCGTGATAGAAAGGATTCTAGCAAGGCTGAGAAATTACTTAAGCTTGTCAAAGTGAAAGTCACACATCAAAAATATCCTAGAACGTACAGGATTTCAGGATTTACCAAGAAGCCGACCAAGGACCTTTCCTTCAATGATGGAAAAAAAGAAGTGAAACTGGTGAACTACTTTCGTGAAGCGTATATGCATTCAATCAAGTATCCCAATCTCCCCTGCTTGCTCATGCAGGGGAAGAAAGAAATATTTCTTCCCATGGAGGTATGTGAAATATGCCCTGGTCAAAGATACAAAACCAAGCTCAATGACTTACAGACCAAAAATATCATGTCATTTGCCTGTGGAACTCCTCAAGAAAGGGCAGGAGCCATTTCTACCATAATGAATGGTGCCAAAGCGCCTGGAAGGTATTTGCATGTTGTTTTGCTAACCTGCATCGTTTAAATTTCTAAAAGATGTATTGCATTCGCAGGGATGGATACTCCAAAGATTTTGGCGTTCAGATCGAAGCAAAGAACTTGCTACCTGAGGTTGATGCTCGCATCTTGCCTCCTCCCAAGCTGAAGTATGGGGAACGCAGCAAAAGGAAAGAGATATTTCCCTATGAAGGTCGCTGGAACATGCAGGAGTCAGTATTTGTGGAAGCAGCAGGGATCAACTATTGGGGTTTGTTAAATTTGTCTTTATTGCGCGAAAACGATGTTATTTATTACAGGGATCAATTAAGCCAGCGGTGTCGTGACATAGGGATGAACATGAATCCCGAGACTATAGTTCCGTTGGTTGCAGGAAATATCAACAACTATGAAAGGTTAGTCAGAAAGCTCCACCAGGATGCCATACAGAAAATCAGGGATCGGGGGGATCAGAGGGGTTGCCTTCAGCTAATAGTGGTCATCATGAACGAGAGAAATCCCCTATATGCAGATTTAAAGAGGCTCTGTGAGACAGACATTGGAGTGATAACACAATGCTGCTTGAAAAGAAACTTATGCAATGAAAGAGGTTTATCCCAATATTTGGCTAATCTGGCAATGAAGATCAATGCAAAGATTGGTGGCAGCAATGTTGCATTGGCAGATGACCTACATCGGACTTTCCCAAGAATCTTCTCACTTCCTACAATGTTGATGGGTGCGGATGTGACTCATCCGTCACCAGGTGATAATTCCCCCTCCATTGCTGCTGTAGTTGGCAGCACAAAAGGAAATCGATATGTGGCTCGTGCTAGGGCACAGGGTTCAAAAGTAGAGGTGATACAAGCCTTGCAAGAAATGACTGTAGAACTTTTGAAAGCATTTTATGGTGCAAATGGCCTTCCACCCCAACACATACTTTTTTTCCGTGATGGGGTAAGTGAAGGCCAATTTCAAGAGGTTCTTGTTAAAGAACTGAGTTCTCTCATGAATGCATTTCGTGCATTTCCAGATAACTACAGGCCTAGAGTAACTTTTGTAATTGTACAAAAACGTCACCACACACGCTTATTTCCCGCAGATGACAATAATGTTAATGGCAACATTGTGCCTGGCACTGTTGTGGATGCCAGGATTACACACCCAAGGGAGCATGATTTTTTCTTATGCAGCCATGCTGGTATTAAGGGTACAAGCAGGCCTACGCATTATCATGTCTTATATGACGAAAATAAGCTGACACCAGATGAGCTGCAGGGATTTGTGAATAACATGTGCTACACCTATTTCAGGTGCACCAAATCTGTTTCTGTGATCCCTCCAGCTTATTATGCACATCTTGTTGCATATAGACATAGGCTTTACCTTGAAGCGGGAAGCAGTGGCAGTGACGATAGTGCTTCCTCTGCTCCTCCTCAGATGCAAGATGTGAACAATATGGTGAAGGGACTCATGTATTTCTGTTAAAGTTATAAGATACATTAATCTGAGTTAAAAGATACTGAAGGGAGGTCTAACCCTGTATTTATAATCTGAATTAAATTCCTATTTGAATTTTACATCACTGTGGGCCAGTGAGGAAAATGAGCCTGAAGACCTGACCCTGTTTTTATATAAGTGAACTAAACTTTGGATCAGAGACAAGTTTCTTTCCTCAGTGTATAAGTTTTGTGATCTACAATGAAATTTATAAGATGTACGTGGTGACAGCAGGAATGGAGTAACTGAAAAATTATTTATATATAATGGAGTACAGGCAAGACTTGCACAAAATTTGTGAGGATGAACAAGTACACTAATGTTATACAACAATGTAAGCCAATGTCTTATTTATGGCAGCTACAACTCGTCCCTTTTGAGCTCTATGATGCCCTCCAGGAACTCAAAACGATTTTGCCCTTGCCCAATGGATATGAGGTGAGTTAGATATATGGACCTGCGTGGAGGGACCTGCATTAAAGAAACTGCATATCGTTAAATGCCTTTTTTAGGGGTGCTCTACACGTAACATAAAACGAAAAAAAGAGACCCTGAAATTACAGGGCCAAACAACAGCTTTTTTCAAGAAGAAAAAAAATAGAGTCGATTCAAATTGACTGCGTCCCCTGCCATCCCCTTCTAACCAGCGCCGCCAATATTCTTGCCAAAAATTTGCCGGAAAAAGTGCGAAAACAAAAACAAAATTTCAGTGTCCCATTTTTTTCGTCGCCTGAAATTTTGGAGTGACGTGGCAGAGTCCACTCGCGGCTGATGCTGATCGTGGATCCCCCACGTCACCTCGAAATTTCAGGCGAAATTTCGAGCTCACTGGAATTACAACTTCCATAAACAAATGAAGCACAATAAAAGTTCAGCACTGCACGCTTGGCCAAGACTCCACATTTGAAAATACATAAACAAATGAATTACAATAAAAATTGAGCGTTGCCCACTCTGGCCAAGACTCCATATATGAAGGCGAATCTAATTTGTAACTAGTAGGACCACCACACAACCCCACCAAAATGAAAAAATGACCATTTCAATGTTAGTTGTCAGCTCATTTATTTCTTAAATCAAACTGGAGCATATATAAATGAATGAATGATTTCCATCGTCTGTAAAACAAATACCCTAAGTCTCGGCATATGAAAAATATGTATTCCATACATTCCATAAGTCTACAAAACTTATAGTTCAATATATTTTATCTTGGTCTACCTTTCATGCATACATACAATTGCATTTTTTTTTTGGGGGGCTACGCCCTCACTTTCCTTTTATAGATGTATATGCATGAAGGTTCTAGGCTTATATTGTTAAGTAAGCTTGATTGAGTACATAGTGCTAGCTATCGACGTTACACATTCTAGACTTAGTTTAGTTTGATTTTAGCCTCGACTTTGCCGTCATTTTTACTTCACCATGATCTGGCTTGCTTCACTCTTACCTTCGATATCCAACCTTATGGTATGTTTCACTTACGATATGTTTTGTCCCTGCCACCATTTCCTTTTGCAAGAAGTGGTGCATCTCCCTATGACAGTCTGACATGTTCTTCACGAATTGGACTTCGACTTTGTCCTTTTTGATAGCCAGATTCTTCTATTGATTTCCATTCTAGGCATTTTTTGGCATTTTCAGTAGATTCTCATTTTTAAACGGGTTTGATGGTTCGGCTTCTTTGGCCACCTTTTTGCTTTTTCTTTTCAGATACACAGTAGTGCATCTTGACAATCTATGTTTAGACAGACAATCTGTTCATTCATTCATCTTAGCAGCTTTGATACATTGGCTGTGAGTGAGTAGTTGCACATGGCAAGCTACCCAGTAAAACAAAGATAAAATATAATACAATTTTGTAGTACAAATCCACAATTCAGATTACAAAATAAACCAAATATGTCGAGATGCTGGATGATGTACTTGCTGAAGGCCTCTCACTGAGATTACAAAAACCTTGCCCTTTTAGTTTTTAGGGAAAAACCCTAGTGATAAGCCCTCAACAAGAGTCTTGGACAATCACAAGGCTAGTAAAGCATTTCCCAAAGAACCCATGATCATAAAAAAAGCCAAAGGCGCATGTCATCCTAATATCTGCACACATACATGAGACAAAACCTCCAAAAGGAAGGCATTGGTCATGCATGCCACGCAACAAAAACATTTACAAAATGCAGCAAAAACATTTACGAACTACAGGCTAGTCACGCATGCCACGTGTAACAATAATAAACAATACACCATGAGTAGAAAAAGTTAGGGTGGTAGGGTGGAATCAAGAAGAAAATGAATGAAACTGCTATAAAAAAGAGGAAACATTGATATGAGAAGTTATTGAAGTCTATCGAACCTAATTGTCCAACAATGCGTGCAATCCATGCACGCACGCGATGTATGCATGCTTGTAGTTCTGAAAATATTGATTCAGCGGTTCAGATCAATATCACTTTCGTAATAGACTTGCAAGATGCATCAAGACTCCTGATCAAGAAGAGGACTTTAACTTCTAAAATACAGATTGAACACAAAAGACAAAGAAAACGGTCCAAAACTGGACGACAAGGTCGAGATGAAACAAGTTAGAGGAGAGGAGAAGCGCCAAGAATGGTCAATCCATGAAGAAAGAAGCCTCTCCCTTGCATGGGATCAAGAAGGAAAGAATGATATATTGAGGTGAAGATATGCCAATATGAGAAGCTGTTGAAGTCCCTCTTTCGTTCACAACTACGTCTACTTTATGATTTTCAGGTGCAATGGACGTTGTTTGACTGCAAAAAGAGCCATTTTTTGAACATTTCCTGCAAACTGAAAATTTATAGTGAGTTATTACACGGTAAGATAATTTTCAGAAGACTTTAGTGTATTTTTCTATAAGGACTATACAAATTTCCAAAAGTATCAGAATAGCAAAACACACAAAGAAGCATTCGAATGGAGGATGGACTTTGTGTATTTATAATTATACTAGAAAAAGTGCCCAGCGTTGCTGGGCTTTTCGTTGGGATTATATTCTAAAGTTAATAAAGATATGGTTAAGAGTATTGAATTTTATATATATGATCATTTGTTAATATGAAAGTTCAAAATTAATTTTTTATTGAATTCAAGGACATAGAGGCAAGCTTTCTAATTAAACACAATATTAAAATAATTAATTTGAGCTTTACAGTTGCTATATGTATAAGCTATAGCATATCTAAGTCTACTAACCTTCATATGCCCGCAACAATCCATAGCAGAGTACAACTTAGTTGTCCAAAATGCCATAAATGCTAGTGTGCAAAATGTCTGTCATA
This sequence comes from Isoetes taiwanensis, assembly GCA_021234155.1. Lineage (NCBI taxonomy): Eukaryota > Viridiplantae > Streptophyta > Lycopodiopsida > Isoetales > Isoetaceae > Isoetes > Isoetes taiwanensis. Next base: position 3,298,254 of record JAJEKV010000015.1, on the reverse strand, counting down.
CCATGCATGTTGTGTCAAAATCAAGTAGGCAATTGATAAATGCAATTGGTTAATATAAGTCTTGTAGCATAATAAAGCTTGATTTCTGAGGTCTAGAAATGAAGTTTCTTTGGTCAAATACCATTGGTGATGCTCTTTGTTGTAACAATATGGAGAGAAATGTTTTAGTTAGTAACTAACTTTTCTAGTAATCGACAATGGCTGTTACAAAAATTGTGCCAAAAGTATCGAGCAGTTCCAATGAAGAGTCAAGATATGAGAACGTACAAAGGGGACTGAAAGAAAATGCAAATGCGCAACCGAGAAAGCAGACATAAGGAAAAAAAAATTGTTTAGTGGAGCAGCTTATGCGAGCCCTCTTATAGCCCACATTCCTTTGCCAAGATCACATTTGTGTCAAGTTGTCCCTTCAATCTTCAATGAGGATAAATAATTCTGTTCATTGCATCAAGAACTTGACATTAGAATTGCCAACTTTTAAAACAAATGCAAACAAAATTTTCCTCACTGCACAAATGGACGTTTGGAGCATATGCAAAATTCTTTGGAGCATATGCAAAATTCTGTCTTCTATATCTGTGCAAGCAGCAGCTAACCTTGCATACACAATGCCAGGATTCAAACATGCCAAATGCAGTTCAATGCTAAGGCTTCAATCATTTATGCAAATTTGAATGCACCAATGTATCTGTGTTTTGCAGATATAGTTGATTCTTACCTTAGATGATGGTCGATCCTAGTAGTAGAGCATGGACATGCATGCTAAATACAAAAGTTGAATGGATGGTATCGGGCTCTAGCTTGCTTCCAAAGCTGCAAAAAATGTAGCATTCAAACAGTTGAACGGTGGCTAGTTTAGAGAATGAACAAAGGTACAAAGAAGGAACAAAGGTATGCATGCATTTTGGAAGTACCGCATCTGAATTTCAGAGTTATAAAATGAGGCTTGAAGAATGATAGTAGTATCAAGCCTTGGTTACAGCCATAAATTGGGTTTTGTTCTAGATATTTTTAGTGAGCCATCTGCAAGAATAACCCGGTCATTTTTCCTAAAAGATGGCCATTGGCCTTGCTCAAAAAACCAAGGCAAACAAGCCACGAATTTTAATCCTCGAAACAGAATACTCCATAGAAAATGCCAATGCAAAACTATACGCTTAAAGTAAGCCGGTCTAGGGCATGAATTTTATGTAAAGAAAGGTGTAAAGAGTTTTTTTTCCACCTATAAAGTTACAGTTGCAATCGGATCAAACATCGCCTTTCATCACGGTAAAAGTGCAACACTTTTACTATCACATAAAACTTGAGAATTTATACTAACATTTGCAACTTACCACACAGATTGGGCATGCAAGATCCATCTTGAATGATATGGAAACTCTGCATAGTACAACAAATAGTAGGTTTACCATCTTCAAATTTCCAATAACAACCAGAAATCTCTCGCAAAATGGGTTAAGCCGCCAAGTGGATAACGTGGATCCGCCTAAATCGCCCGGATTTCTTCAAGAACGCGGGCAACATGTCGGCAAAGACTGCATGCAGTGCAAACCACATAAGACCCCAAAGATTAATAAAATGATTATTCAACTCCCCCTTTTCCATGACAAAGTACGGCTTGGCACAACTTGTAAAAACCATTTTCATATTTCTAAAATCAAGTCTTTCGTTCAAGCAAATACTTGGCTTATCTTCAATCTTCAATCTGGACAATGTATGCATATCAGATGAGCTTGAAATGATCTTGTTATCCTGCAACGTTCATTGTTAGGCTGGAACCTCTAGAGATTGAAGACTTCTAATCAAGAAAGAACTGTTTGAGAAAGAACCGCTTCAAACTTGATACTTGGTTCTTGTCATGATGTGAGGGATGCACATGGACACTTTAATGCCCTACTCCTGCAAAAATGATAGGAATAACAGTGGCATTTTTATCACACAACTACTGCAAAAAGCGAATACTCAGCTTCTGAGCCAGGTGCATCATCTGTCTGTGGTATTGCATAGCTTCAACTCCAATGGGAAGACAACACGATAGGAAAGTTTCTTGTACCGTCCTAACTGTTCAATGTATTTAAAGCGCTTTAGGTGAAGAGCAAGTATACGAGGAGATGATTTTATCTTCATTCTCTTTTGAGCTTCCTGCAGTAAAAAGCCAGTTTACTTACCTGGACTGACAAGAAAGGAGGAGAAATTTTGAAGAAACCTACCTACAACATTTATCACAAAAGAACTTGTCTTCAACATTGAGTGTCTCTGTTGAACTGAAATTTTGAAGACAACTTGTTATGAAGCTATTTTGTTCGATATCAAGACTGAGGTCCAAAAATGTTTCATCCCTTGCGGTAATAGTCTCACATCTCAAACATCTAGTTTCATTTGTCAATATTCCCTGGAATCATCTTGTTAGCAAATATGGCAACAAGAAAGCATGGTATCATAGATACCGATTTACACTGAAAAATATTATGCACCCATGTAGCAACAGTGATGAGTCCCGCTTTGCACTGCCATTCATGGAACCATTGCACAGTTTCTCTTGGGACACTGAATTCCCGTTTGCCGCCCGCGCCTCCTTCTCCAATATTTCAACCAACTCATTTAACAAATAATTTAAGAATTCATGTGCATCCTACACAAATACAAGGTTTAGCATAGAATGTTGTGTTTAAGAGACAATTAAATGACAATCGTGTACTGATGCATGTAGCTACTGAAACAAACTCATTCTCGCTTTTTTACTCTTGGACAAACCTCTTTGGTGCTATTACACCGGGGCTTCTTCTTTTGAGAGTTTATCTCGTGGAAAAACAAACATTAAAAGCCTTCACTAATGCATCAATGTCAAGACCGCCAACTCCTAGGTAAAGGCACGTAAGATGTGTTTAGACTTTGATTTTTATCAAAAGATGGTAACTGACTTCTTAGTTTCAAACCTTCCAAGAACATGAATCCCGTACATAAACAATCGTGAGAAGTAAATACCTGCAGAAATAGCTCGCCCAAACATGCCGCAAAGTTCTCTTCTCGGTTCTCCTAATGCCTTGCTACCCCCTCGTAATATTCTAAAAGTTGTTCCCTAAATGGTACACGTAAATATAAAGCACGCAAAACAAAGAAATCGACGGTTGGAATATGCCCGCTTAGGACATGTTCATGTACACCATTTTCAAAGTCTTCCAAATAAACCGTAATGCTAAGCAAGAAAGTCCTCGCCGACTCAAATGCCTTTTTAAATCAATAGAAAGATTTGTCACGCTACTTAAGGTACAAAACGGAGTTAAAATGGATCTCGTGTGAGAATAACCGTATAGCTATCTCAATTTATTAAGCCATTTGTCGTAAATAAAATCGAAATCATTTGGCCTAAACTTTAGGGAATTCTCGGATCGTTTTGCCATAAAATTCAAATCGGCGGGGAAGATCCACCAATTAAACGAGGAAGAATGGAGACTAACCTGAAGGACACTATTGCAATAGCATGTGTTGCGAAATTCTCCAATCCAAAATACCGCTTCACCTTCCCGAACCGATCTCCCAAATAGCTTTAACTTTGAGCCGAGGCTTCCATGACCATATGTCACCACGTAGTTTAAACGGGGCCCTAAACAGGGAGCCAATTCGGTGAAACCCTAGAACATAATAGAGTACCAAAAAGCGAATTGAGCTATTTGGGTTATGGCCGATCAATCTAATTTAAGCGCGGGAGCAGATGGATCAGTAAAATGATGCGAGGATCGAGATGGAGAAATATAGCAAGAACAAGGGTTAAGACACAGAAAATTGGCAGGAAAAACTTTACACGCTTAGAACAAGAGGGAAAGAAGGCAAACACAAGAAAAGGACGTCGGTTGGTTGGGTGAAGGAGGAGCCGAAACAGAAAACCGTGGGATCTGTGAAAGAGAATAGGTTTTGTTGTTCGGCAGAGAAAGCAATTACGAAGGTTATGGTGCAATCCAGACAAAATCGTTCACACCGGTTTCTCGTATGCATTGACCTAGCCGAAAAGTCAAAATAATAACTAACAACTGAACGGCTCAAAATGAAAGTTGTGGGAAAAAAATTGACAGCCAAGATGCTATGCACAAACTACATTTTGCTTTTATTACTATACTAGAAAAAAGCCCGCCAAGCGTTCTTTGAAGCTTTTAAATCAGTATAAATTCAAAAACTAATAAAAATGATGGATAAAAAGTAAAGAACATGTTAAAATTTGATATGTTTAATGGTAATTTTAATGCAGCTTTTTTAAAACCCTTTATTTATCTCCTAATAAATATGACAGCTTGAACCTTATAAAGTTTTATATCCAACCATTGGACAGTTGGATTCTACCTTCATTTGTCTTGCACCCTCCATTGTGTGAGATATTTATATTGCTTATAATTATCTAGAAATATTGTTTTTCTTTACATGCACTGCGTGGCAAGTTGTAAGTTGGGTCTCTATTGCCAAGAGTTATGAAAGAGAACTTATAGGGAACTCCAAAATGATTAAGGTCGTTGTTGTGCCATGGCCTTCCTTTAAAGCATCGAAAAACACTCAAGGCACATAGAGTATCTTATATTATAAGGATGTGCATTTTATGTCAGTAATTGAATGAATAACATGACCAACCGAAAGGTTTCAAGAAACTGAGAGTCATTATTTGATGTGGTCTGATGTACAATGGTCGTTTCTTTTCAGAAGTATAGTAAAAAATTCTATGACCCATCAAACGTCTTTGAAAATGTGGCTTTGGCAAAGCTTCTTATACAATCTATTGCAAACTCAAAGGAGATGCAACAACAAGCTCCCAAACTGGTAGTAGCAAATCATCGTCTTCTGCATAGCAAGCAATTTCAAGATCCTCAATTGATTGTAGGAGCCAATTGAATGCCTCAAGTAAGTTAAGAGCCTCTATCTTAGTCAGAGCAGTTTAGAATGGTTCCCCAAGTCCCTAGTTGCAACTCTGTGAAACCAATACATGTGGCCAACATTAACAAGATTGTACAATGCATGTTAACAACATTAATCGAACTGATAACGAAGAAAACATGTGCCCGGCATTTATGGAGCTTGAACATATGTAGTACTCTGCATAGTAACTACTCTGCATATGTACATATGTAGTAGCAATGCAGAGCCCGGCATACATATGTAGTGAGCAGGCATAACGAAGAAAACATGTGCCCGGCATTCATACTCCAAGGAAGTGGGTGTGCGTATTCAAACCACAAACGAACGCAATAGACAAAAGCTAGAAGACCAAAGCCATAAACTGCATTTCTAATACGAAAGAATACACTCAGGCATCCATCTTCTTTTACTGGGTTAAAGGTGTCACAGCAACACCTAAACCGGGTTCAAGGACCTTGCAAAAGGGATTACCTTCAAGCACCTAAAAAATGAAACCTTTCTGATAAAACTCATAGAGGGTTATGCTCAACATTCAGAATGAAACTTGTTAAGTTAAGAAGATTGTGAAAGTCAGAACAGAAAGATTAGTGGATGGTCTATTGGTTGAAGATACCTATAGCAATTTCAGCAACTGAGGAAGGGAGTAACACAGGAGACAAAACCAGGGATTCATAACAAACAAAGATACTGCACAGAACCCAGAGCAGGAAAATGTAAAAGCAAATCTACCAAATAAGTTCACACCGACAAGAATCCAATGGAATGGGAATGCAATGCATATAGTAAAGCAATTGTTGCACGGAACTATGACAGGCATACATACAAACAACTTGCTGAGGCATTAGTTCAAAAAGGTGGAAAGACTCCTAACCTTAAGCTGTGGCTGCGTGACCTGTACACCTAAATATTATAATTGTAAATACTTATGACGAATCACCAAAAACAAAATGCCTCAGCTTGTCTGCAACAGGGATACTGTTCTTATTTTCAATGCCATTCCCAAGCAGTTTAATTTCTATACGCTGTTAGAGATGATCCTCAATATTCTGATCTTTATACATATAATACAATTTTTGTCCTGACACTCTGGTCACTTCAAAGATAATACTATTCCCAAGGGGAAGAAATGAATACATAAATCTGCTTGAAAGTAATAAATAATAGGTTTAAAGCCATGCAAATACTTGGTAGCCCTCACCTTTTCCCCTATGGCATTAGCATATCCACCACTAATCGATGAAATCTCCTGTTTCAAAGATGCTATTTCTTTTCTGGCCTGCACAGCCAAAAAGTCTCATGTTAATCAAACTGGCTATGCGCTCATCTATTTATTATAGGCAAGCTTTGTAAGCAGAAAGAATTGACAAAAGGTTTTTTTCATTGTTTAAAAGTAGAAGCATACTTCTGCTATTTTTTTTCCATGTTCAACCTCCAGCTTCTGTATGTGTAGTTCATGGTCTTTCTCAATTTCTTCCATTTTTCTTAGCCTCGAGCAATGTTTGCTGCAACAAGATAAGATGTCATACATAAGTTAGAGAATAGAGATAACATAAAATGTTACATTTAACACTTCACATGCCTCTCTGTGTATAGCTATTTCATGCTTTTCATTGACTTCAGCCTCGAACTTAGAAATTGTCAGTCTTTTATCCTCCTCATGAGATTCCTGAAGTTCTCTAACCTGTAGCAAAAAATAACTTTAGCATTGCTTGAGGTTGAGATAATTGAAAGGAAAATGAAGAAATTGAGAAAGACCAATAATACATTTAGCGAATCTGAAGGCAGAACATGAAACACATATAACAGAGGTATGCTTCTTTTTACCAGATGTGTATGCTCCTGTTGAAGGCTTTGCAGATTTTTTGCAAACAGCGAGCTTTGTCTCTTCATAGTGCTGCCTTGTAGATGATAACTCAGAATCTGCCTGGAATCTAAGATGGTAAGCATGAAGACATACTAACTTAATACTCAGTATGATACTTCACCAAAGAACCTTTTGCAGCTCCCTAGAGATCGCTTCTTTTGTCTCTATTTTATATTTTTGTCTGATATCATTCATTTCCTGCATGAATATTCAGGATAGAGGACATAAACGTGATGGGTTTCCAGCCATGGTTATCCTACATGGGCAGAAATCTATGTATTTTACCTGATCATTCCGTTGCGAAATCTCTTTCAAATGCCTTGTAAGTTCTGCTTGCTTTTCTTCGAGCTGATACTCTGATTGCTTCTTGATTTCTAGCACTTTTTTTCAGTGGCAACCACCTGCGCTTGTATCTAGAATGGCATAATTTAATGGCATAATTAATTGGAAAAATGGGTTTCGCTAAACTTTTTCCAAAGTTTGTGATGGAAACCAATGCACAAGCTTGTGAGCATACCTTGGTTTTCTGTTCCTCCAGCAGTTGTTTCTCCTCCTCAAGTTTCTGATTTGACATGCAAAGCTCATGGCATTCCTGACAAATACGGTTGATATCCGACTGTTGTGATATAATCTGTTGTTCCAATAAAGCAATGCTTTGCAACATTGCTTGCTCCTTTCTTTCTTGTTCAGTGATTTTCTCTTGTAGTGCAATTTCAACAGTCTGGCTTGCAGCTTTCGTTTCTAAAACAATCTCCATTAAATCATCCTGCAAAATGAACGAATGTGTCTATTAAGTCATATTTCCAATCACAAATAACGCAAGAGGTAACTAACTTACCTTCTCTTTCTGTAAATCATTCATATGGGATAAGAATGACTCTGCCCTTTCTTCAAAAACTTGGGCAGATTCCTCAAGTTTGCGTTTTTCAGTCAGCGTTCTTTCTAGGGTTTGTTCAAGAGTCTTCAGCTCAATCTGTGCTGCTTGCTCCTTAGTAATAAAATTATTTTCTCTAAGTTCTATATGCTTTTGAAGCTCATCTATTTGCATTTTGGAATCTGCAAAGCTTTCCTTCTCTTGCATATGCAGTGATAAGAGATGTCCAGGAAGCCAAATCTGTTCGAGGCGTTTGCTCAAAAAATCTTAGTGCAACATTGAGCTGACCCTTTTGAATAAGTGCTTGGATAATTGAGTTCTAAGAGACCACATTTCTTGTGTGGCACATGCTCAAAAATTTCAAGTGCTCTTTCTAAAAGTCTTGCTTGTGCATAAGTAGCAATCAAGGAATTTCAAGTGATCACATTGCATATTGGTGCTTGTTCAAGTGATCACAAAGCATATTGGTGCTTTCTCAAACTGCCCCAGATGAGCATGGCCAGATATCATGATATTCCATGAAACCACATTCCGGGCAGGCATTTGTTCAAACAGCTGGAGAGCCTCTCTGAGACACCCTTTCTGACAATAAGCTGAAATCATGATATTCCAAGCTCTTGCATCCCTATAAGGCATTTGATGAAAAAGTTCCATGGCATCTTGGAGAAGCCCATGTTGTGCATGTCTTGAGACCATTGAAGTCCATGAGATTACATCTTTTTCAGGCATTTGTTCAAAGAGTTGTTTTGCCTCTGTAAGCTTGTCATGTTAATTATAAGCCTCTAGCATAATGGTCCAGGAATAACAATTACGTCTTTCCATGCCATCAAAAACTGCCCGGGCATTCTGCAATGCTCCACATTTGCCATACATCTGAATAAGATGATTTGTTAAATAAACATTTTGCCCTAGGTTGCTTGCCATCTATAAGAGCCTTTTCGTCAGCACATTTTCTTAAGATGGCAGCGAGGCGCCTTGTATCGTTACCGTTCTGTTCTCTTTCTCTAATGTTTGAATTTGCCACAGGCTTTCCCAAATAAATGGAAGAAGAAAACGATGGACATGACTTACCTGTTGATTCTTCCACCATGCGTAGCATTTTTGCGCTCTTCTTCAATACAAGAACCAACGAAGATGGTTGCAGCATCAGCTCTCATCGAAGGATTCATTGAGCCCAAAACTTGGCGTTTCAGGAATCTCAGATGAACGTCAACAATAGATTTGCCAGGCATGCATTTTTGTTGCTTGAATCCGAATCCTAGTCCGAATCCGAACCCGTTTATTGCAACCCCCGCCCGCTTCATTGAATGGTGCAGTCGAACAGCAAAATTCTTCACGGTGGTATTCAGCTTAGCGCAAAAAAAAGAAAGGGGCGCATCACTGGAAGAACCAATTTCGAAGACCCTGAAGCAGGAGAGGGAACACCGCATCAAACAAAATTGAAACCGAAAATCCAACGAACCAAAATAAAATAAAAAAATCTACGGCTCAAACTGCGCGCACAGATTATCCCAAAACTCCTTTATTACTATCATAATATATATAAAATTACTCGGATGTACCCCCATCATATACCTTGTCTATATACTCAAATGAATCAAGGCCGTTTATTGGAAAGGCTGCAAGGTGGCGAAGTTGTAACCATTAGATCTTCATGGGGGCATGCATGAGGCATGCACCCCATTCCTAGACCGTTGGATCAAGAGGGGAAGGAGAAATCTTAGCCATCGATTTGTTTTAAGAAACTTCAAGGAAGGTGCGATTTTTGGGGGATTTGATCTATGCCCTTCAAATTAAGGCATCTAATCTAGACCGTTATTTAGAAAGTCTGACCAGTATTAATTTTATTAATGCCAACTATGATGTGGCAAATGATATAGCCATCCACCACTATTAATTTTATTAATGCCAACTATGATGTGGCAAATTGTATTCAGAGTCATTAATGATATTCAGACCATTAATGATATTCAGACCATTAATGATGTGGCAAATGATATTCAGACCATTAATGCATAGCCATCCACATCTCGACCGTTGGGTAAAGGGGGAAGGCGAAATCCAATGCGTTGGTTTCTTTTCTGGGCCACTGTGCAGCTCCTAGAATGGCCATGGCTCCATTCGACTCTTGCTCGGCCATGGTCTCTCTCGCTCCAAATGCGATTCTTTGCCTCGCCTTTGTCCTTTGATTTTGTAGTGAAGTCAATCGGTGGATTTGCATCTTCCAGTTGAACTACGCTACGCTAAAAATGCCGAAAGAGGTCAAAGCTTTTTCCATTTCATAGCTTCCTTGCTTGGGCACATGTACATGATACCGAATAGATATTCATAGCGAATGCATCACAAAGGTTTATGGTGTGAATGATTTCATGGTCGATGCTAATATTCTAAGAATAGCATTTGTCTTTGAGCAGGTGTCCTAACATTTGAAGAATTAAATGCCGCCTCCCTCGAGGGGGCAATGGATATCATACGATCAAGCTTCCATTTTGACCCATAGCTCTCGAGCACTAGTCGTGGATGACCGGCTTTCTTGCCGGTACTGCAATGCCATAATCGCATGTTTCTAAATTCCTCTTTTAATGTCTCTCGAAAACAAAAAAAAGAAGCATATGTCCTTTCTTCTTAGGGATGTTTGATTTTCTCCCGCCTTCTCTCATCCGAAGCTTTATTTCAAGGTTAAAGTTTTCTTTGTTTGAGTCATTGGTTTTTCCGGTCCGGTCGATCTAATCCGCTATGGTTTAAGTTATTAATCGGTGAAAAACAATTTGAATGTCGCTCGTAAATATGACGCGTGCCTCAAGAGGATCCGTAAATTTCTTCTCCCAAAAAACCCATCTCGTAAAAATAAAATATGGGTCCGTCAGGCGGTAAAAATCCACAACCCGCATGAGAAAATCGGTATGCGTTTGTTAACTATTTAGATTTTTCTATTTTGAGTCGGCAATTTTGGATCGTGCCTTTATTCCTTGCCATATCTTTCAAATTTTGCAATGCATCAATCGCTGACCATATGCGTGATCATCATGTTGTCAGCGAGTTTTTCAAGAACAACATTGGTGTGGTACCGCACTTCCATGGTGCTTACCTCATTATTTTTGGTTTAGTGTTGTAAATGTTAAAATGTGCAACTGTAATTTCGGAATACTCTTTTATGCTGAAGGCAGGGACGTGGCAATATATGGTTCTTGATCAGGCCCAAGCAGTCAATAGTGCAAACAATTGACATATCTAGTCTTCATCATCAAATATTTACCACATGCTTGGCGATTTCCAAGTCGCGTTCATCTCATCACAGAAAATACAAGTGTTGGCATCTGTGAAAGGAAGAATGGCTATATTAATGCCTGCCATTTCACGCTATCAAATTTTCCCCTTTTCAATTACAAATTCAGCTAAAAAGCTCTTCCTGCTGGTGCAGGATATGCATTGCTAGTAAGGCCAAACCTCACATTATAATATTGTTGCGAAGCATCGAAAAATTCTTCTATGCTTATGAAGAATATGAAGTAGAAGTGCCAATAGGTCAAAGAAAATTCAACACGAGATAAGGTGCCAAAATATCATTGTCATTTTAAAATTTGTTTGCAAACTATGTAACCTTCCTTATTTGGAGCCTCCATTCGATCCATTCTTTGCGACTATGGGGAGCCGCTTTGTTTATGATATGCGTCGTTTCTTTGAGCCGGAAGCACCATTTAAACCAAATTTTAAGGTTTGTATCCCTTTTTTTACTTTGCCTTGAACAAGGCCGATCGCATCCCTTTGGCGGCGGCTTTAATGGTTCTTTAAACTGCGGTGACCGCGTATCGTGGCGATTTGTGACCATCGGTTAGAAGTGATTGAATCTTTTTATGCTTCATGTCTGCAAGGCCATCCTTTCCCCGCTGAGGATGAACCTCCTTCAAAATAGAGAATAAGGCGACGTGAAGCTATTTTCCAACAGAGGATGCATATTTTCCAAAGATATTCGAGTTTTTATCGATGATCCAAATTCATGTGCCTTTGTTTTGACTTCGCAGAGAATGGGTTGTTCATTTGCCCTTGCCCATGGAAGTATTTAAGGAAAAAATGTTGCTATTATCGCATTGTGGCCGTGATTTACATTATTTATTGGCCCAAGCAAAAACGAAGCAAACATACAATACGAATATAGATAGACACTATGTCGGATGGAACTATATGTTAATTGCTATTTTAAATAGGCTAGTTGGAGTGGTTGTATCCATAATGGGGCGAAGTATTTCCCGAGCTACCAAAGAACGAAAAAGAAAATAAGCGAGATAATAGCGAAGAGGAGGCCCGACTTTGGCGAGAACTATTTTAAAGGTATTTATCAGCGTCTATTTTCCCGTGTGTTGATAGTTCCGCATTTGGTAATAAATCGATTGTATTTTCTTTGGGAATTGCACAATTCCAAAAGGAGATCTCTAAAGTGGAAAATGGAATCTTGGATGGCAAGGTATTAAAAAAAAATAAAAATTTGCCATTATATTTGGATGTACATGCCATTAGAAGTGTTGTTGTCTCATGTGTTGCTTGAGTTGATGGGTGAGAAAGGGCTTAGTCTGCAATGGATGAGGCTAGAAAAAGCCATGCACATGGAAAGGCAATGATTGTAAATCTTTGTTTGTAAAAGTGGGGTTTGTTAGTTGATGCTTATAATTGTTCATACAGATTATCAATACAATAAGGTAGCCACTCAAGCCATATAAAAGGTGGTGATTAGGCAATGTAAAAGGAATGTCATAATAATACAGGCAAGATATCAATGCAAAGAGGAAGTGTATTCAGGTCATGGAAGGGCACGCAAACATTGAAGCGGAATATTGGTCGAGAATCACGAGGGAATCAGCTCTATTAGCGGGAAGATTGCACCAACTGCGAGGAACACGAGAATGGTGGATAGATCTCGGACTGTCAAAGGTGGTGATGGTGGAGATGGTTGCACAAGCTTCCGCAAGAGCGGACATGCCCGCCATGGCTATCTTGATGGTAAACTGGTATTTCTTTTTGTTATAATTTTTTGCTCTAGGCGCTCTTTCATAAGTGATTTCTTATCCTCAAAGACATGACTTACCAATCGGGACAATGGAGGTAAAGGAGGTGATGTCATAGATGAGCTCGATGAACTTTGGGATTTCAATGTCTATGACATCACACCGGTGAGAATCGTCAATGGTTGCGCCTACTTAATTTGAGCCCTCATTTGTATAATGGAAAAACTACAATGGATCTTCGATTGAAACATCATAACATTCTCTTGATTTTTAATCTTTGTTTGGTTAGATCCGGCTTCAAAATGCAATTTTTTAATTACAACCACTTTTTAATATACCTAGACCAAATTTCGATTATTGGAGGAATTCTTGTTGCAGATCAGTCGTATCCATGCGTCTAAGGACATAAGGATATGTAGTGAAAATTCCTGATTTCAATCGTGAAGGGTTCTCAGATGGAGCAAGTTGATGGAAGAACAAAGGTGCCTGTATGTCGACATCTTTGCTACATTGCATCCATGATTTTGAATATTTTCAGAATCTTTATAAGCATTTCAAGGTTTGGAGTTTATAGGACAAGATATAATCAAGAGCGACCTCTAAACTCTCAGACTTGCTGGCATCAGGTGATAGAGCCTCTTAATTGAGATAAAGGGTAGTGGGTAGTTCCAACTTACATTCCATGGAATATTGTCCTACAACAGAAGAACAGGTCTTCACAAGAGGAAAGCATACATGTTCAACAATCCCTATTTAATTGATTCATCTATCATTTTATTCTGCGTGCCAATGTTTAATTTCTATAGCACTTCATTTTAAGTAGCCATCATCTTTATATCCTTCTACGAAACCAAAGGTCTACAAATAGATTACACAACACTATATCATTCTCTTGAGCTTACAAACGCCAGGACTAATGCCCGACATTGCTAGGCATGTGTTTTTAGTCTGGGTTAAATAAACATAGTGAGTAATGGAAGGGATTCCAACATCGACAAAGCAAACCCCCAGTTGAGGAGGCATGGTGAGGCGGCCAACAAATGTTATTGATTTCACTTTTCATAATAACCCCCATTTGAGGAGTCATGGTGAGGCATGGTGAGGAGGCCAACAAATGTTATTGATTTCACTTTTCATAATAGAGCATTGCTAGACTCTCAAGGAATTTTGAAGGGATCCTGACCATAGACAATTTATGGCAATCTTTGTAGAATCTAGAGGAATTTATGGGTTTTTTTGTAGAATTTTAGTGAGTTTGAAGAAATGTTTAAGAGAATATTCATAGACAATTTATGGCAATCTTTGTAGAATCTAGAGGAATTTATGGGTTTTTTTGTAGAATTTTAGTGAGTTTGAAGAAATGTTTAAGAGAATATTCAGGAATTTAAGGGACTCTTAATAGAATAATAAGGAATCTAAATGGATCTTGGACTTTAAATTTAGGGGAATCTACATAGAATATTAGAAAATTAAAAGGAATCATTGAGAATCCAAGAGAATTTTTAGGGGATCAAGCAGAATTTGAGGGAACCTTGATGGAATCTAGGGAAATCTTGAGGAATCTACTGACATCTTAGAGAATGAAGGGGAATCTTTATATAATTTTAAAAAATCTATAGGAATCTTCATTGAATCTTAGGGGAGACTGGGGAATCTTAACGAAATGTTGGGGAATCTAAGGGACCCTTTACAGAATCTTACTCTTGTGGAATCTTAAGGGAATCTTGAGAAATCTTTGTGGAATTTTGGAGAATCTAGAGAAATATTACGCGATCTATGTTAATATTAAGGAAAATTTGCCTTAATAGAAATGTCGATGGATTTTCAAGAAACTTGTGAATCTTTATAAAATCTAGTGAAGTAAAAAATAAAGTTGCCAAAATTTGATGAATTCTCACTACTACTGTCACGAATGTTAGCGACATTGGCTCATACAATCAGGTGGCTACAATCCTCAAAACATACACATTCAATTCGTGTAGGCCCTACATAGTACAAAGACTTGTATATAGATATAGATAGATTATCCATTCTATTCTATTCTACTACTATGTTGTGAACGTGCCATAAAACAAAGTGAAGACATGCTTCAAATCCGCCGGATCAATGGCATGCACTATTCAGTAGTACTTAGTCCCCTTATGCTGTACCAAGGGCCAAGCTTTACGGCAAGCCAAACCTTCGCTTAGAGGCCATTTTCGCAAACCCGGAGCTGCAATACTTCGAGATAACGTGGGCATAGCCACACCTTTGGCAGCAAAACAAATTGTAGCCGCTCTTCCATCTCTCCAGATGGCATCAGGTTTGCCAGGATCTGACTATATTATGTGCTTGGTCACGATGGCGGGAGCAATGGGTGGCATAAAGATCTTCGATGAATTGGCTAGAATTTACTCTCTTGACAAGGTCTGTATCATTTAGGTAAGTGCATCCTGCATCTTCTTTTTATACATGGGATTCTATCATGTCGTGAAGGAATTGTATATAATGCCACTTGCCTGAAAGAGGAAAACTGTGTCTCTGGTAATGTAATCTGTTCATAGAGTGTGCAATGCTTATTAAAAAAAAGGCCCAAGTTAATCAGGCAAAAGCATGTTAAACAATTAATAAGGGGGTGGTCTGTTAGAAGAGCCGAACCGCTAATTAGTGCAGTGTTAATTTGAGAGCTTTCAGGGAACACAGAAGCATGAATAAGCTGGAAAAGGGCATTTGACTTTTGAAAAACATCTTGTCTCCCAGTTTTAGCTATTATGATTGAACAAGAAGATGTTTCATATCTTTTCTGAACGTTTTTTAGTTACCATAGTTACTATGGTTAGTTACCATAGTTACTATGGTTAGTTACTTTTTTCAAGATTTGAAGCTTATCTATTTTTTGATATGCCTGAGGGGTTTTATCTCTCTGTTACCATAGTTCCCTTCCTTTTGCTGCAGAAATTAAGTCGTAAGCTCGTACACATATCAATAGGGCTTCTCTTTATGCTTTTCTGGCCCTTGTTCAGGTGGTGGCAGAAGTATTTCACTTCTATTTTTACTCACAGTTTGAGATTTAGCATGCACTCATTTGCATTTTCATTTCTTGTAGTGAGCATCCTGGAACACGTTATTTAGCAGCATTGGCACCTGCAGCAAATTCTGTACGTATGATAGGTTTGGGCCTTGGTTTATGGCAGAATAAGACACTGGTAAAAGCACTTACCAGAGAAGGAGACATAAGGTAGAAATCCATTAAGTGTTGATACCGTAGGTGGCGACATTGTTGCTCATATTTGGTTGTGTTGGTCAGGGAACTTCTTAAAGGTCCTCTGTACTATGGAATGTCTATCACCCTTGTTACATTACTTTTTTTTTGGCGAAATTAAGCCTATCGGTGCAGTGACGATAGCAAATTTGTGTGCGGGGGATGGTGTGTTCTATTTTCTGCTTCTTGTGACATCAGTCTATTGAATTTTGGACCCGATTGGCATGAAATTCTAAACCATAAATTACAGGCTTTGCAGACATTGTGGGGAGGAGATTTGGTAATGTCAAGCTGCCTTATAATAATCAGAAAAGCATCATTGGAAGTTTGGCAATGTTCACGATGGGCTTCCTCGCCTCTTTGCTGTAATCTCTGCCCCCAATCTGACTCTATTACCTTCCTGAATATTAACCTTTTTATGGTTTGCTGCAGGTACGTCTTCCTCTTTTCATCCTTGGGGTATTACCACTTTTCACGTAATACTATTATTCATCTGCTCATTGTCTCCTTTAGCACTACCTTGGTGGAATCTATGCCTGTTAGCACACTTCTTGATGACAATCTTACCATTCCTCTAACAGCAGTAGGTGTTAGTATGATAGTATTCCATGGCTCGTAACTTTTATCCTGAGCCATATTCATCCTGAAGCCATAGGAGTGCATCATCTTTGGGAGTTCACATGGCCATTTGACCTTGGCACTAATATATAAGGCTATTTGAAACTTGAGAATTCAATTGCCACCATTTTCTTCAAGTAGAAGCATTTTTTCTTCATGCAAATATTTCCCCTTCGTTTTCTTGATGTTCCTTAGCCTCCATTAACCTTGTTTTCAACTATCAATTGATAAACCCTTCTCACAAATAGGATGTGCCTTCTTGTCCACGCTAACTCTGTTTCAAGTTTATGATTTGGGCCCAAAAAACTGGGCAAAGACAAAAGTTTATGTTCATGCTCTTGTCTCTATTATGGGTCAACAAAATGCCATTGGAAAAATTACAACCAATGATTTCTTAATGGGAACTTTTAAAAGCTTTGTTAAGCAGATTACTGGTGCAAGAAGGTTGCAGAACCTAGTGATGCATTCTCTGCCTCTAACCTTCATCTTAGCTTTAAATAACTGGACCTGAATTTCAACAGAAAGGTTACGCATGTCTATTGGCAAGAGCACAAAGCACATCAGAATGGCATTTCTTCAATATCTCGAAATCAGAAGCTGCAGTCCAGTCTAGACAAGAGCTTCGCTATGTGCACAAAAGTTGAGCCATATTCGTGCTTTCTGTGGTGGAGAGAGGTCGGTGTCCATGACTTTTCAAATGGTTGTGTTGCTCGCAAGGAGCGAGTATTGTACTATAAACACCTAGCTTGTTATGGAAACCATCGTAAAACCACCATAAAACTCTCACGGCCTGGTTTGTTAAGGCGGAACACCCTTAGGCCCTTTTTCCACGGTAGTCGTATTTTTAAAAGTCACATATTTTATCAGATAATATTTGGCCACCTATTGTCCTAAAAGAAAATTATTTTTTCACTATGAAAATAAGTCAAAATAGGTTTGGATTGTAAATGGAGTCTTATTTTATTCCGGGGGATTTCCCTGCCATCAAATAAGACACCTAGTCTTATTTGAAAATATAACTAAAAATAAGATGTTTTTTCATGGTTTTCCATTACTAGCATGTAGTGGGAAAACAAGTTTAAATTTGTGTGTCTCATTTTTAGCCCTGGAGTCATAAATGGTATCATATATTGTATATGACAGCCATATTTTGCGACTACTGTGGAAAAAGGGCCTTAGAACTCGGGTGCTATGTCCTGCTTTAACAAACTCAGGCCTCTGGCCCTCGTTTGTTATAATAGGGCATAACACCTTCGTTCCAATGTGTTATTCCTCTCTTAAATAACATCAAAAAGTTCTAGAATGTAGCCCTATCTTTGTCATATATCCTTTATCTTTCAAAACAAGTGTCCATTATATACTCTTTATTGTCTCTTTTTTTCGGGTTGCCCGAAGGGCCCCACACTGGGGGAGGGGGTTGATAGAATATATCACTAGATATAGATATGATAATTGAATGAATATATTGGATGTCTCTTTGTGTTGGAGGTCTCTCAATGTTATGTGGCATGAATAGAACAATCTCTTGTGCGTTATATGGCGTGTTATGTGGTGTGAATAGTAGATATTGTGGCGTGAACAGTAGATATGCTAATTGAATGGATCAAATTGGAAGATTGGAAGGCTCTTTGCGTTGAAGGCTCAGGGATTGGACTCAGTGTTATGTCTGTATGTGGGATGAATAAAGTGTTATATTGCGAATTGAATGGATCAGGTTGGAGGTCACTTTGCGTTGAAAGGCTCAGATTGGAAGTCTCTCAGTGTTATGTGGCGTGAACAGAGTAGCGCAGCCTCTTGAGCACATTAGACTTGCTTGAGAGATCGTTAGGATAGCTTGGTCGGGACTGCATCACAAGAGCTTGGTCGCGATATTGACATGCAATTATTCCTATTTTCTCAACATTATGTGATTTTTCTTGTAATAAACCAATGCATCTCGAGCAATGATGTCGATGGTAATGGTCTTATTGGTGTTACTTTTATTTGTCATTTTGTTCTAGTACATGAAAAGAGAATTCTTAGGGTTCTCTTCATGTAAAACATGCTTTGTCCCTGTCATTCAATTCATCTATATTTTGTGTTTACCATGACTGCGAGATTTTTGAGGTTTCTGGTCCATGTATCAGTTGTTACGTGACATAAGAAAACTACATTGTTTCATGCTTCACCATTATCTAGTGTAATTAATACGAGTAAAAATCGGGAGACCATGTGGTTTTAATTGATTTTTTTCCTGCTAGACACATGATAGAAGCCTAAAGAGCACAATACACAGTTAATAAGGCGAATTTATTTCACAGGCCTTCGATCTTCTGCAAATAGACTGATGATACAGATATATTTGTACACATTCCCGAATATCTTTGTTGGGAGATGTTTTGCAACTATAGAGAAGCGACATATGAGTTACAATTCTGTACTAGAATTTTCAATTTCAAGAGCTAGAAAGACGATGAATTTCTAGGCTCTAATTGCTTACTTAGTAGCAATTTTCCATATTAAAGCATGTTATGAATTTGACCTCTTTCTCATTGCATCTTTGTGGGCACTTAGAGTTGAATTGAATGGTTATTTATCCTACACAGAGACCAATAGACCTATAGAACCCAATCAAAGAGCACAGCAAATGTATCACTGTCAGGATTCAAAAACCCTCATCTCAAAGGGTCTCAAAGGAAAATCTTGGCAGTAATAGGCATGATGAGAAACTGTATAGTGAGACATATGATACATTTTCATTTCAATGCAGTGTTTAAGAACAGTTGCATGCATACATCCATGATCTCATCGAGATAAGATTCCAGTTTTCCCGTTGAACCCGTATCCATCAGCACATGGAGTGGCTGGTTAGGTAGGATCAACCCAGCATAACGGGTTGAATTTCAAACAGTTCTGAAGAGTGTGGTATTCATCCTAAATATTGGAAACACTGACAAACCATGTCCGCACATGCCTCCCGAGTCCATCTGCCTGTCTCAATATAGAGGCGATGTGCACCTGTGCAAATTGAAGCTATCAATCTACGATTTTTCATGGGCAAATGTGTATATAAGTAGTGCTGCGGAATCGTGTAAGCATGGGATTTGATCTGACGCCAGTAGTGTGATGTCTTAACCTGTTCCAAGGCACCAGCGTCCAAAGCTTGTTTAGGAAGCAAGCATCAAGGTACTGCTTCCGGTGATAGTGATCCTCTTCAGTTTGTACCTGTATGCATTTGTGCTCCCGTATCATAGCCTGTTGTAGGATCTCCGTGGATTTTAAAATGATATCTCTCTATCTAACGCAAAACCAAATTCCAATATAAAGGTGCGAGTTTCACCATTATGTAAATAAAATAAGCTTTATCACGAGCATCTTTATTTTCCAAGCTCGCAAAGGTGGTCATATTCTTTAGCAAAAGCGTGGTTGGCTACCATTAGTTGATGTGGAATCGCCACTTGCGATGTGGAAAACCACCACTTAGATTATTTAGAGTTCTAATTAGAGTCATTGCACATGAAGATGAAGGTTTAGTTAGCAACACCATAGGCGGTGCACATGGCCCGACAACCCTGGCCAACCTTTGTTCATCTGATCCTTTTTGATTGATCAAATCCAACACTATCAATTTTTCCTTCTCTTGTAGTGGTTTGCCTTCCAGGTGGATTGGATTTTCATCAGCTGTGAACTTCGAATATGCTTGTATTTCATTTTTTTTTATTTTTTTATTTTTTTGCATCTTCTAATCATCGTGCTATAGCTTGTACACAAGATGCCAGCACTCTTGGTTCCGGACAAAGAAGAGCATTTCCGCGATGATGAAGTTATATTTCTAATGAATGTAAAGGAATTTTATGGTTTTATTGCTAGCTTTTGTAATGCTAAGTAGAAGGTACTTTCTTCATGCATAGCGGATGGGCAAGAGAATGTGAATGCTCTTTAAGCCGTTGTAACAGTCATCCCTATTATGAATGTGCAACACTTGCTGTTGATCAAGCTGAAAGGTAATGCTCCTCTTGGATGCCAACATGTTCCATTCCAGCACTAGAGAGTTGTTGTTTATTTTCTCCATTTTCACAGTAGTAACTGCATCAAATACCTATTCTTCACCAACTGCACAAGACCTTCCCCATTTTTTCTAATATATTCTTGTTTTTTCTAGCACTTTCTTCCCCGGCACAACACACGGACCCTTGTCCTCCTGCCTCTGGCTCTCTAATTGATGAGTTTTTTTTTTTTTTTTTTTTTTTTTTTTTTTTTTATACATATGCATAGCTTGCAAGATTAATTTAATTATGCTCCTTTAGGGAATTTCAGAGGCCTACGTTCAACAATGGCTTGGATTTGATGGTTATTATACTGATAATATACTGGTTTAATATCATTTCCATGTCCTACATTCCTTAAATAATACCCTATGTTCATTTTCCATTATCTTATGGAGAGTTTTTAACTAAGAATATAAACTTTGCATCCGTGTTAATATTAAACCCGTTGGTGAATTCCCTCGCCTATATTTAATTGGGGCTAGGGATTTGATGTGGATTATATGGAAAATATACTGTAATATCTTTTCCAGATCTTGCTTTCCTTTAAGAATTACCCTAGATTTATTTGCCGGCCCCTTATGGGGGTGTAGCTAAGTATGTTAACTTGGCGACCTTGTAAATATATAACCAATGGTGTAGTTAGGTTATCTAAAAATGAAATTTATTAAAGCGTACATTGGCGACCCGGCATGTACATTGGCGACCAGCCGATGGTGCAAACTAGGGCTACCTAGGGGCGGCGAAATCGATTTTTTCCCATTGATCTTTATGGCGGTGGTTCTTGATGCCGGTTTGACCGCTTTTGGAGATCTTTTTGCTCGCCATAGATATCCTTGGACGGATCGTAGGCATTGTATTACGTGTGGCGGCATTAATTGACTTTCCCTGCTTTCCACTATGGAGTCGTGGGACTTACTCTTAGAGGATGATCTTCCAATTTACGTCTGACTAGGCAAAGCCCTAAATGAGGCGACTTTAGATAGAGAGATTGCATTTTGCATGCAAAGTTGTTTCTTGGAAGATCATAAGATAGATATGGAGGGATATAACAAGCGGGGCAGGTATAACAATCTTGGCCCGACCCACGAACCGTAGATTTCGAGGGAGCCAATAGGCAAAGTTAAGGAGACTCTTCCCATTATGTTCCCGAAACTCAATTCATGGATGAGCATGAATCGGACATAGGCGATAACCCGGTATGTTACGGTATCATTTGCTTACGAGGAATGATCCGGAAATATAAGATGGTGTTTGGTAAAAGTTACGCTAATTGCCCTTGTACTCTGCACACACATAGCATCCGGATTTGTATGGCGGGGCGATGTCTTAATACATGGCTGATCGGCATGCTAAAGAATAAGCTTAATACATCTTACCCGTTACTCTTTCATTCTAATTCAAATCGGCTTTAACTAATAGCAAACATGGGTTTGTAACTTGAAAGTTTCTCTCATTGTTTATTCCCTTGTTCTACTTATGAATCTATTCTCTCATTTAGCGTAATTTATTTCCATTCTTTCTTTAATGTTCTTATTCAATCTCTCGGGCAAAGGATTACATTAGGGTGATCGGTTGACAACCGTGAAGCCTAAGGTACCTTTTGCCCTTTTCTTACCCTTATCGGGCTAATGATGTATTGGTTGAGCTGCAGTGCGGGCTTCTACTCCTAATGTTTTGCTTTTGTCCAGAGTGTTCTAGAAGTTTTGGGAGTCCGGCCGACGAAAGTGAAAGGGCGTTGTCTTGGTTGGATGCATGCTTTTGGGATTGAGTACAAGAAAATTTTGAGTAAATGTTCATTGGAGATGGCGAGGGCTGAACCACGAATTTTGGTGATGTCTTTCTTTATCTCAACTGGCATTATCTTGTATCGAGGTTTTTGAATGGGTATGGGAATAACTAGTTTATTTTATCGCGCCACTTTTGCACGAATGGCTTTGACGACACAGTATATTGGAAATCTAATACTTGAAGCATTGTTAGCATTAATGTACAAAGTACATTTGCCTCTATAGCGCTAGTATCTTGTATTGAGTATCTGTGATGCTAGTTGCCCTTATAATAGACATTGGGCTGCCTTGACTAGCTTTTACCCTATCCCACTCTACTACAACTTGCCAAATGTGTATTTATGAGGCCCCAAAACTTGTTATTGGCGATTATTTCCTAATTTTTCAAAGCGAGGCTTATTATATGAGAAGTTCTTTGGTTTAATACTCAATAATGAGATATTGTCTTTTTAACTTTTGTTATGGCTGTTTCTTTGGAAATAATTCACTGCGTTCTTTGGAAATAAACGAGTGTATGCTAAACCGAAAAGGTACTATATGGCAAAAAAAGGATTTTTATGCCTTTTAGAGTAACACTTACTTGTCATTTGTTTAAAAACTATGGCGAGTTGGTCGAATAAGCGAGAATCATGTTGTTGTGGTAAAACCGAAATGTAGTGGTGTATAAGTAGACCATGCATGAGAAACGAAATTAAATTAGCTATGACAAAGATGTTCTTATCGCAATATGGTGAGCGTGATTAAAATGATCTCATGAACCTAGGTGAGGAATATATGACCATTATTAATGTGTTTGTGAAATCAAAATATTATTCGATGACTACATCATGTTTTAAAAGTGGATACTATAGTGGTAAATAACATAGCGGCCTCTACAAGACGGATCCGATGGATCTACATAGATTTTAAAACTTCTAAGGTAGTAAAAATATGAGCCACGTCCTTTAAAGACAGTTGTAATTGCTTATCTCAAATACGTGAAAATAGTTCGAGCTCATATTGGAAACGTTTTGATAGAAAAAAAAGCTTTTTTCCTAAGATTAATAATGGTTATAGTCCCGGTTCTTTATGAACGTAACATATAGTTCCTATTACTTTCTTGTAACTATGAATCAAACTTATCTTTGTGACTCATATTACTTTATAATCCTTGTTCACTTTAGAATCAAAGGAAGTAGTTGTCTATTGTGACTCATGTAACTTTATAATCCTTATCCACTTTGGAATCAAAGGAAGTAGTGGTCTATTTGAACATGATGATAAACGCACCGAGTTCTTAGTTAATTTATTTATGCTTCTTGGTAAAATGGAGCATGAGCATGGTTCAAATATGGTGCATGTAGTTAAGGTATCTTGATTTCCACTTTTCGTTTTATGGTACCACCTTGGACTGAAAAAGTCTTTGTGTGGCCGGATAAGATAGCGGCGGGATTGACCAATCTTTGATGTTTGCGCTTAGGTTTAACTAGTTCAAGCGGTTTTTCATGACATACATTGCATTGGTCATATCGGTCTTTGCCATAATTCCTTGGTTAAAGTCTCTTTTCCTTCTAACAGTTTATTACGGCTTGGATATCTCTCTATTGATCTTTGCATTTGCTTTTAATCCTTATGGTCTCATATCTCGATATATGATTGCGGGCTGAGTATGATAATCAAGATGTACCCGAGCTTAAAATTGAGATTCCTACTTGGAACTTCGGGCTTCGTTGGTTGGGGTTATGACAAGAACAATATTGAATGCCCGATAATCTTTGTCGCACCCTCTTGTCTTTGCATAAAGAATGACAAAGTCCACCAAAGAATTTTGGAGAAAGAAGCCACCAAAGGGCCTAATGGTTATTCGTTAGTAAGCCACTTGGGCTTTAGCAATTAGTGGCCCGATCCCTCGACTTAATGGCATCAAGAATGATTGGGATGAAGTTAACACTTTAGTGGATGCTCTATATGAAGAACTATATACCCTAATTGGAGACTGGACTGTTGAGGATGATATTGCCCGGATCGGACTTTTATGAAAGGTGTCACGCCCTCAATAATGCAAATAGCATCAAGGTACATCCTAAGGAAAGGGACGACATTGTGCAAACCAAAAAGCATGGACGGTTGCAAAATGCTAAATGCGGATGAGGATCCCTTTGGTGAAATGCTCCCAATGCGAGCAAGATAAGAGGCGAATTAAAGCCAAGAGTGGAGCCGTCAGCCGGATGGTAATGAGTTTGCCTTTACTTTGGCCAATTGTATTAAATTTCCTATTATTCCAACCGGGCATGTTGAGAACAATGGTGTGCTATACAATCAAGGCATTTGGAGGTCTAAGAACTTTGGAGCATTGGCCCCAATATCCTTTGAATGCTTGGATGATTCTTGGAAACATCTCACAAGAACAAGTGGAGGAAGCCAAGGTAGCGATATCTGAGAATGGACAAGTATGTAAACCGCCTCAAAGTTAAGTTATGCATTGATAATAGGTTTTTTTTGATAAACGCCAGCTTGTCGGTAAGGATCGTGATATTTATAAGCCAAAAAGGCCACATGGCATATCCACAATTAGGCGTGGCGAGTTCTATGTTAAGCGCTTTGCGGCATACACTTTGCCCTTATTTCAAGTGCCCGTGTGATCCAAAAAGGCAAAAAACCCCGATAACTCAACATGTAATGATAATATGACTTGGGTTGACCATGCGGTTTGGTACATGTTGAACAACCTCCGGACTTTATACCCCGATATGTCGGTGGACAAATGGTGTCTATTAGAAATTGCCTCAAAACCAGCTCGAGAACCAAATTGTACTAGCTTATATCTCCTATTTGGAGGTAAGGAAAGTCTTGGTCGAAATGACCATGAAACTAGGCTGATCCATCCATTGGCATCCTTAAACTTGATTTTCCCGGATGCAAGCTAGTGGATATCTCAAAAAAGACTCTCAAACTGTGTCCTTCCTTAAAAGGATGGATGGTCCTAAAGGCAAAGATACCTATCGCAAAAACAAAGAATATTCTTAGCCTTCAGACTAGTGTGCAAAGTAGAATCGGTTACACCACCTAGAATGATGCGAGCTCCCGTCTTGGAACCTATTACTAATTAAAGAAAGTGACTTCGGTGGAACTCCTTAGATCATCAAGAGGTTTGGAACATTACACACAAAGTTACATCTTTGCTTTCGAGATCTAACCAAAGAGGACTCAGCTGTTCAAAACCTGAATTTCAATAACAAATGAGGTATGTCTTCATTATCTTGGAGCTTTTATAAAGTTTAAATGAATCTTCCATTGTATTTGTCTGGATATGATCATTGTGTATGAACATGTAGTCCTACGACTTTAAATTACTTTAAATTACTGTGATATGCTGGAGGTATCTCCTGGACATATCGGATCTTGGCTAGAATGCCACCAATGCCACTCGGCACCTCAATAAAATTATTTCGATGAATTTTAAGTTGGCCATCTTACTCTACCCATATTATGAACTTCGTTCATAGTTTGTTAGCAACCCGTATTACTTTTTAATTATTGTTAGATCTGATTTTTGTGCAGACCTCCAGAAGACTGCATATGGACTGTCTAGGCAGAACGCACCTGAATGATATAGGCCCTAAAAATAAGAAGAAAATCGTGCATAGTATGTTCTCTTCTAAAATCCTAGACAAGTTATACTTGCCCAAAATCTTCCAGCAGGCTTTGACCGAAATTACGGGGAACTCGGACAACTCATCATGGATGAAACCATGTTTTCTTGGGAGTATAATTGAAAATTTGAGTGATATCTGTTACAAGCCATCATCTATCTTTGCGGTTGATAAGGATTCAAAATGTCCTACTGATATCCCTAACCTTAGGAACTTCATAGACATTGGCATAGGGCATATCCGTACTACAAGTCTAAGCATTATCAAGAACAGGGAACTTAGAAACCTTTTCATGAAAGGTTTAAATCATATCCCAGACAAGGTTCTGGACATTGCTGATCTTAAGAAGGATATTTGGAGATCATGTGACAAATTGTTTGAACTGCATTTTTACATATGCATACAGGTTTCCTCTCAAGATAAGGAATATGTCAAGGAAAGGGTTTGGGAACTCACTAGCAACAAACTTCAACAGCTATTAAATTGGATTTGGATAACACGAGGAAGTTTCCTCTCAGTGATATAAATGTTTCTAATAACCTTCGATGGTTAGTGGATAACTTATACATTTCTGGAGTGGATAAGGCAGCCAATAATCCTTGCTTTATCTGCCCTAAATATATTAAAGAAGAGGCCTTGAAAAGAATTAATAGTCTTTGACTTCTTGGCTAGTAATCTTTCACCGCATGATTAAGGAGAAAATAAAATCGAAATCGATAATCTTGTAAGTGATGTTGGTCTTGTCACTTTGAAAACTGCCTTACTTGTTGGGAATATTCAAAGCCCATAAACTTGATTACGATGGATTACCAATGCATAATCTGAGGTACACGAAATATCCCTTTGTAATAACTTCGTTCTAAATGAAATTGTATCTCTATGGCCGAGATAGCTAAATTCCTATGTGGAAATATTTGCATGCGGCCCTGGACCTATTAATCTTTCTTTGGATAGTAGGGTCAGGTTTATGATGTCATCCTTAACCTCCCCAAATTTTATACAAGATGTGTTTGTAGCGAGATATTACTAAGTGCTACTGAAACTATCCCCTTGTCGGGAGAGTCCGCATATGCAATACTATAAAAAAGTAATTGAAGCAGCTTGGCGGACAAAAAAAGATGTTACATAAAAAGACATGAGTTGTGGATCAAGAAAATTGGTGATGCAAGTTACAAAACTAAATGGTTCAAATTTAGTCCAAGTAGCAAATGCTGGCAGCATATCAGTCAACAAAAGTTCGTTGATATCAATATATGGCTTCTGTCTAATTGCTATATTGCTGTAGGGAATAGTACATGGAGACAGGCTAGTGGCATCCCAATGGGGTTCCCCTGCAGCCCGGGATGGTGTAATCTATACCTCGCCTGGTTTGAGCTATCATTCATCAAGGAACTAGCAGCGCAAGGCAAGTTTGACATCATTAAATCGTTCAGGTTTGTATTTCGATACATGGATGACTTGCTGGCTATCAATTGCCCCAAAATTAGGGAATACCTAAGTAAGGAGCAGTCCTTGAATGTGCAAAAGACGCATACGATCTATGATTTAGAACGACTTGGTATCAAGGAGGAAACAATTTTTGCCAAAAGTAGCCATATGAGTCATACATATGGACAAGCGTACATTTCCTCAATTTAACTATTGAAATCATGAATAGAACACATGGTATTTATAGGACTGTCAAATATGATAAAAGGGACAGTCTCCCTTTCAAAACTCTTAAGTTCATTCATGCTGATGGGTGTAGACCGTACCATCAAGCAAGGAATGTGATCTTGTCCCAAGTGCTACCATGCCTTTACATCAACTCATGCCTGCTGAGCAGCAAGAGATATCATAGATCTCATTCACACCTTCATATGCAAAGGTTTTGACTGTATGCGACCTCAAAAGAAGAGTCATAAAGTACATTAACGATAATAAGTTTCTGGAATGAAGTTTGACTCCAGTGTAGTGGTCCATGACATTGACAACTACTTCTAAGTTTGAGGTATGAATGTTCTACAACATATTTTCTCTTCTATATGGCTAAAAGGCATGCATAGGGTGTGGCGTGGCTCCTGCTGGGAGTAGGGGCCAGCCACCCCTATTTCAGTAAGATAAGCAGGATTCTTTATATTGCCCCACTCTACGGATGGAGGTAGGGTTTTTTTTATACATATGCATAGCTTGCAAGATTAATTTAATTATGCTCCTTTAGGGAATTTCAGAGGCCTACGTTCAACAATGGCTTGGATTTGATGGTTATTATAATTGATAATATCTTGGTTTAATATCATTTCCATGTCCTACATTCCTTAAATAATACCCTATGTTCATTTTCCATTATCTTATGGAGAGTTTTTAACTAAGAATATAAACTTTGCATCGTGTTAATATTAAAACCAGTGGGTGAATTCCCTCTGCCTATATTTAATTGGGGCTAGGGATTTGATGTGGATTATATGGAAAATATACTGTAATATCTTTTCCAGATCTTGCTTTCCTTTAAGAATTACCCTAGATTTATTTTCCGGCCCCTTATGGGGGTGTAGCTAAGTATGTTAACTTGGCAGCCTTGTAAATATATAACCAATGGTGTAGTTAGGTTATCTAAAAAATGAAATTTATTAACTGTACATTGGCGACCAGCATGTACATTGGCGACCAGCAGTAGTGCAAACTAGGGCTACCTAGGGCGGCCGAAATCGATTTTTTTCCCATTGATCTTTATGAGCGGTGGTTGCTGATGCCAGTTTGACTGCTTTTGGAGATCTTTTTGCTCTGCCATAGATATCCTTGGACAGATCGTAGCTGTATTACGTGTGGCAGCATTAATTGACTTTCCCGGGCTTTCCACTATGGAGTCGTGGGACTTACTCTTAGAGGATGATCTTCCAATTTCTGATACAGCTGAGACAAATAAATAAAATGAGGCGACTTTAGATAGAGATTGCATTTTGCATGCAAAGTTGTTTACTTGGAAGATCATAAGATAGATATGGAGGGATATAACAAAGCGGGGCAGGTATAACAATACCGCCACCCACGTAACAAGTAGATTTCGTGGAGCCAATAGGCAAAGTTCCGGAGACTCTTCCCATTATGTTCACGAAACTCAATTCATGGATGAGCATGAATCGGACATAAATCGATAACCAGGTATGTTCTGAGTATCATTTGCTTACAGGAATGATCTGGAAATATAAGATGGTGTTTGGTAAAGTTCTGCTAATTGCCCCTTGTACTACTGTACACATAGCATCTGGATTTGTATGGCCAGACGATGTCTTAATACATGGCTGATCAGCATGCTAAAGAATAAGCTTAATACATCTTACCCAGTTACTCTTTCATTCTAATTCAAATCGGCTTTAACTAATAGCAAACATGGACTGGTAACTGAAAGTTTCTCTCATTGTTTATTCCCTTGTTCTACTTATGAATCTATTCTCTCATTTAGCGTAATTTATTTCCATTCTTTCTTTAATGTTCTTACCGCTCGTGGCGTGGTCTCTCTCTGCTCCAAATGCGCTTGTTTGCTTTACGCCTTTGTCCTTTGATTTTGTAGTGAAGATGAATCAGTGGATTTGCATCTTCCAGTTGAACTACAGTTCTGCTAAAATGCCGAAAGAGGTCAAAGCTTTTTCCATTTCATAGCTTCCTTGCTTGGGCACATGTACATGATACCGGAATAGATATTCATAGCAGAATGCATCACAAAGGTTTATGGTGTGAATGATTTCATGGCTGTGCTAATATTCTAAGAATAGCATTTGTGCTGAGCAGAGGTGTCCGGAACATTTGAAGAATTCGTCTGCCTCCCTCGAGGGCAATGGATATCATACAGTACAAGCTTCCATTTTGACCCATAGCTCTGAGCACTAGTCGGATGACCCGACCCCTGGCACACTCACGCAATGCCATAACTGCATGTTTCTAAATTCCTGCTTTTAGTGTCTCTGTTTCTTACCGGGATGTTTGATTTTCTCCGCCTTCTCCCATCCCAAGCTTTATTTCAAGGTTAAAGTTTTCTTTGGCTGGAGTCATTGGTTTTTCTGGTCTGGTCGATCTAATCTGGCTATGGTTTAAGTTATTAATCAGTGAAAAACAATTCAATGTCGGGCTCAGAAATATGGCGTGCCTCAAGAGGATCCAGAAATTTCTTCTCCGCAAAACCCATCTCAGAAAAAAAAAAAAATATGGTCCGCTGTGGCAAGAAAAATCCCTGCTTCGGCATGAGAAATCAGGTATGTGTTTGTTAACTATTTAGATTTTTCTATTTTGAGTCTTGGCAATTTTTGGACTGTGCCTTTATTCCTTGCCATATCTTTCAGCTTGCAATGCATCAATCGCCTGGACCATACTGCGTGATCATCATGTTGTGCGAGTTTTTCAAGAACAACATTGGTGTGGCTGGCACTTCCATGGTGCTTACCTCATTATTTTTTGGTTTAGTGTTGTAAATGTTAAAATGTGCAACTGTAATTTCGGAATACTCTTTTATGCTGAAGGCAGGGACGTGGCAATATATGGTTCTTGATCAGGCCCAAGCAGTCAATAGTGCAAACAATTGACATATCTAGTCTTCATCATCAAATATTTACCACATGCTTGGCGATTTCCAGTGCGTTCATCTCATCACAGAAAATACAGTGTTGGCATCTGTGAAAGGAAGAATGGCTATATTAATGCCTGCCATTTCACGCTATCAAATTTTCCCCTTTTCAATTACAAATTCAGCTAAAAAGCTCTTCCTGCTGGTGCAGGATATGCATTGCTAGTAAGGCCAGCCTCACAGATTATAATATTGTTGCAGAAGCATCAGAAAATTCTTCTATGCTTATGAAGAATATGAAGTAGAAGTGCCAATAGGTCAAAGAAAATTCAACCTGGAGATAAGGTGCCAAAATATCATTGTCATTTTAAAATTTGTTTGCAAACTATGTAACCTTCCTTATTTGGAGCCTCCATTCGATCCATTCTTTGCAGCTATGGGGGAGCTGCTTTGTTTATGATATGCAGGCTGTTCTTTGAGCTGGAAGCACGATTTTAAACCAAATTTTAAGGTTTGTATCCCTTTTTTTACTTTGCCTTGAACAAGGCCGATCTGCATCCCTTTGACGGCTTTAATGGTTCTTTAAACTGCAGGTGACTGTCGTGGCCGATTTGTGACCATCAGTTAGAAGTGATTGAATCTGCCTATGCTTCATGTCTGCGCTTCATCCTTTCCTGCTTGAGGATGAACCTCCTTCGAAAATAGAGAATAAGCTGACGTGAAGCTATTTTCCAGCAGAGGATGCATATTTTCCAGCATATTCGAGTTTTTATCAGATGATCCAGTTCATGTGCACTGTTTTGACTTCGCAGAGAATGGGTTGTTCATTTGCCCTTGCCCATGGAAGTATTTAAGGAAAAAATGTTGCTATTATCGCATTGTGACGTGATTTCTGTTATTTATTGGCCCAAGCAAAACGAAGCAAACATACAATACGAATATAGATAGACACTATGTCGGATGGAACTATATGTTAATTGCTATTTTAAATAGGCTAGTTGGAGTGGTTGTATCCATAATGGGGCGAAGTATTTCCCGAGCTACCAAAGAACGAAAAGAAAATAAGCGAGATAATAGCAGAAGAGGAGGCCAGCTTTGGCAGAACTATTTTAAAGGTATTTATCACTGTCTATTTTCCTGTGTGTTGATAGTTCTGCATTTGGTAATAAATCAGTATTGTATTTGCTGCAGGGAATTGCACAATTCCAAAAGGAGATCTCTAAAGTGGAAAATGGAATCTTGGATGGCAAGGTATTAAAAAAAAATAAAAATTTGCCATTATATTTGGATGTACATGCCATTAGAAGTGTTGTTGTCTCATGTGTTGCAGTTGATGGCTGAGGAAAGGGGCTTAGTCTGCAATGGATGAGGCTAGAGAAAAAGCCAGAAGTGCACATGGAAAGGCAATGATTGTAAATGCTGTTTGTAAAAGTGGGGTTTGTTCGTTGATGCTTATAATTGTTCATACAGATTATCAATACAATAAGGTAGCCACTCAAGCCATATAAAAGGTGGTGATTAGGCAATGTAAAAGGAATGTCATAATAATACAGGCAAGATATCAATGCAAAGAGGAAGTGTATTCAGGTCATGGAAGGGCACGCAAACGATTGAAGCGAATATTGGGTGAGAATCACGAGAATCAAGCTCTATTAGCGGGGAAGATTGCACCAACTGCGAGGAACACGTAATGGTGGATAGATTCGGACTGGCAAAAAGGTGGTGATGGTGGAGATGGTTGCACAAGCTTGCAAGAAGCGGTTTATGCCCGCCATGGCTATCTTTGATGGTAAACCGGTATTTCTTTTTTTTGTTATAATTTTTTGCTCTATTTGCTCTTTCATAAGTGATTTCTTATCCTCGTACATGACTTACCAATCGGGGGACAATGGAGGTAAAGGAGGTGATGTCATAGATGAGCTCCCGATGAACTTTGGGATTTGATGTCTAGCGACATCACACGGTGAGAATGCGTCAATGGTTGCGCCTACTTAATTTGAGCCCTCATTTGTATAATGGAAAAACTACAATGGATCTTCAGTGAAACATCATAACATTCTCTTGATTTTAATGCTGTTTGGTTAGATCTGGCTTCAACAGTGCAATTTTTAGGGTACAACCACTTTTTAATATACCTAGACCAAATTTCGATTATTGGAGGAATTCTTGTTGCAGATCAGTCGTATCCATGCGTCTAAGGACATAAGGATATGTAGTGAAAATTCACGATTTCAATGTGTGAAGGGTTCTCGGATGGAGCAAGTTGATGGAAGAACGATTACCTGTATCGACATCTTTGTTACATTTGAGCGGATCCATGATTTTGAATATTTTCAGAATCTTTATAAGCATTTCAAGGTTTGGAGTTTATAGGACAAGATATAATCAAGAGCGACCTCTAAACTCTCAGACTTGCTGGCATCAGGTGATAGAGCCTCTTAATTGAGATAAAGGGTAGTGGGTAGTTCCAACTTACATTCCATGGAATATTGTCCTACAACAGAAGAACAGGTCTTCACAAGAGGAAAGCATACATGTTCAACAATCCTATTTAATTGATTCATCTATCATTTTATTCTCAAGCGTGCCAATGTTTAATTTCTATAGCACTTCATTTTAAGTAGCCATCATCTTTATATCCTTCTACACGAAACCAAAGGTCTACAAATAGATTACACAACACTATATCATTCTCTTGAGCTTACAAGCGCCCGGGACTAATGCCCCATTTGCTAGGCATGTGTTTTTAGTCCAGGTTAAATAAACATAGTGAGTAATGGAAGGGATTCCAACATCGACAAAGCAAACCCCCAGTTGAGGAGGCATGGTGAGGCGGCCAACAAATGTTATTGATTTCACTTTTCATAATAACCCCCATTTGAGGAGTCATGGTGAGGCATGGTGAGGAGGCCAACAAATGTTATTGATTTCACTTTTCATAATAGAGCATTGCTAGACTCTCAAGGAATTTTGAAGGGATCCTGACCATAGACAATTTATGGCAATCTTTGTAGAATCTAGAGGAATTTATGGGTTTTTTTGTAGAATTTTAGTGAGTTTGAAGAAATGTTTAAGAGAATATTCATAGACAATTTATGGCAATCTTTGTAGAATCTAGAGGAATTTATGGGTTTTTTTGTAGAATTTTAGTGAGTTTGAAGAAATGTTTAAGAGAATATTCAGGAATTTAAGGGACTCTTAATAGAATAATAAGGAATCTAAATGGATCTTGGACTTTAAATTTAGGGGAATCTACATAGAATATTAGAAAATTAAAAGGAATCATTGAGAATCCAAGAGAATTTTTAGGGGATCAAGGGAATTTGAGGGAACCTTGATGGAATCTAGGGAAATCTTGAGGAATCTACTCACATCTTAGAGAATGAAGGGGAATCTTTATATAATTTTAAAAATCTATAGGAATCTTCATTGAATCTTAGGGGACTGGGAATCTTAACGAAATGTTGGGGAATCTAAGGGACCCTTTAAAGAATCTTACTCTTGTGGAATCTTAAGGGAATCTTGAGAAATCTTTGTGGAATTTTGGAGAATCTAGAGAAATATTACGATCTATGTTAATATTAAGAAAATTTGCCTTAATAGAAATGTCGATGGATTTTCAAGAAACTTGTGAATCTTTATAAAATCTAGTGAAGTAAAAATAAAGTTGCCAAAATTTGATGAATTCTCACTACTACTGTCACGAATGTTAGCGACATTGGCTCATACAATCAGGTGGCTACAATCCTCAAAACATACACATTCAATTCGTGTAGGCCCTACATAGTACAAAGACTTGTATATAGATATAGATAGATTATCCATTCTATTCTATTCTACTACTATGTTGTGAACGTGCCATAAAACAAAGTGAAGACATGCTTCAAATCCGCCGGATCAATGGCATGCACTATTCAGTAGTACTAGTCCCCTTATGCTGTACCAAGGGCCAAGCTTTACGGCAAGCCAAACCTTCGCTTAGAGGCTATTTTCGCAAACCCGGAGCTGCAATACTTCGAGATAACGTGGGCATAGCCACACCTTTGGCAGCAAAACAAATTGTAGCCGCTCTTCCATCTCTCCAGATGGCATCAGGTTTGCCAGGATCTGACTATATTATGTGCTTGGTCACGATGGCGGGAGCAATGGGTGGCATAAAGATCTTCGATGAATTGGCTAGAATTTACTCTCTTGACAAGGTCTGTATCATTTAGGTAAGTGCATCCTGCATCTTCTTTTTATACATGGGATTCTATCATGTCGTGAAGGAATTGTATATAATGCCACTTGCCTGAAAGAGGAAAACTGTGTCTCTGGTAATGTAATCTGTTCATAGAGTGTGCAATGCTTATTAAAAAAAAGGCCCAAGTTAATCAGGCAAAAGCATGTTAAACAATTAATAAGGGGGTGGTCTGTTAGAAGAGCCGAACCGCTAATTAGTGCAGTGTTAATTTGAGAGCTCTCAGGGAACACAGAAGCATGAATAAGCTGGAAAAAGGGCATTTGACTTTTGAAAAACATCTTGTCTCCCAGTTTTAGCTATTATGATTGAACAAGAAGATGTTTCATATCTTTTTCTGAACGTTTTTAGTTACCATAGTTACTATGGTTAGTTACCATAGTTACTATGGTTAGTTACTTTTTTTCAAGATTTGAAGCTTATCTATTTTTTGATATGCCTGAGGGGTTTTATCTCTCTGTTACCATAGTTCCCTTCCTTTTGCTGCAGAAATTAAGTCGTAAGCTCGTACACATATCAATAGGGCTTCTCTTTATGCTTTTCTGGCCCTTGTTCAGGTGGTGGCAGAAGTATTTCACTTCTATTTTTACTCACAGTTTGAGATTTAGCATGCACTCATTTGCATTTTCATTTCTTGTAGTGAGCATCCTGGAACACGTTATTTAGCAGCATTGGCACCTGCAGCAAATTCTGTACGTATGATAGGTTTGGGCCTTGGTTTATGGCAGAATAAGACACTGGTAAAAGCACTTACCAGAGAAGGAGACATAAGGTAGAAATCCATTAAGTGTTGATACCGTAGGTGGCGACATTGTTGCTCATATTTGGTTGTGTTGGTCAGGGAACTTCTTAAAGGTCCTCTGTACTATGGAATGTCTATCACCCTTGTTACATTACTTTTTTGGCGAAATTCGCCTATCGGTGCAGTGACGATAGCAAATTTGTGTGCGGGGGATGGTGTGTTCTATTTTCTGCTTCTTGTGACATCAGTCTATTGAATTTTGGACCCGATTGGCATGAAATTCTAAACCATAAATTACAGGCTTTGCAGACATTGTGGGGAGGAGATTTGGTAATGTCAAGCTGCCTTATAATAATCAGAAAAGCATCATTGGAAGTTTGGCAATGTTCACGATGGGCTTCCTCGCCTCTTTGCTGTAATCTCTGCCCCCAATCTGACTCTATTACCTTCCTGAATATTAACCTTTTTATGGTTTGCTGCAGGTACGTCTTCCTCTTTTCATCCTTGGGGTATTACCACTTTTCACGTAATACTATTATTCATCTGCTCATTGTCTCCTTTAGCACTACCTTGGTGGAATCTATGCCTGTTAGCACACTTCTTGATGACAATCTTACCATTCCTCTAACAGCAGTAGGTGTTAGTATGATAGTATTCCATGGCTCGTAACTTTCATCCTGAGCCATATTCATCCTGAAGCCATAGGAGTGCATCATCTTTGGGAGTTCACATGGCCATTTGACCTTGGCACTAATATATAAGGCTATTTGAAACTTGAGAATTCAATTGCCACCATTTTCTTCAAGTAGAAGCCTTTTTTCTTCATGCAAATATTTCCCCTTCGTTTTCTTGATGTTCCTTAGCCTCCATTAACCTTGTTCTTGTCCACGCTAACTCTGTTTCAAGTTTATGATTTGGGCCCAAAAAACTGGGCAAAGACAAAAGTTTATGTTCATGCTCTTGTCTCTATTATGGGTCAACAAAATGCCATTGGAAAAATTACAACCAATGATTTCTTAATGGGAACTTTTAAAAGCTTTGTTAAGCAGATTACTGGTGCAAGAAGGTTGCAGAACCTAGTGATGCATTCTCTGCCTCTAACCTTCATCTTAGCACAGAAAGGTTACGCATGTCTATTGGCAAGAGCACAAAGCACATCAGAATGGCA
The DNA here is from genome assembly GCA_021234155.1 of Isoetes taiwanensis. Taxonomy (NCBI): domain Eukaryota; kingdom Viridiplantae; phylum Streptophyta; class Lycopodiopsida; order Isoetales; family Isoetaceae; genus Isoetes; species Isoetes taiwanensis. The sequence goes on along the minus strand of JAJEKV010000015.1, from coordinate 3,261,624 downwards.
TTTCTTCAATATCTCAAAATCAGAAGCTGCAGTCCAGTCTAGACAAGAGCTTCGCTATGTGCACAAAAGTTGAGCCATATTCGTTTCTGTGGTGGAGAGAGGTCGGTGTCCATGACTTTTCAAATGGTTGTGTTGCTCGCAAGGAGCGAGTATTGTACTATAAACACCTAGCTTGTTATGGAAACCATCGTAAACCATAAAACTCTCACGGCCTGGGTTTGTTAAGGAACACCCCAGGGCCTTTTTTCCACTTGTAGTCGTATTTTTAAAAGTCACATATTTTATCAGATAATATTTGGCCACCTATTGTCCTAGAAGAAAATTATTTTTTCACTATACAAATAAGTCAAAATAGGTTTGGATTGTAAATGGAGTCTTATTTTATTCCGGGGGATTTCCCTGCCATCAAGTCTTATTTGAAAATATAACTAAAAATAAGATGTTTTTTCATGGTTTTCCATTACTAGCATGTAGTGGGAAAACAAGTTTAAATTTGTGTGTCTCATTTTTAGCCCCTGAGTCATAAATGGTATCATATATTGTATATGACCCCATATTTTTGATTCTTCGTGGGAAAAAGGGCCTTAGAACTTCGGGTGCTATGTCTGCTTTTAACAAACTCAGGCCTCGCCCTCGTTTGTTATAATAGGGCATAACACCTTCGTTCCAATGTGTTATTCCTCTCTTAAATAACATCAAAAAGTTCTAGAATGTAGCCCTATCTTTTGTCATATATCCTTTATCTTTCAAAACAAGTGTCCATTATATACTCTTTATTGTCTCTTTTTTTCGGGTTGCCCGAAGGGCCCCACACTGGGGGAGGGGGTTGATAGAATATATCACTAGATATAGATATGATAATTGAATGAATATATTGGATGTCTCTTTTGTGTTGGAGGTCTCTCAATGTTATGTGGCATGAATAGAACAATCTCTTGTGCGTTATATGGCGTGTTATGTGGTGTGAATAGTAGATATTGTGGCGTGAACAGTAGATATGCTAATTGAATGGATCAAATTGGAAGATTGGAAGGCTCTTTGCGTTGAAGGCTCGTGGGATTGGACTCGATTGTTATGTCTCAGATGTGGGATGAATAAAGTGTTATATTGCGAATTGAATGGATCGGGTTGGAGGTCACTTTATGCTTGAAAGGCTCGATTGGAAGTCTCGTTGTTATGTGGCGTGAACAGAGTAGCGCAGCCTCTTGAGCACATTAGACTTGCTTGAGAGATCGTTAGGATAGCTTGGTCGGACCGCATCACAAGAGCTTGGTCGCGATATTGACATGCAATTATTCCTATTTTCTCAACATTATGTGATTTTTCTTGTAATAAACCAATGCATCTCGAGCAATGATGTCGATGGTAATGGTCTTATTGGTGTTACTTTTATTTGTCATTTTGTTCTAGTACATGAAAAGAGAATTTTAGGTTCTCTTCATGTAAAACATGCTTTGTCCCCGCCATTCAATTCATCTATATTTTGTGTTTACCATGATCATGAGATTTTGAGGTTTCGTCCATGTATCGGTTGTTACATTGACATAAGAAAACTACATTGTTTCATGCTTCACCATTATCTAGTGTAATTAATACGAGTAAGAAATCGAGGACCATGTGGTTTTAATTGATTTTTTTCCCGCTAGACACATGATAGAAGCCTAAAAAGAGCACAATACACGCTAATAAGGCTTAATTTATTTCCGTGCCTTCGATCTTCCTCGCAAATAGATGATCTGATACGATATATTTGTACACATTCCCTATATCTTTGTTGGGAGATGTTTTGCAACTATAGAGAAGCGACATATGAGTTACAATTAAACACTAGAATTTTCAATTTCAAGAGCTAGAAAGACGATGAATTTCTAGGCTCTAATTGCTTACTTAGTAGCAATTTTCCATATTAAAGCATGTTATGAATTTGACCTCTTTCTCATTGCATCTTTGTGGGCACTTAGAGTTGAATTGAATGGTTATTTATCCTACACAGAGACCAATAGACCTATAGAACCCAATCAAAGAGCACAGCAAATGTATCACTGTCAGGATTCAAAAACCCTCATCTCAAAGGGTCTCAAAGGAAAATCTTGGCAGTAATAGGCATGATGAGAAACTGTATAGTGAGACATATGATACATTTTCATTTCAATGCAGTGTTTAAGAACAGTTGCATGCATACATCCATGATCTCATCGAGATAAGATCCCAGTTTTCCCGTTGAACCCGTATCCATCAAAGACATGGAGTGGCTGGTTAGGGGTAGGATCAACCCAAAGATAACGGGTTGAATTTGAACGATTCAAGAGTGTGGTATTCATCCTAAATATTGGAAACACTGACAAACCATGTCCGCACATGCCTCCCGAGTCCATCTGCCTGTCTCAATATAGAGGCGATGTGCACCTGTGCAAATTGAAGCTATCAATCTACGATTTTTCATGGGCAAATGTGTATATAAGTAGTGCTGCGGAATCGTGTAAGCATGGGATTTGATCTGACGCCAGTAGTGTGATGTCTTAACCTGTTCCAAGGCACCAGCGTCCAAAGCTTGTTTAGGAAGCAAGCATCAAGATACTGCTTCCGGTGATAGTGATCCTCTTCAGTTTGTACCTGTATGCATTTGTGCTCCCGTATCATAGCCTGTTGTAGGATCTCCGTGGATTTTAAAATGATATCTCTCTATCTAACGCAAACCAAATTCCAATATAAAGGTGCCAGTTTCACCATTATGTAAATAAAATAAGCTTTATACGAGCATCTTTATTTTCCAAGCTCTGCAAGGTGGTCATATTCTTTAGCAACTGTGGTTGGCTACCATTCGCTGATGTGGAATCGCCACTTGCTGATGTGGAAAACCACCACTTAGATTATTTAGAGTTCTAATTAGGGCTGTGCACATGAAGATGAAGGTTTCGTTAGCAACACCATAGACGGTGCCTGTAACTGACAACCCTGGCCAACCTTTGTTCATCTGATCCTTTTTGATTGATCAAATCCAACACTATCAATTTTTCCTTCTCTTGTAGTGGTTTGCCTTCCAGGTGGATTGGATTTTCATCACTGGTGAACTCGAATATGCTTGTATTTCATTTTTTTTTTTTTTTTTTTTTTTTTTGCATCTTCTAATCATCGTGCTATAGCTTGTACACAACAGATGCCACTGCTACTGGTTCAGACAAGAAGAGCATTTCACGATGATGAAGTTATATTTCTAATGAATGTAAGGAATTTTATGGTTTTATTGCTAGCTTTTGTAATGCTAAGTAGAAGGTACTTTCTTCATGCATAAGCAGATGGGCAAGAGAATGTGAATGCTCTTTAAGCCGTTGTAACAGTCATCCCTATTATGAATGTGCAACACTTGCTGTTGATCAAGCTGAAAGGTAATGCTCCTCTTGGATGCCAACATGTTCCATTCCAGCACTAGAGAGTTGTTGTTTATTTTCTCCATTTTCACAGTAGTAACTGCATCAAATACCTATTCTTCACCAACTGCACAAGACCTTCCCCATTTTTTCTAATATATTCTTGTTTTTTCTAGCACTTTCTTCCCCGGCACAACACACGGACCCTTGTCCTCCTGCCTCTGGCTCTCTAATTGATGAGTTTTTTTTTTTTTTTTTTTTTTTATACATATGCATAGCTTGCAAGATTAATTTAATTATGCTCCTTTAGGGAATTTCAGAGGCCTACGTTCAACAATGGCTTGGATTTGATGGTTATTATACTGATAATATACTGGTTTAATATCATTTCCATGTCCTACATTCCTTAAATAATACCCTATGTTCATTTTCCATTATCTTATGGAGAGTTTTTAACTAAGAATATAAACTTTGCATCCGTGTTAATATTAAACCAGTGGTGAATTCCCTCTGCCTATATTTAATTGGGGCTAGGGATTTGATGTGGATTATATGGAAAATATACTGTAATATCTTTTCCAGATCTTGCTTTCCTTTAAGAATTACCCTAGATTTATTTGCCGCCCCTTATGGGGTGTAGCTAAAATATGTTAACTTGGCGGCCTTGTAAATATATAACCAATGGTGTAGTTAGGTTATCTAAAAAATGAAATTTATTAACTGTACATTGGCGACCAGCATGTACATTGGCGACCAGCAGTAGTGCAAACTAGGGCTACCTAGGGCGGCCGAAATCGATTTTTTTCCCATTGATCTTTATGAGCGGTGGTTGCTGATGCCAGTTTGACTGCTTTTGGAGATCTTTTTGCTCTGCCATAGATATCCTTGGACAGATCGTAGCCTGAATACGTGTGGCAGCATTAATTGACTTTCCCGGGCTTTCCACTATGGAGTCGTGGGACTTACTCTTAGAGGATGATCTTCCAATTTACGACATGACTAGATTGTACTAAAATGAGGCGGCTTTAGATAGAGAGATTGCATTTTGCATGCAAAGTTGTTTCTTGGAAGATCATAAGATAGATATGGAGGATATAACAAGCGGGGCAGGTATAAACAATCTTGGCCACCATTGAACCGTAGATTTCGAGGGGAGCCAATAGGCAAAGTTCGAGACTCTTCCCATTATGTTCCCGAAACTCAATTCATGGATGAGCATGAATCGGGACATGAGACGATAACCAGGTATGTTAAGTATCATTTGCTTACAGGAATGATCCGAAATATAAGATGGTGTTTGGTAAAGTTCTCGCTAATTGCCCCTTGTACTCAATCGTACACATAGCATCCTGATTTGTATGGCCGGACGATGTCTTAATACATGGCTGATCAAGATGCTAAAGAATAAGCTTAATACATCTTACCCGCCACTCTTTCATTCTAATTCAAATCGGCTTTAACTAATAGCAAACATGGACTGGTAACTGAAAGTTTCTCTCATTGTTTATTCCCTTGTTCTACTTATGAATCTATTCTCTCATTTAGCGTAATTTATTTCCATTCTTTCTTTAATGTTCTTCTGAATCTCTGGGCAAAAGGATTACATTAGGTGATCGGTTGACAACCGTGAAGCCTAAGGTACCTTTTGGCCCTTGCATCTTTACCCTTATCAGGCTAATGATGTATTGGTTGGTCGCAGTGCACGGCTTCTACTCCTAATGTTTTGCTTTTGTCCAGAGTGTTCTAGAAGTTTTTGGGAGTCTGGCTGACGAAAGTGAAAGGACGTTGTCTTGGCTGGATGCATGCTTTTGGGATTGAGTACAAGAAAATTTTGAGTAAATGTTCATTGGAGATGGCAGAGGCCTGAACCCTGAATTTTGGTGATGTCTTTCTTTATCTCACTGCTGTGTACTGTATCAGGTTTTTGAATGGGTATGGGAATAACTAGTTTATTTTATACTGCCACTTTTGCCTGAATGGCTTTGACCTGACCTGGTATATTGGAAATCTAATACTTCTGAAGCATTGTTCGCATTAATGTACAAGGCTGTTGCCTCTATAGCGCTAGTATCTTGTATTGAGTATCTGTGATGCTAGTTGCCCTTATAATAGACATTGGGCTGCCTTGACTAGCTTTTTACCCTATCCGACTCTACTACAACTTGCCAAATGTGTATTTATGAGACTGAAAACTTGTTATTGGCAGTATTTCCTAATTTTTCAAACAGGCTTATTATATGAGAAGTTGCTGGTTTAATACTCAATAATGAGATATTGTCTTTTTAACTTTTGTTCTGCTGTGTTCTTTGGAAATAATTCTGCTGCGTTCTTTGGAAATAAACGAGTGTATGCTAAACTGAAAGGTACTATATGGCAAAAAAAAAGGATTTTTTATGCCTTTTAGAGTAACACTTACTTGTCTGACTGTTTAAAAACTATGGCAGAGTTGGTCAGAATAGCAGAATCATGTTGTTGTGGTAAAACGAAATGTAGTGGTGTATAAGTAGACCATGCATGAGAAATGAAATTAAATTAGCTATGACAAAGATGTTCTTATCTCGCAATATGGTGAGCGATTGATTAAAATGATCTCATGAACCTAGGTGAGGAATATATGACCATTATTAACTGCTTTGTGAAATCAAAATATTATTCGATGACTACATCATGTTTTAAAGTGGATACTATAGTGGTAAATAACATAGCGGCCTCTACAAGACGGATCCGATGGATCTACATAGATTTTAAAACTTCTAAGGTAGTAAAAATATGAGCCACGTCCTTTAAGACAGATTGTAATTGCTTATCTCAAATAATGAAAATAGTTCGAGCTCATATTGGAAACGTTTTGATAGAAAAAAGCTTTTTCCTAAGATTAATAATGGTTATAGTCCCGGGTTCTTTATGAACGTAACATATAGTTCCTATTACTTTCTTGTAACTATGAATCCAAACTTATCTTTGTGACTCATATTACTTTATAATCCTTGTTCACTTTAGAATCAAAGGAAGTAGTTGTCTATTGTGACTCATGTAACTTTATAATCCTTATCCACTTTGGAATCAAAGGAAGTAGTGGTCTATTTGAACATGATGATAAACAGACCGAGTTCTTAGTTAATTTATTTATGCTTCTTGGTAAAATGGAGCATGAGCATGGTTCAAATATGGTGCATGTAGTTAAGGTATACTGATTTCCCTGGTTTTATGGTACCACCTTGGACTGAAAAGTCTTTGTGTGGCCAGATAAGATAGCGGCGGGATTGACCAATGCTGATGTTTGCGCTAGGTTTAACTAGTTCAAGCCGGTTTTTTTCATGACACTTCTGTGCATTGGTCATATCAGTGCTGCCATAATTCCTTGGTTAAAGTCTCTTTTCCTTCTAACAGTTTATTCTGGCTTGGATATCTCTCTATTGATCTTTGCATTTGCTTTTAATCCTTATGGTCTCATATCTCTGATATATGATTGCAGGCTGAGTATGATAATCAAGATGTACCTGAGCTTAAAATTGAGATTCCTACTTGGAACTCGGAGCTCGTTGGTTGGGGTTATGACAAGAACAATATTGAATGCCCGAATAATGCTGTGCAGACCCTACTGTGCTGCATAAAGAATGACAAAGTCCACCAAAGAATTTTGGAGAAAGAAGCCACCAAAGGGCCTAATGGTTATTCGTTAGTAAGCCACTTGGGCTTTAGCAATTGGCTGAAACTGATCCCTCAGCTTAATGGCATCAAGAATGATTGGGATGAAGTTAACACTTTAGTGGATGCTCTATATGAAGAACTATATACCCTAATTGGAGACTGGACTGTTGAGGATGATATTGCCAGATCAGACTTTATGAAAGGTGTCACGGCCCTCAATAATGCAAATAGCATCAAGGTACATCCTAAGGAAAGGGACAGCATTGTGCAAACTGAAAGCATGGACAGTTGCAAAATGCTAAATGCGGATGAGGATCCCTTTGGTGAAATGCTCCTGTCTCTGAGCAAGATAAGACAGCAATTAAAGCCAAGAGTGGAGCTGTCAGCCCGGATGGTAATGAGTTTGCCTTTACTTTGGCCAATTGTATTAAATTTCCTATTATTCCAGCCAGGCATGTTGAGAACAATGGTGTGCTATACAATCAAGGCATTTGGAGGTCTAAGAACTTTGGAGCATTGGCCCCAATATCACTGAATGCTTGGATGATTCTTGGAAACATCTCACAAGAACAAGTGGAGGAAGCCAAGGTAGCAGCATACAGAATGGACAAGTATGTAAACCGCCTCAAAGTTAAGTTATGCATTGATAATAGGTTTTTTGATAAACGCTGCCTTGTCAGTGACTGCATATTTATAAGCCAAAAAGGCCACATGGCATATCCGTCAATTAGACGTGACGAGTTCTATGTTAAGCGCCTTGGCGTACACTTTGCCCTTTATTTCAAGTGCCCGGTGATCCAAAAGGCAAAAACCACGATAACTCAACATGTAATGATAATATGACTTGGGTTGACCATGCGCTTTTGGTACATGTTGAACAACCTCCGGACTTTATACCACGATATGTCGGTGGGTTTGGACAAATGGTGTCTATTAGAAATTGCCTCAAAACCACGCTTCGAGAACCAACAGTATACTAGCTTATATCTCCTATTTGGAGGTAAGGAAAGTCTTGACCGAAATGACCATGAAACTAGTCGCCGATCCATTGGCGGATCTTAAACTTGATTTTCCCGGATGCAAGCTAGTGGATATCTCGCGAAAAGACTCTCAAACCTCGTGTCCTTCCTTAAAAGGATGGATGGTCCTAAAGGCAAAGATACCTATCGCAAAAAACAGCAATATTCTTCGCCTTCAGCTAGTGTGCAAAGTAGAATCAGTGCACCACCTAGAATGATGCAGTCTCCTGTCTTGGAACCTATTACTAATTCTGAAAGTGACTCAGTGGAACTCCTTAGATCATCAAGAGGTTTGGAACATTCTGTCACAAAGTTACATGCTGCTCGAGATCTAACCAAAGAGGACTCAGCTGTTCAAAACCTGAATTTCAATAACAAATGAGGTATGTCTTCATTATCTTGGAGCTTTTATAAAGTTTAAATGAATCTTCCATTGTATTTGTCTGGATATGATCATTGTGTATGAACATGTAGTCCCACGACTTTAAATTACTTTTAAATTATCATGATATGTTTGGAGGTATCTCCTGGACATATCGGATCTTGGCTAGAATGCCACCAATGCCACTCGGCACCTCAATAAAATTATTTCGATGAATTTTAAGTTGGCCATCTTACTCTACCCATATTATGAACTTCATTCATAGTTTGTTAGCAACCCGTATTACTTTTTAATTATTGTTAGATCTGATTTTTGTGCAGACCTCCAGAAGACTGCATATGGACTGTCTAGGCAGAACGCACTTGAATGATATAGGCCCTAAAAATAAGAAGAAAATCGTGCATAGTATGTTCTCTTCTAAAATCCTAGACAAGTTATACTTGCCCAAAATCTTCCAGCATGCTTTGACCGAAATTCTGGGGGAACTCGGACAACTCATCATGGATGAAACCATGTTTTCTTGGGAGTATACTGAAAATTTGAGTGATATCTGTTACAAGCCATCATCTATCTTTGCAGTTGATAAGGATTCAAAATGTCCCTGCAGTAATCCTAACCTTAGGAACTTCATAGACATTGGCATAGGGCATATCCGTACTACAAGTCTAAGCATTATCAAGAACAGGGAACTTAGAAACCTTTTCATGAAAGGTTTAAATCATATCCCAGACAAGGTTCTGGACATTGCTGATCTTAAGAAGGATATTTGGAGATCATGTGACAAATTGTTTAAACTGCATTTTTACATATGCATACAGGTTTCCTCTCAAGATAAGGAATATGTCAAGGAAAGGGTTTGGGAACTCACTAGCAACAAACTTCAACAGGCTATTAAATTGGATACAGTGTTGTTAAAAAACCCCGTTTTTAACCATAGAGTACTTCTTAAAAAACCCCTACGTTTTCTAAACGTTTGCAACCATCGGGGGTTATCAAAAAATGTAAAAAAAAAAACCATTACTAATGCCTCGAATGACTTTCATTTAGATTTTCTAGTCTAGCAAACAAGATTTTGAACTATGAGCGTCGCGAGATGTATGTAGAAACATGCGGAATGCATGTAGAACCGGGGGTTTTGGTTTTTGCTCAATGAAAGAAAGGTTTTACTGCGCACCATGCAAACCCGAGAAATGTTCTTGCCAATCCAAAACCAAATAATTAAGGTAACTTTTCCATTCTTCTTCTTTTTACAACTAATTTTATTTCGATTCTTTTTTTTTCTATATTGCTTCAAGATCTTACTGCCATAAGTGATAAATAGAAGCAGGAAGTGAACCAAAACCGTTCCAAAGGTATAGCTGCTTCAAATAATTCTTTTTTACCTATATTCATTTCTCTTCTATCTACCTCTAGTATGATAATAAGCTAAACCTTTATGTTAGTTGTTATATTATTAAGTTAACGTATTCTAAGATTTTAAAAACCAAAAATAAAAAACTTAAAAAAAACTTAAAAAACGTATGCTACCCGTATGGTATGCAAAGTATTTAACAACATTGATTGGATAACACGAGGAAGTTTCCTCTCAGTGATATAAATGTTTCTAATAACCTTCGATGGTTAGTGGATAACTTATACATTTCTGGAGTGGATAAGGCAGCCAATAATCCTTGCTTTATCTGCCCTAAATAGATTAAAGAAGAGGCCTTGAAAAGAATTAATAGTGCTGACTTCTTGGCTAGTAATCTTTCAGCTGTACAGGTTAAGGAGAAAATAAAATCAGAAATCAGTAATCTTGTAAGTGATGTTGGTCTTGTCACTGAAAAACTGCCTTACTTGTTGGGAATATTCAAAGCCCATAAACTTGATTACAGATGGATTACCAATGCGCATAATCTGATGGGTACAATCAAATATCCCTTGTAATAACTTCGCTTCTAAATGAAATTGTATCTCTATGGCCGAGATAGCTAAATTCCTATGTGGAAATATTTGCATGCATGCCCTGGACCTATTAATCTTTGGTTGGATAGTAGGGTCGTATTATGATGTCATCCTTAACCTCCCCAGCTTTATACAAGATGTGTTTGTAGCAGATATTACTAAGTGCTACGAAACTATCCCCTTGTCAGGAGAGTCTGGCATATGCAATACTATAAAAAAAGTAATTGAAGCAGCTTGGCAGTACAAAAAGATGTTACATAAAAGACATGAGTTGTGGATCAAGAAAATTGGTGATGCAAGTTACAAAACTAAATGGTTCAAATTTAGTCCAAGTAGCAAATGCTGGCAGCATATCACTCAACAAAAGTTCGTTGATATCAATATATGGCTTCGCCTAATTGTTATATTGCTGTAGGGAATAGTACATGGAGACAAAGCTAGTGGCATCCCAATGGGGTTCCCCGCAGCCCTTGATGGTGTAATCTATACCTCGCCGGTTTGAGCTATCATTCATCAAGGAACTAGCAGCGCAAGGCAAGTTTGACATCATTAAATCGTTCAGGTTTGTATTTCGATACATGGATGACTTGCTGGCTATCAATTGCCCCAAAATTAGGGAATACCTAAGTAAGGAGCAGTCCTTGAATGTGCAGCACGCACAGATCTATGATTTAGAAACGACTTGGTATCAAGGAGGAAACAATTTTTACCAAAAGTAGCCATATGAGTCATACATATGGACAAGCGGCAAGATTTCCTCAATTTAACTATTGAAATCATGAATAGAACACATGGTATTTATAGGATCTTGTTGAATATGATAAAAGGGACAGTCTCCCTTTCAAAACTCTTTAAGTTCATTCATGCCGATGGGTGTAGACCATACCATCAAGCAAGGAATGTGATCTTGTCCCAAGTGCTACCATGCCTTTACATCAACTCATGCCTGTTTGAGCAAAGAAGAGATATCATAGATCTCATTCACACCTTCATATGCAAAGGTTTTGACTGTGGCAGCCTCAAAAGAAGAGTCATAAAGTACATTAACGATAATAAGTTTCCTGGAATGAAGTTTGACTCCAGCGAAGTGGTCCATGACATTGACAACTACTTCTAAGTTTGAGGTATGAATGTTCTACAACATATTTTCTCTTCTATATGGCTAAAAGGCATGCATAGGGTGTGGCGTGGCTCCTGCTGGGAGTAGGGGCCAGCCACCCCTATTTCAGTAAGATAAGCAGGATTCTTTATATTGCCCCACTCTACGGATGGAGGTAGGGTTTTTTTTATACATATGCATAGCTTGCAAGATTAATTTAATTATGCTCCTTTAGGGAATTTCAGAGGCCTACGTTCAACAATGGCTTGGATTTGATGGTTATTATACTGATAATATACTGGTTTAATATCATTTCCATGTCCTACATTCCTTAAATAATACCCTATGTTCATTTTCCATTATCTTATGGAGAGTTTTTAACTAAGAATATAAACTTTGCATCGTGTTAATATTAAACCAGTGGTGAATTCCCTCTGCCTATATTTAATTGGGGCTAAGGATTTGATGTGGATTATATGGAAAATATACTGTAATATCTTTTCCAGATCTTGCTTTCTTTAGAATTACCTAGATTTATTTTAGGCCCTTATGGGGGTGTAGCTAGAAATATGTTAACTTGGCCTTGTAAATATATAAACCAATGGTGTAGTTGGAAGTTATCTAAAAATGGAAATTTATTAAGCTGTGCATTGGCTGACAGCATGTGCATTGGCGACCCGGTGATGTAGTGCAAACTAGGGCTACCTAGAGGCGAAGTAATTTTTCCCATTGATCTTTATGGCGGTGGTTGATGCCAGTTTGGCCTTTGGAATCTTTTCTACGCCATAGATCGCTTGGACAGATCGTAGCTGTAATGCGATGTGGCGGCATTAATTGACTTTCCGGGCTTTCCACTGTAGATTGATGGGACTTACTCTTAGAGGATGATCTTCCAATTTACGATACAACTAGGCAGTAGCCCTAAATGAAGGCTGACTTTAGATAAGAGATTGCATTTTGCATGCAAAGTTGTTTCTTGGAAGATCATAAGATAGATATGGAGGAGGATATAACAGCCGGAAATGAGGTATAACAATCTTGGCGATACGAGCAAATGAATTCCCGAGGGAGCCAATAGGCAAAGGATGGAGACTCTTCCATTATGTTCACCGAAACTCAATTCATGGATGAGCATGAATCGGAACATAGACGATAACCAGGTATGTTCTGAGTATCATTTGCTTACAGGAATGATCTGGAAATATAAGATGGTGTTTGGTAAAGTTCTGCTAATTGCCCCTTGTACTACTGTACACATAGCATCTGGATTTGTATGGCCAGACGATGTCTTAATACATGGCTGATCAGCATGCTAAAGAATAAGCTTAATACATCTTACCCAGTTACTCTTTCATTCTAATTCAAATCGGCTTTAACTAATAGCAAACATGGACTGGTAACTGAAAGTTTCTCTCATTGTTTATTCCCTTGTTCTACTTATGAATCTATTCTCTCATTTAGCGTAATTTATTTCCATTCTTTCTTTAATGTTCTTCTGAATCTCTGGGCAAAAGGATTACATTAGGTGATCGGTTGACAACCGGTAAAGCCTAAGGTACCTTTTGGCCCTTGCATCTTTACCCTTATCGCTAATGATGTATTGGTTGGCTGCAGTACGGGCTTCTACTCCTAATGTTTTGCTTTTGTTCAGAGTGTTCTAGAAGTTTTTGGGAGTCTGGCTGACGAAAGTGAAAGGACGTTGTCTTGGCTGGATGCATGCTTTTGGGATTGAGTACAAGAAAATTTTGAGTAAATGTTCATTGAGATGGCAGGGGCCCTGAACCTCAATTTTGGTGATGTCTTTCTTTATCTCACTCGCGTATATTCTTGTCGGGTGTTTTTGAATGGGTATGGGAATAACTAGTTTATTTTATATCGCCACTTTTGCTGAATGGCTTTGACCTGACTCGGTATATTGGAAATCTAATAATATCGAGCATTGTTCGCATTAATGTACAAGGCTGTTGCCTCTATAGTGCTAGTATCTTGTATTGAGTATCTGTGATGCTAGTTGCCCTTATAATAGACATTGGGCTGCCTTGACTAGCTTTTTACCCTATCCGACTCTACTACAACTTGCCAAATGTGTATTTATGAGACTGAAAACTTGTTATTGGCAGTATTTCCTAATTTTTCAAACAGGCTTATTATATGAGAAGTTGCTGGTTTAATACTCAATAATGAGATATTGTCTTTTTAACTTTTGTTCTGCTGTGTTCTTTGGAAATAATTACAAGGCGTTCTTTGAAATAAACGAGTGTATGCTAAACTGAAAGGTACTATATGGCAAAAAAAAGGATTTTTTATGCCTTTTAGAGTAACACTTACTTGTCTGACTGTTTAAAAACTATGGCAGAGTTGGTCAGAATAGCAGAATCATGTTGTTGTGGTAAAACGAAATGTAGTGGTGTATAAGTAGACCATGCATGAGAAACGAAATTAAATTAGCTATGACAGCATGTTCTTATCTGCAATATGGTGAACAGTGATTAAAATGATCTCATGAACCTAGGTGAGGAATATATGACCATTATTAATCTGTTTGTGAAATCAAAATATTATTCTGATGACTACATCATGTTTTAAAGTGGATACTATAGTGGTAAATAACATAGCGGCCTCTACAAGACGGATCCGATGGATCTACATAGATTTTAAAACTTCTAAGGTAGTAAAAATATGAGCCACGTCCTTTAAGACAGATTGTAATTGCTTATCTCAAATACGTGAAAATAGTTCGAGCTCATATTGGAAACGTTTTGATAGAAAAAAAGCTTTTTTCCTAAGATTAATAATGGTTATAGTCCCGGGTTCTTTATGAACGTAACATATAGTTCCTATTACTTTCTTGTAACTATGAATCCAAACTTATCTTTGTGACTCATATTACTTTATAATCCTTGTTCACTTTAGAATCAAAGGAAGTAGTTGTCTATTGTGACTCATGTAACTTTATAATCCTTATCCACTTTGGAATCAAAGGAAGTAGTGGTCTATTTGAACATGATGATAAACAGACCGAGTTCTTAGTTAATTTATTTATGCTTCTTGGTAAAATGGAGCATGAGCATGGTTCAAATATGGTGCATGTAGTTAAGGTATCTTGATTTCCACGGTTTTATGGTACCACCTTGGACCTGAAAAGTCTTTGTGTGGCGGATAAGATAGCCGGGGATTGACCGATCTTGATGTTTTTGCGCTAGGTTTAACTAGTTCAAGCCGGTTTTTTTCATGACACTTCTGTGCATTGGTCATATCAGTGCTGCCATAATTCCTTGGTTAAAGTCTCTTTTCCTTCTAACAGTTTATTCTGGCTTGGATATCTCTCTATTGAGCTTTGCATTTGCTTTTAATCCTTATGGTCTCATATCTCCGATATATGATTGCAGGTGAGTATGATAATCAAGATGTACCCGAGCTTAAAATTGAGATTCCTACTTGGAACTTCGGAGCTTCGTTGGTTGGGGTTATGACAAGAACAATATTGAATGCCGAATAATCTTTGTCTGGAACCCTCTTGTCTTTGCATAAAGAATGACAAAGTCCACCAAAGAATTTTGGAGAAAGAAGCCACCAAAGGGCCTAATGGTTATTCGTTAGTAAGCCACTTGGGCTTTAGCAATTGGCTGAAACTGATCCCTCAGCTTAATGGCATCAAGAATGATTGGGATGAAGTTAACACTTTAGTGGATGCTCTATATGAAGAACTATATACCCTAATTGGAGACTGGACTGTTGAGGATGATATTGCCAGATCAGACTTTATGAAAGGTGTCACGGCCCTCAATAATGCAAATAGCATCAAGGTACATCCTAAGGAAAGGGACAGCATTGTGCAAACTGAAAGCATGGACAGTTGCAAAATGCTAAATGCGGATGAGGATCCCTTTGGTGAAATGCTCCTGTCTGAGCAAGATAAGACAGCAATTAAAGCCAAGAGTGGAGCTGTCAGCCCGGATGGTAATGAGTTTGCCTTTACTTTGGCCAATTGTATTAAATTTCCTATTATTCCAGCCAGGCATGTTGAGAACAATGGTGTGCTATACAATCAAGGCATTTGGAGGTCTAAGAACTTTGGAGCATTGGCCCCAATATCACTGAATGCTTGGATGATTCTTGGAAACATCTCACAAGAACAAGTGGAGGAAGCCAAGGTAGCAGCATACAGAATGGACAAGTATGTAAACCGCCTCAAAGTTAAGTTATGCATTGATAATAGGTTTTTTGATAAACGCCTTTGCCTTGTATCGGTGATTTGCATATTTATAAGCCAAAAAGGCCACATGGCATATCCATCAATTAGACGTGACGAGTTCTATGTTAAGCGCCTGTGGCGTACACTTTGCCCTTATTTCAAGTGCCCGTGTGATCCAAAAGGCAAAAACCCTGATAACTCAACATGTAATGATAATATGACTTGGGTTGACCATGCAGTTTGGTACATGTTGAACAACCTCGAGACTTTATACCCTGATATGTCGGTGGCTGGACAAATGGTGTCTATTAGAAATTGCCTCAAAACCACTCCGGAACGGTGTACTAGCTTATATCTCCTATTTGGAGTAACGGAAAGTCTTGAAAATGACCATGAAACTAGTCACGATCCATTGGCAGACCTTAAACTTGATTTTCCCAGATGCAAGCTAGTGGATATCTGCGAAAAGACTCTCAAACCTGTGTCCTTCCTTAAAAGGATGGATGGTCCTAAAGGCAAAGATACCTATCGCAAAAAACAGCAATATTCTTCGCCTTCAGCTAGTGTGCAAAGTAGAATCAGTGCACCACCTAGAATGATCATGATCTCTGTCTTGGAACCTATTACTAATTCTGAAAGTGACTCAGTGGAACTCCTTAGATCATCAAGAGGTTTGGAACATTCTGTCACAAAGTTACATGCTGCTCGAGATCTAACCAAAGAGGACTCAGCTGTTCAAAACCTGAATTTCAATAACAAATGAGGTATGTCTTCATTATCTTGGAGCTTTTATAAAGTTTAAATGAATCTTCCATTGTATTTGTCTGGATATGATCATTGTGTATGAACATGTAGTCCTACGACTTTAAATTACTTTAAATTACTGTGATATGCTGGAGGTATCTCCTGGACATATCGGATCTTGGCTAGAATGCCACCAATGCCACTCGGCACCTCAATAAAATTATTTCGATGAATTTTAAGTTGGCCATCTTACTCTACCCATATTATGAACTTCATTCATAGTTTGTTAGCAACCCGTATTACTTTTTAATTATTGTTAGATCTGATTTTTGTGCAGACCTCCGAAGATCGCATATGGATCTAGGCGAACGCACTTGAATGATATAGGCCCTAAAATAAGAAAGAAAATCGTTGCATAGTATGTTCTCTTCTAAAATCCTAGACAAGTTATACTTGCCCAAAATCTTCCAGCATGCTTTGACCGAAATTCTGGGGGAACTCGGACAACTCATCATGGATGAAACCATGTTTTCTTGGGAGTATACTGAAAATTTGAGTGATATCTGTTACAAGCCATCATCTATCTTTGCGGTTGATAAAGGATTCAAAATGTCCCCTGCGGTAATCCTAACCTTAGGAACTTCATAGACATTGGCATAGGGCATATCCGTACTACAAGTCTAAGCATTATCAAGAACGGGGAACTTAGAAACCTTTTCATGAAAGGTTTAAATCATATCCCGACAAGGTTACGGACATTCGATCTTAAGAAGGATATTTGGAGATCATGTGACAAATTGTTTGAACCGCATTTTTACATATGCATCTGGGTTTCCTCTCAAGATAAGGAATATGTCAAGGAAAGGGTTTGGGAACTCACTAGCAACAAACTTCAACAATATTAAATTGGATACGGTGTTGTTAAAAACCCGTTTTTTAACCATAGAGTACTTCTTAAAAACCCCTCGTTTTCTAAACGTTTGCAACCATCGGGGTTATCAAAAATGTAAAAAAAAAAAAACCATTACTAATGCCTCGAATGACTTTCATTTAGATTTTCTAGTCTAGCAAACAAGATTTTGGAACTATGAGCGGCCGCGTGCATGTAGAAACATGCGGAATGCATGTAGAACCAGGGTTTTGGTTTTTTGCTCAATGAAAGAAAGGTTTCTTGCACCATGCAAACCAGGAAACAGTTCTTGCGCCAATCCAAAACCAGTCGACCAAGGTAACTTTTCCATTCTTCTTCTTTTACAACTAATTTTATTTCGATTCTTTTTTTTCTATATTGCTTCTGAAGATCTTACTGCCATAAGTGATAAATAGAAGCAGGAAGTGAACCAAAACCGTTCCAAAGGTATAGCTGCTTCAAATAATTCTTTTTTACCTATATTCATTTCTCTTCTATCTACCTCTAGTATGATAATAAGCTAAACCTTTATGTTAGTTGTTATATTATTAAGTTAACGTATTCTAAGATTTTAAAAACCAAAAATAAAAAACTTAAAAAAAACTTAAAAAACGTATGCTACCCGTATGGTATGCAAAGTATTTAACAACATTGATTGGATAACACGAGGAAGTTTCCTCTCAGTGATATAAATGTTTCTAATAACCTTCGATGGTTAGTGGATAACTTATACATTTCTGGAGTGGATAAGGCAGCCAATAATCCTTGCTTTATCTGCCCTAAATATATTAAAGAAGAGGCCTTGAAAAGAATTAATAGTCTTTGACTTCTTGGCTAGTAATCTTCAGGTATGTGTTAAGGAGAAAAATAAAATCAAAAATCAAAATCTTGTAAGTGATGTTGGTCTTGTCACCAAAAACTGCCTTTACTTGTTGGGAATATTCAAAGCCCATAAACTTGATTACAGATGGATTACCAATGCGCATAATACAGTGTACACCGAAATATCCCTTGTAATAACTTCTGTTCTAAATGAAATTGTATCTCTATGGCCAGAGATAGCTAAATTCCTATGTGGAAATATTTGCATGCAGATGCCTGGACCTATTAATCTTTGCTGGATAGTAGGGTCAGTTTATGATGTCACCCTTAACCTCCCCAGCTTTATACAAGATGTGTTTGTAGCAGATATTACTAAGTGCTACGAAACTATCCCCTTGTCAGGAGAGTCCGGCATATGCAATACTATAAAAAAAGTAATTGAAGCAGCTTGGCAGTACAAAAAGATGTTACATAAAAGACATGAGTTGTGGATCAAGAAAATTGGTGATGCAAGTTACAAAACTAAATGGTTCAAATTTAGTCCAAGTAGCAAATGCTGGCAGCATATCAGTCAACAAAAGTTCGTTGATATCAATATATGGCTTCTGTCTAATTGTTATATTGCTGTAGGGAATAGTACATGGAGACAGGCTAGTGGCATCCCAATGGGGTTCCCCTGCAGCCCGGGATGGTGTAATCTATACCTCGCCTGGTTTGAGCTATCATTCATCAAGGAACTAGCAGCGCAAGGCAAGTTTGACATCATTAAATCGTTCAGGTTTGTATTTCGATACATGGATGACTTGCTGGCTATCAATTGCCCCAAAATTAGGGAATACCTAAGTAAGGAGCAGTCCTTGAATGTGCAAAGACGCATACATCTATGATTTAGAACGACTTGGTATCAAGGAGGAAACACTTTTTGCCAAAAGTAGCCATATGAGTCATACATATGGACAAGCGGCGCATTTCCTCAATTTAACTATTGAAATCATGAATAGAACACATGGTATTTATAGGACTGTCAAATATGATAAAAGGGACAGTCTCCCTTTCAAAACTCTTAAGTTCATTCATGCTGATGGGTGTAGACCATACCATCAAGCAAGGAATGTGATCTTGTCCCAAGTGCTACCATGCCTTTACATCAACTCATGCCCTGCTGGAGCAGCAAGAGATATCATAGATCTCATTCACACCTTCATATGCAAAGGTTTTGACTGTGGCAGCCTCAAAAGAAGAGTCATAAAGTACATTAACGATAATAAGTTTCCTGGAATGAAGTTTGACTCCAGCGAAGTGGTCCATGACATTGACAACTACTTCTAAGTTTGAGGTATGAATGTTCTACAACATATTTTCTCTTCTATATGGCTAAAAGGCATGCATAGGGTGTGGCGTGGCTCCTGCTGGGAGTAGGGGCCAGCCACCCCTATTTCAGTAAGATAAGCAGGATTCTTTATATTGCCCCACTCTACGGATGGAGGTAGGGTTTTTTTTATACATATGCATAGCTTGCAAGATTAATTTAATTATGCTCCTTTAGGGAATTTCAGAGGCCTACGTTCAACAATGGCTTGGATTTGATGGTTATTATACTGATAATATACTGGTTTAATATCATTTCCATGTCCTACATTCCTTAAATAATACCCTATGTTCATTTTCCATTATCTTATGGAGAGTTTTTAACTAAGAATATAAACTTTGCATCGTGTTAATATTAAACCAGTGGTGAATTCCCTCTGCCTATATTTAATTGGGGCTAGGGATTTGATGTGGATTATATGGAAAATATACTGTAATATCTTTTCCAGATCTTGCTTTCCTTTAAGAATTACCCTAGATTTATTTTCCGGCCCCTTATGGGGGTGTAGCTAAGTATGTTAACTTGGCAGCCTTGTAAATATATAACCAATGGTGTAGTTAGGTTATCTAAAAAATGAAATTTATTAACTGTACATTGGCGACCAGCATGTACATTGGCGACCAGCAGTAGTGCAAACTAGGGCTACCTAGGGCGGCCGAAATCGATTTTTTTCCCATTGATCTTTATGAGCGGTGGTTGCTGATGCCAGTTTGATCGCTTTTGAGATCTTTTGCTCGCCATAGATATCCTTGGACGGATCGTGAGTTTGTATTACGTGTGGCAGCATTAATTGACTTTCCCGGGCTTTCCACTATGGAGTCGTGGGACTTACTCTTAGAGGATGATCTTCCAATTTCTGATACAGCTAGACAGCGCCTAAATGAGGCGGCTTTAGATAGAGAGATTGCATTTTGCATGCAAAGTTGTTTACTGGAAGATCATAAGATAGATATGGAGGGATATAACAAAGCGGGCAGGTATAACAATCTTGGGCCACCCACGTAACCGTGATTTCGAGGGGAGCCAATAGGCAAAGTTCTGGAGACTCTTCCCATTATGTTCCTGAAACTCAATTCATGGATGAGCATGAATCAGACATAGACGATAACCAGGTATGTTCTGAGTATCATTTGCTTACAGGAATGATCTGGAAATATAAGATGGTGTTTGGTAAAGTTCTGCTAATTGCCCCTTGTACTACTGTACACATAGCATCTGGATTTGTATGGCCAGACGATGTCTTAATACATGGCTGATCAGCATGCTAAAGAATAAGCTTAATACATCTTACCCAGTTACTCTTTCATTCTAATTCAAATCGGCTTTAACTAATAGCAAACATGGACTGGTAACTGAAAGTTTCTCTCATTGTTTATTCCCTTGTTCTACTTATGAATCTATTCTCTCATTTAGCGTAATTTATTTCCATTCTTTCTTTAATGTTCTTCTGAATCTCTGGGCAAAAGGATTACATTAGGTGATCGGTTGACAACCGTGAAGCCTAAGGTACCTTTTGGCCCTTGCATCTTTACCCTTATCAGGCTAATGATGTATTGGTTGGCTGCAGGTACGGGCTTCTACTCCTAATGTTTTGCTTTTGTTCAGAGTGTTCTAGAAGTTTTTGGGAGTCTGGCTGACGAAAGTGAAAGGACGTTGTCTTGGCTGGATGCATGCTTTTGGGATTGAGTACAAGAAAATTTTGAGTAAATGTTCATTGGAGATGGCAGAGGCCTGAACCCTGAATTTTGGTGATGTCTTTCTTTATCTCAACTTCGCTGTATCTTTGATCGTTTTTTGAATGGGTATGGGAATAACTAGTTTATTTTATCACGCCACTTTTGCCCTAATGGCTTTGACCGACCTGGTATATTGGAAATCTAATACTTCTGAAGCATTGTTCGTGATTAATGTACAAGGTCGCCTCTATAGTGCTAGTATCTTGTATTGAGTATCTGTGATGCTAGTTGCCCTTATAATAGACATTGGGCTGCCTTGACTAGCTTTTTACCCTATCCGACTCTACTACAACTTGCCAAATGTGTATTTATGAGACTGAAAACTTGTTATTGGCAGTATTTCCTAATTTTTCAAACAGGCTTATTATATGAGAAGTTCTTTGGTTTAATACTCAATAATGAGATATTGTCTTTTTAACTTTTGTTACTGCTTTGTGTTCTTTGGAAATAATTCTTCTTTTCTTTTTGAAATAAACGAGTGTATGCTAAACTGAAAAGGTACTATATGGCAAAAAAAAGGATTTTTATGCCTTTTAGAGTAACACTTACTTGTCCATTGTTTAAAAACTATGGCGAGTTGAGTTGGTCGAATAAGCGTAATCATGTTGTTGTGGTAAAACGAAATGTAGTGGTGTATAAGTAGACCATGCATGAGAAATGAAATGAAATTAGCTATGACAACATGTTCTTATCTCGCAATATGGTGAATAAAGGATTAAAATGATCTCATGAACCTAGGTGAGGAATATATGACCATTATTAATCTCTGTTTGTGAAATCAAAATATTATTCTGATGACTACATCATGTTTTAAAGTGGATACTATAGTGGTAAATAACATAGCGGCCTCTACAAGACGGATCCGATGGATCTACATAGATTTTAAAACTTCTAAGGTAGTAAAAATATGAGCCACGTCCTTTAAGACAGATTGTAATTGCTTATCTCAAATACGTGAAAATAGTTCGAGCTCATATTGGAAACGTTTTGATAGAAAAAAAGCTTTTTTCCTAAGATTAATAATGGTTATAGTCCCGGGTTCTTTATGAACGTAACATATAGTTCCTATTACTTTCTTGTAACTACGAATCCAAACTTATCTTTGTGACTCATATTACTTTATAATCCTTGTTCACTTTAGAATCAAAGGAAGTAGTTGTCTATTGTGACTCATGTAACTTTATAATCCTTATCCACTTTGGAATCAAAGGAAGTAGTGGTCTATTTGAACATGATGATAAACAGACCGAGTTCTTAGTTAATTTATTTATGCTTCTTGGTAAAATGGAGCATGAGCATGGTTCAAATATGGTGCATGTAGTTAAGGTATACTGATTTCCCTGGTTTTATGGTACCACCTTGGACTGAAAAGTCTTTGTGTGGCCAGATAAGACAGCGGCGGGATTGACCAATGCTGATGTTTGCGCTAGGTTTAACTAGTTCAAGCCGGTTTTTTTTTTTTTTTTTTTTTTTTTTTTTTTAATTTCCGAAGGTTAACCCGATCATCTGTTGCAATAAGTTCTTGTTCTTCTTGCATATGCTCAGTAGCTACAGCAGAAGCCTGTACTTTAATAGCCAGGTTAGGCTCTTGACTATTTTGTTTAAGACTCTGTTCAAACTTCCTCCAGAACATCAACATGTTCATCTATTGGACTCATTTCTTGTTATGGCTTAATGCCAACATGTTCCATCTTAGTCCTGAGGAATTCTTTAGTTATCTTCTTTCTTCAATAGCTCTGTCACTCCATACTCTTCTGAGTTGCCCTACTTTTGAGATAGTCCGAATTATTTTTTAACCTTAGCATTCCATTCCACGCTTCCACAACTTCTCAGAGCACCATCTGTGCATGACTTGGCATTATACATACCTGAGGTTCTAGATAAACGTCTGTAATTACTGAGCCCTCAGTAGTGATTATCTCTGCTTGTCTAGTATCATCATTACTGCAAAGGTTTTTCCCTTGAAAACCTTTCGAGGCAGGGGTTTTTTAATCCTAGTAGTAATGATTGTACTAGCCCATTGTATGGGTCCCATGACCTATTGGTCTCCGTGGACGTTAAAAAAACTATTCTATTTTATTCTATTCCTTTAATAGACATGTCTATTTCAATAGGTATAACAAGCTCTTGTCCCTCTTCTTTTGCCTCTGTTAGACTTGGGTCTTGTTCAATTTGACACATAAGCTCTTCTATTGCACAAAGGAGCATTTCATTCTGCCTCTTGGTGGTTATAATTGATTGACTTGGCTTTGCTTTGCCTGCCTGTCAGGCTGCTTCCAATCATGGCTGCATTTTTTGTGTTGCACTTTGGCCTATAGTTTAGTATTTTATTGGTCAATTGATTACTTTACTTTATTTTTAAAATTGTGACGACATCAGAGTGGATTTTACAGACCCATGCATGTTCGATATATCCCTTTGAGAATGCTTCAAATAAATATGTTAAATTCCTTTTATAAATTATAGGTTATAATAATGTAGTCAAGTAATGTCTGAGAGGTATGCTGCAGGTTACTGTGTCCTTGTGGGAGTGGCCCCATAGTTGCTCTTTAACCCAATAGAAAATGCAGTCAATTTAAGAGTTTCTATGAATTTTCAATTCTTCTGAAAATGCTCTTGTTACTCTTAATTCCAAGGTAGAATGAAGCATTGTTATATTTTTCTTTAACAATCTACTGGTTGCCTAGTCTGTTAATGGATTACTTCAAAGATTAACAAACATTACTCAGGAAAAAAATTAGTTCTCGCCTAACAATTATGTGTTGCAGCCTTAAATGGTTACCTTGGTAGTCCATGTGGCTGTCAGTTTAGCCTTGGTGGTACTTGAACCCCCACCACTTTGGCACTTTATAAGATGAGTTGGCATTGCCAGCTTGGTATGCAAAAAAGCTTAACATGAATATTATGTTAGATATATTTTTGTGTGGCCCCCCCCGGGCTTGGAAACTGCTTATTTTGCTGCTATATAAGTTTTACGCTTAAGTGCGTAGCCAAACAAAACATGTTCAACAAACAAAATCCTTCTCAAAGGAACTATTGGCGGAGACAGAATTTCAAACATACATAGTATTTCTCGTTCAAGCATATATCATATCGACATATGAATATCTCCTCTGATAAACAGAAAAGTCCATGGCATATACCTTGCAAGGCCTTGAAGACGTGGTCAAAATGAAGTGCCACACATTGCACCTAGAATTGGCATCTCAACCTATCAATGGTCTGATAATGTAACGTTCTAACCGGCATGCCCTCAACCAACTGGGTAAAACCTTCTAGACATTTATGAGTAGTCGCTTCTACCCATTTATGCCGGTGTCTCGGAAATACGACATCCAGATCTACTCGAGCGGTCTCCCATGGGTTCGTTACAATCTCTCCCACTAGACAAAACCATCTAGACGTTTATGAGTAGTCGCTTCTACCCATTTATGCCGATGTCTCAGGAATGCCACACCCAGATCTACTCGAACGATCTCCCATGGGTCCATTTGCCCTCAACCAACTGGGTAAAACCGTCTAGACATTTATGAGTAGTCGCTTCTACCCATTTATGCCGGTGTCTCGGAAATGCGACATCCAGATCTACTCGAGCGGTCTCCCATGGGTCCGTTACAATCTCTCCCACTAGACAAAACCGTCTAGACGTTTATGAGTAGTCGCTTCTACCCATTTATGCTGGTGTCTCGAGAACGCAACACCCAGATCTACTCGAACGATCTCCCAAGGGTCCATTACAATCTCTTCCGCTAGAACTATTGCTCATCCTCGAGCATCACAAACTATAGACCATACCATGGGCCCAAGACCAAGTCATGATCTACCGTCCAACGGTATGGGTCATCTTGTCCCCGTGGAGACTTGAATTCGAGTCCTACTCTGATATTAAATGTAACACTCCTAACCGACATGCCCTTAGCCAACTGGGCAAAATCGTCTAGACATTTATGAGTAGTCGCTTCTATAAAATGGAAGAGCAAAACAACAAAAATGACTCGTCTTTTTGCAAAAAGACTTAATATGTTGTTGGAGCATGGCAAGTTGGTTTTACAACACGAGACAATTTTTGCAGAAGCTAGGTAATAAGAGATATGAATGCTTTGATCTCTAAACATAAGCATGCTATGGTAGTTTTAATTATAAAAAGTAAGAGATAAAAAAAAAAGTGCATATCCATACGTTGTGTTAAACCATGTTTCTATTGTATTTAAGTGTATACCCTTGATGGCATGATATTCAAACTCAGAAAAACAGTTGATTTTGAAATACTTGTATTTAGTATCCATGCATAGGTCAAACAAATATTTATATTGGAATATTTAACATCATGGGACCACACGACTTTTAAGATGATGATGCAATTTTAACATTCACGAAAAGCCGAAGCTTATGGGACAGTTTATAACACATCCAGATTGGGTCCTACCCCAGCACTGTACAATGTTGAAGTGGGTCCTTTCCCCACCAACTTTACGATACATGGCCGCTTTCACAATGAGGTGTTGAACCGTGAGTTTGGATATGGCAGATTAAGGAAGATCCATCTAGCAATAAGAAGGTACCCCTTACAAGATCGTGGAAATCCATTTGTGTAAAAGAAGTGAGATGGCCAAACTTATCAAAGTGATAGTGGTTCATTCTCTCCTATCTTTTTGTTTAACTTCACATATCGTACCAGACACCATCTGTTCTTTAATATATAATGGGCTTTTGCAGTTAGCTATGCCATATATTCTTGTTGTCTAATGCATGGCGTATGCTACTTTTGACAGGATAGACCAGCACTGGCTCCATATAGCACTACCACAGGAATAGACTAAGATGAAATTGAACTTGAACAAAAATACCTACATGGGTTGCAGCTTTCACAGATTTTTTTTTCTCCATGTATCTTCGTTGAAGCGATTGATGTTGGAGGTCTTTCGCCATCTCCCTAAAGAAAAGGTTGGGGTCATGGATTGCTAAGTAGAGAAGTTGACAAGGGAGCTAATTGATAAAAATAACAACCTACCCTTTGCTCAAGCAATAGAAGATCGAGTTACCCTAGGATCCTCTATCTCTAAGCTCCACTCTCTTATAATGACTGAAAACTCATGAGGAGAAGTTCTCAGACATAAGGCTCTACCAAATCCTTATCAAGTTTTGGAGCACCTCCCTGTTTGTTGGTACAAGAAGAAAATATAGAGGTTTAGGCTCACTTCCACAGAGATAACTAAGCACATTAAGATGGTTCTGAGAAAGTTGACTCAAGATTCATCAGAAGGAACCAGTGAACTTCAAATCTTAGAAGATAAATCCAATTGTTTAACGTGTCGAATGTCAATGGCTAGGCATCCGAGGAAACACTTGCAAAACTAAAGGATTTCAGGAAAAAGTGATGCAGTCTCCAGATCCTTATGTAAGTATAGGCAGGTTACTATGCATTGAATGGAAAACTAGTTCATCTTTGTAATTCTAGTCCATCTACATCACTTCTATTTGGACATGATATTGCTCATGTGCTATGGTCTCTACTTTGGTCCATCAGGCATTTGAGGAGATGATTAAGAAGGTCTTCCTCGTCAATGCTAAAAAAAATTTGCAAGAACCATAGATTGATAATACTCTATGGACTATAGAAGCCAAGAGTTTCTTTGGCACGAAGTTAGAGCCCCATAGCAGTTCATTTTACTAGAAGGATATGCTTGAGTTTCTGAATCACGAGAATTTACCAGTACTTCTATGGAGACTGTGTTGCATTTCACGAGAATAGAATAGAATAGAATAGAATAGAATAGAATAGAATAGAATAGAATAGAATAGAATAGAATAGAATAGAATAGAATAGAATAGATATTTTAACGTCTACACATTGTCAACATTATACAAAGGGTTACCCCCAAAAAAAAAAAGGGGAGACTAATTTCTCAAAGATGCTATGTTCAAGAAGTTGGGCATTATTCAAAGCATCAAAGAGTGCAGTATGACCAACAAAGCTTTTAAGAGTAGTCATACTCTTCCAATATAGAGTTTTGTTACATTTTCCATTTAAAAAAACTAGAGTTCTTACATCACATAGTTTTTTTTTTCTAACTTTTTCTTATGATGAAGTATATAAAAGTGCTTTTAAATATTACTTTGATTAGATTTGATGGGTAGATTTATGCTTTCATCTCACAGAGGGTGCATAGAACTGTCACACGTGAGGACTTAATATGTAGACAAGAAACACATTTGTGCACTTCACTTAATGTAGAGGAATGTGTAGTGCTAACTTTGCCATGTGGTCGTGGCTAGAAGTGTGCTGCCATAAGCAACTTTGCAGGTTTTGATGCAAGAAAACTTGAATTCGATTGTCTTATAGACATGGGAACATGATTGATGTATGGATAATTCTGTACTTCCAAAAGCTGTCAACCCCATATCTTATTGATAGACTCTGTGAATCTTACTAGCCTTGATGTCAAACATTGATTTGAACTAAAAGTTATTTTCCACTCTATTGTTTTTAGCAATTCTAGACATACTTATGGTATGCACATTGCAATCAACATGAATATGCAAGGGCTGCAGGATCCAATAATATCTTACATGAGATACCACTTGCACTGATTTCTACCAATGAGATCGTGATGATAGCATGCCAAATGGCTCTCCAAGAGAGCCCAACACACGTGACTGTGAGCTACATCATGCTAAGTTCATGAATTTATACATTGCTGGCTTGTTCGAGTGGGATGGATGCTCCAGTGTGGATTTAGCAAATGACCTCTTCAGTACAATCATGGATGTGCAAGTTCAGTGTGTTCTGGCAACTAATATAGTCGGTTCAATGGAACCAAATTGTCCTCTTCAAGTGCTTTGTCATGGCAATCATTTTCCTTTCCACTGCAAAACAATGACCTTTTTTCAGCTCTCGAGTCGAAAAGAAGAATTAGCAAAAGTTGTAAATGGGTTGTTTATCGCAATAGAGCGGCCATTATAGCCTACAGATCCATGGCTTGATTACACAATGTTATTTGGATTCTACCTTTGTTTTGTTTTGTTTGATTGGCTGTTTGCCCAAGTTCTGTGATGGTGCTTTGCTTCGTTGTTTGGTTTCGGCTTTATTTTTTAGTCAATTGTATAGGTCACATGGCCAACTGATCTCTGTGGACATTCTCTGCAGATTATCTCCCCAAGTGGAGTGTCAAATTTTAGATTGAATTGAATTGAATTATATTTTAACATCTAGGGAGGCCAAATCCGCTTATGGGACAAGTACATGCTGAACAATACATCCATTATTATCTAGATTATGAAAGCCCGCCCCCAAGGGTTTTCGAGGGAAATCCTATATAGTAATAATAATTGTACTGCTAATATCGCCAAGATTATAGACGACCTGCATCTTGATCAACTTTTTTAGTATAGAGATTAACTCTCGATCATATTCAATCATATCTTAATCAATTTGTAGCCCACACACCAAGACAAGTTAAGTGTTACATGAAAATAATGATTCAAAGTTGCGGAGTGTGAAGTTGCTAAAGATTGTCAACGTCTTCGCCATAAAGATAGTAGATTTCCTCAACATCTTCATCAAAGGTAGATACTACAGGCATGTCCCTTATCCTTCCTCAAAGTACCTTGGTGCTGCCAGTAAAAAAGGTGCATAGGAAGTAAAAGAGAGAGTGTGCTCTGCCCCAAATTAACCACGTGGATTAATTCGCATCCTCAAGAGCAAAGCGTTAAACCCCCCTTCTATCATCAAGAAGTAGCAAATCATTTTAACCCACGTTTTTAATAATATCGCCCTCTTCTAAATAATCCAATGCTAGATAGAAGGTCCGCAAGTGACATAAGCCATATTTCGTCAGGAAAATATTAATGGTTTGTGAAAGACGTAAAGGGCTACTCGTAAGAAGACAGTCTTTTGCATATAAGCTTGGAAATGCGGTTTACCAAAAGGAGGAAGAATACTAATGTGAAAAATTCTGACAACGTACAAAGTACATATCCCAAACCAATGCCTCATGCAACTTGAAATGCCAGCTGATCCTATTGGCTCCAGCATCAATAGGGCTCCAGTTCAAACTACACTATTGTAATAACAAAGAAACTGCTCCTACTGCAATAGAAAACGCTCAATGAAACAGAAATAAGCAAACCTAAATTACTTATGTAACAAGTGAAATGATACTTACCAAATGGCTTAGTGAATTAGCATAAAGACACAGACATAATAATGTTTCTCGAATCGAATTGTATTTCATTTTCTCTCCTCTTGTGCTCTGCGAATAGCCATACTTGACCCTTGCACCAATACAGCTCCAGTCAAAAGTACATGACATAAACAAGACAGAAAGTGCTCATTGAGGACCAGTAAGCCACTGAGTTCAGCCTCACATAACCAACTGCAATCATAAAATCATACTCAGACCATTAATATGGAATAAATATACAACAGATGCATAAACCCGAAGAGCATAAAACTAAAGAACAAACCTGCACAATGAGAACTGGAGAATTACAACTTGCTATAATTTGTGTGGTTAAGCCTGTGAAGAATATAATCAATACTTGCTATGACTTGACGTAGCTGCCCACAGTGGCCCCGCGCATGTCATGATCATACAATTGCATGTAGGTCATCATAACCTTCTTTCCACTACTTAACCTATATTTTAAAAAGCACTGCCATTCACCTTGCTAACAGCATAAATATTTGACATCAAAACATATGCTGGGGCATAAGAAGGATCTATATGCATAATTGCATTAAAGCATTGCTTTCCTAGGTCCTTATTAGAATGTACTTGACAGGCATTAAGTAGAGTTATCCATAGGCAAAAATCAGGCTCTGCAGTAGCTTTAAGCAACTGTTCTGCACTACTGAAGTGCCCTGTGTTCCCAAGAAGATCCACCATGCAGCTAACATGATACATATCAGGTGTTATACAATTGCATTCCTCCATGACTCTCAAGAACCAAATGGCTTCATCCACAAAACCTGATCGACTGAATGCAGAAAGCATGTCATTAAATGTTACGGTATCAAATGAAATGCCACAATACTGCATTTCTTCAAAACACTGCACAGCTAATGCAGCCTGACCAAGCTGGGCATAACCTCCTATCATTGCTTGCCATGCCGAGGCATCTAGATGATCCAATTTGTTAAAAATTTGTAATGCATCCTTCATACACCCACATTTGGCATACATTTCCAGAAGCGCATTCCATACAAAAATATCAGTCTGGACCCAATTTTTTACTATCTGCTTATGGACATGCCTCCCTTGATCTATAGATCCTAATTCAGTGCATGCTTTCAATACACTTGAGAAGGTAAAATTGTTTGGAACTACACCATCTTGCTGCATGTCTTGAAAACATTTCAGGGCAAGTAGGTTCTTACCATAATGAGTATATCCAGTAATCATAGCATTCCATGTCACTGCATCCCGATTTGG
This sequence comes from Isoetes taiwanensis, assembly GCA_021234155.1. Lineage (NCBI taxonomy): Eukaryota > Viridiplantae > Streptophyta > Lycopodiopsida > Isoetales > Isoetaceae > Isoetes > Isoetes taiwanensis. The sequence continues at coordinate 3,230,951 of JAJEKV010000015.1, read as the reverse complement.
TAAATTCTCAAGGACTGTATGTGCTTCTTCAAAGCACCCACATTTTGCATACATACAAACAAGAGAGTTTCCAACTACAGTATCATATTGGAGATTACTTTCCATTACCTGCTCATGGATGATACGGGCCTGCTGGGAGCTACCTACACTACAGCACGCTTTCAATATACTCAGAAATATGACTTTATTAGCCTTTATGCCCCTATGCTGCATGCCTGTAAACAGTTCAAGCGCAAGGTGGCCTTTGGCAGACTCAGCATATCCTGCAATAAGTGCACCCCATACCACAACATCCTGATTTGGCAAACTGTCAAAGACTTTATGTGCTTCCTTCAAGCTTCCACAATTAACATAGGTATCAATAAGAGCACTACCTATGAACGCACTATCATGGAGGCCCTGTTCCACAATAACCACATGAATATATCTACCCCGTTGTATGGCTCCTAGATTCGCACAGGCTTTCAAGATATTCACCAATACAGCCTCATTAGGCTTTTTTCCTTGGAGCTCCATATTTTCAAAACATTCTAATGCAATGTTGCATTCATTATGTTGGACATAACCTGCAATCACCACTCCCCATGATACTGCATTTTGATTTGGTAATTTGGCAAATAGTCTTTGCACTTCTGCCAAGTTTCCACATTTCAGATACATATCAAGAAGGGCACTAATGACAATATTATCGGATTGGAGCCCAGTCTCGATTACTTGTTCATGAACATGCCTACCATGTTGTGTTGCACCCATGGTGCTACATGCTTTTAAAATATTCAGATATGCTACTTTATCAGGTTTTAATCCTTCATGCTTCATGTTTTCGAAGCAAGTTATGGCATTCCAACCTGCACCATGTTGAGTATACCCTGAAATCATTGCACTCCAGGATACCACATTTGGCTGCTCCAATTTGTTAAAGATCATATGAGCTTCTACCAAGTTCCCACACTTGTTGTACATATCAACAAGGGTATTGCTTATGCTAACATCGTACTGAAACCTGCTCTCAATAATCTGTTCATGTATAAGTCTGCCTTGTTCTCTATCACTTGAGCTACCACATGCTTTCAAGATGCCTAAAAAGGTGGCTGTGCTCGGTTTTACATGCTTTTGTTGCATGATGTTGTAACACTCTAATGCAAGAATGCTTTCCCCTTGCTGGGCATATCCTGAAATCATTATGCTCCACGAGATGACATCTTGGTTCATTAGCCTGTCAAAAACGCGGCGTGCCTCTTCCAAGTTACCACATTTAGCATACATATCAACAAGAGTGTTTCCCACCACAATGTCAGATTCAAGTCCCATCTCAATAATCTGCTCATGAACTCTGCTACCCTCTTTTATATCACCTACAATATGACAAGCTTTTAGCGTGTTCAAGACTGTAACTATATCTAATTTTACACCTTGTTGCTGTTGCTGTAATTTATTATATAAGTGCAAAGCCACCTGACCACCTCCAAGCTTGGCATGAGCATCAATAATAGCATTCCAAGTATATAGATCTGGCTTTGAAACCTTGCTAAATGATTGATTTGCTTCAACCAAATTTTTGCAAGAGGAAAACAAACGAATAGAATAGTTTTTTAAGACAGTAACTTGATCAAGTTCACTGCAGTTAATTAATGTCTGAACACGCCTACACAATTCAAGGTCTTGTAGTTTGGTGCATTCATTTAATAATTGGTAAGCAAGGTCTCTAGATACAGTAATCCCTTGCCGAATTTGCAAAGCCTCAGCACAAGCAAGTGCGTTAACCAACCATTTCCATCTACTGGAATAATGTCTTGGCCTATCAATAACATGGTTGCGGAGATAGGAAGGGGATGCACTCATGCCAAAGCAAGAAATCATCTTCAAAGCCCATAAAGCACATGGCAAATAATGTCTAAATTAACCATAATTCAACTACTATTGTTAATTTGATCATAATCTTAATAGGATTTTGTCTCACCGTGTTACAAAGACCTTAGCCAAACTGAGTTCCTGTTGTGCTGGGTGCCTTACTCTCTCTTACCTGTCATGTTGATCTTCATCAAAATGTCTTACTTACCTAGAGATTAAGGTTGCAAACAGCCCAGTTTGGCAGGAGACGTTGTGGCTAAATAGGGTCCCCGCAACAGCGTCTTTGCCATATATTGCTTTGCTGCTAATCTCCTTCTTCAATCCCTGTTTCTGTATGTGATGAGCTACATCATGCCCCTTCCTTGCCTCAAGAAGTTCAGCTTTCTTTTTTTCTGCCACAACTGCAACACTCTCAATATCACGTTCTACCCGCATTCTATCAGTTTGAGGTTCCTCGTGTTCGAGTGCAGCATAACCAGCTGCGCATTTATCCATGTGATGGCGGACTTGCACATCATACGTCTGTTCCATAGCTAAAGCAAGCTAGCAAAATTGAACTGAGCTTATCGTATTGGACCCTGGTCCAATGAGCCATACTAAAATGGCCCACGTAATTATTCTATCTATGAATCGAAAAAGGTAGGTCTAAACTTTTTATTAATTTGCAAAGATTATTTATTTTCTTGTGCATGAAATTACACTTTCGGCCAAACCCAAACTTTTTTTTGTCCAGGCTAAGGGTACCTTCGCACCCGCCGTTAAGTTAGGATTCCGTTAATATTTTAACTGCATTTACCTTCACACCAGCAGTTAGGTTAGTTTTCCATTAGCTTTTTTATTTAACATTCTGTTAATTTTTTAACCTAAAAGGTTAATTTAAATTGGGTTCACACTAGTCTAAGTTAGGGTATGGTCACATGTACATGTCAATATGAAGGGATAGCCGTCAAAATTTCAAAAACTAAGGGTCACATGAGAGTTTTTGACATGAAGAGCTTCATGTCAACGTCTATCCATTCCACGGGCTTCCTCTTCGGCTGAAGGAGTCCATGTTGACATGAAGCCTTTTTAGGGCCAGGTCACATGAGGATGTTGACATGACGTCTTTCATGTCGACTTGAATGCTTTATAAAAGGTTGGGGTCGCATGTTCATCTTCAAAGGAAATGCCACGTCAAAAAGCTATGAACCGTTCAAAGAAACTTCCTTAATTTAGATGGTTGATCTATTCCAAGATTTGCAACGTGTCAAAATAAAAAGGCTTCATGTCAACATGGACTTGGAATGGATAGACGTTGACATGAAGCTCTTCATGTCAAAAACTCTCATGTGACCCTTAGTTTTTGAAATTTTGACGGCTATCCCTTCATATTGACATGTACATGTGACCATACCCTTATTTTGACATGTTGCAAATCTTGGAATAGATCAACCGTCTAAATTAAGGAAGTTTCTTTGAACGGTTCATAGCTTTTTGACGTGGCATTTCCTTTGAAGATGAACATGCGACCCCAACCTTTTATAAAGCATTCAAGTCGACATGAAAGACGTCATGTCAACATCCTCATGTGACCTGGAACCCAAAATCGAAATTACATTGAAAATTAAAGTGACCTCGAAAGGTCACTATAACTTTTTAACGGGCGGAACGGAGCTGCTGTCGGAGCTATCGAAAACTGGAAATGGCGGATGAGATATCTCGAGCTCGAACTGGAGCTGTAACTCGATCTGCAAGTTTGGCATGAAAATTTTCGTCAAGAAGTATGTTACTGGGTTTTACATCTCTGTGGAAAATCGGTGGTTTTACTTTGAAATGCAGGTATTCTAAAGCCTCTGCAACTTCATAGGCCACTTGTAATCTGTTATGCCAGGTTAATTTTTTAACTTCGTCACCATGAAGGTGCTCCTCCAGAGTACCATTTGTAATAAATTCATAGACACCAAGGAAGTCCCCTTCTTCTAAGCAGTATCCAAGCAACTCTGAATCCTCCTACTCCAAGCAGCCGCTCGAGAAGCCCCCGGGCTTTCTCAGAGATCTTTGTAGTTCCACCGCGTTGCACCCCTATGCTACTTTCTGCAGACTCTCAGATTTGGAGTCCTGGATCCGGCCTTTCTCGACGATTTGACTCGTGATTTCCGACTCCCCGGATCAGCCACGCCATGCCCATCAGAACGCCGATGGGAGCCATCAACTGGCCATGCCATTCCCGCGATGCACCCGATGCCATTCGCATGATCTGAACTGCGCTGTTCAACCGCCATGAGCAAAACCGTATTCACGCCGCCTCGTACTTCATTCTCACAAGTGTGGCAGTCCGGGTACCGGGGCAGGTGCATTCAAGAGGGCCACTTTTGAACGGACGCGAGGTGGTATTTCCGCCAAGCGCAACGGAATTGGCAATGGTTGGATTCGTGGGCCAATTTCCTCTCAATTTTGACGCCCTTTCATTCACCCATTGAAGCGCCAGCTGATTTGAGCAGCAGCCAGCAGCCATGGAGGCAGAGGGGAGGACTACCTCGAAGCCGGACCGGTAAGTTATTGTGATAGAGCAAAGAAGATTGGATAGAGCAGGCACCCATTCGGTGGAGCATTTTTCGTAGTCTTTAGGTATGTTTTTGCATTTGTGATTTCCGTAAGCTTTGATGCTCCCTACCAAGATCCCGCCCCCGGTCCGCTTTCTAGTTTGCAATTGCAGCTGGGAGATCGAAAGCATCATTCCCGTGTAGCAAAATCCACCACCCACACCAACTGCTCCTCGCTCATGTATGCTATATCCCCACAAATGGGTTGAGGATTTCGTGGAAGGGGAGCAGAATTTGCCAGGATGCAATACCACATTCCGGAAGCGTGGATCTCGGGAGAGAAGAGGGATCAGCCAAGAAGAAAGTTGACCAGCACGCACACTTGAAATTAACCAAGTAAGCCATTTCTTGTCTGATTGTCTGCTTTGGTTTGATTGTTTGAGATACACAAGTTGCTAGTTAGTAAGGAAGTCGGGCCGTAGTTTGGCCCTACTTTTCCTTGCTTATGTTAATAATTAAAGTGGTCTTCTTCTTCTTTGTAGCTACTGGTGCAGCTATGGCCCTGAGGATTATCGTGAGCGCACTCGTGATATCAAAGATAAAACATCCCGAGCTGCAATTGCTGAAGCTAAGAGGAAGGATCCTTCCTACTCAAAGAGGTGTAGAGGACCGAGTATTAGACGAGGTTGCAGGTGCCATTTTCAGGTCAAACAGTTGTATTTGAAGCCCGAGATATGTAAGATTACATTCTATGAGATGAGACATATTGACAGTAAAGGCATGGTCTGCCATGGAATGGAGGATCCCCAATGCTTTAGAACAAGGCATGATGTAGCTCCATGGTTATCAAAGGGTAAGAAGACTTGGGCATACCAACAGCTTGATCAATAACCACACTCCCGTGAAGTCTATCGCCAACACCGAGAGCAATGGTCCTTAAAGCATAAGATGCATCCCAATGCTCCCAAGAATAGAGATGAATTCCTGGCTATGGATGATCTGTATAACTTGTCCCGCAAGGTCGCTGCTGACACATGGATGCTACACAAGGATGTGGCCACAAGTGTGAGGATGTGGGTTGACTTACACCGAGGATGTGTTCTTGTATCGAGGGTGTTCCTTTATTTTGGGCATCATCACCCCCCTTTCAAATGAAGATATTGTTGGAACATGGAAGGGGAATGTCAGAGCCATGGACTCAACCTTCAAGACCAATGATCATTGTTACAAAATTTTGTATACCCCGCTAGTATATGACACACATGGAAATGGTGTCCCCGTTGTTTGGGTTCTAACCTCTAGTGCCACCCAGAAGACATCCACCCTTGGTCGATGGCAATGAAGAACCGTGATACATAGAGAGGACCCATCATGGGAACCTTCATGTTTCATTGTGGATGACGACAAAGCCGAGATAAATGCCTTGAAGGACGGTGGCCTACAACCAATATTCAGCCAGTGTATCCGGCATGTGAGAAGAAGCCGATGAAGATGCCCTTGAAGCGCGGTCAAGAATAAGAAGGTGAGAGGGGAAATGTTTAGGGACCCTGCATATTATGTATGGCACTAGTGTGGAATGTGATCCAAGAAGGACGGCTGATTATGTGGAGGCTTGTCGTAGGAGGCATTGAGAAAACTGGATGAATTCAAGGAAAAGTACAAGGTGTGGAAAAGGGTTGTGAGGTATATGAATAAGGTTTGGACCAATAACATCACACATTGGATAATTGCGACAAGGATGTATCCTCACGCCAACCAGGAGACAAATGCTGGCATAGAGTCTTACCATGGCAACATGAAGAGAAGATTAGGGTCTCTAAGTATGCTTTGAGAGGAAGGCTTAATTGATTGGCTGATTTACATGTTGACAAACATATTACAAACCCACATGTCATATAACAGTTCATGAAGGACGAGGGTTTTAAAACCAACAAGAGACAGAACACATAGTTGAGGCAGCCATTATAGGTGCAAGAGACATTCCCCGATGAAGCCAAGTTAGGTGGCTGAATTTCAAGGAAGGCAGGGCCGAGGTGTGGAGTCGAACATGGATACTTGGGATGATAACAGGGAGGCATTGCCTTATTTAGTGGATGTGGCACATGAGCATTGGTCCACTTGTGATTGTCCATGGGGCATGAAAGGGAATATGTGCAAGCACCAAGTTAAGGTGATCCGAATGATGGCCAAGTACAACGAGGAAGATATTTTAAGGTTTTGTGGAACATTACATGGATCTCAGTCATGGGTTGTCGAACTTAAGGCGCCTTGTCAAGCATATGATGATATCTTGCCTCCTTCGTAAGAAGGGCCATGCAATGGTCTTGCACTTGATGAAGAAATTATGGACCAAAGCATTGCTGGTTGTTTGAGTCAAAACCCAAAGGTTAAGGTACTAGCGAGCATAGATGACACAATGCATGCTATAAAGGAGACCATAGCTAGGAGGCCCCAACTATTGACGTAGCTAGGTTTCTTTTGGTCGAACCTAGCAATAAGTTGGCAAGGCTAAGGACAAAAAAACCGACAACACCAAGGCCCCCGGGTCTAGCCATGGTTGAAGACTTTAGTGGGAATACCATTGTTAGGCCAATCCCTTTCGTGGAGAGCCGTAAGAAGAGGAAGAAGGCTAGTGCACTTAGTGTTTTCTCGAAGGAATGCGAAGACCACATTACAAAATGTGAAGGTATTGCATTTATTCCCATAGATACTTTTTGAAACGATTCATATTCTTATCTCTCGAATTCATGTCATGTCATTCTAGGTACAAATGGATGCAATCGGCAGGTTTACATTAATGTCATCGTGGTTGTGAGGACTATTAGGTGATGATGCCATGTTGCTTTTAGGTGAAAGGGTGACACGACCGGCCGGGCAATATATTTCTGAATGTTATGGTATCCTGTTTTGCATACATACTCTAACCCATGGTCGTTTTGACCAAATACCATGGTAATTCTGGATGCCTTTGTAGTGGCTTATAAGCCTCATAATCCTTTATTTGCCTTATAATAACAGTGACTTCATATTTCCTGGCTTTATTTTGCCCCATGTTCATGTGTTATTTTGCTGGCTTCAGAGCAATATCGTAATCTAATATGGTATTTTTGGCCATGTTCATGGTATTTCTGGCCAATACCTTGGTATTTCTGGCCAATACCTTGGTATTTCTGGCCAGAACCTTGGTATTTCTGACCAGAACCTTGGTATTTCTGGCCAATACCTTGGTATTTCTGGCCAGAACCAAGGTATTTCTGGCCAGAACCTTGGTATTTCTGGCCAATACCTTGGTATTTCCCAACCAAGGTATTTCGCCGTAACCTTTGGTATTTCGCCAATACCTTGGTATTTTGGCCAATATCTTGGTATTTCGCCATATGTATGGTATTTCGCCAATAGCTTGGTATTTCGGCCATACATTGGTATTTCGCCAATACCTTGGTATTTCCGCCAACCTTGGTATTTCGCCAATACCTTGGTATTTCGCCATATGTATGGTATTTCTCGCCAATAGCTTGGTATTTCATACATTGGTATTTTTGGCCACATACCATTGGTATTTCGCCCGAGGGTAGGTAAATGTCATCTCGCGGGTAGGTAAATGTCGCTCGTGGGTAGGTAAATGTCTTTATCGATGAAGGGATATGCTTCTAAAACCCTAAATTCCATCACCTATAAATAGTCACCCTCGATTCTTGCATTCCAATTCCATTTCTTGCGCTTGTTTTTGGTGAAGAACTATGGAAGCTATAAGTTCGATGCCCCAATCGATCCAAGAGGAGCTCATGATTCAGACCAAAGATAGTATGGAACCGGTTTTACTAGTAAGGCCATGCCCCAGATGCAACTTCTCGCACATTTTATCCTCGTGACATTTTTTCCTTTCTAACTTCGTGGGGGATCTTCTATCTTGGTGTAGGAGCCACGAGAAGATGCTCGAGAAGGAGTCACTGATAACCCTCCTCCCGACGCAGGAAGAGGACTACGGTGATGAGGATACAAATGATGAAGGTCTTGAAGAAGTACCTGATCGGTGAGAAGGCAATGAGGGCACTCCTTGAGGCCGATCAGTTGTCTCGAAGGATAAGAGTGTGTCTCCAGGAGATGGCTCGAGTTTGGAAGCACCACAGAAAAGGGATGGTGAAAATGATTCTAGACTCAACTATATTTTGGCCCGACCTTCTCGACATGGAGTTCTGGTTCAAGGGTGATGGCGAGGTCGAGGACTTCACAGCAGAAACCGTGGCTCGAGCACGAGAGGAATACAGAGAGCTGTTCGGCTGAGGTCCTATGGTTGAGATCGACTCGTTGTTTTTCCAATGTGATGGTTTATCATAATGTAATGGTTGCTCTCAAATGTACGCTTGGTTTCTTCAAATTTACACTTGATTTTTTCAAAATCACACTTGGTATTTCAGGCAAGATACTATGGTATTTCTGGCCAGCACCTTGGTATTTCTGGCCAATACCAAGGTATTTCTGGCCACTACATTGGTATTTCTGGCCAATACCATGGTATTTCTGGCCAATACCTTGGTATTTCTGGCCAACACCAAGGTATTTCTGGCCCAATACCTTGGTATTTCTGGCCAATATCTTGGTATTTCTGGCCCATAACTTGGTATTTCAGGCCAATACCTTGGTATTTCTCGTGCCAATACCTTGGTATTTCTCGCCAATATCTTGGTATTTCCGCCGATACTTTGGTATTTCCGCCGATACCAAGGTGATGGTTTATCGAATGTAATGGTTGATCTCAAATGTATGCTTGGTTTCTTCAATTTACACTTGATTTTTTCAAAATCACACTTGGTATTTCGTGCAAGCTCTATGGTATTTCCGCCAAAGACCTTTGGTATTTCCGCCAATACCAAGGTATTTCCGCCACTACATTGGTATTTTCGCCAATACCCCGGATTTTCGCCGTAACCTTGGTATTTCGTGCCAAATACCTTGGTATTTCGCCATATACCTTGGTATTTCTCGCCGTAACCTTGGTATTTCGCCAAATACCTTGGTATTTCTTGCCATATACCTTGGTATTTCCCCGCCAAAACCTCGCACTATTTCGCCGTAAACGCTTGTTACTTAGACAATTGCAATTAAAGCCATGGTATTTCTGATAACACATCCATACATAATCATGTAAGCTGCAAAATCTGTAAGCTTTTGTTCAGAAGTATGAGGAAAAGAAGGCCACAATGCTGCTGCAAAATCTGTAAGATTTTGTTCAGAAGTAACAAAAAAAGAAGGCCACAATTTGTCGCCGCAAAAATCTGGCCGCCATAAAGAAAGAATTGTCAAGAGTTGAAATAGATGTTGAAAAACAAAACAAACAGCAGATCTCATTCACATGTCAGAATCTAATTTGAGGAAATTTCAAATGGTCTTTGGTGGTTTCTTTGCCTGTATCACAGCCTCATGTAGCTTGCCCAGCATCATACTAAAAGTGCACCTGCAGTTTGCAACATCCACCTTTCCAAACCAATCACTAGTCACCTGCATAGTGAAGCATACTTAGCATAAACAATGAATATAGTGAACTCTAGAAAATCATACAATACATGGTTTTTACCTGAACAGGCCGAATTTGCAGATCATTTAGAACAAAGTCCCTAATGAAACACCGTGCATATAAAAGAGTATACACTCCACAATCTGAACCATTTTCTTGCTCGACAACGATTTCCACCGGGTTGATGTCAACCCTTTCTCAAGTGTGGTGTCCCAAATTTGATGGACCTCTTTCATCAACCTGGAGACATGTGGAACTATCAAATTTCAGAATTATATAACTACAGAATTGGGTACATAGTGATAGAAATAGCAACGGATTCATACTGCATATTTCACGGATATCTCAGCAGTAATGCCAATTCCCCGAGGGAGTCAAAATGCAAAGAAAGGGGATGTGGAGCTCCAAGAGTCCCAAGCAGACTTCCCAATCGGCAATAATAAACATATAGGCTCCAATGATGGTCGCAATTAATCAATCAATTTACTACTTATAAACATATCATAAATTATGAATAGCCATGGTCTTTGGAAAGGATAACCTTCTACAAACAAAGCAGCCAATAGAAGAGGGGTGGCTCTCGGGTTTGGTGAATCACTTCTTCCGTGATGGACTTAACCTTCTTCATGTACAGTCCACAATGGCCGGGTGGAAGAAGACATGAGATCTTCTCCCCGAGACCGTATCGTATGAGAGACAACCCCCGTAAGATTTATGAATTCAAAGGTAAGAATGAAATAAATGAGAAAGAGTGACACTTACATGAGATACGCCCCCACGCATTGCTCATTCAGCCAAGATTGTCCCATCTTCTCGTGAATATCCGCACTGTGATGCTCGAAATGAGAAGGCCTCACCTTGATCTATCACAAATTCACCTTTTGGATCCGGTGACCATAGGCCAAAGTAGCGCCCCTCAAATGGACAGCCATTGTGCATTGTAGGCTAGAATTGGAGCAGATTTAGTGCTCTTCCCCTTCTTTTTTGGTTAGCCCATTCCAAAGTGATGAGGTCATCCAAATGCATAAAAAATCAAAAGAAAGAAGGAAGTCATCCGTCATGGTCACCACCGCTTCCCGATTACCCTCGATCACCAATACCTATGTCATCTTCCAATACCAAGTATGTGGATATCCGTGCACGGGTGATGAAGCAAAGACCCACTTGTTCGATGAGAGAAATTCAAACCGATCCTCAACTTTGGTTTTTGAGGTGCTTTGAAAGACATACCAGCAGCTATAGATTTGCTTAGCCGAGTAACCGGGTGGAAGGGGATCCATGCCCGCCGCCGCTTCCACTCAAATCGCCACGTTGAAGTAACTTCGCCCCGCAATCCCTCCTTGCATACCTCTAAATTACCCAAAGCTTCTCGGTCCACCCAATCTTTTCTCGGCCCACCTCATCCAGCCATAATTCTCGCGGTAATGTACCTCCTTTATATCGCGGTAATTTTTGTTCTTTTCATTCTCTCCCACTCCAGCCTTTCCTCCTCGAGCAACATAATCCCTCGCATATTGCACCAAAGTTTTCTCCTTCTCCTCACCATCCGAATGTTCTCCAAAGATAGCCCGGGACCACAACCCAAAGCTAGTTCCCCGACATCTCTTCAAAAAAAATCAGACAGATTCACCTTTGTACTTGTATTCCGGATCCAAGGCATTCCTCAAGAAGTATTGCGCATGTCCCCACCTTCCCTTCTCTTTTGCTTCACTACAGAAGCCTTTTTCTACCCTTTTGGAGCCTTTCTACAATAATCGCCCCATTCATGCACCTTAAGAAGGTGCTCCCCGCAGCCTCTCGCTTTTTACGATGACCATACACAACCATGAAAACAAACAAATATGCTTTGCCTTCTTCCCATCAGAGTAATACCTCGCTCCTAAGCCAGCTTCGCCGATCTCCGCCAGTCCTCATCCGGTAGGCTGCTACCACTTCAGAAGGCATGGGTTTCCCCCGAACTGGGCTGACCCTCTCTGCCCGCTTCACTTTCTTGATCACTCTCAATGAGCTCGGATGCAAAGGAGTTATCTGTTTTTCCTCCTTTGCCTTTGCCTTGGCTTTCTCGAGTTCGAGTCCGGCCGCTTCCATCATCTCCTCGCCCTCCGGGAACAAATGCTCTTCATTGCCCTCATTCTCTTCTACAACATAACCGGATCACTATCCTCCGGATTTGCCTCTTCTTCCTCACTTTCCACTTCCATTCCTTTTGACCAATCTGCTTCATCCCCTTCCTCTGCGGAGATTTCCCCTGACGAATAGAAGTAGGATGAGCTCCCACTATCATCCTCACTCCCATTTTCTGGCCCTTGGGCACCCGGGCTGCACATGGGTGTTGAACCGCCATAGCGCGACTCGCCGCACTCGGCTGCGTCGAACCGCCATGGCGCCGCTTCTACCGAGAACCGAAGCCGCCATAGCGCACACCAATGTCGCCGGAATCGATCCACAATAGCGCACACCAATAGAACCTTGTTTTTTCGAAAGAGATACAACAGCCCTATTTTTTTTGAAAGAGTGCTCTGATAAGGTGTTTTTGGGCAGGACAACTATTGTCAGTTCATTAGATACGCCCCAATTTAAAAATCAGATGATGATAGTTCTGACAGGCCAGATGACAGAAATTGACATATACCAGAATGTCTGAGAATATCATAAATAAAGCTTTCACGGCCCTGAAATACCATGGTATAAGGTGTGACGTTTCCAGACAAAGATACGGCCCCGTGATCGATATCAGATCGCTTGCCACGCCGCATTACGCCATCCCGACCGACGGTACGCACATATAGCCAAGGGGTAGCCCTAGGGGGCAACTTGCTAGAAATGTGCATTGGCATTAATGTGCACATCTCTCAATGTACACATTAATGTGGGCACACATTTCCATATGGACACCTTATGCCAAGTGGGCCATACCCATAGGTGCAATTAATGTGCACATTTTCCAATGTGCACCTTCATTAATGTGCACACATTTCCATGTGGGCATATTTTGCCACCTAGCCATTAATGGCAGTGGCTTTATTCCCAATTATCCCACATGCCTAAAGGGGATAATTGGAAACCCTAGCCAACCCCTTGTCTATTAAAGGAGAGAAACCCTAAATTGCCCAATTTTCATTTCTAGGGTTTTAGAACTCGCTTTGGCCGCCTCAACAAAAAAATCGCATCCCGCACCCCTCGCCTCGAGAGAGAGTTGCATCATTAGTTTCCCTTGATTTGAGCGTGCCAGCCAGGATGGTCGAGCTCAGTCGAGGAGCCACTCAAGGATCGTATTTGGTTGCCTAGATAGTCTAAACCCTATTTCGCTTATAGAATCAAGAGGTTTAGCCTATTAAATTGGCCATAACAAATTTCTTCTAGATCCCTAGATACCAGCCTCTAACTAAAGAACCTAACTCTATGATATAGATTAGATCTTGTTCTTTAGTTCTCTTATGATGTATGTGGATGATGTATCTCTATGAACTCCTTTGTATTGGGAAGGGGGTAGAGACCCAAAGCTTGGTAGTAGATGCTCCTAGATTAGCCTCTCTAGCACACAATAGATTCGCCTCAGGTACAAGAGCCACACCGGTTGTGGGTGAAGGGGCCGACCGGCCGAGAAGGAGGTTCCTGTCCCGACTTTTGAACGATCCCTCCGGGTGTGTAAAGCCTACCAGTGGATCAAGCAGTGACTAGGTCCGATGGCTTGCCACCGCGGTGGGCAAGGCATGGGCTCGACACCCGAAGTGGTGTTCACTTTCCAAAGGGGTTCACCAATAAGGGCAAGTGGGCCCTCTAGTCACTTTGAGTCACCAGGTAGATCTCCTGAGGGAGCGATCCCTACCGCCCCATCGAATCGGGAGGATGAACCCAGTGAATAGCCCTTTCGCTATGCATCCCATGGGCTACCGGGTCCCAACACTTTTCAACCTACTCGCAAGTGTGCAATGGAGGGGCGGATGGAGGGACAACCCACGCCATGTTTTATGCCAAAAATCCATTGCCATGAATTCTCGCCAAGTAATGATCTCGAGACCCAAGCCGCCGGGCCATTCCCTTGAGTCCGAGCCTTGGGTAGAACTCCCCATATGTATTGTGCTCACCTTGTTTATGCAGATGTGATGGACCACCCTTCGAGGTGGCTATGTGCTTATGTTATATACCGACATGTATGTTTACGCTCAAGCAGCCTAGGTAGACCCCGAGGGAGACGGGGGTAAATGACCCCTTCACTCTTCCCAATCGAACCCGCCACGGTTGCAAAAGGTTTAGGTGGGGGGCCCTATATCGCATGGAGCCGGTATGGGGATGAACTCCTCGCTTGTGTACGGTGAGTGCACCGTGATACGAATAGGGGACGCCACAAAGTATCGAGCAATGTTCTTGGTGACCAAGAGCAAAGCACCGACCATGTTCCCAAAGAGTACTAACTTGATAGGATCCTTAAACCCTCTAAAAATGGGAAAAAAATTTTCCCTCATTTTTGTAGTTTTGCTAAGCTAGTAAATGTACCAAAATGAATAAAAACGAATAAGACTAAAATTGGTGAGCCAACATCCGTGAGGGAATTCACACGTCACTACAGACGATTTTGAGATTCTCAAAATCGGGCCGGGCTAACGCAGTGAGACATTCACTTTGACACCAAAAAGTTGTAAATTACAATAAAATAACTTGATAATTCTAATTTTAAGCTAAGAATCATTAGAATTGGCATGTTACATGTTTTAAAAAGTACAAAATTTAGTAGTAGGTTCACTCATAACCTCACACGCCGCCCAGACAGATTTTGAGATTCTCGAATCCGGCCGGGCTTAACGGTGAGACCTTGCTTAATTAGGGGTTTTAGATATTTTAAGCAAACCAAAAAGGTAGTTTAAAAGTTGACCTAAAAATTGACCCCTATAAATAGACCTAGACCCTCCCATTTCCACGCTCGCCCTTAGAAAATTGCTCGTCCGCCAAGGCATCTTTCCGGGCGCTTTTAGCTCCGATTGGCAAACCGCCAAATGATGGCCCGCACCAAACAAACCGCAAGGAAGCCTAGACGGCGGATCCTCCAATACCGCCCGCTCCGCCTCTTTCAGAGTCCTTCGAGAACGCCTTTTCCATGAAGGCGAATCGCCTTCGAGCGAGGAAGCGGATCGACCGAGTGACCGCATGAGCTCGTAGAGGACGACCGCCGGATATCATGCAACAAATCCTCGAGGAGATTGCACAAGAGGAGGGAAGAAGCTGGGAGCAAAGCAGAGCAAAGCGGACTACCAACAAACCAGACCAACCCTGTGGGAACACCAACCCACCTGGAGGAGCTGAGCAGCAGCGGATTAATCAACGTTCCCCCGAGAAACCCCCGGCCGAGACCCACCTACGTGAAGATCGTGGAAGAGAAGAGGAGCAAAGAGCCAACACTCAGCCCCGCTGAAGAAGTCGACCTTGCACGCCCATCGCCAGTATGAAGCTAAAGAGCCACGAGCAGAGGACGGTTGCCGAGAAGACGAATCCGACTACCCAAACGGGCCAAAGAAGAGAAAGGCCAAAGCCATCAAGGCACCGGGCAAAGTTGTGAAGGTCGGCAAGCCGAGTTTACGGGTCCCCGTAATCAACGAACCATCAGCGAAGAGACCCCGCCTCTTCACCGACGACACTCGACCAAGACTACGCATCTCTACACGATGGAGCGAAGTTCATCAAAACCCCTACCAGAGAAGGAAGTGCCCCAAAGGTAGTAGCACAGAGCAAGAGGAGGCCGGACAGTGGCTAAGCCCCCACCGCTCCCACATGGATAGGGTCAAAGCCCCACGGGCCACAACGGGAGGGTATATGTGATAGACCCCGCCAAGGTCTATCGAAGAGGATCAAGGAGCACAACGCTTACATGGCGGCGGGAGGCCTACAATGCCTATTACCAGAGCAATGTGGTGAGAACAATCCAAGGCGACATCCGACAAGAAGCCAAACATTGAAGCCGCCACCACCCAAAAGCCCCAAGCCTCCCGTGAGCACCGTGAAAGAAGCGGCCCGGCAAGAAGAAGCCGGAGAACAGAGCCCTCAAGGAAATCCGCACTTCCAGAGGAGCTACGACTTTGATCCCTCGGCACCGCTCCAACGCTTGGTCCGCGGAAGTCATGCAGAGTACAACACGCATACGCGCTGTGACCGATGAGATGTTGTTGTGCTTACAGAGGCAGGCAGAGGCAAAAATAGTACAAAGATTTTGAAGATTCAACGGCCGCACAAAGACACGCCAAGAGGGGTCACCCTCATGAGGCGTGACATGTATCTTGCCAGCACATCAAGGGAGAACGCCTTTGAGACTTTTGTAAATAAATGTAAATTTTGTTAATATAAAGAATTTTGTGGATAAATAATGTGTCTAATCTAGCTTAATTAAGTCAAGTTATAGAATTCTAGTTTTTGATTTGATAAAATTGGAGTTTTTAAGCAAAATTGAGATGATGTCTCACACGTCACGCCAGACGCATTTTGAGATTCTCAAAATCTGGCCGGGCTTAACGCGTGAGACCATGCCCAAAAGTGCCCAAAACAGCTCCAAATCGAACAAATAAGGGGTCAATTCTGCCTAACTCGACGAAGTTTAGTGGAATTACAGCCTTCAATCACCCAAATTGATTAAGCCTAGCCCAATTAGACCTCCATAGTCTCACACGCCGCGCCAGACGTAAAATGAGATTCTCAAAATCGGCCCGGGCGCAACGTGAGACCTCGTGGTCATTCTCTTCACCAAATGATCTCCAAGTTGTTGCAATAGGTTCATTAGTTGTTCTTAGCATGCTCAAACCCTAGAAGTAGTCTTCAAACTTACAATTGCATCCTTTAATAGGTCGAATCACCTAATCTCAAGAAATTTAGGTCATCCAAAAATTAGGGTTTCCCATTTTCTATAAATAGGTCCATCATTTTTCATTTGACACCCCGCAAGTTTGCTCTCCACCGCTTAGGCGATCTTCCAGCCCCCGAGGCGCTCAAGATTCGCTTGATACCCCCTTCCTTGCTAGATCAATGGCCACCGGGCCGACTTCACCGATGGTACAAATACCAGCTGCCTATGTCGCGGGAGGCGTATGTCAATGACATCTTCCAAGTCTTTGGCAAAGAAATTGACATCCAAGCTACGCTAAATGCAACCCCAAAGATATAGACAAGTCCTAGCAGAATTCCAAGCTAGGGTAGGACCCTCCCTTGTCCAGTCCCCCTTGCATAGGCTATCTTTGTTCCCCGCCCATCCCTTCAAGCAGCCTTTGGGGATGTCCCCAACATTGCCAAGTACCCACCAACAAAGCTAAAAGTCGCTGCAGACTACATGGTCCCGGACAAACAACAGACCAAGTACTTCTCCTACACCGCTGCCTTAGCCATCTTCTTATCCCACCGCGTCGAAAACCCAATGGGGGCAACTCTATCCCTCCGATGGAGGTGGACCCCATAGCAAATAAGCAGAAGAAGAGCGATGCGCTTTGCAGACGCAAGAGCAGAAGGAAAAGACGAAGAAGAAGAGGAGTCCCACGACAATAAGTACACCTGAGCTCGACTCGTGAGGAGGAACGGCAACAAGCGCAATCAGAGATGGTGAACTTCGAAAGCGAGCCGCAGTAACATCGATTGCTCCTCCACTCCTGCTAGGTATCACAAGCCTAGCCCCGATCATCATCAACGGAGAGGAATATTTACTCCTCAAATACATCCAAACCTTCCCGAAAAGTGTGGGAGGGAGCTCGATTGATGAATTACTCCACCGCCATGGCAATTGACTTTGATCGACTTCATCGTCCGGGAACCTCGACTTTCCGGGCCTATAAGGGAAGCCGACACTTATACAGAGAGTCGACTTCGATATACAGCCTACAAAGCAAAGATCGTGCAAAGGATGGAGGAGCAAGAGCCGCCAACGGAGGAGGAGTTCCTCGCCTCCGTGAAATGATGGGGATCCGTGGAAGACCACGAGCATTCTAATGCCGAGACCTTCGACACCACCTCCATTAAGAGGAGAAGGAATCGACCTTAGCGAATCGACACCATAATCGAAGACTACAGGGAGCTCACCGAGATAGAGGTCTACCAATACGCTGGACGGCATAGAACAGAGGTCAATCGAAATGAGAAGCTTTAGCGACGCGACAAATGACAGTCCTCGAGGTACTACCTCCGGGCCGCTAGATGGTAGAATAGCGGTAATCCACCGCAAGTTCAGCCCCGTGAGGTGAAGAAAAGTGTTCATGCCGATTGCACTCTCAAGCTTTGCAGTATGCTCGATAGCCAAATGTCGACTATGCCGCCCCGGGTCAAGAGAGCAATGGCACTTGACCTCTTCGACTTTCGCCATACCCCATCGACGCCGGGGCGAGATTACGGCCACCGCAGCCTCTTTACATCCCACCGCAGGGTAGAAGATCCGTGAGAGGCCTTGTATGCTCGCCGCCAGTTATCATCGAACTTGGGTCATTCGGCAGGAACGCCCAAGTTAAAAGTTCCTTGAGGACAACCTGCCTTACCGGGCGATTTCAAGACTAGTTAGACTTTGATCCCTGAGACTTTTGTACTAAAATATTATATAATATATGAATATAATCTCATAGACTTTTAAATGTTTTGTTGATATATTTTATTCCACAATTATACCAACAAACCATAAACAATGCGAGAGAACAAGTAAAACTAACCATATAGCCATGAATTACTTGTGTATGCAAAGCTAGAGGCCTAGGCTCAGCGAAATTTATACGCCAAGACCTTAGGGAAGAACAGTACTCACCTGCACTCACCCCCGGCAAGGAACTTATTCAAGAAATGGAACCCATGACCCCGTGAGGAGGAGATATCCCGATGAGGACGGACCTTGAAAACGATAAAGGCTCTATTAGCCGCACAAGCAGAGCAGGTTCGGGGCAATGCTCAATTGCCACAAGCATCAGCTCGAAAACGGAAGGGACAAGAAGAGGAGCAAGAGAAGGAGATCCCCGAGCTCGGATTCCTCCGACTCAAGCCTCGACTCGACCGTCTCACCGGGAAGAGGAAGAGCAGCCCCAGGACCTAAATCGTGATGGAAGGCAAAGGAACACCAAGAGGGAAGGCGTAGAAACACCCCTGGATGGATCGACAAAGGGACACCGTGGCCTCTCACTACCGTAAGAAGGTAGATTCCGACCGGCAATGTATGGAAGGCCCGAATCGAAACAGCTTCTGGGAGAACAGTCGATTAGAAGCAGAGGCATGGCCTGACGAGATGAGTGAGTACGGCAATGCTTATGGCATGAAGGATAAAGACAAAGGAAGAGTGGCAACAACCAACTTGAAGGGAGCCGCACGGATTTGGTGGAAGGGTTATGCAAAGGCACATGGCTTAAGCAGGATGCTTGTAAGTTCGTGAAGTTTGCTAAAGCCTTCAAGCGCCATTACGCCCAAGGGAACATAAGTCCAAAGATGATGCAAAGCAGCTTTATAGGCTCCAACAGGGAAACAAATCAGTCCAGAAATATACAGAGGAATTCATGAGGCCGAGGTCAGACAAAGCCAAAATTGGGTGAGAAGCATGCAAGAGAAAGCTATATTGAGGGGTCAAATGAGGAGATCCGCAAGCTTTGTGAGGGCAATAAACCCTAAGACAAGATCGTAAGCAGAGTCCAAGGCTATAAGCTTGCAAGGGACTCGGACCTCCTGAATAGCGGGCGAGGCAAAGCAAGATTTCCGTGACAAAGGCAAGGCGACAGTGGAACTATAGCCCTAGAGCAGCCAGCCCAGTGTCCAAATAGAGCCCCATATGGTGGCAAACTGTGGGAAACAAAGAGAGAAGAAGCAGTGTCCTTCAAGGACAAGCAGGGTGAGGGGTCAAACTACTCCAAAGCAAAGGCGATCCTTTTGCAGCGATGCCCAAGGAAAAGAGACAGAGTGCATAGAAAAGCAAAATTTTGTTTCAGGTGCTTCCAAACAAAGCCATAGGACAAATAAACGCCTTTACGCCATGAGTGCAAATACAGCGAATTGGGAGATTGGGACACTCGTCCGACGACGACGGGCGACGGCGTCCGCGACTACATCTGTGGTGAGTGTCATATCTTTGCCGCAATAGATACGTAGAGCAAGCGAGAGCCAAGATAAAGTAATTTCCACAAGAGGGAAGGCTAAGACCAAGTCATTCATAGTCTTGATAGACTCAGAAGTAGCCATAACTTTGCATCCCCCGCACGGTTCAAATGTTGAAGTTGAAACCACTAAAGTCAAAGCCAAGGCCCGCTGTCTTAGCAAGTGGGGCAAGAAGCGGGCATGGCAGCAAGAGAATTAACTTCGACATCGACTTGCCGTGGATTAATATCCAAATGGGGCGAAGTAATGGGCATTGGCAAGTACCTAATTGATTATAGGAATGGAGTACCTTGGACCAGCAGGGCCATTATCGACAGGGAAAGCGGAAGGTGACCTTCCCAACACCCGACGGCAAGATTATTGAGATAACGTAAGGAAGTTATTTCCATCATGCAAAGCATGTCTTCTAAACGGCCGCTCAAGTGCATCAAGAGTGAGCAAGTGGCATACATTTTCAAGCTTGAGATTAGTGAGCCGAATCGAAGGAAGCAAAGAAGACAAGGTGCTAAGCAAGTTGCCGGGCAAATAGCTAAGCTGATCACGGAGTTCCATGATCTCTTTCCGTGATGAGATCAAGCAGCCCTCCTTATAGGGGAGTCGAAAGTGCAGATAGCACTCAACCGAACAAAGCCAACAAGCAAGGCTCCATATAGAATGACAACGCAGAGTTGCCTGAGCTGAAGAAGCAATTGTAGAGTTGCTCGACCTAGGCTTCATTAGACCTAGTGTCTCGCCATTTGGAGCCCATTCTCTTTGTAAAGAAGAAGGATGGCGCTTTAAGGATGTGCATAGACTATAGGCAGCTGAATAAGCACACCATCAAGAACGTGTATGCGCTTCCCAGATCGGATGACTTGATGGATCAACCCAAGGGGCAAAGGTCTTCCAAAATCGACTTAAGGTCGCTATCATCAGATCCGATAAAGGAAGAAGATATTCATAAGACCGCTTTTAGAACGCCAGATGGGCACTACGACCACTCGTAATGCCTTTCGCTTATCGAATGTTCTCCGCCGACGCTCATGAGGCTCATGAACCACATCTTCGTGGAGTTTTAGACACCTTTGTGATCGTATTCTTTGATGACATTTTGGTGTATAGCAGATCCCTCGAGGAGCACGCATAACACTTGAGGAGGGTACTAGAGAAGTTGAAGAGGCACCGCCAGGGTACGCCAAGTTGTCGGCGTCACTTCAAACGGAAAAGGTGGAGTATCTCGGTCATGTGATCTCGCCAGAAGGCATCTCGACGGATCCCCGCAAAAATTGAAGCCGCCATTCAAGGGTCGGGCGCCAAGAATGTGCATGAAGTCGGGTTTTCTCGCCTAGCAGCAGTACTACTACAGAAGTTCGCGGAAGAACTTTGTTAAGATAGCAGCCCCCGCTAACGTACTTTGACGAGGGCGAGAAAGTGAAAGATTGGGCGAGCATTGGCACAAGAAAGCCCGCTGTGGTTTGAACCGCTGAAGGAAGCTTTAACAACCGCCTCAGCCTTTTAACCCTCACGCCGACCCGAAAAGACAAGCTTGTAGCTTACGACGCAAGTAAGATAGCTACAGGGGCAGTATTTATGCAAGAAGAGCGGTAGTAGCGCATTTACCCGTGAAGATGAACGACGCCAAACGCCAGCTACCCAACGCACGCATCGTGAATTGCTTGCGCTTGTCGTCGGCATTAAGAATTTGGAGGCATTATCTTTGGGAAGGAAGTTCCAATTGATACGCACTTCATCGAGCCTCCAAAGATGTATTCACGCAACCACACCCTCAACCCGAGGCGTAGAAGGTGGATGGAGTTCCTTGAAGAGTATGACTTTGATATAGTCTACAAGCCGTGGAAGCTCAATGTGGTAGCGATGCGCTTTCAAGGCACCCCCCGACAACTAGAGTGCATTGCAATGCAATTTCGACGCCTCCAAATGACTTTGGTAAGAAGATTGAAGAGTCTTTGCCAACGGATGTGGATTTCAAGGAAGTATGGGCAAGCCTCGAGGGAGGCTAGAAATGATAAGGAGCGGAAGCCTTTAAACATTATAAGAAGGAAGGCAACCTCGTTATACCATAAGAACAAGTTGTGCGCATTCGAATCATCGTATAAGGAAATTGATCCTCCATGACACGCACAACAGCCCAATAGCTGGCCATGCGGATTCATGAAAACATATTTCAAAAAGCGCAGCAGCAGCCTATTATTGGCCAGAATGAAGAAGCAAGTAGCTCGCTACATCGAGAATGCCACCTATGTCGCCAGACAAAGGCGGAGCAGCCCGGAATTCCGTGAGCCTTAGAGCCATTAGCGGTGCCAAACGCTAAGTGGGAGGTGATTAGCATGGATTTCATCACGGGGCTCCCAAGGACCGTGAAGAGGGAAAGATGCCTTGATGGTAGTGGTCGACAAGTTGTCGAAGATGGCACATTTTGTACCTTGCGTGACCACGATACGCTATGGATACAAATAAGCTCTTCACCAAAGAGATATTTAGGCTTCATGGCATGCCAAGGGAAATTATCTCCGACAGGATCCGGTTCATGAGCTTTTTGGCAGACCTCTTTATGCACAATCCGCACGGCTATCCATGAGCACGCATATCATCCTCGACGGATGGCCAAACGGAGCGACCAACAGATTTTAGAGGACATGCTACGGCTATGTCCGAATAAGCAAGGTATGTGGGAAGAATTTATTTACTTGGTGGAGTTTGCATACAACAAAGACTCAAGCAGAATCATCCCAAATGTCGCCGCTTATGATCAATTACGCTATCGCTCTAACTCCGCATTAATTTGGCACAACCCCGTCAAAAGTGGAAGTTTCACGCCAGATGTTGGCCGATATGCGCCAGCCTTGTGGGAAGAAGTTCGAGGGTATCCGCCGGCAGCAAGAAGTCGCCAAGAGCATCGCGACAAGCATCGGAACAAATGAGAGTTCAAAGTTGAGATGATGTTTGGCTCAAGATCAAGGTAAAGCAGTGCAAAGCTCAGATCGGAATTGCAAGAAGCTTGCTCCAAGGTGGGCTGGACCTTCGTAATAGTCAAGAGAGTAGGCAATCAATCCTACAAACTAGACTTGCCAAAGACACCTAAAGATTCATAAGGTCTTCCACGGAGTTTGTTAAAGAAGCACACTCCAAATCCGCATTTAAGTCTTGACACACCAACGCTTGTTGGAAATGACGGAGGAACAAATGGAAATAATTCCGCACTGATTCTTGATAAAGCTTTCAAGAAAACGAGGAGATCGAATTCTCCAAAGATTTGGTCAAGTGGAAACACTTGCCGCTGGAAGACGCCGACATGGGTACTAAAGAAAGATTTAGTAAAACAAAGCACCTACGCTTTATGGAGCAATGGGACGGCAAGGTCATCTCCTAAGAAATCGCTCAGCATGTCGATTTGTGTAGATTAATTCTATGTTAGTTAAGATTAATTCCACGATGCAACCTATGCTTGGTATGGGTCGCATACGCTGTTACCGATGATGGGACCACTACTGTGATCTCTAGGGCGGGGTGTAATGTCAATGTAGGCATGACCGCTTCTCGGGCTTGGTGAGTGGAAGGTAGATTAGAAAGTCTACTGTCCCACGGAAGTAGACGCCACCCTCGAGAAAGGAGGTCATGAAGGAATGCACCGATAGGAAAAGCACCTCTAGCCCCATATATGCTTTGATAGGAGGAATCAGCCTTCACGCCCCATATACCGAAGGACCTATCCTCCACGCCGGGCAACTAGGGTGTAGGCATGAGCGCATATAGGCATATAGGCGCCGCCTCCGCCATAATGGAAGATTCACCCTCTTCCTACGCGAGATTAGCCATGCATCCATGTAGATAGGTGGGTGGTCACCATATAACCAAAATTTTATTAATAATTAAATGGTACTAACGTAGTGTCGAATTCTGCAGCCAATAGAGCCCGGAGGGCAAGGAGGTCGAAGATTGAAGACTTGCAACACAAATTTTGTTGGAATGTGTTGCAAGGAATGAAGAGTACCTTGGACGCTAATTTTAATTTTGATAAACTTAATTGTCACGCTAAGTGAAATTTTTTTGAGTAGCCCGCTTTTAATGATGTTATGAATTGATAAGTTATTTCATAATATAAGGGCTTGATAATGTCCTAAAAATATTATCTTAAGGTAATCTTAATAAATGTGTAAGTATCATAGTAGTTTATCGTATGTATCGTGCTGATTGCAAAGTTAGATGATCCCAAGGTGGGGAGACCCACGATGTCGCGAGAGCATCATTTCAAGGGGGGAGAATGTGACGTTTCCAGACAAGATACGGTCCCGTGACGATATCAGATCGCCGCCACGCCGCATAACGCCATCCCGACCGACGCGGTACTGCACATATAGCCAAGTGGGTAGCCCTAGGGGGCAACTTGCTAGAAATGTGCATTGGCATTAATGTGCACATCTCTCAATGTACACATTAATGTGGGCACACATTTCCATATGGACACCTTATGCCAAGTGGGCCATACCCATAGGTGTACTAATGTGCACATTTTCTAATGTGCACCTTCATTAATGTGCACACATTTCCATGTGGGCACATTTTGCCACCTAGCCATTAATGGCAGTGGCCCATTCCCAATTATCCCACATGCCTAAAGGGGATAATTGGAAACCCTAGCCAACCCCTTTGTCTATTAAAGGAGAGAAATCCTAAATTGCCCAATTTTTGTTTCTAGGGTTTTAGAACTCGCTTTGGCTGCCTCAACAAACAAAAATCGCATCCCGCACTCCCGGCCTCGAGAGAGAGTTGCATCATTAGTTTCCCTTGATTCGAAATGCCGCCAAATAGATGGTCGAGCCAGTCGAGGAGCCACTCAAGGATCGTATTTGGTCAGCCTAGATAGTCTAAACCCTATTTCAGTTATAGAATCAGTAGGTTTAGCCTATTAAATTGGCCATAACAGCCTTCTAGATCCCTAGATACCAAACTTCTAACTAAAGAACCTAACTCTATGATATAGATTAGATCTTGTTCTTTAGTTCTCTTATGATGTATGTGGATGATGTATCTCTATGAACTCCTTGTATTGGGAAGGGGGTAGAGACCTAAAGCTTGGTAGTAGATGCTCCTAGATTAGCCTCTCTAGCACACAATAGATTCGCCTCAGTACAAGAGCCACACCGGCCAGGGGTGAAGGCCGACCGGCCGAGAAGGAGGTTCCCCGCCCCGACTTTGAACCCATCCCTCCGGGTGTGTAAAGCCTACCGTGGGATCAAAGCAGACTAGGTCCGATGGCTTGCCAACGCTGCGGGGGCAAGGCATGGGCCTCGACACCCGTGAAGTGGTGTTCACTTTCCAAAGGGTTCACCGAATAAGGGCAAAGGGCCCTCTAGTCACCTTTGAGTCAGCAGGTAGATCTCTCGAGGGAGCGATCCCTACCGCCCCATCGGAACCGGGAGGATGAACCAGAATAGCCCTTTCGGGCTATGCATCCCGGCGCTACAGCCGGGTCCCAACACTTTTCAACCTACTCGCAAAGTGTGCACAGAGGGGCGGATGGAGTGGACAACCCTACGCCATACAGTTCTTATGCCCAAATCCATTGCCATGAATTTCGCCTCGCAATGATCTCTGAGACCCAAGCCATCGGCCATTCCCTTGAGTCTCAGCCTTGGGTAGAACTCCCCATATGTATTGTGCTCACCTTGTTTATGCAGATGTGATGGACCACCCTTCGAGGTGGCTATGTGCTTATGTTATATAACGACATGTATGTTTACGCCTCGCAGCCTAGGTAGACCCCGAGGGAGACGGGTAAATGACCCTTTCACTCTTCCCATCGAACCCGCCACGGGTTGCGCAGTTAGGTGGGGGCCCTATATCGGCATGGAGCCGGTATGGGGATGAACTCCTTTTGTGTACCTGAGTGCACCGTGATACCTAATAGGGGACGCCACATAAGGCCGAAATACCATTGGTATATGGCCAGAGATACCATGATATATGGCCTGAAATACCATGGTGTGTTCCTAGTAATAACATATTCAATTGAATGGTCTATGTCTGGAAATACCTTGGTCTATGTCTGGAAATACCATGGTCTATGTCCGAAATACCATGGTACCATGGCAAAGAAATACCATGGTCTATGGCAAGAAATACCATGGGCTATGTATGTCCGAAAATACCATGGTACCATGGCAAGAAATACCAAGGAAGAAATACCATGGTCTATGTTTGGAAATACCATGGTCTATGTCTGGAAATACCATGGTCTATGGCAAGAAATACCATGGTACCATGGCAAGAAATACCATGGTCTATGGCAAAAATACCATGGGCTATGTATGTCCGAAATACCATGGTACCATGGCAAGGAATACCAAGGCAAGAAATACAATGGTCTATGGCAAGAAATACCATGGTCTATGTCCTGAAATACCATGGTCTATGTCCGAAATACCATGGTCTATGGCAAGAAATACCATGGTACCATGGCAAGAAATACCATGGTCTATGGCAAGAAATACCATGGGCTACGTATGTCTGGAAATACAATGGTGCCATGGCAAGAAATACCATGGCAAGAAATACAATGGTCTAGTCAAAGTTTAATAGTTCTATTGATGTAAAACATTTTATGTTGTCACAGCCTTTAGGACTATGTACATTTTAGGTGGCAATAGTTGTATTGCTCTAAAAACAACTTATGTTGTGTTAACCTCATGGTCATCGCCGTAAATACCATGTTATTCATGGACGTAAATACCATGTCACCTGTGCAAGAAATACCATGTTACCCATGGCCGAAAAACCATGGCCGCCTGCTCCTCGCCACCACCTCACGCCCGCTCAAAAGTGGCCCTTTGAATGTGACCGCCAGCAGTACCACGGACCGCCACACTTGTGAGAATGAAGTACCGTGGCAGCAGACCGGTTTGTTCATTACGCCGCTGAACCGCTGCTAGCCGGGATGCATGCCCGAATGGCATCGGGTGCATGCGGGAATGGCATGGCCCAGTTGATGGCTCCCATCGCGTTCTGATGGGCATGGCGTGGCTGATCACGGGAGTCCGGAAATACCGAGTCAAATCTGTCCGGAAAGACCGGATCCCGGACTCCAAATACGGGGTCCCTTTCTGCATCGCTGAGGCTTTTACTCCTTTTTGTGCTGGGTTTTTGTTGGTATGCTTTCTGTGAAGCAGCAGAACAAGCACAACTAGTATTGCTAGAAGAACAGGACTGCAAGCTGCTGCTACTGATTCACTTAGTTGCAGACCCATTTTTGCAGGCATCATCTCCCCTTCTGGCTCTTTCCATACTCCACTAACATTTTTAATATATTAAAAATCTCCTTCAGCATGTGCATAATATATTAAAAATCTCCTTCAGCATATATTCTTGAATTTTAACGGTGGATGAGCCTGAGTATAGCTAGAATTTTTTGCTCTGATAATGTTGTTTAAGTTACAGATAACACATCGAGCTTGGAACTGATGATTGTCTGTGCAATGCAGATGTCAATGTTCAAGGTGTTGACATGACTTGCAGAGTAAGGCATGTACCTGCAATGATGTAAATTCCTTTACACTTTAGATTTATGGCAGGCTAATCTTTAATGTACATTCAAATACGATATTGGCTTAATATTCACATTATATGTTGAACTTGCAAGTTCAAAAGCATCCCAAGGTCCATGTCTGAAGCAAGATCATTGACAGAGCTACGGTATAGTGAGCATTTGTTAGCGATTAAACAAAGAAAAATAAATGCCAGAATATACAATTCTTGAGCCTGCTTAAGCTCACTGATCACATTCTGTAGGCAATGTTGGATATCTAGATCTATCATAAACCAAATAGTTCTTCTGCACCCAATTCAGCTTGTTGGATTGATCCTGGCTTAAGCTTTTGTACTGATCTTCATTCCACCAGGAGCTGGATGCTGCAGATATGCAGCCTGAATTGGTCCCTTCACATGCATCTGCCTCAAAATTTCTGTACGATGCTATAAATGGTGCATAGCTCCAATTAATCTTTACCAATCCCCCTCTGGTTGCCCACTGGTCTCCATTCCATATGCGTGAATAAAGTCCCATTGGCCTGCTTGAAGGATATTCAACTCCTTTTCCTTCCTTGTTTGTAAACACTCTTATTGGAATTCCAAACAGATGACTGCAAAGTTAGTGCAGGAAGTTTTAAGAAATGTAAAAGATCCAGATTTGGCCATGGCATTCTTTATATGGTGCGAACAGGATTATAATTTTAGACATAAAACCTTCATATACAATTGCTTGTTAGATGCATTGGTCAGAACTAAACAACACATGAAAGCTTATAAGATCTACAGGAGAGAACTCATAAGGCAAATGCAACCTGATATTTTCACATTTGGCATACTTGTGCAAGGTTTCTGCAATGCAGGTGAACTTGGAGAAGCTAAGGCACTTTTAGACGAAATGAAAAAATTTGGATATCGCCTGGCCTTGTGACCCTAAACACTTTTCTTCATGGCCTTTGTAGGGCCGGGGATTTATCATCTGCATTGGATTTCTTCCACCAAATCTCAGAGCATTCTGAGCCTGATGTTATAACCTATAGTACTCTCATAGACGGTTTATGTAAAGCTGGTAAAATAGATGATGCCTGTTCACTTCTGCAAAAGATGGTTGAGAAGGGATGCGTACCTAATGTGGTTACATATAGCACCCTGGTGGATGGTTTTTGCAAGGCAAATAAGCCTGAAGAAGCTCATCAACTACTCCATGAAATGACGAACCACGCGCAATGAAGCAGAAGAACCACGTGCGAACACAGAAGAACCACGTGCGAACACTGATCCACACCCATATGAATTGGATGTGGAGATCCGCCGCACATTAACTGAATATATAGTCTTCACTTGATAATTGTCTCTTATATTTGATAAGCTTTGAATAACAAAATTGACTAGAATAACAAGTTTTGAATAACAATGGTAGGCTTTGAATCCAATGATAAGCTTTGAATAACAAGTTGATTATGTAGTGTTTTAATGAGATGGAATATATGATCAACAAGTGCATGATATCATGATGGTTATGAGTTCATATGTTAATTTGTTCATGGCACAAGAAGATGCGTTCATATGTTAATTTGTTCATGGCACTTAATAGAAAACAAAAATAAAACTTAACGGAGGTATGTGCGAAGGTGTTGCCGTTAACATTAAGTAAAAAAAAATAACCTAATGGACGAATGTGCGAAGGCATTGCCGTTAGCCTTGAGTTAGACTAACTTAATAGGCACCTATGCGAAGATATTGCCGTTAGCATTAAGTTAGCACTAACTTAACTAAGGCAAGTGCGACATTTTTATTTTATTGTTAAGTTAAAAAAAAATAACCTAACTTGTTCTAGTCTGAAAGGATTTAACTAGTTTTCGTTAGGTTAAAGTCTAAACGGAAAGTTAACTTAGTCTTGGTGCGAACATAAGAGTCTCTTATAAGTTTAACTGGCAGTTAAAAAAAATTAACTTATTCCTAACTTAACGGCGGGTGCGAAGGTACCCTAATCCTAATAACTTACCGATAGAGAAGATGCACCCACCTTTATACATATATGAGGAGATGCAATTGCTCAGTCACGAGGATATAATCCATCACGTTGGATCCCCCACCCTGAATCTCCCAATGACAGTGTAGGAGGAAGAGGATAGTCATTGTGTGACGCCATTGTAAATAATTAGTTCAAAGATGTTACACATCTGAAGAGTGTGGCAAGATGACCTCCTACATCAGTTGATGTGCGTGGCCAAAGATCGTTTATAGTTTGGAACGTAACGCCAGGCAATGGATTGAACTTTGTCAATTGCAACATTTTCTTTTTTTTGAGGGATAAAAAAGATTTCATTTATTTAGAAAGAATGATACAAAGCCACATGGCAGAGGTGCACCCACCTACGAATATGAGATGAGGATAGCTACATGGCTCCAGCTTGTACTATTCTGGGAAGGGACTCGCGAGAGACACAAAACCGGCCTAGATAGGCTTGACATTCATCACAGCAGCAGTATACAATGTGTGGAAGACTAGGGAGAGACAGAGGGGGTAGCCGACCATAGGAACAATATCCGACTACCCCATAAAAAGAAATGTGCCGAGGCAATATAGAAGGGTAATGGCGACAACTTCTCATCGGGATAAAAAACCCCGCCCTTTTGGGTTTTCGAGGAAAACCCTAATGAGAAATGGTCGCCAACAACCTTGAATGTGTTGCCCGGAGAACGGAGAGAAACGAGTTGATGGCGAACGCAAAATAGAGCACGACCCCGTAAAAACGGGCTTAAAAACCCCGGCGTCCATGGAGAACCGGGCGGAGATGGGTGATGGCGAACAAATACAAAGAGACACGGGCGGAATCCCCGCAAGCAATACCAAAAAACTCCCCAAAAAACACCCGTAAATGGTTAGAGAAAACAGGCGCTGAAGGATAGTGACGGGGCATGCGAACAAAGGCAAGCGAGCTAAAGAAATCGTATGACCACGGGCAAGTTGGTCTCGTTTGGAGTGGCGGATAAGAAACATTAACATGCGACAAGGAAAAAGAAAGATCACGCCAATTGAGGGCAAGGGCCTCTAAGATGCGCAAAAAAGCAGCAAAGGAAAGTACGACGAGAGCATTGCGGGCCAGAGAGGAAAAAGAAGCCGCGGGATGCGCGAAGTGGAGAACAATAGAGCGTACATGCTGAGGCAGGAGAGGAAGAAAGGTACGAGGGGGGCGAGCCCGACGAGAGGTAGACTGACGAGCCAAAGAGGGTAAAGGTAAAATGGCGGGAGAGGGAAGGTTGAAAATTTGATGAAAAAAGGATATGGCTGCCGAGGCCGAAGAAATGGAGGAGGGTGACATATGAGGATGATGAAGGGAGGCGAAAAAGGCCGCAACAACAAAGGAGGAAGCCGGGAGATAAGGAACAGCATGTAAACGGCACCAAACAACAAAGCGGCGGAACATAGCGATGTAAGCCGTGAGAGTAGATGGGGCGCGGGAGGAAAAAACCAAAGGCAAAAGTCGAAAGGAATAAGGGAACCTCCTGGGGGGTGGGCAAGCGAGAGGTAGCTGCCACAACAACATAAAAAACCATGTTAACTTTATTCGAATTGACAACGAAAAACATAAAGAGCTACATGACGCCGACACCCTGCAAAGATTGCCGATATATGGGGCAATAAAGCCAATGAAAATGCATCAAAAACAGAAATTCTTTAATAAAAGACGCCCACGTCGATCCCGTCCAGAGTAAGGGCCACCACGGTGCGGAAGGCCAAGAAGAACCACCAGTGTGATACGAGCATGACACGCGGCCGCATGGTGTAAAACGCGGGGAAGTAAAGAGGGCAGGGGAAAACAAAAATTGTTAAAGAGGTGCCAATCATACGTAAAAGCATCAGCGGAATGCGGTGCGGATATGGGAACCGAGTATTATAAACGGGGAGCTTGTGGTTAAGGGGAGAGGCAATGATGCGGGCCCCACAAATAATCAATATAGTGAAAACACCACGGGGCAAGGGCAAACTCGGCAGATTGAGGAAGGCGAGAAAGATAATCGGCCCACTCGTTTTGGGAACGCGGAATCCACACAGGCTCCAAGGAGACAGAAAAGTGAAAACAAAATAGGAAGATTTCTAAGGTGAGAAAATGAATATCGGGCGAAGAAGAACCCTTTTTTTGGAGAATGGTGGCAACGTTCAAATTATCCCCTAACAAAGACCAAAGAGCATGGAGAGAAGGCAAGGCGAGAGCTAAGACTTGATAGAAAGCTAAGAGTTCGCCAAGTGGAAGAATGAGACAGCCCGACCGAAAAAGGCCAACAAAATCCACGCGGTTTAGTCCCGGGAGAAGGAGCCACCCCCAAAACCAAAATGAACTGCATCAAAAACCAAGGATCTGCGGTTGACGACGGGATGGGGAATAGGGCGAAAACTCAAAGACGAGGCGATGGATTCCCATAACACAATTTCCATGCGGGCTAAAGAGGATAAAGAAATAGGAGCATCCCAGTGCCAAGGTTGAATAAGGCGATAAGAAGAAAAGGTTAAAGCAGAGACAAGGGAGCCGAAAACAATGCGAAGGGACTGGAGAAAGCCCAAGAATTTGGCGAGGTGGCGTGAGGTAAGATGAGAAGAGGAAAGAAGCGAAGAGGAGAGGTGAAAAAACTTGGCTAATTTCTTGGAAGATAGGCAAATAACCATGGCAGAAGCATCAAGGAGAAAACCGAGGAAAATAGCCCGGTGTGACAAATGCAGACGACACTTAGGCCAAGCAATGAGAAAACCAGCAGATTGCAAATCAGAAATGATGCGATGTTGAAGAGACAATGGCGGAATAGACAAGGTCGCTCGCCAATGGCGGACTAAAGGGCGCATCAATTGGTAAAGACAAAGGGAGCAGAGGCCAGGCCAAAAGGAAGCATAGTGAAGACAAAAAAATAGGAGTCAAACTGAAAACCCAAAAAGAAGTGATGAGGAGGCCAGATGGGAACATGGTGGTAACCGGATTTCAGATCCAAGGTAAAAAGAAAATCCTGGGGTTGAAGGACAGCCAAAGCATCGGAAAGCGACTCGTAATGAAAAGAAGGAACAGACAAAAGGAGTTAAGATAGCGCAAGTCGAGAATCAAGCGGAACTTGTGGTCGCCCTTGGGTGCAACGCCAGGGAGTGAGCAGAAAAAGGGACAAGATGGGACTTGCATAACAGCACCAGAACGCAAAAGATCTTGAATGGCAAAACGGGCAAAAGGAATATGGGAGGACAGAGAGGAAAGGTTCGGGCGAAAATATGGTTGAGATGGGGGTCCCTGGGCCCAAGGAAGAGCATAACCATACTGGATCCAAGACAATACAAGAGGGTGAGCAGAAATAGAGCGCCAAAAAGGTAAAGATGCAAAGAGACGCCTTTCACGCATCGCATAAGGTCGATAGTAGGAATCGAGCCACCGGATCAAAGGGAAGGTGGGGTAAAGCAGAGGTAAAAGTTGGCAACCGCAAAAAAGAGGCTCGTTAGAAAACAAGATCCTTTATTAATGATCAAAAGTAAATACAACACATAGTGCAGAACAACTAAAACGGCTCAAGAAGACCAAGGCCGAGGCAAGACAGGAGGTGGCGGAGAAACAGCCATCAAAGGGGTGGGGTTGAGAGGTACAGATTGAGCAAAATAAGGGGAAGAAAAAGGAGGGACGGCGTTATGGAGGAACTTGCGACGAAAACAATTGTCGGCAAGCAGGTCGAAAACGCACCACAAAAAGTACAACGGCATGAGGGATTGGCAGGGGAAGAAGCAGAAGGAGAAAAAGAAGCAGAGGAAGGGTACGGCGAAGGGCGAGTATGAGATAGGCGCTTCTCCTGGGCGAATTTCTTAGCCTGATGCAGGCGTTTGGACTCGTCCGAAGAAAAGTTCAAACTAGGGGACTCGCTAAAGTGCAAAGCGACGTCGTACCCATGTTGATCAGCAATAAGGACAAATTTCATCTCTTGATCCGCCAAACGCTTACCTTCTTCCACCATCTGCAGCACATCGTCCGGAATGGCAACTCCCAACATAGCAAGACGGCCATGAATCCATCGAAACCGAGTGTCCATAGCAGATGCAAACTCGTAGTAATGCCGCATGGAGTTGCGGTCAAAAGAAGGAGTAGGGCGAAGCGCCCGCCTCGAATGTCCCGCTGGAGATGCCTGCTGGGTCCGAACCGACAACCGGGCGGGTCATCGAGGTCCGAGTACCGAGTGTGGCCCACCGCTGTTGAAGCTCATGTAGTAACCGGGTGAACTCGTGAGAAACCGGGCGCTGAAAAATCGCTGGCCGAGGCGAAGATGCATGCGCAGAAGAGAAAAAGAGGAGCCATCTGAGTGGGAAAAACAGGAGGAGCGGTACCGGCAAGAGAAGAGAAAGGAGCAGCAAAGGCTGAGGGGGACCAAAAAGAAAAAATAGACGAGACAGAAACCGGCGAGGCAGGAGGAGAAAGGGAACCAGGGTCCGAAGAGTCTGGTTCAAGCGAGAGGAAGCTTCAAGCTGACGACGAGAACCAGCCAGCGAAAGCGAGCCGCGGGGAGAAAGCTGGTGAAGGAGAAGAGCCGGAAGCGCCTGCTATGGACGGCATTAGCTCAATGACATGAAAAAAGGAAGGACATTAGAGAACAAAAACAATGAAAAGACAAGCATGCCGCCACGATGACGAATCTAAGGAGGCGCCCCGGCATGCCAACGAAAACGGCAACAAGGCGATGAAAACAAACCACGCACGCGCATAATGCACATATGATATGAATGCAGATCACGAACTTATGTCCGTGGATAGTTTGCTTATTTGAATACAGATTACGGACCGAAGTCCGTGAATGTGGCTACGGACTGAAGTCCGTGAATGTGGCTATTATTCCTTCCGAACTTGTGGCCAATATCTAGATGGTGATAAGTCAACAAAGGAACCCTTCATCATGGATCCCCAAAAAGAATAAACAATAACGATAAATAATAAAGAAGAATAACAAGTAACTGCGATAAGAAGGCAAAGAGGAAAAAACTTACCCATGGGAATGTAAAAATGCATAGACATAAAGAAGACAAAGTGCAACCCGACATATGTTGTCAAAAATAAAGTGCAATCGTGCATGTGGCGGACAAAAAAACACATCATAGACAATAACAAAAGGAAAAATGAGACCTGGGAATGACCCGTATGCCAAAAAAACAAGGAAACCCAACGTGGATTCAATGTGGCTGTTATTCTGTCGGAACCGTCAGCTAACATTGGCCAACATCTAGATGGTGATAAGTCATCAAGGGAAAATAGAACCCGTCATCCCGGATCCCCAAAAGGAAATGCAGAAGAGAATGCTACAGATAACCACAGGGGAACCAAAATGTAAAAAATAACATACAAAAGAGATACATGTCGGAGGGATAACACGTAATTGAGGCCATAAGGCAAACCTACCATGGGAATTTAAAATGCATAAACGTAAAAAAGACAAGTGCAACCCGGAAGATGGTGGCCACAAATCTATAGGCAATAAAAGGACCATAGAACCATGGTACTGCAGCGTATAAATTGTGAAAACAAGGACAACATCCCAAGTAAACGACAACATAAACCACAAGACGAAATTGAGGTAAAAAGTGAGCCGGAACATAAACAAGAAAAAATTAGACCCGTTAAATAGTATGGTGCATCGAATCCACGATAAAAACACAATTGCAAAGGATAAAAATCCGAAAACAACCATGGGAAAGCCTCAAATTCAAAGGATAATATCACATATATAGAAACCAGATGTCCACCAACTTGTAAAAAGTAACATACGAAAGAGATAAATGTGGGAGGGAAGAACCACCCCCTAATACAAAATCCTAGATGCCTCATACATGAGAAGAACATAGAAATCGAGAACCCCGCATAGAAAAAAAAAAAAGAAGCAAACACCGAAGAATCGGCAATAGAATCTCATTATTAAAACGTGTAGAATCCAACATAAAAAGACATAACACAAATACTGGATTCCCAATTATTCAGGAAAGGGATCAACAGCTAGAGGATGCCAAAGCACCGAGCAAACCGCCACCCAGAGGCAAAGACAACTACGCGAGCAAGCCCAAAGAAATGGCCGGATAAGTAGGAAGAAACTGCGGGGGATACTCTGTCATGATAAGAAAGAATTCGCATAACTGAATGGGGCGCAATGATGAAAACCCCCATAGAAGAATGGCGTCTCCCAAAAAAACGAGCACGAGCGGGGTCGAGAAGCCGATAGGAGCGGAAGACGGGATGGACAGAAGGAGAAAAGGATGCATAAAGGCGAAGCGCCCAAAAAAACTCCTCAGCCCAGTCAATGTTTGCCCGTGCCACCTGTAAAGCATTGCGAGCCGATGGATGCAGTGTGTCCAAATGAGATGTATAAAGATGGTGAGTGGTCATAGCAATCTCCGGAGGCGCAAAAGGAGGAAAAAAGCCAAGAGGAAACATCTTGGTGGAACAAAGGGGGCAAGGGAATGGCATCAGGCCGGCAAAGAACCCACAACAGAAGGCGGAAAGAAAGTAAGAGCGGAGAACAAACCCTGAGGAAAGGCCTGTGGTAGAACCCATTAAAAGGGCAACAAGGAGGAACCGTAAGGGAGGACGAATGGCCAAAAACCACATGCAGCCGAAGAAAGGGAAAAGCATGCAACAGGAGGTCGGTAGCCCAAATCCGATAAAAATAGGGCCTGCAAGAAGAAAAGCCGAAAATAGAGCAAAGGACTGGTGGAAATTGAAGAAGAACAAACCATAGCCAGAGCCACCATCGGATCATGTCTGCCCAGCAGCAGAAGGAAAGGAAAACCGGTTTCTATCTGCATGCCAATGGGTGGTGAAGCCAGAAACAGCGCCTGCTGTCCCATGAAGGGGTCGAAAGCATCAGGCTGCCAAGGGGGAAGCAAAGCGGCAAGAAGAAGGGAAGAAGCAAGGGTCGGCCAAAGTGAACCGGATTCAGGAGAAAAAGGGAAGACCGGCAGGCAGAGAACAGAGAAAGAGGGAAAGAAAAACCGCAAGAGCAGAGGCTTAAAGATTAGTGAGAGCAGGGGCGGAAAAAGCAGCAAGCCAGGCGAAGATCGAGCCAGATTGCAAGCCCCCGACAAGGCTGGAAGAAACACAAAGCGGCTGGTGGGAAAACGGCAGAATGGAAACTAAGAACAGAAGGAGCGATGGTGGAATCCGCTGACAGGCACAGGCCGGAAATGGTGTAGATAGAGAAAAATCGAGCCACAGGGAGAAGCAAGGGCGAAAACCAGACAATTGACCAATAACCGAACAGTAATACCCAACATAGAGCAACTAAGAGAACAAAGAGAAAACAAAACCTCAACCCAACAATGCGAAATACCAAATTCAACACTGAAACCATGATGACATCGAAACTGCAACCATCGTGCAAGGATCAATCAGCCCATGCTAAGGATTGAACATGCAAAGACATTAACGAGCCATGCGAGCAAGAACAACAAGAGAACACGAGATCTACAAGGGTAAGGATGAGAAATGTCGGACGCAATGAGCGGAAAAGAAGACGTACCTTCCAAAGAAGGAGAAGAAAACTCGCGAGGAAGATGCCAGTAGTGAGGACATGGAGACAGGAGCCGAAAGAGATGCTGGAGAGGAGAGCCATGGAGCGAAGAGCCATCAAAGCCACGAGAGGAGAAGAAGAGCTGCTATGAGAAGACGCCGATAACTGGGCCGAAAACGGAAATGGCCTAATATAGGCACTCGTCCCTTCCCAGAATGGCGATCCGATGGCTCGGATCGATGGGATTCTCTTTTCCGACCTAGAGTAGATTTAAATATCTACCCCATATTTCTTCCTTTACTTCTTCTTCACTTTCAAACACTAATCTAAATGCTTTAAGTCTTCCTCCTGCATTAGTTGATGTGTGTGGCCAAAGATCCTTTATAGTTTGGAGCTGTAACGTAATGTCGGGCAATGGATTGAACTTTGTCAATTGCAACATGTTGTCTATTTGACATTATCCTTTTGTTTTACGTTTTGCCGTTCTTATGTCAAAAACACGGTCAGAATTATATTTTCCAATTTACTTCTAATGTAAGTTGGGAGGGCCTAAGGAATTTTTTGCTAAGGAGTGGGGAGCGTGGTTGGATATTTGACGCGTAACATCTTTTTCCCATGAAGAAAAAAAAAGAATGTTTTCTTGCCATTGTTAAGCTTGATCATGGAGCAAAAGCTTCTTACAAACAGCACCTTGGCATTGAGAGGGTCTACATTCTTCAAGATGACCTCATGCATTAGTTGATGCGCGTGGCCAAAGATCCTTTATAGTTTGGAGCTGTAACGTAACGTCAGGCAATGGATTTTGTCAATTGCAACATGTTGTGTATTTGACATTGTCATTTTGTTTTACATTTTGCCATTCTATTGTCTATTTGACATTATCATTTTGTTTTACATTTTGCGATTCTTATGTCAAAAACACGGTGAGATACATATTTTCCAATTTACTTCTAATGCAAGTTGGGAGGGCCTAAGGAATTTTTTGCTAAGGAGTTGAGAGCATGGTTGGATATTTGACGCGTAGCATTTTTTTCCATGAAGAAAAAGAGAGAATGTTTTCTTGCCATCGTTAAGCTTGATCGCAGAGCAAAAGCTTCTTACAAACATCAGCTTGGCATTGAGAGGATCTACATTCTTTAGTTGTTCTTATTTTATTTGTGTTGGAGATAAAAGAACAATGGCAGTATCTTCAAAAGCAATTGAGACATAATGTTTCGGGCATATAATAGGTAACAATTGACTTAGATTTGGCACAATCTTTTCAGATACTCTCTCTCTCTTGTGCCGGCCACATGCGCTATTTTATTTAATCTCTCATCACATACGATGAGAGACGGTTTTTATACCGTATTCGTTGAGAGATGTCTCGTTCCTTAACGGGCCTGTTAGCCCCACTTCGACCGGATTTTCGAGCTTGCTCCACCAGAATTTCTTCGCGCCTCTGCCTTGGCGGCAATGTGACTTCGAATTATCCCACGTTTCATGTTTTTAGTTTCGAATTATCCCACATTTCTATTTTTTAGCTTCAAGAATCCCATATTTTGAACACAGGCCTCATTTTTCCTCATTCCCGACCTTAGAATCTAATATTTTCGGCCTCAGCTGCAATACTTTAATGGATCCCGTAATCCTCGGCATGATTGCCATGCTTCTGAGGGCCATTTTCCTTGGATTAGCATTCCAAACCTACTGTCTTCATTTGATACAAGAAATCGAACAAGCAGACCCCATTGATTTCTTAGAATAGGATGAAGATGTAGAGAAAAACGATGTAAATGAGCATAACTTGTGAATTTCAACTCCAATTTCAATGAATTTGACGTTGTTTGGAAGATCTTATTTTAATCTATAATATTTGTGAGATACCTTTTGAATTTGAGGAGCAACAAAAACTCTGTTACCAATTTTCCAAAAATGCTCTTCATTTGGAGGGTATTTTTGGGATCTTCGTAAACTTTGATGGTATAATTGGAATTTTCCCTTCTTAAACAAAGACATTTTGTGGTGAGGCTCACTTCAGATGTAGAAAGCGGATTTTGCTCTTGAAGCTGACCTTCTGGGTTGACCATTTTTATTGGTCTAGTTAACATGCTAAATATTTGTCTACATAATAAAGAATTATTTGGCAACTTTTTTGGACTTTTTGTATAGACATTCAATATAGTAGGTCTCGCAAATAGACATTTTTAATCACTCATGTTCGCCGCCATTCAAGTCACAACTCATTTCAATATGCAATAAAGATTGGTTGTGTAATATTCCTTTGAATGCAACTTTAAATAACCTTACATGTTACATGCCTTTCAATCAGGAATAAAGAAGTGAGCTTCAGCTGAAGAAAGCAACTTCAAACATCGAAGTTCTTGCATGCTAAATGTGGGTTAGAAATATGCATGCCATCTTAATAAAATTATATGCTCGATGTTTACTGTGCCGTGGCGATCATGTATGGTATAAGGTGGACCACCTTTTGGCATCTTAAACCCACTACATATTACAAATGTTAATGCCCAAAGATGGAAATCCAATAATTACAAGCTAGAATAAGAATAAAGAGAGATTTGAATCTTAATAGGTTTTTGTCCCCAAAGAAGTACCTTCAAAAAGAAAGAAAGGATGAGCTAGCCAACGCACCTTAGGTAAAAGCAAAATTAAAAAAGGCAAGAACACCAAAACAAAAGTCGCTGTAAATATAGGGTTTTGTACATGTATACATATCTGGTTATAGCGTATTGTGGTCAACTCCGATGTGGCCAACTATTTAACAAAAAGTGTGAATGTCTGGTCAATTAGCCCCTCGAGGCCACTGGTGTGACTTGTATATACACGAGTATACGTACTTGTATTTTTGTATTTTGGACGCTAAAAATTTACTATCCTGTTACAATTGCAGTAGGTACTATATATTCGAACCAACAAAGAAAGAAATAACCTCTTTGCAACTGATTCCATTCTTCAAATATTACACAACAGAGTTTTCTTCTGTCTAATTTGTTTATAACACTCCTTAATCGCCCGCAAATCTCCCATGGTTTTGCAAACCTCCAATAAAGACGCTCAATCTGAAACATTCCAAAGATCCTTAGAAACTCTTTGAAAACCTCTCATCAATCCATCCCCTTCAAACCTATTCTAGAATCATCCATTTAAATAATCCCCAACCCAACCCACATCCATGCAACCTCCCTGTCTTCTTGTCTTCTTTTTTATTAATGCAAATGACAGAAACATTGTTGGTCTGCATCGTCCACTTTGCTGTTGGCAGCTTCTTCGAGACTAAAAATGCCTCCAAGGAGATTTTGGG
Source organism: Isoetes taiwanensis (assembly GCA_021234155.1). Taxonomy (NCBI): domain Eukaryota; kingdom Viridiplantae; phylum Streptophyta; class Lycopodiopsida; order Isoetales; family Isoetaceae; genus Isoetes; species Isoetes taiwanensis. The sequence continues at coordinate 3,190,639 of JAJEKV010000015.1, read as the reverse complement.
TTTGTCCAAGGTAGACAACACAATGGGACAGCATTGACAATCACGTTTGGAACTGCCTTCCCTCATTTGAGGATGATATGTGGCACCAGTTCTATCGGATGAAGAGGGGTGCATTCGAGACTCTAGTTGGGCTCATTGTCCCTTAACTAATCAGATCAGGAATCAAGGTAAGACCCCCTGTTGATTCCAGAAAAGCAGTGGCTATGGTTTCATATTTTCTAGCACATGGTGAGAAGCCTTTACATGTAGGTCAAAGATTTTATGTTGGTAAAGCTACTATTCAGAAATACACAAAGAAAATAACTCTGGCCTTGGCTTCTAAGACCATGCTTTACAAGAGGTTCATTGCCTTACCAACAGGCCAAAGATTATTAGATATAAACAAAGAATTTGAAGATGCTACAGGTATACCTAATATCTTTGGAGCAGTTGTAACGAACCTAGTCGCTTAGACGAGCTTATAATTGCATGTTCTAGTTGTCAGTATCGGATTGGGTTGATATGTTCTATAGGTGTGTTGGGGGCGCCATTTAAAACTAAATAAAATCTTAAGCTAAGGTATTTTAAACCTTAATTGAATGGGAAAAGAGTGAGCACATTAAAATCAGGGAAGGAAGAATCGGGTCGCCAAATAGTGAGGATTCTCGCCAAGAGATGATGTGGCATTGCCAAGGCACCTCCGCCCGATCCTGGGAGGGATCTTGCTAGGTGTTCTTGGGCAAAAAAGTATTTAAGAGCAGAAGGAGTAGCCGGACGGGCTGAAGGAGGAGTAAGCAGATTTGGTTGGGCTGGTCAAGTTGGAAGCGCAGCAAGAAAACAAGCGTTCAAAGCTAAACTAAGGTGGGGATTTGATTTAAGTGTTGATTTTCGGCCTGATTGGGGTCGGATTGTGGGAACCGATCCTTCTGAAGCATAGATAACCGTGGCTTGTGATCTGAAATCCAGTTAAAAGCAAGAACCCTTCTTGGAATCCTTCCTGTAAATTGCTTTGTCAAGCTAAAACCGTACCCTGATTGAATTTGCCCATCCGATCCAGTGAACCCAAGCTTGCTTTGATCTGTTGTAAAACCATTCTTCTGTCTGCCTCTCCACTGCCGAGATTCATTTGTAGCGCCGTCTTCTTCCTCTGATTCTTATGCTAGAGATCACCTTTGCATTCTGAATGTGTTTGGGAAGAAACTCCTGCCTTGGGCGAGATTGTAGAGCCAGTCGGATCAGCCAAGAAGGGCCGTTGTTGGCGCCCACGAAACTGCCCACGAAACCTGTTTCTGATTTTATTACAGGGGGATACCAGGGTCCGGTATTCCCAGACCTTTAATACTTATTTTAAAGCTAAACCTTAATACTTTTAAGTTGTTTATAAGTTTAAGTAAACCTTTAAGTTGTCTATCTTTAAGTTGGCTACAAATGATAGTGCCTTTATCAACCCGCTAGGCAAATCAACCCCATAAGACCAAGATGCCATTGAATGTTGTTGCCAGTCTAGGATTCGGGAAAAGAATCTGCTTAGCTAGTATATGGGGGGTGTCTATGTGTAAATGTTAAGATTGCTCTATACGTATGAATGGGGTATGGGGGCACCTTACGGAAATGGTATGATGTATCTGAGATGGTATTATGAATGTAGTGCACTTGTATCAAGGATGTTGTGCATGTGCATTCAACGGCCCACCTTCGGAGGGGTGGGGTGGCCGTGTATCATCCGGCCCGATGGCCTGTTGGATGAGTTTAGCCTGTACGTACAGATGGAGAGAGTGATCTCCTTGGGGTCGCCACCCAAGGATTACGCTTGGCATGTAGTATGCATGGAGAATGGTATTTTTATGAATATGCTAACCTTGCAGGGGAGTACCAACGTAACAGGTAATTCACGTATTATTGTTATTATTATGCATGCATGTGTAAACCCCAATGTTCCTCCCCACTTAGTCCTTGTGGACTAACCCCGGATGTTTCTTGTGTTGTGAAGATGGCACGTCCTGAATCCACAATTGTGTTGGACCTAGACTCTTTTGTAACATGGTGGTTCAACGAAACGGAGGCTGAGCCGGCTTTAATATCTAAAGAACGGGTCTATGAAATTATCATGGCATTGTTTAGAGAACTGTATTTTGCGCAAAGGCAACCCCAATTCGTGGCCCCAGACCCGGAGACGGATGGAGAGTCTTCCGAGGGAAGCTCCGGCGACTCCTCCTCGGTCACTTCCGAGGAGGGAGAGGATAAGAGGGCCAACTAAGTATGGGGGTGAAGGGGTGGCTTGGGGGTTTTTGTACATTAAGGGTGGGTATTGTAATATGGGAGTAATAGGAGTTTTTTTTCTCAAGCATTCAAGCATGTGTGGCCTTGGGCCTATAAATATGTAAACGATTTGATTGTATCAAACTTTATCAATGGGAATTGTGATTATTTGATTGTGAATGAAAGTTTTGGATGTGTTGATCGTCCCTACTCGAGTTATTTAGTGCAACGGCCTAGGCCAAGGGGCTAGGTCCGTTTCAGCAGTTGATGGTTCTTATGTGTATTTATACAGAAAACCATGGAACTCAAGGTTATTCATAAATGTTTGTGTGAACAGGACTGGCTCTGTTCATGATGCAAACCAGTTTAAAAAGAGTTTGTTATATAAGAGACTAGCTGCCATATAAATTTTGCAGGGTCCAATAGTTCAAATGAGTAGTAAAAAGATTAGTAAAGGGCAAATGACAGATCAAGATGTTACTGTCACAATTCCACCAATGTTGCTCGAGGATTCAGCATATCCCAGTCAAAGATTTCTTCTCAAAGTCTTTCCAGATGCCAAAGGTGCCTATGGCAGAGTCAATAAGAGAATTTGCAGAGATAGAATGTGTGTGGAAAATGGCTTTGGTATAGTCAAAGAGAAGTTTAGAATTTTGAAGTCTTTGCTAATTCATGTTGGCAGAGCAGCCAAAATTATCCATGCTTCATGTGTTTTGTGGAATTTCTGTATCATGCAGGAACTTGAACTTGAATACTTACCAATCTCTCCAGATCTGCCTGAGAACAATTATTATGAGACTGAGGTCATGAACAAAAGAATCAAGCAAGAAGGTGATCAAATTAGGCATGTTATTTTCCAAAATTTGAAATGTGTTAATCTCGAATGAGTTGGTCACAATGTCTTCATTGATTTGCTGTTAATCATACATTTGTGTGAGCAGCATATATAAACAGTTTTGATCCTGCAGACATCAATAAAAATTGTTTGAATGTCATTGATTGAATGTGTAATTCTAATTGTTTGGTTTTTCTTATTCATTTGATTTTGTAATGCTTCATACAATGCTATCAGCAGGACTGCAAATGTTATTAGTGATCTGCATTTGCAAGGTATTTCTCTCTCCCATTTAACTGTAGCAATTTGTTTGAATGTCATTGATTGAATGTGTAATTTTAATTGTTTGGTTTTTCTTATTCATTTGATTTTGTAATGCTTCATACAATGCTATCAGCAGGTATGCAAATATTATTAGTGATCTGCATTTGCAAGATATTTCTCTCTCCCATTTAACTGTAGCAAGTTTGGTCAATACACTGTTCATCTGGCATTGACCAAAACACTGTAGCACAATTTGACCTGAATTCTGCTATGTTTCTGTTCATTATAATACATGCATTAACAAATGAAATTCCATTGAAAAACTAAATGAAAACAAGCATTGTACACGTTGCTATAAACGCGAAACGATGAAATTAGCATTTGCAAATGGATTCAACATTGAACAGTTTTAAAAGAATGTCAATACAATTAAGAATACAAATAAAACTGAGGAATCTTTCAAGTCTTAACAAATACAACAGGAATCTTCAACTCTTCACTAATACCCTAAGATTCTTCAAGTCTGAGCAAATACCCTAAGATTCTTCAAGTCTGAGCAAGTAGCCTGTTCACAAACACAGATATAAAAAGTCGCATTTAATTAAAGTGGGACAAATCTCGAAATTTGAGACTCAGACTGAAAATGAGACTCGTGCAAACAAAAAATAAGTTGCCATTGAATCATTAATAGATTTTTCTTTGATAAAATAAGATGAACATTTTCACACGACAATCCGAGAATATGAAGGGGGTGGTGGAGAAAGAAGAGTAGGAAGGAAGGGGAGACATGAGGTAGGGAGGGAGGGGAAAGGCAAAGGAGCACGAGGAGGGCAAAGGGCAAAGGAGGGTCGGCTGAGCAAATGGGGAGGGGGGGGGGAAGGGCAAAGGGAGGGGAGGGGCAGACATGGGGAAGAGGATGAGGGGCAAAGGGGGAGAGCAAAGAGGGCAAAATGGGCAAGAGGGGTGGGATATGGATTAAGGGGGAAAAAAAAAGGAGGGGAAGGGTCCATGGCTAAACAACCATTTGACAATTAATAAATGTAATTAATTAAATAATATAATTAAATCACTTAATAAAATAATTAATTAATTATAAACAATAAATAATTAACAAGAGATATTTTTTTCGCCTCATGAGGGCGAGAATGGGCACCGCCACTAACATTTTATCTCGAAATCTTTCTTCGCCTTACGCTCTAGATTTACGGCCTAATACACGCAGCAGGGGTTATAAAATCGAGCAAATGCTGCATAACTCAAATGAATTATCACAATCTCACGGAAATGTGGAATATGGGTCATCGGCAGACCTCGCCACAACTTCGACTCGTACATCGGCAATCCAAGCACTAAGCGGCCACTATTTTGCCACGCCTTATGGATTTTATTTTCCCTTCTTTGGCTCTGTTCTTCCAAATCACCGCTTTATTTCGGCAACACAAACACAACCGATTCTTGGCTTTGGCGAATTCAAAGTCCGCTCTCTCCTTACTCAAATGTCCCGCAGATTGATCGGCTTTCCCGGCCCCGCGCGACTTGGAAATCCGCATCCGATATGACCATGCAATCGAGATGGGGGCAGCGTGAAAAGGCTTCCATAGATCTGTAGGCGACCTCTTGCCATGCAGTGCAGGCGCAGGCGCAGGCCGCCATGGAGTATTATTCAAGCAAGGTCTTACCTCTTACCTTTTGCTTCTGCAAGCTCTCCATCAAATCGGTTCTTCTGCACGCTCTGCTTCAACTCAATTCTTCTACTAATCTCTGCTCTCTGCTAATTCAAGGAAGCCGTCACTGCTAATTCCGGCCTGTCCATGATAAGTCCTCGGCAGACGTCAGACGCTGCTCTTCCTTTTCCAGCAGGTATTTTAAATTCTGATCTGCTCTGCTTGACTGTTTCGCCAAAAACCCCTTTTCTTAGATTTTCCATTCTCTCCAGAGCCTCTGCTTCTGGCAAAGACTTGGATGATCTTATCGACAAGGTCTTTGGCAAAGGTAGCAAAATAGGCAGAAATTTACGCACAGCAGAATTGCTTGAGAAGGAACTTGAACCCGAGCCAAGAATGCAGAGAAATCCCAGTACAAGATGGCTGTCTCTGCTTCAAATCGATTCTTCTACTAAGAATTGGTTCTTCTCTAAATCAGTGCTCTTCTGCTAAGAGCTAGAAGTTGGCGTCGGTGACGGTGAGCGAGCCCCATTCCATCATTCGGTGGAGATACAAGGCAAGGGAAGGGAAACCCTAAGCACTTGGAGGGTCCGCAAGATGCATGCACAAGTCAAGAAGCGCAAGATACAAGCCGGAAGCACAAGATACAAGCCGGAAGCACTTGCTTATTGGCGGAAAGCCCATTATACGAGATCAAAGGTGTTCGCCGCCTTTAAACCGCCCACCTAACGTATCGATGAAGAGAGCTCCCATCAACGATCAGTATATCGTAGAGATTCATTAAGGTATGTCAAGATTTGTCAAGGTATCGAGGATGCTAACACTCCCAAGCGGGATTAGAGCCACTCGTAAGAAACGGACCAAAGGTATGTACCAAATTTTAAATTTCAAGTATAGGCGGAAAAAAGGGGGTAAACATTAATATAAAAAAAAGGCGGGGTAAACATTAATATATTTAAAAGGGTAAACATTAATATAAAAAAAATGCCCCGTTCGAAAATAGGAGAGGGTCCATTTGTTTTCTATACGTATACCTAGAAAATACATAGCATATAGTGTTTATTTTTTCGTAGAAAATACATGGGGATGGTCTATTTTTTCGTAGAAAATATATGGTGTCCATTGGAAAAAATACATAAGATAAAACAATAAACTATAGTGTGATAAAACAATAAACTAAGATGAGAAAAAATAATAAACTATGGTGTTTTAGAACTGTATTTTCTATGTTTTAGAACTATGGTGTTTTGGCATTTAGAAAATACATACTGTATTTATTAGAAAATTGTATTTATGAGAAAACGTTGACATACTAAAAAGGGGAAAAGGCGGGGGTGGTTTCTATTTTTTGGTCTATGTATACATAGAAAATGCATAGGTATGGTGTGCACTTAGGAAATACATAGGATATGGTGCAACTAATAATGATTTGCACTCTATGATATTGGAGGTAGAAAACTATTTTTGTAGGCAAGTAGGTTCGCCACAAAATGGCCTATTGTGTTTTTCACTCTAAATGGCCTTAGACCCGTTTTTTCATCTTGAGGAGCCTTAAACCCGCGTTTTTTTTATTTTGGAGGGCCTTAGAACTGCATTTTTCACTTTGAGTCGCCTTTCTCGACTTCGCGAAAGTCGAGAGGCCCCTCAAACCTCCGCGCTTTTTTGGTCGCCTTTCTCGACCAGCGAAGTCGAAAAGTCCTTCCCGACCCCTAAAACCTGCGTTTTTAAACTTTGCTGCTTTTCTCGACTCATGAAGTCGAAAGGCCTTCCCCCTAAAACCTGGATTTTTTAAGCTTTTGGCGGGCTTTCTCGACTCGCGAAGTCGAAAGGCCTTCTCGACCCCTAAACCTGCGTTTTTGGCTTTGAGTTGCCTTTCTCGACTCATGAAGTCGAAAGTCCTTTCGACCCCTCAAACCCGTTTTTAAACTTTTGGTACGCCTTTCGACTTCGCGCTGAGTCGAAAAAGTCCTTTCCACCCCTAAACAAGTGTTTTTTCGCTTTAGTCGCCTTTCTCACTTCGCGAGTCGAAAGGCCTTCCGACTGTGTTTTTTCCCTCTCGGCCTTTGTATTTTCCAAAATGGCCCTAAGAACCGTGGTTTAATTTTATTTTTTTTTTTGCAAGCATCACTTGACTAACTTGATTTTGTCTTTGCAGTCCTTATCTCGACCCGGATAGTACATGCTTGGGAGCAATGAAAAGACCAGTTCATTGAAGAAAGTTGCCGAGAAGAGGGTGGTGACATCAGGTTGGACATACAGTGCACGTGACCCATGAAGGAACTCCTCATACAAATTTCTATCGATGCGTAGTAGTTGTTCGGGAGAGTTGGAGAGAGTTCCATGCGCCCTTTGCACTAGGTGGTTCATGTGTGAAGAGGGTGTAATCATTGTGCCCATACGACCACTATGGTCTCTTCACCCACTCGTAATATATATTGTAATGAGCCCATTTATAAATATAAAGGTATCTCAAAACTAGTATATTTGGGTGATTAAGTAAACAATTTGCTTTAATTTTTGTTGGAATTTGTGATCTATTATCTACCCACCTAAGAAAATAGAGCCAAAATGTTCAACTAAAAATCTTTTCAATTAGAACTTGATAGGTCTAATGCATGTTTATGTTGCATTGTTCTTGTTCTCGACACGCCATCCAAGAAAACTGAAGAAAAGTTTGGGCGCACACTAATAGACAAAAATCCAATTATGGCCGTTTTCGGGTCGGGGTGCTTCTTTTTGTGTAAATTAACAAGGTTCCGAAAAAAAATGGGAATGGAATGAGTCCCACTTTAATTAAATACGACTTTAAACAAGAAATGTTAGTTAACTAATAACTATTACAACAGACAAAGAAACAGGTCCGTGTGAAAATAGGGTCATTTTCAATTGATAACAATTCAGTAGTTACAAACGTTGAGCCCGAGAAGGCTCTATTTTAGATCTTTCGTCAAAAAATAAGATCATTTACATCAGCATGGGACGGGAAGTCCTTACAAGCCAAAATATACACAAAAAATAAAACAAAAGAAAAAAAGGCAGTCAGAGTTAAAATCTTCAGCAGAACTCGCAAGCAGTGGTTGGAATCCTCAGTTGGAGCATACCTCAGAAATCTCCTTGCTTAACAAAAACTACCTCGGCATGCATCCTTTGGCAAAGCTCTGGACCCTCGGCCCACTTCATGATTTGGGGTTCAATTAAAACCCCCATAGCAAAATACCCCATCACAACCCTTTGGGAGATGGTCTGATGGAAGCTCCTAGTCTGCAGTATCTCAACTGCCTCGAATTCAATGGTTGTTGAGGAAGATCCTTGGCTTCCCATCCCTGAAAAATAGCTTGAACTGGAAAAACTGGAAGAAGAACTTGAAGGAGGTCTCGATCTTGAGGAGCTTGAAGAGCTCGAGCTGTACTTAGGGGAAGGGCGCCGAGCTAAAGCCTTTCAACGCGCCATGCAAGGAAGGAGATGAAAGGACAAAGAATTTGTGCACCATCCCAAGTATCTAATAAAGGCAATAAATTATTTTTTTCGTACCAGATTAACTACTACAGAATGTCATGATTGGGACAACCCCTTTTTACAGATTTAGACAGAGAAATGACAAGACATTTTCTGCCACAACTTCAAACTCTTCTGTTCCAATCATTGAATCTAATAACAGAATTACAAGAACCTAATAGCAGAATGAAACATGCAAGACAAAAAAAAAAACTTACCTTGCTTTTTATGAATTCTGTTTAGCATAAGCTATCTTGGCTATCTCGATTAAGGTTTCCTTGGTCATCTGACATATACTTTGTGTCATGCTGGCCATAGATTCTGCTATTTTCGAGTTGTTTGCTGATCTCATTGTCTCTAATTCTCTGATCAATTCATGTTTCCTCTGAGAATCCTCTTTCAAGAATTCCAATTTCCTTGCTTCATTTTCACCAAAACTGTTTGCCATTATGTCTTCATCAATGTGCACTGTTGATCTCCTCTTTGTAGTAGGCTTTCCAAACACTCCTGGTTGATTACAAACAACTGATCTTGGGCTAGCTTCAGACATATTACAACCACTTGGTATTTCTTTTGACCACTTCAATTATCCTTGCTGCTATTCTTCTCGGTATCAATAGGGCTGTGCCCTGAGCTCTCAACATCTATAAAATCATCTTCTCGAAAAGATGCATCAATACCTATTATTTCAAAAAATGCAGATGACATGAACTCATTTGTATACATTTGAGCTTCCTCAAATGCTTCAGGCCAAAATAACCATCATCACCTCCACCAGATATGTCTCTTTCATTAGTCTGGCCATGTTTCAAGTCTTCCATGAATTCAAACCATGGCCAATTTGAAGGCTCTGCACCAGTTTTTTCAGAAGCCTCTTTTTCATCCTTGAACTTTATCTGCAACTTGTCCCATTTATTCCTCAATTGCCTTAAATCTTCCAATCCCTCAACCAAGGGTTGGAGTTTGATCATGATTTCTCTCCATTGACTAGCAAAAAGATTGATGTTCCCATTGTTATGAACTTTGTATTCTTTCATCAAAGAAAGCATTGTCCCAATTGCATTATCAGACCAATCAACTATCATTTTCTTTTCTTGCTTTGAATTGCATCATTCTGATTGTCATGAATAATCAGAGCCAAAGAACCTTGGGAGGGCATCGATTCATCTGGATTTGTGGACAACTCTTTTCTCTTCTTCCTTGGATTGCAATCTTTTGCACCTTGAGGTTGAGAATTAATCTCCATTGCAACGGGGGCCGAAACTTGCCCAGTCATTTTCTTAGGCCTCTTTGAAGGCAATTTTTCGGACCTATGGGACACAAATGGCTTAGTAGCTAACGGTAAGGCAGATCGAGTAGCTCTTGTCATGATTTGATGATTGATACTGCAGAAATTAGCATTGAACTTGATCACATATTATATCAGAAAATTTCAAGAATTATATCAGACCATATTATTCAAAACTTACTCTTATTGCCTTCAGAATTTGATTTTAAGGTTGATTTTCTTGCTTGTATATGGAATTGAGGTCGGAATTGTTAAAGGGAGTCCGGCAAATCAAAGCAAGAATGGGGCACCAATTCTTGAACAGGGGTCGGAATTGGAGCCTCCATTTTCGGCGAGAGTTTTTGGGCGCCAAAAAAAAAATAAACCGGCCGTTATGGCCCTAACCATAAAAGTTGCGGGAGGCCTAATGGGAATGCCCCTAACAATAGTTAGGGGCCAATTGTCTCTCAAGGGGAGAGTCAAATATTTGTCCCTCCCTCCCTCCTCCCTCCCCCTCCCCTCCCTCTCCCTCCCTCCCTCTCTCCAGGACAAGATTTGATCAAGGACACTATAGCAAATCCCAAACGATTCTGAAGCTTAAACCTAAAATGCAACAAGAGGCACATTTGGACCCAGAGACATTGATCGACCAAGTACGCAAACTCTACCATATGTCGGATGTTAATGAAAACAATAATATTGATCATTTGCAAAACACGACTTGGGGCTTCATATTGGAAGATTTAGGAGAGGGGTTGAGTAATCTTGCCAATGGGAAAGTGGCTGATGCAATAGGGCTGGTTGCAGAAATGTTTAAATGGGCAGGCAAATCAGTACATGTAGCGTTGTTGTCTCTGTTTAACTCTGTCTTGAATAGAGGATTCCCAAGAACATGGCAATTAAATAGAGTCATTTCCCTTTACAAAAACGGGGATGAGGGTGACCTAGGAAATTATTGAATGATTTTGGTAAGCAGCCTATATGCCAAATTGTTTGCTGCAATGTTAAACAATAAGCTGAGCGCTTGGTTAGAAGCACATAATGTTAGAGCCATTGGGCAAGCAGGCTTTAGGCCAAAAAAATCCACAGTAGACCATTTGGTCACTTTGCGTGCTATGATTGATTCAGTTAAAGGGAAGAGAAAACCACTTTATGCCCTTTTTGTGGACTATGCCAAGGCATTCGACACAGTATCCCGCGTTCATCTATGGGAGAGGATGGAAAACTTGGGGGTACCGATTGAGCTCAGGCATGCAATAAAACTACTTTATGAGAAAGTTCTAGTGCAATTATCATCCCCTTACATTGAAAAGTGCACGGAATTAGTAGAAAGCAATATCGGGGTGAAGCAAGATTGCCCCTTATCGCCAGTTCTATTTGGTTTATTCATAGACCAACTAGAGGCTTGGATAATGGAGTATGGCGGGGACGGGACTCCACTGTCAAACTATGTGGTCTTGTTGCTCTTATATGCTGACGATGTGGTTCTTCTCTCTCGCACAGTTGCAGGCATGCAGAAGCATTTAGACGCATTGGCTCATTTTTGTGCCCAAAAAAGTATGAGGGTGAATATGACGAAGACTAAGATGATGGTTTTTGGAACCAATAAAGTGGATCATTTGAATTTCTACTACCGAGGGGAGAAGGTGGAAATTGTATCCTCATATAAATACTTAGGGATACAGGTAGACAAAGGGCATAGTTGGAACCTTGCTGTTGATCACAGGGTGAATGGAGGCTTGAAAGCCCTATATAGCATGCAAAGTAAAAGTGGCATATGAGGGGATTCGACATAAGTATAGCATACATTCAAACTCATTACAGGAATTCTTTGAATTGCCTGGGCATCAGATTGGAAAGTACCTAAAGGAGTTGCTGACCCATAGAGAGCACCTAATAAAAAACAAGGGCAATAATGCTATAACGGAAGAGAGTTGGGAGGAGTCTAATGCATTTTTATCAGAGGATGCATTAGAGGATATCTTTTACAATGTTGAGTGTACATACTGATCATCTCATAGACCTGGTGGTCTGCAGATGTAATAAATACAACATTTCATTTCATTTCATCTCTCTCTCTCTCTCTCTCTCTCTCTCTCTCTCTCTCTCTCTCTCTCTCTCTCTCTCTCTCTCTCTCTCTCTCTCTCTCTCTCTCTCTCTCTCTCTCTCTCTCTCTCTCTCTCTCTCTCTCTTGGCTACATGATCAAAAATTTGTCTCTCGCTATACGGGCGAGACAATTTTATACCAGATGATAAACCGAGAAAGATGGGAGATGAGCTTCTCGGCCTTAACAAATGGCCGCTTCGAGCTCCCCACCGGATGTTTTTCCTCCTATTTGTCTCCCACATCCATCCCATATGGGATATTTCTTTCCTCAATCGATCTTCAAAATGACAGATATGGGATATTTCGAGCTCGTCTTCCCGCGTCCCATTTCCATTCGAAATCTCTGAAAAATCCATCCCTCACACCTTCGAGGCAGGAAATCTTCGCCTATAGCGTCTTCCAAGCATGGATCCGGTAATTTTAGGTATGATTGCAATGCTTCTTAGGGCTATTTTGCTAGGTTTAGCATTGCGTAAGTTTTGCTTGGATCTCATTCAAGAGAAACGAACTCGAAGATCCTATGGCAATAGTCGAGAAGAAGAGTTCAAGAAGACAACACTAGTCTTCAATGTGTATGTTCAATATTGCTCTTGGCTGCAACCTCTCGACTAAGAAGACCACCGAGAAGATTTTGGGTTTGTCCGAGGCAGACCACACAATGGGATAACATTGACAATCATGCTTGGAATTGCCTTCCCTCATTTGAAGATGATATGTGGCATCAGTTCTATAGAATGAAGAGAAGGTCATTTGAAAATTGGTTGGACCGACAGCATACCCATCAGGCCGGTCAGAAAGTTAGGCTCTCAGAGATCCTGTGAGCAAGAGCCATGGTACTTTTTACTTTCTTGCTCATGGAGAGATGCCATTGCATGTCGGCCAAAGATTTTATGTTGGAAAGGGCCACAAAAATTAAATACACCAAGAAAGTGACTTTAGTTTTAGCATCCAAGACTATGCTTTTACAAAAGGTTTGTTGCCTTACCCTCGTGTCAAAGACTACTTGATATCATTAAGGAATTTGAAGATGCCACAGTGTCCGCCTAATATTTTTGGTGTCGTTGATGGTTCTCACATATTTCAAATGTAAAGCCATGGAGAAAAGACAAAGGGGATGATTATTACAGAGACAAAAAAGACATTCCCCGCCTCATGCAAGGTGTAGTAACACACTCTAATATTTGTCAATGTATGCGTTAGTAGAACGTGTTCGTTACATGATTCCAATCGGTTTAAGAAAAGCCTATTGTACAAGAGGCTAGCATCAAAGCAGATTTTGCAGAACCTATTGTTCAAATGACAGAAAAAAAGATTAACGTAAGAGGTGAATTATCGGATGCGTATGTAACGCTTAGTATACCCAATGCTTTTGGGGATTCGGCTTATCCAAGCGTAAGGTTTTGATTAAGGTTTTTCCAGATGGCACGGTGCTTCCGCAAGTTCAATAAGAGGATTTGCAAGGGCGTGGTTTGTGTTGAGAATGGTTTTGGTATAGTGAAAGAAAAATTTAGAATTTTGAAAGCTCGCATATTCATGTTGGTAGGGCAGCCAAGATTATTCATGTTTGCCTGTGTCTTGTGGAATTTCTCGCATAATGAAAGACCCGATATGGAAATGTCACGCCCTTAGAACCGTAATTGCCGATGTTGCCTACTATGAGACAGAGGACATGAATAAGAAATTGAAGAAGGAAGGGGATTTGATAAGACATGTAATTTTTCGTAATAGAGAAGGTAGAAACTAGTTTGATTCATTCCACACACCTCATCCGGGTTTGAAGTGTTCCCATTAATTGAATGTATTCTACGCCATTTGTTGAGCGTAAATATGTACATGAACTTTCATGGAATCATAGAATTGAAACATTTGAATTGAAACAATGTTTGGATTTTGTGCACTTCACCTAGGTATAGCAAAAGTAAAACAATGTTTGTATCTTAATAGATTGTTTGCACTTTAAAGAATGTTTGCAAGAGTTTAAAGGAGGTTTGCGCATCTAAAAATAATGTTTCCACAAAGGAAATGTTGTTTGCATGTTTCCTTCTAGTGAATGAACATATACAAAGCAGAACAAATACAAAATGGATAATGAATAAGACAATGAAAACAAGATAATAGACAAGTGTAGAAGATGATGAGTCGCTTTTATTTCCAAAAACTCGTGTCCATTACATGAACAAATGCCGGAAAATAGAGTAGCCACGTAAATGTTTGTGGTCCCCGGAATGCTTCTAAACTACAACTAAACAATCCTAAACTCCATGAACCTCCTCCACTTAACCTCAACAATAATAGCATTTACGAAAAATGGGTTAGTGAAAATGTAGAATATGCACAACCTGAAGAATATCTCGGGAAATCAAAACCTCAGATTCACATTTCAATGATTTACAAAAAATAAGACCATTTCATCATGGTCTCGAGTCCAAAATAAGGCCTATGGCCGATTCAAGATCATACAACATTTCGTAACTAAGAACTAAACCACAAACGAAAAAAAAGGCACCGAGGTAAAAAAAAAAAAAAGAAGTTCATGAAGAGGTCGCTGCCCCGAGACAAAAAAAAAGGTTCTTCAAAGCAAGAGGGCTATTCTCGGGCAGTTCTCATGCAACCGGGAACTGGACCTCCCAAAGGCACCATCTACCATGATGCTTGACGCACAAGCTCAACATGTGCTCTCTCGGGCGAAGGGGCTTGCTCAGCCCATGCAATCAACTCCGCCTCCATTAAAAACCTCTTCCATAGCCATGTAACCAAGAATAACTCTTTGGTTGACAGAGGCATGGAAACTTTTGTGTCGCAGCCCACAATTTCGCTGGACTCCAATCGTCATCATGCCGCTGAAGCACTACTTGTCGCTACCGCCATATCGTAAGAGCTCAAGACGAAGTACATGGAAATGGCGCCGACCAAGACCTTATGCCATCTTCGAGCCCAAAACAATAAAGATTCTAGCGAGAAACGAGACATGCATAATGGAATTTAAAGAGACATAGTACCTAAACCTTTATGGTATTATAATTTCATACTAGTCAAGATCGAATATTATTGCTCTCTCATTTTAATTCCAATTGAGATCCCCAAACCACTTAGAAAGGTATGTTCCAATCATACCGAACCCAATGTAACATAGTCTTTAACTAACTTCCATAAACCAAGAACATAATGTAAAACCGAGAATAAAAAATTGAAAATGACAAAGGTGACAAAGGTCCATACCTCTAGATTGCATACTAATTTGTCTCTGCTTCGATGCGTACCAACTTAGCAATTTCCGTAAGAGTGTCTTTGGTCATTTGGCAAATGCTTTGTCATTGTAGCCATTGATTGGGCAATTTTAAAGTATTGGCGTGCCTCATGGACTCCAATTCCCTAATCAGGCCATGTTTCTTAACAGATTCCTCCTTCATGAAATCTAGTTTCCTTTTTTTCATTTTCACCAAAGCCGGTAGCCATGTTTGATATCCCCGCTGCAATTTCTTCATCAATATGAACCCGAGATCTCTTTTTACTTGTTGGCTTACCACTAACCCCCGCTGATTACATGCAACAGACCGAGGACTTGTGTCCTAAGGATTGAAAGCACTTGGAGTTTCTTTGCCGTAATTTTTTCTTGTGCACTTGAATTGTCTTTTTGCTACCATTTGCTTCATTTGCAACAGGGACACAGGGTTATCATCCGAACGCTTATAAATTCTTCTTCCACAAATGAAGCATTTGTTCCAATTGTCTCATAGAATGCATCGGACATGTAGGTATTTGGAAACATATCAAGATCCCGAATGCCTCGCCCCAAATTCCCCATCATCCCCTCGCACCTGAATGTCTCTCTCATTAGTAACTCCATGTTTCAGATCTTCCATAGCTTCAAACCAAGGCCGTGTAGATGGTTCTCGATCCAGCTTCTTCTGATGCCTTTTTTCATCCCCTCAATTTGATCTGCAATTTATCCCACTTGTTCCTTAACTGCCTCAAATCTTCAAGCCCATGAACTGTGGGTTGTAATTTCAACATAATCTCTCCATTGCCCTCAAGAAAGATTAATACTACCATTATTGTGAACCTTGTACTCCTTCATCAAAGCAAGCATGGTGGAGATTGCATTGTCCCACCAATCAACCTGAGTTTTCCTTTTCTTGGCGGTTCATAGCAATGTAATTGCTATCGCGCACAACTAAGGCTAATTCATTGGGAGGGGTTCAGATTGAACCTCACGCAATCCATTTTCCCCGCTGATCCTCTTCTTTCCCGATGCAATGCCATTGGAAGCCCGTGAAGGTTCGTAATTTATCTCAATGGCCACAGATTGGGAAACCGATCCACCATCCTTTTAGTTCTTCTAGGAACCAATTTCTCGCCCCTAAGTGGAATGAAAGGCTTCTTAGCAAATGGCATGGAGGATCTGTAGCCTTTGTCATTTTCTTTAGAAAATTTGTGTCCGCTATTTCAATCTATTAGATGCTAAAAAATGCCTATCACCAAAGTGTGAACGAATTGAAGTAAAGTAATTCTCTAAATGCTTACCGGATTGAGAATTGGCGCTTAATGCCCAGCTTAGGAGGGAAGGAATTGGGATCTGATTCTTGGAGCCCGCCCATTTCCAGAACAGAGGCGGAATTAAGGTCGAAATTTCCGGCCTCCAAAAACGATCCCCATAAATTTTTCGGGCGCTGGGCTTTAACGGCCCATTAATTGATAGAAAACGCCTCTAAATGCGAGTCCACTTAGGGGCTTAATTTACTTTAAATGCGAGAGTCCACTAAGTGGACTCGCGATTACTCCCATTATCTCTCCTCCCATTTCGCCTCTCAAATCATCTCTCATGATCTCTCTCATGTGGCCGCTCTCTCTCTCTCTCTCTCTCTCTCTCTCTCCTCCTCTCAGGTGTGTGTGCCATCTCTCTCTCTAGTGTTTGCATTCCAATGGTATGTGGCATGACCAGGGTTTGCATCTATCTAACTATCCAATTTGACGCTCTCTCTCTCTCTCTCTCTCTCTCTCTCTCTCTCTCTCTCTCTCTCTCTCTCTCTCTCTCTCTCTTTGAAAAAGGAGGTATCAGCTCAAGATGGCATTGCACAAGGAAACTAGGTCGAAAAATAACAAAGGCAAGGTCTTTGATCTTTGAACTATCATGAGGGAACTAGTTAACTTCCGGCAAGAGTCTGCTCTCAGGAAATGAAGCTCTTAGAGGAGATGGGCATGAGCATGCTACACCCTATCAAAAAAAGTACCATTTAGGAACCATAAAACTACCTAAAAAAGTACCCAACACTGGGTACTGGGTACTTTTATAATATCTCAATAACTACAAATGTTAAATTGAATGCATTCATCTTGGCCTCCAATAGTATTATCTCTATCTTAACCTTGAACATTGATATGCTTTTGACATTTTATATTGAACTTTTGAATTAGTTTTGACCAAAAGAACAAGAAAATAGTACCCAATCCAAATGTATCTAGTGCAGGTACTTTGGCAGGTTCCAAAAATGGCAGGGTGTAGCATGCATATGCCCAGATGAAAAGCTTAAAATCAGAAAATGAAGCTTTGCGCTCTAATTTTGTAAACCCGCAGGAAGAACTCAATGTGGCCAAAGATGATATTCCAGAATTGAAAGAGAAATCGGCTGATAATGTGGCAGAAGCAGCGATGGAGGGGATTACTAATCTGCGGGCTGTATTTGATGGATATGCAGAGACTCAGGAGCGAATTCAAAAAGCATTAAACCTCCGGATAGTGGGTTTACCTTAACAAGAAAACGAGAATACCAAAGAAACAGTTGAAAATTTCTTGAAGGAGGAGATGCTGGTAACTAAAGTTGAAATTTTGGATGCCTATAGACTAGGGAATAGAATAGAATAGAATAGAATAGAATAGATTTTTTAACGTCAACAGAGACCAATAGGTCATGGGACCCATACAATGGGCTAGTACAATCATTACTACTAGGATTAAAAAACCCCTGCCTCAAAAGGTTTTCAAGGGAAAAAGGGCTCTGGAACTCAGAATATCCTGCTGAAATTTCCAAACAGAGATGCAAAGATCTAGGTATTAAAACAGAGGTTTACTCTTAAAGGAAAATATATTTGGGTGAATGACGACCTCACAAAGAACAGGTTCAGGAGAAAAAGAAGGAGATACTGAAATTTAAAGCAGCAAAAGAGAAAAATCAAAGTGTTAAGTGGCTAAAAGGGAAAGTTATTATTACAGAATAGGAATCAGAGGGAGGTCTTAGGATTGGCATATGGAATATTAACAGATTAATTGTTGACAAAGTGATAACAATACAGGAAACTCTTGCTAGGATAGATGTAATATGCTTTACTGAGACCAAAGAATATGAGCTTTATGCTCTCCCTGAAATACCGGGTTTTGAATTGGCTTATTTAGTGAAAAATAAAAGATTTAGAAACATGGATAATGGAAATGGTGGCCTTGCTTGTTATGTTAGATCACGATGTAAAGATCTTATAAAAGGTGTCAGAACAGATAAAAATGGGCAATACATGTGGATTGAGATATGCGGATCAATGGCCGTATATTATTTAGCTGTCTGCTACTTTGCTCCCAGACACAAGAAGGCTTATATAGAAACTGACGCTACGACGATTTGTTCTTTGCATTAGAGCAGGATATATTATAATTCCAAAACAAAGGTGAGGTAATTCTTTCAGGAGATTTTAATAGTAGAACATGAGATAAACAAGCAGCGATGTACACAGGTTTGAAGGATCGCCTTTGGCTGGAACAAATGGACAGGGATGATTTGATAGTAGAGGGATGGGACAGGAAATCCTCAGATAACATAGTTATAAAATTGGGTAGACAATTGCTCACATTGTGTTGTAGCACAAACATGCTTATATGCAATGGCTTGCGCAGATTTCCAGAAACTCAAGGCAATGCATGCAGAGCCAGGAGTATTGTAGACTATGTGATTATGGCGGACAACACCATAGCACGTGTGATCGATTTCAAAATTGGTGAGGAACAATTGAAATCGGATCGCTGCCCATTGCTGCTCATACTCCATGCTAATAATACACATTTGAAGATGAACTCACATGAGGTAGGAATTAGCCAGGGATATCATCTGAGGGCCAATTTGCGCAATTGATATCAGGCTAAGATATCAGGGTCACATGAGCTAGGAATCAGCCAGGGATATCATATGAAGGTCAATTTGCGCAATTGCTATCAGGCTAAGATAGAATCTGAGCTACAATCCATTACTTGGGCTGCAGACATATCCGCATCTAGCCAACAACTCAATGCTTATGCTGCTAAAGAGGTGTTTACCTCAAAGCGTGCTATGTGTTAGGAATTTTAGAGATAGTCACAGAAATACAATTATTTACTTATGACTATGCAACCATTGTATCAACATCACACTGTAGCATTAGACCTTAATCTCAAAGAACTTTCATCATACCATATAATCATCCTTAGCTCAATCACAATTTTAGACTTGATCTCATTAGTGTCAATAATACACTTAGCTTCACACAATAAACTAAGCTTATGAATCAAATCATCATTCTTCATTTATCATTCTAAGGTTATTCCTGCAATATTCGTATGAAATTCACTAATGAATATATCTTTACAATGGGACCTTCAGGAATCGTTCTTCACCAGCTCGATCAAACTATCTTCCAATGACCCGAACTGAAGTCTCCCTATTTACACCTTAGCTTTAAACTTGGCAGCCCGGCGGTGATGCCAGACCGCTAGCAACCTTCCGGAAGCAGTCGAATCTCCATGTCTGGTTTGTATTGGACCGAGCCAATTCAAACTGAGTTTGGCTCTAAGCATATCGATTTCAATGGTTTGCATGCTTGAAACAATGGTTAAACATTAACCATGCAGATATCATATTTTACCTAGGTCAATATATTCAACCCAGATGTCTTCACTTACACAGTTAAATATATGAACTTAACCATGTAATCATACGTCCCTGCTCTCACCATTCTGACTTCAAGACTCAAACATTTCCTAGCTCAGATTATTCCCCTGTCTTTATGCTCAGATATCTTCAATGTTCTTCACAGCATTTACTTAAGATAAAATAAGTAAATTGAGAAATACCTCCAACAAGATTATGATATGAACAAATTATTCTTCTCTATATTTCTCACATTCCCCTTTCAGATCATAATCTTTGTAATCTCTGCAGTTCAGCTCTTTAGCTAGTTTTGCAAACCTGATACCACTTAGTCCCTTTGTGAATATATCTGCCAGCTGTTTTTCAGAGCTAATGTATTCAAGTTCTATGATCTCTTTGTTCACCATTTCCCTGATAAAATGCATTTCCATCTCTATATGTTTTGTCCTTTCATGCATCACAGGATTTTTGCACATGGCTATACAACTCTGATTATCACAATAAAGAGTTGTTCCTTTATTTTGCATAATTCCTAGTTCATTCAAGAACCTCCTGCTCCAGATTATTTCTTTGCTTGCCAAAGTTGTGGCAGCATATTCAGACTCTGCTGTGGATAATGCTATAGACGATTTCTTTTTTGTTCTCCAACACACAGGACCACCTCCAAAAATTAGAACATATCCAGATGTAGACTTTCTCTCATCTACATCTCCACACCAATCTGCATCTGCATATGCTTTGAGTTCCAAGTCACTTCCACAATATGCAATGCCTCTAGTTTTTGTTCCTTTTAAAAATCTCAAGACCTTCTTTGTTGCTTTCCAGTGTTGTTTGCCTGGATCACTATTGTATCTGGTTAAAACATTTACAATGTAACTAATGTCTGGCCTAGTGTGATTTGCAACATGCAGCAAGCTTCCAACCAATTGCCTATATGGTGTTCTCCTCATTTCTTCTCTTTCACTATCAGTCTTAGGACACATTCTTTTCGACAATTTTTCTCCAACTGTTAGTGGTAGTTTGACTGAATTACAGGTCTCCATGCTAAATTTTTCTAGCAAAGCATCAATATATTTTTCTTGGGATAGAAATATTCTCTTATTAATCCTATCCCTTTTAATTTGAATCCCTAAGAACTTGGATAGTTCACCTAAGTCTGTCATTTTATATTTTTCTTTCAATATCCTTTTGCATTGACTGAGAATGTTCAAATTGCTAGCTGCCAGCACACAGTCATCAACATAGATAGCAATTATGCAAACTGCTTTATCTCTTTGTAGAATGTATACATTCCCATCATTCTCCAATTTATTGAGACCTTGTTCTTTTAGATAACTGTCAATACACTTGTACCATTGTCTGGGAGCCTGTTTTAAATCATAAACTGCTCTTCTCAATCTCCAGACCTTTTCTTTGCCATTTCCAAAACCCTGTGCTTGTTTCATATATACTTCCTCTTCCAATTCTGCATTTAAGAAGGCAGTACATACATCCATATGATGTAATTCCATATCTAATGCATTTGCCATGGCAATAATCATCCTAATACTAGACATCTTCACTACTGGAGAATAGGTTTCTTCATAGTCTATGCCCTTCTGTTGTGAGTAACCCTGAGCAACCAACCTTGCTTTCTGCTTAGGAGATCCATCTGCATGCTGTTTTAGTTTAAAAATCCATTTGCTTCCAATTGCTTGTTTGCCCTTTGGTAAATCTGCAATTTCATATGTTGATGTCCTTTCAAATGATTCCATTTCCTCAATCATAGCCCTTTGCCAGTTTTCACAATCATGATTATTCATTGCATCTTCAAAACTTTCAAGAACCCCTGTTTCCATAATTGTTAAAGCTTCTGATGTGTTTTCAGATGGTTTATCTGTTCTGCCACTTTTACCATTATCCTTCCTTCTATACATGTCAACATTAAATCTCAATTCTTCTCAGAGCCTTTCTCCTTCATTTCTCCTTTTCTTGTCTTTCTTTTCCATCTCATGATCTTGTTCTCCAATGTCTTGCCTAACAACATTATTATCCGTATTGTTTTCAAAGCCTTGTTCTGCTATATCAGGAGCATTCTCTATTTGTTCCTTCCCTTCATCAAAGTCCATAATTAATTCTTTCCTTGCTGTTTCTTCAATTTTTCTGTCAGCTTAAATGATTTCATCACATTCTTTGGGTATTTCAGAGCTTATTTTGGGTTTATATAACTGGTTTTCCACAAAAGTCACGTCCCTACTTGTTATAATATTTCTTTTTTCTGGGTTGTACATTCTGTACCCCTTTGAGCACTCATCATATCCAACCAAAAAACTTATGGTTGACCTATTGTCCAATTTCTGTCTTAGTTTCTTCTGGAACATGAGAATATCCAAGACAACCATATGCCTTGTATTTTTCATAGCTGGGTTTCTTCCCTGACCACATTTGTTCAGGTGTTATTCCATTTAATGCCTTTGAAGGCAGCACATTGTGCACTTCCACAGCAGTTTTTACTGCCTCTTCCCAAAGAAAATTAGGGAGGCCAGCATGCTTCAACATAGATCTAGTTGCATTTAAAATAGTCTTGTTCATTCTTATTGCTACTCCATTCTGTTGTGGAGTGTAACTATATGTATACTGCCTTTTGATCCCTTTATTTATGCAATAATTAGCAAATTTAAAAGACATGTACTCACCTCCTCCGTCAGATCGAACACATTTGATTTTTCTTCCTCTTGAGCACTCCACTTCAACAGCAAATCTTTTGAAAGCTTCAAAAGCTAGATCTTTGGTTTTAAGGCAATATACTTTGGTCTTCCTGCTAAGATCATCCACAAAAGTTATAAAATAACGTTTGCCAGATATACCTGTTACATTCAAAGGTCCACAAATATCAGTATGAATCAGTTCTAATATTTCCTTTGCATTCCTCTTTGCCCTTGTGAATGGTAATCTGCTATGCTTTCCAAGCATGCATCCTTTGCACACAAACTGACCAAGTCTCTCATGCCATAATTCAATGTTTGGTTTTGTTGTCAAATTTACACTGCCATAATAGTTGGGACTGATTCCAAATAAGTTGCCAACACGTCTTCCTAAAAATTTCAATTCATTGCCTTCAAAAATTTTACAATGCATTTGTTCAAATATAACTTTGAACCCCATGTCAACTAGTTGAGCAATGGAGATCAAGTTTCTCACTATTTTGCAGATTTATTCTTCTACCACTTAAATCAAATAACTCCAGCACTCCTACATCTTCAACCTTTTGCAAATTTCCATTGCCTACTTGGATGTGACCACCACCATTTCCTTTGCAATCTTTTAAGATTTTGGCTGAGCATGTAATGGTTTTTTCAGCTCCACTATCTAGAATTAAGAGATCATCATCATTAGATCCTTTTTCACAAGATAAATAAGTTGAGACACTTACCTCTTCTTCTTCATCTCCAGTTTCTTCTTCCAAGAGCACCTCTTCAGCTATATTAGCTTCAGAGCTTGATCTTCTGCCCCTGCCTCTTCCCCTGCCTCTAAAATTCTGATTTCCCCTTCCACCTCTAAATTTGCCTTTGTAATTTTCTTTTGGAGAGGAACAGTTTGATGCATAGTGACCTCTTCCCCCACAATTGTAACAATTTATGTCTTTTGATAGCTTGGGGCAATTAATTTTAATATGACCGTATTCATTACAATTGAAACATGGACCAGTCTTCCCTACTTGACGAGATTCAGTCTTACCTTTTCCTTTGGCCATTAAGATTTGACTTGTGTCTTCCTCCTCTAACACTCTGTTCTGCTCCAGCTCTGTTTTAAGCATCCTTTCAGCTTCAAGTCTAGTGGTTGCAATGGTTCTAATAAATATTGCAATGTTTCCCAGATTTGTCACTGCCCTGGAAATAGCTAACACTTGCTGTTGCTGTGAATAAATCACACCAGCTCCCTCCAAGTCTGCTATTATATTGTCAAAGTTTTGGAAGAAGTCATTCACATTATCCCTGTCATGGAACTTAAGTCTCCTCAGCTCATTCTCTAATAAATCAATTTGAGAAGATGTCTTAGCTTCATAAGTTTTCAGCATGTAATTCCACATTTGTCTTGGAGACATTCCTCTTAACTTCAAAACAATCCCAGCACTTACCTTGCTCATTATAATGCCTTGAGCTTCTCGAATCTTTGCATTATCAGCCCCCTGATTTGCTCCAGAAGTTGCACTTACTTCCACAGTTTGATCTTCATTTGTAGAAGAACTTTCTCCCTCAACCTCAGCTATCAACCTCCTTCTAGATGCTGACCTGCTGGTTTCTTCTTCAGAAGTTTCTACAAGACCCCATAGGTCTTCTACTTGAAGCACATGCTTCACTTTCTCCTTCCACACTTGAAAGCCAGAATCCCCCTTGAATACATCTATGGCATTCAACAATCCTGCTCCAAATCTGCTAGACATTCTGTCTGCAAGCCTGCTCTGATACCACTGTTAGGAATTTTAGAGATAGTCACAGAAATACAATTATTTACTTATGACTATGCAACCATTGTATCAACATCACACTGTAGCATTAGACCTTAATCTCAAAGAACTTTCATCATACCATATAATATCCTTAGCTCAATCACAATTTTAGACTTGATCTCATTAGTGTCAATAATACACTTAGCTTCACACAATAAACTAAGCTTATGAATCAAATCATCATTCTTCATTTATCATTCTAAGGTTATTCCTACAATATCCATATGAAATTCACTAATGAATATATCTTTACAATGGGACCTTCAGGAATCGTTCTTCACCAGCTCGATCAAACTATCTTCCAATGACCCGAAGGGTGAAAGCATGCTAGGGTGTACCATCTAAAGTTCTTTTTAGGGAGTGCAAAACTACCCAAAAAAGTACCCAACACTGGTAATGTGAACTTGCATAAATGTCTCAATAAATAATAAGTTTGAGAGTTGATTCATTCATTTTAGTCTCTAATAGTGTTGTTATCCTCTACTACTATAGATTGACATGTTATTGACCTTCAATTCAAAAATTTTGGATTGATTTTAATGGAAAGAAAAAATAGAAAGTACCAATTTTAAAAATACCCAGTGTAAGTACTTTTGAGGGTTCCAAAAGTGGTACACCGTAGCATGCTTTCACCCCGAACTGAAGTCTCCCTATTTACACCTTAGCTTTAAACTTGGCAGCCCGGCGATGATGCCAGACTGCTAGCAACCTTCCGGAAGCAGTCGAATCTCCATGTCTGGTTTGTATTGGACCGAGCCAATTAAAACCGAGTTTGGCTCCAAGCATATCGATGGGTCTTTGAATATTCCATTGTATTATTTCAATGGAATATATGAACTTAACCATGTAATCATACGTCCCTGCTCTCACCATTCTGACTTCAAGACTCAAACATTTCCTAGCTCCGATTATTCCCCTGTCTTTATGCTCAGATATCTTCAATGTTCTTCACAGCATTTACTTAAGATAAAATAAGTAAATTGAGAAATACCTCCAACAAGATTATGATATGAACAAATTATTCTTCTCTATATTTCTCACATTATGAAGGGGCTGCCATGTAGATCATGGTATGATCAGATATGTAAAGATGCCAAGCGGGCATGGCAAAACAGCCAGGGACCTCTTAAAGACCAATGCAAAAAAGCCTATAGAAAGATAGTGAGGCAGAAAAAAAGGCAATTCATTTATTCAAGGCAGGAGGGGCTTTGCCAAAAATACATAGAAGAACCAAAAAGTTTTTGGAGCATGCTTCGGAAAGTTTGCCAGAGTAATTTTCCTCTATCACCCGACATCTTATGGAAACATATACATGATCTATATCATCATCCAGACATGTTGAACACGGTAGAGCAGAATATAAAATCAGATCTTGTGATCGTGGCAGAGGAGGTGTTAGAAGGCATCAACCGGTTAACAAATGGAAAAGCAAAGGATATCCAGGGACTATGTGCTGAACACCTTAAATGGGCGGGACCAAAAGTACGTCCCATTCTAGCAGATCTATTTACAAGGGCTCTCGCACAGGGATTCCCCATAACATGGCAAGCCAGCCGAGTAGTTCCAATCCATAAAGGTGGATCTACCAATGATGCTAATAACTACAGAATTATTTTGTTGCCAAAACTTCTTGCATCCATTTTAGAAACTAAAATAAGTGCCTGGGCTGAGACCAATAACAAGAGTTGAGGGCTGGACGCTCCACATTAGACCATCTCTTGGTGCTGAAAACAATATTTGACACAGTGAAGGGGATAAAAAACCAGCATATATTGCCTTCGTGGACTTTAAAAAGGCCTTTGATAAAGTGCCTAGATCTCATTTATGGGATAGAATGGATAAGCTTAATGTATCAAAACCATTACAAGGAGCAGTACAGGTACTATATAAAAAAGTGCTGGTGCAGTTATCATTTCCATTGTCATTAAATAGCCCAGGTTACATTGACAGTAACATCGCAAGCAAGGCTATTCATAGATGGCCTTGAAAAATGGTTATATGACAATTGTCCAGAAGGTACAGTGCTATATGGCTTTGTAGTGCAGTTGCTAATGTATGCGGACGATGTAGTCATATTTGCCCGCTCTGTGGATGCCATGCAGCAGCACTTAGATGGTCTTGCTCGCTTTTGTAATGCTACTGGGATGGAAGTAATTTGGCAAAAACAAACATCATGACAATAGGAGCGCTCAAACAGGAATGTTCTTTCAGATATAAAAATAGTTTGGTAAGTCCTTGTGATTCCTATAAATACCTAGGGTTGATCTTTCATAAAAATCACAGATGGAATACTTGCATTGCACATAGGATTGATGGCAGTCACAAGGCTCTTTATGCCATGCAAAGTTTGTGTAGAGAAGCACACCTATGGTCATGGAAAACTAAAAAAAGATTGTTTGAGTCGCTGGTACAAAGTGCCGCCCTGTATGGCAATGAGATTTGGGGGGCTAGTATTTCACAAGGTTTGTGGGAGGAACTTGAACAGATTTTAAAGAAATTTATAAGGCTTGAGCTGGGGGTTAAAGCCCAAACACCCTACTTGATGATGTTGACTGAGTGCGGGCTATTACCTATGGAGGGAGAAGCCATGATAAGATGTATTCAATTCCTAAAAAAAATGTCTCAAATGGACGACACCCGGCTCCCCTACAAGGCTCTTTTAACATTAGGGCGGATTTGGGGTCTCAAAATGGCCCATATCTTGGATGCCAGAATTCCACGTCATGTTTCTCGCGACCAATGATGTTTGCGCATTTTTTTCCAAAGTCAGTATTAGTTGGCAAGTAGAAAGAGGAGCAGGCTTACTTGGCATCCACATGGCGAAATTTCATAGGACATGTTTGTGCATTCATTGCAACCACATTAATGGCCCGCATTTTTAGAAAATCGTATCGCAGACCAAAATAATGGCTACTTTTCCCGCCTACTGTGCACATGCCCACATGCACCAACCACCTTATCAAATTTTGGCACCAAGATTTCCATTGTTCTCTGCCTTCGCTCTTCATTTGGAATCCAAGTCTCCAATAGTGTCTGTGTTTTTCTTGGGCTGACATAGAGTTAAGCAACAACGGCGAGGCGATGTGCGGACAAGCAAACGCGATCGTTACATGCCATGTTTTACTACCCAAATTTTCATTATTCGGTTTTCCTACTTTTCAGCTCTTCCCATTCATCGTATTGCTCCCTTTTATTTCATTCTTACAATTCAACGAATCGACCTGTATCTCTAATTGCATCCGTCATTGCTCCTAGTACTTCTACATTGCTTCCAGTTCATCACTTACAAAACAATAAAGGCATGACGGTGGAAGGATATCTATCCATAGGCTTGTGGGTGAGAATGCTATCCTTAACGAAAGGGTGACTATGGAGTTACATGTTTGGAGGCGACATTCATCATAATGAATAGGTAGAACTATAGGGTTCAAAATAAATGCTATGGATAGTATATTGCAAAAAAAAAAAGGAAGGGAAGGGTGGAAGGGATTTGAAGAGGAGGATATTTGCAAATTTGCACCCTCAATAATACATGGATCACACCATGCGAAAATGCATATGCACTTTGTAAATGTGTAGTGAGATTTCTCGTCCATGTGATCCTTGCTTCTTTTTTCCCTCTTCTTGATTTATATTCACTCAAAATTTGAATCAAATATTTTTCTTTGGGCTATATTTATCGATGTCGGGGATTTGAGACTAGGGAAAAGCATTACTAGCATCGTTGTTGTCCAACATATGGACATAAGAGACATGCTTTTCCAAGATATACATTCAGGGCAATGGGCATCTAGTTTTACGTTGTAAAGTTGTGGGAGCCGAGCTTGAAAGTCATTCCCATGACCTCTTTTAAGTGAATTGTGCAAGCCTTATGAGAATGGTGTCCTTGCAATGAAGAAATGTTTGATAAGACGTGCATCCGTGGTTGTTGAAAAAATGAGTTACAAAATATTTGCTCCATTAGAGGTGTTTACTAATGCCACGACACAAAAAAGCTCCAAAGATATATTGTATAAAATGTCGCTTTCATGAGCCTTTGGATCAGTTAACTCAAAGTGTCACATATGGAAACATTGTTAGGTTTGATAAAATAACATAAAAAATCTTATTTAATAAAGCTTTGGTTGTTGGTAAAGTGTTGGCTTATTGATTAAGTGTTTGTATTTTGCTTTGGGACCCTCTTTTGAAAAGTTTAGTTCATAAAACATAATATAACTTGGAATGATACATATTTTATATGCAAATGGGAGACTATTGATGAGGGACTTGATGTTATTATCTATTGACAACAAACAAAGTGGATCACACCATGCAATTTAGTATATTCCAATCTTTTAAATTTATACAAAATTCGCTTGGTGTGATCTTTTTAGAAAAAGATGACTTCCTATAGTAAAATTACTTTGATTATCTTTTAATAAAAGAAATATATATGTGTCTTATTTGAAGTTAAGTGTGGATATGTGACGTGCTCATTTATTGATAAAGTGTTTGCTTTTTTGAAAAAGGCTAATAACTTTATGTACTACTAGAGTTGGTAAAGTATTTTAGATGCAAATAGGATGCTTGATGTGATCCTTCTTAAAAAAGATATGCTCTTTGAAAAGGACTAATAACTTTATGCACTTGGGGTGGTAAAGCATTAAATGAGAAGGGGTACTTGTATTTAATTTTAATTTGACAACAAATAAGAAAAGTGGATCACACGATCTGCAATTTAGTGTGTTCCATTTTGTTGCATATGTACTATTAAACTGGTGTGATCCTTCTTGAAAAATAATATGCTCTTTGAAAAGGGATAATGACTTATGTACTTAAGAGTGGTAAAGCATTTTAGATACAAATAGGAATGAGTACTTGTGTTTAATTTTAATTTGACAACAAATAAGAAAGTGGATCACACCATGCAATTTAGTGTGTCCCTTTTTTTTTTTGCATATGTATTATTAAACTTGGTGTGATCCATCTTGGAAAAAAAAACTTTCAAGTAAAAGGAAAGAAAGAAATATCTTATTTAAAGTATAAAGTGTTAGTATGTAAAGTGTTGGTTTATTAAAATACTATTTGTTTTACGCTAAGTTGTAAGTTCAATATTTGTGTTTCTATTTACTTTTTACGCAAAAGGATCACACCAGTGCTAATTTCTTATATGCAATTACTTTTCTGCAAGATGAAGATTTCGCATCATATGATCCTCTTTAAACAAGGATGGCTTTGACCTTCAATGTTCATAAATTTTATGAATGTTTGCATATAAGAATGTGACATATCATATTTTCTTAAAAAATGGTCATCAAATGGATAACTAGTCAAAGAGTTCTTCTACTACTTAAAGAGTTTCAAGACTCATTTTTGCTATAATTTAAATAGCAATAGATTTTAAAGGAATCTATTGTGAAAAGTAGTCAAAGACTTCTTGTATTAGAGGTATCTAAACACAAACACCATAACCTTTGTACTTCAAGAATGTATAAACCCTTCGCGTTGCAAAGCATAATGTCATTTATTAGCATCTTCACGGACATTTCCCTTCCTTATCTGGAAGCAAATTACTCATCTCAAGGAACTGTATTCGATTAGAATGCCTTCATCCTCTCTCAATCTCTCACAATATCCCGGGAGGCCGAGTTACCGCCACCACAAAATCGGACTAAACTTGAAACGTCCCGAAATGACGGTTTCTTGCCACTCAACGGATCCAATGGATATAAACTGTCATCCACCCGGATGTCAACACTTTTGAGCTCGCAAGACTAACACGCCGAGGTCTAAGTTCTTATTTTTTAGACCTCCTTTTTTTTGATTGAAGACTGGAGCATATTCGCGGAGTCATTTGGATCCTTATCTACACATCATTTGAGCTCCCATATCATGTGGATCGCGGTAGCGAAAATGAAGGTGTACAATTTGTATGCCCCAAAGACAATTCGCCGTGTGGTGAGCCGAACGTCAGACTAACCATATGGAAATCGAAAAGTCCATTCTCCTACAATCCATGCTTTTATACATTAAGCAAATTCAAATTTCTAGGGGCGGGAAGCCCCATTGGGATGAAGTAAAGATCCCGGTTAATAAAGCCGGTTCACATGGACGAATGCTATACCGGGCTTAAAACCCTTGGCCGGGCTCCTTTTGAGGCAAAAAATTCAGCCCGTTTTGAAAAATCAGCCCATAAGATCCAACTTTGTGAGCGATGCGTGGCCCAATTTTTAATCTTCGACTCCGTAATCTTCAGCCGGGGCCTAAACTTCTCCATGTGAACCACCCATAAAAAAGGCCTTTGATAAAAGCCTAGAAAATGAAAATGGATACAAAGCTTCAACCTACACATTCAAATTTTGAAATGTGGAAGGCGGAAGCATTTCCATTGTGACCATAGCCTCTAAATGAAAATAAGCAAAGAATTCATAGATGTGAAAAATGGCAGTATCGATGAACCAAGAGAGCCAGTCATGAGTTGCCGGTATGCTATAATGCAAGTGGCTTTTAGAAGCGTCCACGTGTTGCATCATAATGTCAACAACCATGTAATTAAATATATATGGCGCCATGAATGCGCACATCGATCCCCTTATTCCTAGAGAATATTCCAAGCTAATCAGAATGATGAGATTTTGGTATCCTAGGTGGCATGGGGAAAAAGGAGCCGAAATATGATGTGGAATGGCTGATAGGAGGCCATTTTCGCACCCAAATCCTAAAAAAATGCTAGCGGTAGATAGAGGATGGTTTTGACATGTCATTAGTTGGCTTGGAAAATGGGATATCCATTGGGAAGAGGCTATTTTGATGGGGACAAACCTGAGACAATGGGTCTATGATAAGGTCCAGAGGAAGATGTGGTCGTAGCCTAAAACA
Source organism: Isoetes taiwanensis (assembly GCA_021234155.1). Classification (NCBI taxonomy): domain Eukaryota; kingdom Viridiplantae; phylum Streptophyta; class Lycopodiopsida; order Isoetales; family Isoetaceae; genus Isoetes; species Isoetes taiwanensis. Next base: position 3,159,533 of record JAJEKV010000015.1, on the reverse strand, counting down.
AAGATGATCATCTATAGACAGTGTATGAATCCTGGTTTAGAGGTGGCCAAATACTTGGAAGATAATATCTCCATCAAGAAAAGACATGCACTGGGCAGAATTCGTCTTAGTTCACATCAATTAGGCGTGGAAACTAGAAGATGGGGTCACATCATCCCTAGATCTGAAATATACTGCAAGGTCTGTGGCGAAGAGCAGGTGGAAGATGAAGAGCACACATTACTTAAGTGTGGGGCCTATTTTTTACTGCGAGCTCAGCATGGCATCCAAGTTGAAAACCTTCAGACCCATGGAGGGAGGGAAAATTGGGACCTATCTAATTGAACTTCTACAATACAGAGAGATCTGTTTAAAAAGATTGAATAGTCTTTTTGAAGAAGATGATATATTGAGTGAGAATGACGAGCAAGATGAGGATGTTGAAACTCATTTGCTCTTTTATGATTGTATTTGATTTTGGTTTGTCTTTTAGGCCTTTTAGGCCTCCCAAAGACTTAATACACCTCTCTCTCTCTCTCTCTCTCCCTCCCTCCCTCCCTCCCTCCCTCCCTCTCTGTCTCTGTGTGTGTGATGCTTGTGGCCTTATGGCCGAAATGCTTAAATGGGCTGGAGAAGAGATTGCAAATAAACTGGTAGATATGTTTAATATGACTTTGAGGGATGGATCCCTTTATCTTGGCAGGTAAATGGGCTTGTGCCATTGCATAAATCAGGGGATGAAGCAGACCCGGGTAATTATTGTACCATAATGGTTGGTAGCCTTTATGAAAAGCTATTTGCTTCTATAGTTGGGCACAAAATAAGCACTTGGACAGAAGATTATAATGCTAGAGCAATGGGCACATGGGTTTTAGCTTTTGACATGGTGAATAGGCGCAACCTGTGGCATAGGATGGTGGATTTGAACATCCCCATGGAGCTTAGGCATGCGATAAATGTACTTTACGAGAAAGGACTTGTGCAATTATCATTTCTTTTTGGAGGAATATGTGATGAGGTTATTGAAAGCAATATGTGATTGAAACAGGGATGTCCCTGGTCGCCTACACTGTTTGGCTTATTCATAGACCAGCTTGAAGGGTGGATACGAGCACATGGAGGAGATGGGATACCTTTTAATGAGTGTGCTTATGCTTTTACTATATGTTGATGATGTTGTACTGCTACCTTGGAGCATACAAGGGATGCAAAATCATTTAGATGTACTTGCAAATTTCTGTGATGTTAAGGGGATGCAGGTGAATCTACTAAAATTGATAAGACGGATCATGTATGCCGATCATGTCCGTTTATATTATAAAGGCAAGAGGTGGAGATTATTGAGAATTACAAATATTTAGGTCTGGTTGTTGATAAGAGCCCTAATTGGAATCAAGCGGTTGAGCATAGAAGAGAATAGAATAGAGTGAATGGTGGTCAAAAAGCGTTATATGCTATGCAGAGAAAGTGCATAAATGCCGATATATGGAATTTTAAAATGAAGCGTATGCTCTATAAAGTCTGTACTTTATGGATACGAAGTTTGGGGCCCGGCCTTGTTAGGGATGGGTGGAAAAAAAGTGGAAAAGATACAAAAGAAATTTTTTCATACAACATTGTATGGCATGATGATGGCAGAGTGTCAGGTGATGTCACTTGAAGCTGAATCTCTTTGTAGACTTCTACGCTACATGTGTAAGGTCCTATATGATATGCTAGTCAATAGCCTACCAAGACTTGCTTTAGAAGAAATCAGGAATAAGGGCTAGTATACGGATATTACCAGTTGGCTTATAAGATGGGGGATGAATATAATAAATTAGTGATGCATAAAAAAGATATTGATGGATGGGTTCAAGAGAGTTTCCTAATTAAGTCCTGGAATATGCCAGCTGTGAAGAAAGAGTATTATAGAACTCAGATGAATCTCTCTTTGCAGGAAGCACAGTATCTTAGAGAACCCATATTGATGAAGTATAGGCAAACAATTGCTAGAATACATCTAAGTTCACACCGATTCGGTGCGGAGGTTGGGAAATGGGCAGACATTGCACATGATCTTAGGCATTGTAAAATATGTGATGAGGGAGTTGTGGATGAATCTCGTGTTTTGCTTTCCTGTCGCACGTATTCTGATATTAGAGCCAAGCATGGGATTAGTGCTATCTCACTTGATGGTTTCTTTCGGTACCCAGGTTCATGTATTGGTGGATGTATTGTTGACATTCTTGAATATAGATGAACAAATGAAACAACTAAATGGGGAAGAGATAGAGGTAGAAGAGCACAATGTGTTACTCTCAGAGGACACGCTGGATGATCTATTTTATAACTTTGAAGACAATATGCAGAATGAAGGGTAAAACCAGCAGAATTGAGGACAAAACAAAAAGAAACGAGGGTAAAAGTGTTGCGATTGAAGAAAAACTGCCGTTGTTCTTTCACTTGACTTTCAGCTTTAGAAACAGTGACATGTGTCACAATCTTATTAGACAAATGGCCAGAGCGGCAGGTAAGCAGACTTTCCGTAGTATATAATATCTTATATTGTAGTGCTTTCAGAATCTTTGTACAATTACATAAACATGACACAAGTGTCAAATTTGAGAAAAGACCACTAATTCCACCATTCCAAGTGGAGGCTTCCTAGAGGCAACTGGAGTTGCACTTCTCCCATTGAGCATGCTCATCATATGGACTATTATGCATTTAGTCATTTTGAACACTCATTACAAAATATCTCCCAAACTCCATGGAAATGCTGGAGAGGATGAACTAGCCATGAAATTCAAAATGACTTATTGTTAGATTTGCTACCCCTTCATAGACATGTGTAAATCGCTCTTAGGTGATTGATCGATTGAATGGCATAGAGGAACAAAGAGAGACTTATACGAGGGTTGGCTAGTTGTACATAACCAAAGTAGAGAAAAGGTGTACAATTTGATAAAGACATGAGGTTACATTGAAGGCAACCATTCTTAACGACTTTACTAAGGAAATAAAATAGTATAAAAACTAGTGGAATAACGTAAGATAGCTGTTAAGAGTTTGAATTTCTACTTTATGGCAAACGCTTAAGAGACAAGCGAACCAGTTGAGAGAGACGAAGTTTGACTAAAATTGAGATTGACCAGTTCATGTCAAGTTTATGTCAGGCAACTAGATTAGTGATGGCAGAAGGTTTGAAAAATGATGACAATGTTACAATACTCACTAAACAATAGTGTAATACAAAAGACAGGAAGTCTACTATATGAAAGGCATGCTGAGGTTTGAAATTTGGCGACATCAATTAGGGTCAGGAAACAATAGTGGATTAGAAACGACAAGGCGACTAAGTGTCTGGAAGTGCTAGCAATTTGAGCTGCAGAAGGTTGCAGAGGCATGACCAGAATGATCTGTATAGGTTCAGAGAATGCCCAGTGCTTGAAGTGGAGAGCATGAATATGAAAGAGAAAATCATAGGATGGTGGAAAAAGAACCTTGCACCCAGGCTTTACACACACACAAACTAACTAATAATAATAAAATAATATCCACCCAATAATAATAATCCATTGCTTTCTTTTGCTTAATAGAATCCGACCGTTTTAACGATCCGGCCATGCAAGCCGTCCGATGGATGGACATCCGACGGCGGAAATGCAAAGACCGTTGCTACTGCTGTATTGTTCAAATATTCGAAGCCGTTCTCCAAAAGAACTCCCCCTTTGTTTGTCGTTCCGATCCATCGCGCCTCATTTTATCACGATTCAATCCTGACCCATTACCGGATTACACAGATTTGGATCAATCTATATTGTTTTGCACAGTCCTGTGATATATCTCGTCGTTGAGATCACCGTTTACTCCTCTGGTCTCGACGATTGAGGTAGATCTATATTAGGGTTTCCGTTGCTCGTAGAATTTTGATTTGGAATGAATTTTATTTGCGTGTTGTGAACTTGCCCATTGGAATGATTGTGGGAAAGCTTGCTTGATCAAATTGTGAGTACATTAGAAGGGATTCTTTGAGCCAGGTTTAGTGAAAGATCAACAGGAGTATAAAATGTATTCGACCAGGGTAAGTAATGCTTGCTGAATCCAATATTTCCACACATAGTTTAATGGAAGCATACATAGTGATCGAGATATGCATTGCTGTTACAGCAACAACAGATGCTTGCAGGTAATGATGAGAATACTAAGCAACTGGAGCAGAGGGCCGCTACCAGAAAAGGTGCTTTTGCTAAGCAAATAGTTCTTTAGGGTCCTGCTTGCAAGAATGTTTGAAATTAGGGTTTCATCGTTTCTGATTTGATCTGGTCCTTGAAATTAACAGCAGCGGCAATCCATGCTGCAAAAATGGTAGCTGCTGTGCAAACAAATAGCAGACGAGCTCTTGGGGATATTGGAAATCTTGTAGGGCCTATGTCGACTCTATGCAACCCAAAAGACTCAAAGAACGAGTAGGTGTTTCAATTTACTAATTAGCATATCATAGTCTATGTTCTCTGTTAACCTTGCAAATTTCTGTAGAAACAATGCAGCAGCGAAACCTGCAGCTCAACCGGTGATTGAGAGACCAATCACAAGGTTACTAGAATATGCATTTTGCTTTACTCTGTTTTAAAGAATAATCCTGTGTGTGGCAGAGTGATATATGTGCTATATGATTTTTTTTTTTCAGGAGATTTGGGGCTCAATTGGCAAGCAATCAGAATGCTGCAAAACCTCCAATTCCGGTACATGTGGATACTTGCAGTATGTTTTAGTTCTTCGAATTGCGTTGTACTTCTATCTTATTAGAAATTTGTTACAGCCTCAGCAAGAGCCAGCAGGGCAGGCAGGTGAGGTGGTTGTGAAGATCGAGAGTAAGACTGAGGAAGCCACTTCATGGGGTGTGAAGCAAAGGCGGACAACTGCTACTGTCAAAATACAACAAGATGGAACAAACAGTGCTGCTCTTCCACCAGATTCAAGGCATGGAAACCCTGTTTTGCCACCAGGCCATCCTGCAAGGATGAAGGCTCTGCTTCAGAAGGCAGGCACCAGGGCAGCCAAGAGAAAGGAAAAGACCCTCACTGCCACTCTTACTGCCAGAAGCGAAGTATGCATTTGTCTACTGTAGCCGTCTGTCTTTGCACAAATCAAGCTTTTGTGCTGATTTTTTGTTTCTTCCCTAAAGGCTGCATGTGGAGGATTGGTGGAAACAGAGGAACCCTTGCCTAATATCGATGAAGCAGATATGGCAAACCAATTGGCTGTTGTGGACTATGTGGAGGATATCTACAGTTTCTATCGAAAAATTGAAGTGAATTTTTTAGCCCCCTGATGCTTCCTTCTGTTGGTCCTTCACTGTAGTGCAAGCCTTATGCTAGTTTCATTCTGCAGGTTTTAAGTTGTGTTTCCCCAAACTATATGTCTAATCAGAGTGATATTAACGAAAAGATGAGAGCTATTCTGGTTGACTGGCTTATTGAGGTGAGTTAGTCATTAGTTCTTTATTTCTGACGTGATCTTGCTCCTGCCATCAGAAGTGACAATGTTGTTTTCTTTTTCTAGGTTCATTTGAAGTTCAAACTTATGCCTGAGACCCTTTTTCTTACCACAAACCTGATCGATAGATACCTTTCTTTGCAAAGTGTCCCAAGGAAGTTTTTGCAGTTAGTTGGTGTAACAGCAATGCTGTTGTCTTCTAAGTATGAAGAAATTTGGGCTCCAGAGGTATGCCAGTAACTCACAGCTTTTGTAGTCAGTAAGCCTATATTATTTCTGGAGCAAATGATGATGTTTTCCTGCAGGTACAAGATTTCGTCTTCATAACGGACAGTGCATATACTCGAGACGAGATACTTGCGATGGTAAATATAGTATTCTTTCTGGTCTTGGCATATTTTGATCTGGACAAAATTGTTTCTATTTGGTTAATCTGGTTTCTGATGAGGATGTGTTTTTTAACTGTTTAATTTTTAAATTTCCTCAGGAGAAGAAAATGTTGAACACACTCAAATTCAACCTTACTGTTCCAACACCCTATGTATTCATGGTGAGGTTTCTCAAGGCAGCAGGATCTGATCGAAAGGTAAGTTTAGTGGTAGATTCTCTGAGAAAATTTATAGATCCTGTGTGTCGAGCTCTTCAGAGTTTCAAACTTGTTATGAATACCGTTACAGATGGAAATGTTGGCTTTCTTTCTGGTAGAGCTGTGCCTCACTGAGTACAGCATGGTCAAGTTCCCTCCCTCGTTGCTTGCAGCATCAGCTGTTTATACAGCTCAATCCACACTGAAGAAGGACCCGCTTTGGACTCCTCTTTTGCGCAGGCATTCAGGCTATGCTGAGGAACAACTCAGGTACAGATTTCATTCAAAATCAAAGAATTTCATTACAAGATGCAGGGCTGTGTTCTTTTATCTCATTGAACGAATATTGCAGAGAGTGTTCTAGCATGATGGTTGGTCTCCATAGAAGAGCTGGAGATCCAGAGAAAAACAACAAGCTTATGGTGGTCCACAAGAAGTACTCCAGCTCCAAATTTGAATCTGCTGCTGCCTTGAGCCCTGCCAAGCTACCTCACGAGGAATGTTAACATCGCTAAACGTTCTTCATTATTAAACAGTTGAAAATCTGATATGCCCATTCTTACCTGTAGAATGGTGGCTCCTAGTATGTAAATGCTACAGTTAAGATTTATCCCGCAGAAATTTGCTGCTCGCCTCTGGTTATTAAGGTATTTATGACGTGAGATATGAAGAACTTTTCATATCCTTTTTTGTCTTATCTTAAAACAGTGTTTTGCACTTTTATAAGATTACTTCGTTATTAAATCCTAGCAGAATTAGCATCATAATCTTTCTAGTCTTAAAGTTTTGCTTCGACCATAGCGTTATAACTCAGTTTTTTGGCATCATAATCTTACTAGTTCATCCTCACAAAGCAGACCAGATTGACTGACCAAAGTCCTTTACGAGATGTCCATTCTAGCTTTAAGTATAAAGAGAGGTGCCTCTTGTTATCTTAGAAGGTATTTTTTATTCTTTTTAATAATGGAAGGGCCCCTTTCATATCTCCTTTTAGAATCCATCTATAGGCATGTGATTTGTATGACAAACAAAATGAATCATAGGGAGGTTTTTGCTTTTTATGCACAGCCTATTCAATATGATAAAGCAATGCAAACGGGCAATTCTTGGCGCACACCCTTGGTAAGCCACCTACGTATTTTGAATTAGGAACAAGATGATGATTTTTACCTTGACTAATTACCATTAGCATGTTTTGAATGAAAGCACAAAGTGTGAAAAATAGTTTGGTACAAACATTACATGTCAAATATTCTAATTGGTTTCAATAGCCTTTTCACAAATATAAAATATTCCAAAATCTTATAGGCCCTTGGATGGCCCCTAATGGTTGGATATATATAGATCTTGATGTACACATGGCAAGGATTGTTCGAAGCTCGAGGCCATCTGATAGAGCATCTGAGAGCCTGGACGGCATGAATCTAGATGAGAGGCCCCCCAACCAACCCAATGTGGCCTTTATTGTCTTTGGGGGATGAGTTGTTTGATCGACCTTTACCCTCGCATGTATCGTAATGTTAGATCTCGTGCGTGTAATGACAACAAGCAGTATTTTTATTGTGGTGCACATCTTGGTCTGGGTCATGTTGAAGAAGTCCTGCCAAAACGCACTCATGAACTCTGGGTGCTTATCAGAGATGATTTGCCTCGATATTCCATGCAGCTTGAAGGCCTCCTTTGTGAAAAGCAAGGCGATGTCTAAGGCGGTGTCAGTGGTGCAACAAGGCAAGAAACATGCCATCTTCGACAATTTGTTGACATCTACCATTAAGGCATCATTATGAAGTCTGTGCCAATTACCTCCTATTTGGCATTTGGAACTGCCAAAGGTTTTAGTGCTTAGCTATTCGGAGTTGTTCTGCCTTCGTCTGCTGATATAGTTGGCACTCCCATATATACCTTGCTATCTGCTTGCTTCTTCATGCCTAGCCAATAATAGCTACTTCTAATCATGAAGTGGATTCTTATGAATCCCGCATGGCCGACAATTGGGCTATTATGTATACCATGGAGGATCAACTTCCTTACTCTTGATGCCTCCAGTACACGTGGTTATTGTGATAAAAAAGATTACCTTCCTCTTTAAAATGTTTGAAGGTCTTTCTTTTCTTATCCATTCTTGCTTTGTTGGAGAGGCTCGCCCATACTTCCTGGATGCCATTGTCCATTGGCAAGGTTTTTTCTTTAATCTTCTTGATAAACTCACTGTTGAGTGTTGATATGGCATTGCCGTATATCCAAGTTGTACAATGCAAGAAACATGCCATCTTCGACAATTTGTCGACATCTACCATTAAGGCATCATTATGAAGTCTGTGCCAATTACCTCCTATTTGGCATTTGGAGCTGCCAAAGGTTTTAGTGCTCTAGGCATTCGGAGTTGTTCTGACTTCGTCTGCTGATATCATGCCTAGCCAATAATAGCTGCTTCTAATCATGAAGTGGATTCTTACGAATCCCGCATGGCCGACAATTGGGCTATTATGTATGCCATGGAGGATCAACTTTCTTACTCTTGATGCCTCCAGTACACGTGATTATTGTGATAAAAAAGATTACCTTCCTCTTTAAAATGTTTGAAGGTCTTTCTTTTCTTATCCGTTCTTGCTTTGTTGGAGAGACTCGCCCATACTTTCTGGATGCCATTGTCCATTGGCAAGGTTTTTTCTTTAATCTTCTTGATAAACTCACTGTTGAGTGTTGATATGGCATTGTCATATATCCTTGAGAGTGCAACCGCAACCACAATGAGTTTATTTAGTCTGTATATTATCTCAGAGTCATACTCCTCTAAGAACTCCATGTCATGAACATAGATTAGTCCCTAAGTCATATGTTACATACATATGTTGGTCCCTAGGTACCATTAAACCTAAGGATTAGAGGTTTAAGGGACAAGTAGCATAAGGAGGTGCCAAGAGTCCATATGCATGTATGCATACACGCATGCCACAAGAGTGGGTACCCTATATAAGAGATCATGGATCTCAAGGGAGGGGCATGGAGAATCGTCCTGGGAACCATTAGGGAACTGCACGATGTTGCAGTATTGATTCAGGGGATCAGGGCAAGTCTGGCGTGGGGAGTCCAAGGGACTCGAGGAGTGGGGAACCCAGGGGGTTCATGGTAGCCAAACTAGGCCTCTTCCATGGGGTTGTAACATTGGTATCAGAGCCTAAGTCTGATGCTGGGTTCGAGGTTGCGCAACAGTTAAGAGAGCAGAACAGAGAGAGTTCTTGAGATCAATTTCAGAGAGAAAACTTGGCCTCTTCCATAGGGTTGTAATATTGGTATCAGAGTCTAAGTTTGATGTTGGGTTCGAAGCTGCGCAACAGTTAGAGAGCAGAACAGAGAGAGTTCTTAAGAGCAATTTCTAGAGCATCCACGAAGCACAAAGGTTTGGCTTTAGAAACGTTCTTCAGGCTCCTAGGGACCTGAAAAGCCAATATGAAATCGCTGTAGCAGTTTCTGGACAAGTAGGGCTTGCTAAATCATGTTTGGGACCTGGAAAAACGGATTTTGCAAAACAGCCCGGTTTGAGCTGAAAATTTACGAGCAGGAGCGTTTTGGGGCCGAAATGCTTGCCAAATTTTGTGGTAATCGGAGTACCAAGCAGCCTAGAGTGATTGATTCTGGCTGGCCCAGAATCACGATTTCGTGATTCTGATATTTAATTCTGTGATTTTTTTTTTTTTTTTTTTTTTTTTGTAACCAAGACTCATATATCAGCCCATTAAACAAATAAGGGATTCTGTTTCCCATTATCAACCATTAAAATTTAATGGGGGGTTTTAATGGTTTATTACTTAGCTTAGTTAATGTTTATTATTAATGATTTTACTATTTGAACTAGTAATTAACAAGGGTCAAGGGCACTTGTTGGCAGTACCAGCTACTGCATTCTTGCAAATTGGGTTTGCTGAAAGAAAAATAGGTTGTAAATTCTAGCACTCCAGAAGTGTGAGGTGGTTTCGTCACGAGGAGCTGGGGCCTCAGTAGTGGAACGTGCACTCCAGGAGTGTGAGGTGGTTTCGTCACGAGGAGCTGGGGGCTCGGTAGTGGAACGTAGACGAACCGCATGGAGAAGGGCAAGGCCTTTAAAAATATATTAATATTATGATGGATATTACTATACCCTTTTGGATATGATAGGTTCGGCTAGGGCAACTGAGTGATGCAGTCGAGCTTGTGAGACTCGAGGTAACCGGTTGGTATCTTTAACTAATCCAGACATGATTATTGCAATTTCGAAAGCCAGGCTTTCGTTAAAAATCTAGGAGTCCTGAACAATTTTGGACATTTTCGTGGCTAGTAAAACGTCATCAGCTAGTTCCTATGCCTTTTAGGACTTTGGGGTCCTCGCACGCTACGGGTGGCATAAATCATGCCATTTTTAGCCCTAAATAATAGCGCTAATTAGGGGGTTTAACTGAATTTTTAAATTTTATTTTAGCACTAAATCCCGCCCATGGGATTCTAAACCGTCGAAGCTTTCCCCATGTCCTTCTTTCTTGGAGTTTCTTGGATCGGATTCAGAAACATAGCTGCTCCCCATCGAGATCCCCGTACTCTGCTTGGTTAACTGGCCGGATCAAATTGTTTGTGGATCATCTTGCTCCAAAGCAGTAATTATCGAAATCCGTTATTTGTATGATTCTAAACAATTGCCAGTCATTAGATTCAACAAAATCCCCAATCGAGATCCCATTTCCCTGCTTGGTTAATCGGCGAGTAAATTGTCGTGGATCGCGCTACTTCCACAAAGAGTAATTATCGAATTCGGTTATTTGTACCATTCTAAACAATCGATTGCCAGACAATCGAGATCCCATTACCCTGCTTGGTAAAGAGCTCGGATCAAATTGCTCATCTGAACAATTTTCCAGACTCAAGAAAAGTTGTTTTAGTGGTAAGCATCTAATCTTTGTTGACAAATCTTTGGGAATGGTAAATAATGTGGAAATGGTTTCATTCTATTATATTTCATGCTTCTATATTGAAGACAAAGGTTAATGTAGCAGGTGTGGAGGATTGCATTCCAGGTATGGAGAATTTTTTGGGCTTGGTTTAGCGTGACATGCTAAGCATTTGCTATTTTGCAGACAGTAGGCCCAAGGTAATTGGTGTTCATGACAATTAATAATTATTTGGAAAAAGTAGCAGTTCATTGCTAAGCTCTTAGAGTTAGTACTATTCAGGATACTTAGTGCTATGATTTGGATTAGTTTAGTTTTTTGCAGACACAATGAAGAACTTCCAGTGATATATAATTTCAAAGCTCGTGCAGGGATAGAATGGCAACAAAGAAAACTCAACCTAAAGTGACTATAGACGAAGAGGAAGCAAGGAGGATGTTTGATACATCTGTGTTGCCTTCTGAGGGCATGACCTCTTCAGATGTAAGAAAGGCACATGTGGCTGAAGATGAGATAAGAAAAATATTTGGCTGTGTAAAACTGGTGGGTACCAAGCAAATTTATAAGTCTAGTCGAATGAATCCACTATTTGTGGATCAGTTTATGAACATCTATAGAAGATATTACCAAAGAACTGATGTTTGTGTTGGAGAGATTGGGAAGTTTTTTGCACGGGCATTCACTTTGCATGTGAGAGGACAAAAGATTAACTGGCAAGTCATTTGTGGTTAAAACGAAGAAAAGTGTTACAGCTAAGGTTGAGAAAGAAGATGAGTATGAGTCCTTATTTCCTCATACAAACGTTGTTGGTTGTGTAGTGGACTATTCTGTCATCAACTTGATTGCTGAGTTAGATAAGCAGAAGGATGACTTGAATGTTACAGTTAAAAGTGCAGCCAATGAAATGAAGGAAAAAGGGAAGTTGTGGAAGAAGTGCAGTTATGAGGTGGATGCTGCAAAACAGCAAATTGAAGCAGCAAAGGCCATGTGTGAGTACTCCAGTGTCATTACATTCTTGTCTTCAATGCTGGTTTCCAAGGAAAAGGAACTTTTGGAGGCGACAACAGCATACAAGAGTATGGAGGAAATTCACAAAGGGGTAATTGCTAATGACCTTTGCAATTACATAGTGCTCAATAATTTTTCTTTTTGCTTCATCATTCTTTTTATTTTTAAACAGGCAGAAGACGAAGAACATAGACTCCAACCAAGGCTGGAGAAGTTGAAAGAAATAGCTTCATCTCTAAATAAGATGTCTGGACTGTACTCAACCTTCAATCTTTGGAACATCCAAAATTGCAAGGGCAGAAGTTTGTGAAAGGGGATGAGGTCATAGAAGGGACATACTATGAGAAGTTGGTGAATTGTAAATCCAGCTACAAGTTTTGTAGAGGAAATAAAGCAATTGTTTATGCCACTCAAGTTGCAAAGAACAAAGTCAGGTTGGTTCAAGCAAAGCACGTTGTTAAGCGGGGAGTGGTTTACACTCTAAGTGCCAAAGAAGAACAAGATATTCTGGAGAGGCTTCCCACGTTGTTGGAATAGTTTGTGTAAAGGGTACTGTATAGGTACTTTTATGAATATAAAGAAGTTTCTGTATTTTGCATTCCCTTTTTTTATGCTTCAGTTACAGAATTTTGTACTTGAATGTTGAATGAATTCCAAGGTAAAACAGAATTAGAAAAAGACACAAGGCACAAATTTACACAAGGCACAAGGTATAACAAAACCACAAATTTATAGAAAGGCACAAGGCCATCATCCACATTAAAGAAGGCACTAAGGCCTGGATTACAGAAGGCACAAGGCCTGGATTACAGTCGGCACAAGGCCATTACAATTAAAGGCACTAAGGCCTGGATTAAACAAAAGACACAAGGCCTGGATTAAACTGAAGGCATAATAAAAAGGTATTACAAAACCAATTGATTAAAATAGAAAACAATACCAGAATACTTCAGAAAGGCACAAGGCCATCATATATTACAAAAGGCACTAAGGCCTGTGTTATATGGGTCGGCACAGCCATTACATTTCAAAGGCACTAAGGCCTGTTTCACAGAAGGGCGAGATCAAAGAAAGGCACTAAGGCCATTACAAAGAAAGGCACTAAGGCCTATAGCATCTGTTTTTAAAAAAAAATACAAAGGCACAAAAGGCCTGTTTCTGAACTTGATCAAAAAAAAAAAAAAACCAAAAGGTGGCTTCCTGAGCTGCCGGGACTTCAAGCTTCATCTGTAAGAAAAGTTCAGAAAGTTAGAAAGCCTGTAATAAAAGAAAGCAAAAATTGAAATTGCATGCTACTTACTCTCTAGCCAATTTTGAAATTCCAAAAATATTTCTCCTTCTTCTTCGTCCGGGTCTTCTTCTTCGCTGGTCTCATGTTCGCTCTAGTTATTATCTTCTGAATCAGTCTCCTCCTCTGAAGAATCCATGTCAGAAGAATCGAAATTGGAGGAATCCACCTCTTCTGAAAGCTCAGGAAGAGAGTCTTCAGAGCTTTCAGAAGAGGAGCTGCTGTACTCATTGGGGGCTCTCAAAAGAATTGGCGACAGAATTGGTTTCAACATTGGGCTCCTGCAAAGGAATTGTCCAAGATCCTATGCCATAACTGGCGAGGACTTGTGCCAGAGGTAAGGAAAGCAAGGCCCGGCGCTTGGAAGGGCCAGGGGAAGGGGAAGCAGAGCGGGAAGGAGTGCGGCAGCGCTTCGGCATTCTGTTTGGGAGAATTGGACGATGCTTCTCCCTCACGACCATAGCCTATAGTGAAATTAATTTCGTAGGCTACGATTTTAGGATTTCGTACCATTAGTATCTTAATCGTAATGATTTAGTAGGATACGAATAATTACCTCGAAATGACCATAATTTTATTTTCTAAAACATTAAAAAAAAATATCTATCCTGAAATGGCCATTCTTTTTTGGACACCAATCATCTTATGGTGGCTTGGCACTTGTTTAGTAATTGTAATTATAACTAGTTAGTGTAAATTGCTTGTTGACTTCAAAATTGTTGACTTACGCTTCACCAAACATGTTGGTCAATGAAAGTCAAACATGTAACAAAGGGGGTGATTCACACTTGTTGACTTGAAAATTGTTGTCTTACACAATATGCCTTAACATAATGCATAGAATAGCATAGGTCAAAATTGTTGACTTATGCTTTACCAAATGCTTGGGGGTGATTCACACTTGTTGACTTGAAAATTGTTGACTCACGCTTTACCAAACACAATATGCATAGGTACACAATATGCCTTAACATAATCCATTCATTTGGCATTTGTTGATTTGGCAATTGTTGATTTGGTAACATGTGGAACATTGAATGCATGTGGGATATTTGAGCCCATTACTAAAAAAAAGGGTGGACGAGGATTACATTTTGAAAGGTCAATGACACTCTGGCCTGTAACTGAAGACTACAAGCCAGCGAGTCATAGCCCTTTCATCATCTCTAATCTCTATCCACACTCTTCAATGAAGCAGCAAAAAACTATTTATATATGCGCACGAATTTTGTGATGTATGCATGTGGGATATTGCTAACTTTGTATTAGGTTTGTGCTAATTTTGGGGTTGCTGTTTTGGCGATATTTTGTGGCCAAAGCATGCGGGATATTTGAGCCCATTATAACGGGAACTGTATATTAGAGAATTATAAAGTTCTTTAAACGTTTGTGGTGTTGATAAACACCAAATTACAATAAAAAAGGGATCTAATATTAAAAAAACATACAACAGTTTAGGACAAGTCCATGATTTTTAGTATCTCCAACACTTTTGTGCTTTTCTCATCATACTGATTTCGAAAATGCACAGACCTCTGTACATAAACAATTACGTTCACTTCTGTTATTAGCTTCTCCAAGTAAGGTACCATAGTCTTCAACAGGTAATCACCGTCATTTATGTCAGGCACGAAGGACCTTGGTGTGATGCAGGAATCTGCATTATTCTTAAAATTCACGTACCTGTAAGGATCAATCAGCAAAGTTGTCTTCATGCTAAATTCTGGATATTTCTCATAAACTTTTGTGAGTTTTTTGATGTAGCAAGAAGGTCCTCCTTTCATTTTCAAAGGATGCACCATCCATTTGAAAAGAAACTTATCCACTAAGGACTGAGGAATGAAAGACCTCAGGCAGCTAATCACTGAGTGATTGGAAGACCATATACCAACAGCAAAATGTTCGGTGACGAAATGCATGAACCACAATGCCCCTGGCCTAACAGCAAGAACCTCTTTTCTTGATGGAAGAAGTTGGACACCTTCCACCACATCAGGTACTGCTTTAGCCTTTTTGAAAACCTTGTACAGGAAATCCTCTGGCTCAATAACCGAAAGCTTCTTGCCAACAACACTAGCACTGTGCAATGACAACTATTAGAGAAATTATATCAGTACAACAGGCAGAAAGGAACACACTAGAATCACCTTAGTTTCTTAGTTATTGATTTGGATGGAGCTCGTTTGCTGGAGGAAACCTGCTTGGAATTATTCTTAGAAGGAGATTCTCCAACTGATGCCAAATCAGTTTCTTCCTCTGTGATTGTCTTCTCCACAATATCAGCACGTTTGTCCAAATTGGAAACATAATCATCTACCTTCTTCATCTATTACTTGCACAGCATTGTCTTCAATTCTGTTAGAAATGTCAACTATAGAGTTTGAAGTATCCAAACTTGAGCCTGCATCATTCAAATTATCAAACTAAATAAGTACTTATAGAAGAAAAATCCAAAGTAGTTATACTTCACAAGAATAACTTACTTTTCAGTCTTTTACAACTATTACTTTGTTCAGCATTGTCTCTCTTCAAGTTTGGGCTTGTGGAAGATAATAAAATACAATCTTCAATGGATTGCATAATTATATCAGGCTCCTCCAAGTCAGCAGGTGTGGTTAATGATGGATCTTGAGTGCATTCAATGGACTGCACTGCACTATAATTGGGAGCAGATTCCAGTGCAGATCTACATGGAAGTCCAATGGACCTGAACCAATTATGAGGCATCTGGCTCTCACAAGAGGGACAAGTTGATCTTTTTGAGAAACATATGTAAGCGCAAATTGGATGAAAACTGTGTATGCAATGTGCAACAACGACACAAAGTCTTCTAACACCAAGTACTTAGCTTTGGTACATAGGATAAGGTAGAATTTCACATTCTCGTGATTGTTATTTGGAGCCACCACTGCAAAGACATCACCTATAGATACTTGCATGCTACATAAGTCAGCGCTGCCAATATATGCTTCTTCTCCTTCATCATGTACTTCTTCTTCAATAATAGCTTTGATGGGCTGTACCACAACTAGTTCAAACTTCTTAGTATATGATACATTGGGGCAAGATTCCCAATTCAAATCTAAACAATATGTGCAAAAGCAAGAGAGGTTTCTGACCTGTAAATGTGTCATGTGATTTGAACACCCATGGAAACAATGAAGGTTTCTAGATCCTTCAATAAGACGTGCTTCCCACTGAGTTTTTCTGTCAACTTGTCCTATTTCAACCTCCCAAAAAGTTCTACTTACAGTTTGAATCTTCTTTTTATATGTTGTGGGTGCTGTTGTTGACATGTACTGCTTTAGCCATTCCACCACCTCGTGTGCATTGGTCATCTTGCTGCCCTTCAACTGTGCTGCTCTCAAAGCCCTCTTTATTACTGCTCCTGCACCATCATGTTCTCCCTTCCCATGGCCAAAGCACCAAAAGTTCCACATCATGTCTAAACCTGTTAAAGATTTGAATCTAGCATCAAAGTAAAATGATTTTTTACCTTTGAATTGTGAGGCTGCACCATCTGAGAAGACATAATGCTTCTTCAAAGTGATTTTCTTGCATCCAATGATTGTGTAAAAGAAAGCAATGCTGCACAAACAAAGAATCATATTTTCTGTCATCAGGTATATAAAAATGTTCTTCCTTGATCATTTAGGCAACGCCTTGTGTTCTAGTGAAGTTTGCCTAGGAACACCACCATACAATAATTAGGAAGGAGTCGAAACTCTTATAAGCACGGCTTAGAGAGTAGTCAAAACTCCTCAGTATGTCATCCAAGCTGAGTATTAGATAAGTTCTAAACTGGATGCATATAGCTCTCAAATTCACTTCCAAAAAAAAAAAAAAAAAAAAGAGGGGCTTGTTTGATTAGCTAACTTTCTAAAGGGGAAGGAAAAGGATTTCCGAGCCTCGTGAAAGAATAAGCAAGATCGAATGCAATAGCATTATCAAGTTACCACATGGTGGTCTGGGTTGTGTTGATGAAGGTAATATGCTTATTGCAAACTTCCCTAAAAAAAGGGGTCGCAAATTGGAATGTGAATGTGGGAATCCAAATGTGGTGATTAAAGGGTTCACCTAATATGGATATGTAGGTTGTCAGACTTAGAAAGAAAATTTTCCTAGAGGAATGGCGTTAAGCTGACAAGGCCAGGCGTGCCATGGAATAGTTAGAAAGCCCATGCAGAGTCTGAACCACCACTACTTGTTATCATAGTAGTATACATATATGTAAGGATTCTTGATAATGCTTGTAACAAGAGAATCAACTCTAGAAGTTGTGATAGAGAATTCAATTGGAATTCAGGATTAGCCATAATTGGTGTATTGGCTATTTATGGGGCAAGCCTCCAGAAATGCAAGAACTAACCTGAGGTTAATGTTGCGAAAGACCTGAAGAAAGATCAGAGTGTGGGTTAAGTGGTACGATTTCAGAAGCTTGCTTCTAATTAGATCCATGGTATTATCACTATATTGCTTATAAGAAGCGGAGTCTTCTGTAGCATGATATTCACATGGGATCAAGAATATTGAATTCACATGGGTTAGTGGATTCATCTGACTAGTATCAGGTACTTAGTTGCACTAAGTGTGAACTAAGGTACAAACTGGGCCTCTATTCTATTCCAAAGAGTTGGTAGATACGTCATAAAGAACCTGGGGTTCTTGCGGAAAAATAGACGCAAGGTTCCAACTGGGTATTAGAATACTAGTGGCAAGGTAAGAACATTGAGACCATTAGTTGAAGATGTCCCGATATGCTGGACTCCGGAAGGGTCAATGAAGACAGCATATGAGTCGAGTTAAGGTTCCAACTGGGTATTAGAATACTAGTGGCAAGGTAAGAACATTGAGACCATTAGTTGAAGATGTCTCGATATGATGGACTCAGGAAGGGTCAATGAAGACAAAGTTAGAACTTGTGAATGGATTAGGAGTGCACCCTGTTCCGCATAAATCTACTCAAAAAAGCAATATTGTCCAAGGATAGTGACAATACTCCTAGCCCTTAGCTCTAAGGTAACTCCTAAGGCGATTCTAGACACTCGCATTTGGAGGCTACGCAATCGAGATATTGCAGAGTACTTGATCTTGTGGCGAGATCAATCACTCCCCGAGGCCACATGGGAGAGTGAAGAGTACGTGCAGCCAAACCCTCACCTGACTGGGACCTGACTTAAAATACGTGGAGGCCACGGAAGGATTAGTGGAGTCAATATGAGGTCAGTTACCTAAAAGTAAAGAATTAAAAGCATGCATACGCGTGGCGGCATGCCACAAGAGTGGGTACCCTATATAAGAGATCATGGATCTCAAGAAAAGGGCATGAAGAATCGTTCTGGGAACCATTAGGGAACTGCACGATGTTGCAATATTGATCCAGGGATCAAGACAAGTCTGGCGTGGGGAGTCCAAGGGACTCGAGGAGTGAGGAACCCAGGGAGTTCATGGTAGCCAAACTTGGCCCCTTCCATTCTGTATTGTCATATTCTCATCGGTTTGGTGCCATACATTGATCTCATGTTATTTTCAAAACATAAAAGCAAATTTAATTCATCATGAGTTCACAACGTTTGAAAAGAATACTGGATATGAATTTCTACGAAATATAAATGCAATTCCTATTCATAATGTTTAGCTCACAACATCTGAAAAGAGCACTAGACATGAAATGTTTATGGAGAAGTTTATGACAAACGAACTAATAAAAATGTTTGGTTACATACCATCGATTTCAATCCTCTCTATCAGTACTAGAGGTCCCATCTTTACTTCCAGTGCTAGGTCCATCGCTTGAACTTTCGTTGCTTATCCAACTACATAGGAAAAAAATAAGTTACATGACTACAATATTAAAAAGTTATAAACATGTACAACAACTTAAATAAAAAACCCGCATGCACAACCTCTTCATTCTCCTCACATGGTACTTGATCTTCAATAGTTTTTCCCTTGATATCTACTGTTGAGACAATGCCCTTACCTACATAATCCTGTGCCATGTGCTACAAGATAGTTAAATAAAGGAGTTAACACCAACTGATATTCATATATGTATATTTTAATTATGATTCTTGAAATTGCAATTGTACCTTTGTTTCTGGAGATACACATCCTTCATCACTCTCGTGTTGGATCCATTTCTTCCATCCTCCAACTTCCGTAATCTCAGAAGTGACTTTCTCACTAGCATAACCTCTGAAGTAGGCATACTAAATATTGCAAATATGCGGAAGTTATTATTTAAAAAACTTGATTCTAAACAAATAAGATATGGTACTTACACAATTGGATATGATTGATCTATCCTCACTCGAACCAGTGCATAGTTTTTTCTTCCTTTGAGATGCCGCCAACTTCTTCGTGGGATGTTCCAGCTTCGCCAATTCTAGAAATTTTTTCCAGTTTGCTTTTTTAACAGACGAAGGTTTGGATGTCAAACCTTTCCGCGCCTTCCGCCTTAGGTAAGCCCTAACAATATATTCGAAGAAAATTAAAACCCTAGATAAAACTAATAAAAAGAATTTTGAAGTGTTATGTGTCTAACCTGTGATGATTCCATCTACATCCAAGTTGTTTTAGGACATCCTTCTCATTGAAATCAGCACCGAATTGATTCTTCAAATCATTAATCACATCTTGCTTCTGGCGCAACTTGACCTGTCGCCAGTTTAGATGTATCTCATTGCAGTGATCCAACATGTAACTTGTTGCAATATCCATAAACTCTTTTCCATGAGCATCAGGGTGAATCTTTCTACTCGCAGAAACACACACTTACAACGTAATATAGAAAACATTATATTAATCAACGAGATAAGAATGAACACTCGAAAGAATTTACAAATTGATCTACAATATACCTCAGCGTCCCCCAACTTCTAAAAGCTCATCACGAGAGTTTCTCGATGCCATTGATTCACTACCTTCTAAAAGTAAATTCTCACGTCCGTTGGAAGTGCCACTTCCAACGGAAGACCACCTCCTTCTCTTGGATTTCTTCGATGATGATGCACCTCCATCTGATAGTTCATGTGTCACGACATCGTTTTATATGTCCGTTAATATTAACAAGATCTTTGGTAGCATCTTAGCCGAAACATCTTTCTCCTTCCCCTTTTCAGTGTCCTTTCCATTAGCCATCTTGCATAGTACATACGACAACACCAACATTAAAATATACATAAACTTAACTTAAACCCTAACAATGTTATGGTACATAAATTCTCAATGATAGACATGAATTTGCCTAGATAAATATGTTAATTTTTAAACTCCAACCTTTGCATTAATGCTTAAATTGAAAATACAATACACGTTCAAAATCTAGCCAGAGATCAGGATCACTAAGATCTCTCCTCCATTTCTTTGTCCAACAATCTAAGTACCTTCCTTTATCCAATACATTGGTCAACTGATGCACTGGACGCCACCATTCTACCCGCACATGGTTGAAGTTAATATTACCTTCTTCTCTGCAAATATCAGAGATGGTGTACCCCAACCACACTGGATAGGTCTCTATATCTGTTGGCTTTACTACCACAAATTGGTGGCACTTCAAGTCAGTGGAAGGTTCATAAGCTTCCATGCCTAGAAACTTTGGCCTATTGTTTTAAGACCAACATAGTGTTTGTCAGAAGGAGGAGGAGCATAATGCTTACGAATGCTACTAATAGTGTCATTAACATCCTCAACACCTGCTAAAGTCTTCCACCTAGTTTTAGACAACCACTCATCTTTCAATTTATCTGAGGATGTGTCTACCTCCCCCAACAGGTTAATCGCCTTCTTCCAGTAAGTTACCAAAGCAGAGTTGGTATCATCGGGGTTGGTTTGTCAATGCTTTATATAGTCCTGGATTCCTTCCTTAGTCAATCCCAATTGCTTCACTTCTCTAGTAGGTTTTAGAGCTTTTTGTTGACCTGAAGGTATCATACCCTGGTCATTCTCATCTCTACGCAATATTTCCTCCCCTCCTCTCAACTCCTCCTTTGAAGGTCTCATCTTCCATTGAAAGATTGAAATCTCATTTCTCACCCAAAAAGTGAATTGCAGAGGCCTAGAATGACCTTCAAGATCCAATGCATAACCATCCACAAAGCTTCCAATCAGACACTTCTTCTATGAGAGAACCTATAGGTTTGGAGTAGTGCATTCATGCAAGATTTCCATTAGCCTAGGAAAGTTGTTCATTGTCTGTTGCTTTAGTATACAACTATATTTGCTAAATAACGTATCCACATCCTCATGGATATGCCCGGGCATCAAAAACTCCAAATTAATTCTTTCAAATATCCCCACAACTATTAAGTAGGATAGGAAAGAAACATCAACACAATTATCAAGTTGCAAGAGGAACCTTCTAGGTAGATCTTGAGCTCTAGCACGTGAAATTGAGGCTCCAAACATGTTCACTAGACTCATGCTTCTTAAAACTTGCCTTGCTAAACTTTTCAATCTTGTTAGGGTTTCCATCTAACAATGCACTATGTAGTGCCTGGCTAGCTATAAAATCCTGAAGGTGACTATTATATCCATTTTCGTAGTTTCTCAAACACCTCATGATACTCCCAATATGAACATTTGGACCCTCACTCCACAACTTCAAACTGAAATGCCCATAGTAGGTTTGAGTATGCCCATGCAAGATTGCCCCGGTCATTGAGATCTGCAAAGGGTATGATCTTCCCATGACTTTGCTATGTACTCGAATTGTGGAAGACAAGTCTTTTGCTGGTCCATCTTGTCATGTATAATATAAAATAGTTATTAGGTTCCAATGCAGATAAGGTCCTCCAGATCCAATAACATGATCTTCATGATAGTTGATCAGTCATATGGTCCTTTCCCTTATCCTAGCCCTTTGACTTGGTTGCACAGTCTTACCAAGAGTCTCCTTCAACTTAGCACAAATTGCACTTTGCAAAGTTGTTTGAAGTATTGAAATGCTTCTTCCATAGCCTACTAAAGCTAGGTTGGGATATTGGAAGAATTTCCAATTCTCGAAGTAGGGAATTCACTTCCTCCAAAATACTCTTTTGAGTACAATGTGATGGTAACCGTTTCTCAACAATTGCTCTTCCCTTTTCATCGCTTCTGCTTTTGTGTGGCATATACTGTGCATTAAAGTCAATATATTTTTCAAATATCTCCCTGGCAACCAAGATCCTAGCGGTTGGTCTCAACAAACCATTATTCCCATGCCAATTATGCCATGAAGAAGTTGGAATTGCATGGATATCCTGCCACATTTTTTTACATATCCATTTGCCTAGCAAAGGATATCTTTTTCTGTTTGGATTTCTTTCATCCTGAAGTACATGCTCAAAATTGTGTACATCTAGGTCCTCCTTTCATCAACAGTATATTCTTGAAAAGTGGCTCTTGCTTCCACCAAT
This sequence comes from Isoetes taiwanensis, assembly GCA_021234155.1. Taxonomy (NCBI): domain Eukaryota; kingdom Viridiplantae; phylum Streptophyta; class Lycopodiopsida; order Isoetales; family Isoetaceae; genus Isoetes; species Isoetes taiwanensis. The sequence goes on along the minus strand of JAJEKV010000015.1, from coordinate 3,136,871 downwards.
TGTTCTATTATAAAGAATTGCATAGAACCACTCCAACAACAATCTGAACCCCTAACATTCACCATAGTCTCACGTTTAGTGTCACTAATCAACTTGGCTCTCTTGGTAGGATAATGTCTGACAACTGATACTTCGAGAATATCCATGTATGTCCAAACGAGTGTACCTTATATTATAAGGACACCAAGGATATGGTTCGTTGTCCTAAATCTAACGAGTCGAGGTACCGTAAAGATGTCCAAGGCTCAACCTTTCCATGCAAGGTATTGCGGTATTTTTCTATAATTCCTAGACTTAAACATATGTTTAGGACAAAGGAGATTGCTGCCTTGATGGGTTGGCATGTAAATAACTATAGTTGTGATGGAGTTATGTGCATTTCCGCTGATTCGGAGGCATGGAGATTTATAAATAACAGATGGCCCAAATTTCAAAATGAACCAAGACATATTCACTTTGATCTCGTAACAGATGGTTTCAATCCTTTTTTGCAACGGACAGCCTCGTGGTCCACATGGCCAGTGATGCTTGTAAACTACAACATCCCTCCACATGAGTCCGTCAAACGGGGTCATATCATCTTGAGAATGATAATTCCAGGTTTGTACAATTCATTTGGTCCTATTAGGAATACTTTTTTTTTTTAATATAATGTAGTGGGAATCTTTAATCATGCTGAGTCTTGATGTTGCAGGCCCTTCACAACCTAAAAATTTTGATGTATATCTATCACCCTTACTTGACGACTTGAAAACTCTATGGAGTGGTGTTCCCATGGTAGATATCTCTAAGAGAATATCTAGGGAGCAAAGATTTACACTGAAAGCTATATTAATGTGGACAATGCATGACTATCCTGGTCTTAGCATATGTAACGGTATCTTCTTGTTCTTTTTATTTATTTTGAGGGCATTTTTTATACGAAAATTGCATCGATAATACAAATTGTTTTTATATCTATAGGTCTACAAACTAAGGTCAATATGCTTGCGTACATTGTGGTGACCAAATCACATCAAGATACTCTGGTTCTCCCCTTTTGTTTAGGTTTAGGATACCCACTACTAATAGATCAGGATCAAGACAATCATTATCCTCAACAATCTCTGGCTCTGGAAAAAGGTGCTCCACAAATTGAACACTAGTTATAGGCCATGCCATGATGCAAGGAACCTCTAATTGCTTGACACAACCAAAACATTCCTTGTCACCCCAACCCTTACCTTTTCAGTTGTCTTCCAACTTAGAAATTGCAATACCAAGATTGTCCTCCCCTAGCCTTTCATCATTAACAACTTGACCAGGATCTGCTAGTACAATGACTCCTTGGCTTATTATTTCCTTGTTGCACTAGTGCATGATTCCCACCTTCTTGTTCCTCCGTTGCACCCTACTATAGAAGACTATTTGTTTTTCTTCAACATTTTCGGTAGGAGGCGCTTCCTTAGTGACGTTTATCAATATTTTGCACATCATCTTGAGTTGGAGAGGCACCATTGACCTAGATAAATTGCACCCTTTTTAGTCAATGAGTAGGAAATAATTCAATACCATAAGAAAAATGAATATATAAAGGTAAATCAAAATATTCAAAAAGCAAGAAATTCCTTGGAAATAGGTTTAATTTAATAATAACAATGGATATAAACGATATTATTTAAAACAAGAAATTTCATGGCAATAATCCTAATTTAATAAAGCGTGTCAAAAACTTCTAATAACGAGCTTAAAGAACAAGGAAATGACCTCTAAAATATATCCAAATTTTAATTATCGAAAATTTAGCCGTGAAAATATAAGGAAAAGACATATAAAATGTCTAAATTTTGATTTTCGAAAAGGTAGCCGTGAGAATTTATTGCATTGAATGCAATATTCTCTATATATCTCTGGATGCTATACCTGGCGGGAAGACTGTACGCCTGGCGTGTTATATCAGGCAATCAAATATTCACGCTAATTAGTAAGACCTAAATTTCTAATTGTGCCTATATAAATCTAATTCACGCTCTCAAAATTCTCTATTCTTCCTTTCTTCCATATGATTCGGACGATTGCACTTCCATTGTGTTCTGTTCTGCCTTCCTAGCATTCTTGGGTTTGCATTTCCATTAGCTTAACGTGCTTAAATCTTGGTGAGCAGGTTTGGTTTCAATAATTTTTAGCCTTCTGGGTTTTGCATGTTTGGTTTCGACAATTGCATGTTTGCATGCGAGCCTCCTAAACTTACCTCAAGACTCTGTCCCTTTTTTTTCCACAGGAAAAAAAAAAGCATCTGTACCAGAAGCTACAAAGGATATCGCAACTCTACGCGTTCAACAAAGGCCTCAAAGTTCAAGGTCAGTTCTGATTTAATTATAAGATGCATGTCTATAATAGGTTTAACCCGCGAAGAGAAGATCAATGATCTCACTCGAGGCAGTGGAAGCAGATGATGTTTATGAAAGCAAGCATAGCTTTTTATAAACTTCATCTGCTTCTTTTTTCCTCTAGTAAATCGTTGAGTTTTTCTTCTCGAATGAAACATGGTGTGGCATGCAAGTTTCTGTTATGAACAGTTAACCTTATAATCTCTAGTTCTGTATCACATTTTACAAAGAAGGATTAGAGTTTACATCAGTTAACCTTATATATTATAGTTTTGTATTACATTTTACAAAGGGTTAGATCTTCTTAGAAAACTCTTAAAGCAAAAATATAAAACTCGCCTGGCGTGAGTTTTTGATGCTAATGAATACATGCTAAGCGTGTTCTTAAATGCTTGCCTTTATCTATCTACTTATCTATCGAAGGTGTATAGGTTTTTTTTCCCCCTGCCCAATGCATGCCAAGCGTGTATATTTTTTTTTTCTTGAATCTATTATTAGTTATAACACGTTGGGCATGTAAAAAATTTTCTCCCTCCTAATGCACGCCAAGCGTGTACATAGTTTGTTTCAGCTCTTAATTTTAACACGCTAGGCGTGTCTATTTTTTTGTGAGTCTATCATTATAACACGCTGGGCTTTTCCCACTTGAACACAAGAAGATAGAAATTTAAGCGCAAATCGAGTATTCATCATGTGCAGTAACTAATTGTTGTGTAAGAAAGTACATTAATATTTCGGATCTATTACTCTAGCAGATAAATATGAGCTGACAAAGGTAAAATCTTTTTACAACTAATAGTAATATAGATCCCTAATATAGGGAGGTTGCTAAAAAATAGCATGTATATATACATATACAAGTTTTTTAATCGATCCTATGGTGCATGTTCCAGTTTGTGCATGTTCTAGTTTTCTAAGAGTTTATGAAGACTCTTCCTTAGATTTCTTTAGATTTTATGAGATTCCTTTGAATTCCAGCCAAAATTATTATTTTTAGAGACTTTTCAAGAGTTACTATTCACTTCTATTTTAGGTCAAAGCTCATCCTCGAACTTAAATTCCCTTAAATTTCATGAGATTTTCTTAGATTCTGTGAGAAGTCCTTATGAGTTGACTAGTCAAAGCCCATTCTAGAACTTCCTAGAATAATCCCTTAGATTTTATGACGTTCCCTCAGATTCCCTTAGATTCCAGTAAAATGTTACTATTTTTAGGAACTTTTCAAAATAAACTATTCTTAGCAACTTTTATTTTAGGTTGAGGTGCTTATTCATGCTACCAATCAAAGTTCATTCTAGAACTTTCTAGAACATTCCCTTAGATTTTATGGCATTTCCTTAGATTTTAGCAAGCAAAAAATTACTATTTTAGAAACTTTTCAAAATTTACTATTCTTAGCAACTTCTATTTTAGGTTGAGGTGTTCTAGAATGTTCTAGAAAGTTCTAGAAAACTTTCTAGAACATTCTAGAACTTCTATAACATTCTAAAATATCTTAGAGCTTTTTGGAAGTTGTATGAATCTAGCTAGTGCAACATGTTTTATATGAAATTTATTCATGAAATTCAAGCACCATTGAGACTGTGCAAAGGTAGGAAGGGAGAGCATATGAGAAGAGAGTGAAAACATTGGAGTGCGTGGTTGGTTGTTTATTGTTGATGCTTCTTTAAGGCCACTAGAAGATTTAGTTGAGTAGGATTTAATGCTGATAATTATATTATTCTCATGGTGCAAATATAAGTAGTGGTCCAAAGTGACATTTAAGATACGGCCAAGTGCATTTTTCTCACCAATAAACTTTATCCATATCCCTACATGGACATTTACCATACACCAAGTACATTTTTCTTTTTAAAGCATTCGTAAAGAACCTAAGACTGTTTGATTCATGGCTTTAAGGATTCCATCATTGATCAAATAAGCATTTATTCTTTAAGAATTGAATTTCGTATTCCATCATTGATCAAATTTGCGTCCATTCTTTAGGGATTGAATTGAATTGAATTGATGTTTATAGTTCTCAAACAACCCAAGGTAGTTGTTCATGGTTCCAAAAGTTCCAATATCGAGGAATTAGGTGGTTTGCCACTACATCATCTAGTTGTTGAGTAGAAGATACGTAAGGAATATGAGGGCATCAAAACAATTGGTAATGTATGTTGTTAGGTCCTGAGTTAATGGTGTATTTTGTATGGGCGACATAGTTTAATATTTTCATGCTTGTAATAAGAGGGCCACAAACTTAGTTTAACATTTTCATGCTTGTCTAATAAGAAGGTATCACATCTCACACAACGTGTGAGTATCATCAAAATGAATGATGAAACTAACTTTTAGTAGTTTATTTATCTATCAAACGACAAGCCAAGTGCATTTTTTACCAATAGACTCTATCCATATCATGGCAGCTAGATGTTTCATCGCAGAATCTCTCTCATCATAGATCAACAACTCCCATAGATGACAGTGGCAACTCCATAGAGCCCCTACACCTGCAACTAATAGACGAAAAGTATAATCAGCTGAAATATTTTAGTCTTTTTCAACTCAAATCCATCTAGATGTGCAAAACGTTCAGATATCAAGAAGTTGACAATAAAACTATTCATTATGCTCGTTTTTTAGCTCAAGCAAACGCATCATGTATATAAAACTTCTTTCCTTGCTCCATTCTATCTATCAAATAGAACCAGTATTCACATTTCCATATGTAATTCCATCATCTGATGGTGAAGTACCAGCTGTAAGCACCCTTCTTTCTACTAACTGCATCAATTGTTTGTTGAAGATCAATTTTTTGTTGTGCATTTTTTAACAGTCCTAGTTTTTGTGTATCTTTTTGTGTATCATATAAGCTGTTGATTTTTGGAGGAATAAGTGTTGCCTATGTTGGAACTGGCATAACTTTGTCTACGACCCTTGCAACTCTCTGGAACGAAATGCTATCAAGTTGCTTACAGATTCCTTTTGTAGCGTGATCTTAGAATCATATGGCTGGAAGCGGCTGGAAGGCCTCCATTTGCAGGACTACTGCCATATAATGTTGTAAATGGCTTCTGCTATGGACCGATATCCGCTGGTGACTCAGCAACAAGAATGTGCAGAACCTCCTTGTTAGAAATCGCTGTTGTTGAAGCCAGTTGTACAATGAAGAATTATAAGAGAGCATGTATTGGAAAGGAATTTGCAATTAGTAGGAAAACAATCTAAATACCTAACTAGTTCGGGCATGATGTAACGTTGTGAGATTAAGATAGCAAAGCGTTGGCCCAAGTTCCATGGATTTTCACCTTCCTTGCATCATGTTCTTTATCTCCTTCACAGTCCTGGTTTTTTATATCTGCAAATTAAAATGGCAAAGCATAGGCCAAGTTCCAGGATGCCAGCTTAAATGCATGATAGTATGGATTTTCATCTTTTTTGCATCATGTTCTTTATCTAGTTCGCAGTCCTGCTTTTTATATCCGAGCAGTAATTGTTTTCTGCATAGGCATTCTTCAACAAATAAAAGGTCGTCAACTCATGGGAATTCATTGCCCCTGCATGCAAGGTCACTCTCACCAAATAAAGGTTTCCCAATCATATAAGACTATATGTTAGTCACTGTTGCAGCACCAGCAACAACTGAAACTCCATCGGATGATCCCCAATCCTCCTTATTCTAATGATGTTGGAGACATCTGTAAATTACTTCTGTTGCTAAATAAACTGCAATGAAATGTGCAGAATGAATATGAATTTGCTACAATGGAATTAGCATCTGGATTTACACGATTTGCATTTGAATGTCACGATTGCTGCTTGAACATGGCAGAGAAACGTCTTTCTCTAGATCCTCCATTCTCACATTTGAGAATGACCGAGAATGACCTTGACTCAGAAAGGTCTCTTAAAAAAAGCTCACATCCTTGCATTCTGCAAACTTTTCAAGCTCGTAGACAAACCAATAAATTGATGTACTGCCTTTGCACCCTTGGTACTAATAAAGCCTTATCCAGTTCAAATAGTCTAGGGTAGCTTAAGAAACCCTGGGATCATCAGATTCTCTTCTAAATACCATTTATCTAGCAATGAGCAAGACTTGCAATTGAAGCAAGCCATGAATTGAAAAGTGGAGTTATTGATGGCTTGCTTCTTACAGGATCGTTGATAACTAAGGTCTAGCCCAAAAAAACATGCATAAATAATTCAATTTCCCTAAAAACAACTGCAAATCATCACCTTAAGTAACATGAGATAAGCTCCAAAATATGCAAGACCACAAGGATGACAGGCCTGCATAAAAAAGGGAATGCGGATGTTAACATTCCAAGAGTATTACCCTGAATGGAAGTTTAAAGATTATTTCAAGCAAAATCACATTGCACAAATTATCCAAGTGATCACTTTGAATGGCATGCAGGCAAGTTCTAGAATATGCACAGCTTAGAAGCATCTCCCCTGTAGAACATGTATCGTCAAACAGCACTAGAATCTAGAAAGAACAAAGGATTTTTGCATGAAACTAATAGATTCTATACCTTATCTCTCACTGCTTATGAAAAAGGGATGGGCTTCAGAATCAAGAGATGGAAATCCAGCTAATAAATATCTTGAATTCATAAACCTGCATAGCTATACTGCCAGATTATCTCCTATTTAGATAGAATACAGCAAAATTGTATTCACCTTGAGCAATTGCCAGTGCCCGGACTCCTTGCCAATCATATCCTGCATTGATTTTTTCTCAGATTGGAGTGTTGCTGGCCATGAATCGGCATGATATCAGATGATATCCGAGCGCATGTGCACCCGAATCACCCCAAAAACCGCCTCCATCTGATTTTTTGCAGCCGAAACTTGCAGTATGGCCGCCTCCTTCTGTTTTTATGCTGCCGAAATTTGCATTAAGCGACCTTAGGGTAAAAAGAAATGCCATCATATGATTTAAAGCCTTCCATTTAGTCGGTTCTAGCCATATCCACCATACCGTGAGGCAGATCCCACAAAGATAGATGTTGTCCAAGCAATCACTGGAGCATCGACAGCAACGGAATCAACAAATCATAGCGGGGAAGCATGTCGCAGACAAAAAATTAACCAAGCCATCACAGCCATCCATTTTTCCACGTGGCAATTTAGAAGGCTCAGATGGCCCCAATTATCAGTGTTAGGCAGCCCTCTATAATAATATATATAAGTCAGATAATATAAATAAGTATAACACGCCGGACGTGAATACCGATAATCATCTAACTTCCTTCTGTTAGATGCCAAGCTATATAAATCACCTAGTTGGTAAACATGATGCAATTGCGGGGTTCGTCCATATGGCGAAGCAAATTCACAGCTCCGCTCCAGTTGCGCCTCCAAGCTCTAGTTGCACATATATTGCATCCCGTTCAATACTTGGAACACGTGATGACGATGAACGCAGAGCGTAGGGCCGTTTTAAATCTGGGCTCTGAGGCCCTTGACATAACAAGGAGGCTGGCCGTATTGGCTGATCACTTTGATAATGATGTTCACGCACTGATCGAAAGCGAATCTCGCAACCGCCAGCTTGAAATTCAAAACCAGGAGCTTCATTTCTTAATAGCGAGCTTCTATGCCCGCTTGCCTCAACATGAACCGGAGGTGGAGGTGGAGCCGGAGGGGGAGGTGGAGCTGAGCCTGGAACTTTTGCTGGGGTCTTACCTGAAGAATTCACTATGCCCTGGAATGGAAATGGGAGCATCGACAGCCCGGCTACTCAGTAGACCGGGCCTGAAACAGTCTGGGATTTTGTATGCCTGGTTTATCTAGATTATAATTGTAAAATTATAGCCTGGCTACTCAATAGAACGGGCTCTAAACAGTCTGGGATTTGTATGTCTAGTTTATCCAGATTATAATTGTAAAATTTTGTCAATCAATACAACAAAATTTATCTACTTCTATCTTTCTTTAATATAATACATGTTATATACCCTTTTTAATCGGTTTGGCCATGCAACAAAAGTTCTAACACTTTCACCAACTGTATCCCCACCGGGGTGTCTGCGAGCTAAAGTTTCATCCATAGCGTTAATTACTGTAACTTGGATATACTTATCCCCGAGCTGAATTCCATGATAATTTGCAGTCGGATCGATGGAGTCGTTCTTGCATAATCCTACTTTCCTTTTCTGATTTGTAGTTAACATAAAACATTCGTCTTTGACACTGCAGACAATTGCCTATCCAGACGCCTACTATTGGAAATTGTTGTATAAGTTATAGGAATGAGATGCATACCAAACTTCTGTAGCCATTCTTGAGAAAGCCGAATCGAGTTTTCGAAATTACAGGCGCTCGAGAAACACAAGCAGTCGAGAAAAATTTGAATTAGAAGAAAGATTAGGTTAACTACGTTTAGGAGGGATAGAATAATCAATGAAAGAACTCGGTAGTTGGTTTTTAAAAACTCAATGAAAAAAAAGTCTCAAAATGGCCTTTTTTAAAGTGAATCTTCGTCGTTATTATTTTTTGTGTCAAGAATATTTCGAAACTGCATATTGGGTTCTTTTGAAATTCAATTTTTCATGTAGGTGGAAAGCTATTTCTTGTTATGTATTTTTTTTCTTGAGTAGCTCGACAGCTTATCCAACATGTACCTTCTAAAAAGCCACTTGCATTATAGAGATGTCTTCTAAAACTCAAGGTGGTCGAGGTGGATGCCGGTCGATACCAAGGGAGTGGTGGCCAATTTTAGGAAATTTTCATTTAAACCCAAGCTCTTCTTAAGTTTTTGAGGAGGTTGATCAAACCCTTATTCAAGGTATTTAATCTACCTTTTCGCCACACAAAATATATTTACTATATAGAGAGTTTTATGCTTTTCATGAATTTGAATTTTTTCCTTGCAACATAGAAGGTATATTAGCTTCTATTAATGCTCTAATTCTTTGTTTTATCCCAATATAATTTTGCCCTATTTTTTTTAGAATATAGTTCTTAATGTAGTTTTGTAGGAGAATGGACTTTTCGATTTCCAACGTGCACGCGCAAGTTTGAAAATTAGGGATTTTAGTCCGATTTTGTGGTGACGGTAACTCCGCCTCCTAGGATATTGTGAGAGATTGAGAGAGGATGAAGGCATTCAAATCGAATACGCCCTTGAGATGAGTCAGCTCCGATAAGGAAGGGAAATGTCCGTGAAGATGCTAATAAATGACATTATACTTTGCAATGTAAAGGGTTTATACATTCTTGAAGTACAAAGGTTATGGTGTTTGTGTTTAGATAACGCTAATACAAGAAGTCTTTGACTACCTTTAACAATAGATTCCTTTAAAACTCTATTGCTATTTAAATTATAGCAAAATGAGTCTTGAAAGCCTTTTAAGTAGTAGAAGAACTCTTTGACTAGTTATCCATTTGATGACCATTTTTAAGAAAATATGATATGTGACATTCTTATATGCAAACATTCATAAAATTTATGAACATTGAAGGTCAAAGCCATCCTTGTTTAAAGAGGATCATATGATGCGAAATCTTCATGCTTGTAAGTAATTGCATATAAGAAATTCGGCCGGTGTGATCCTTTTGTAAAAAGTAAATAGAAACACAAATATTCAACTTACAACTTAAGCGTAAACAAATAGTATTTTAATAAACCAACACTTTATATACTAACACTTTACACTTTAAATAAGATATTTCTTTCTTTTCCTTTTCCTTGAAAGCTATTTTTTTTTTCAAGATGGATCACACCAAGCTTAATAATACATATGCAAAAAAAGGACACACTAAATTCGATGGTGTGATCCACTTTTCTTATTTGTTGTCAAATTAAAATTAAACACAAGTACTCATTCCTATTTGTATCTAAAATGCTTTTTACCACTCTTAAGTACATAAGTCATTATCCCTTTTCAAAGAGCATATTATTTTTCAAGAAGGATCACACCAAGCTTAATAGTACATATGCAACAAAAAATGGAACACACTAAATTCGCAGATCGTGTGATCCCACTTTCTTATTTGTTGTCAAATTAAAATTAAACACAAAATACCCCTTCTCATTTAATGCTTTACCACCCCAAGTGCATAAAGTTATTAGTCCTTTTCAAAGAGCATATCTTTTTTTAAGAAGGATCACATCAAGCATCCTATTTGCATCTAAAATACTTTACCAACTCTAGTAGTACATAAAGTTATTAGCCCTTTTCAAAAAGCAAACACTTTATCAATAAATGAGCACGTCACATATCCATACTTAACTTCAAATAAGACACATATATATTTCTTTTATTAAAAGATAATCAAAGTAATTTTACTATAGGAAGTCATGTTTTTCCAAAAAGATCACACCAAGCGAATTTTGTATAAGCTAAAAGGTTGGAATATACTAAATTCGCATGGTGTGCAGGGTTTCCCTTAAGAATTGTTTTTAACTCGGTAAGTTTAGAACCCTTGGCGAGTTTCATAATTTAGAAGTTAGTTAAGGTGGCGAATTTTTTCCTTTACACAATTTCGAATGTAGTACCTAAGGCTAATTTTTGTTTCGGGACATTGTAGTATATACAGAAAGGAAAGAAAAGTAAGATTCCATCAACAAGTTTGACTATTCTACAAGTTTAATAGATGCAAAACTTTGAAAATATTATCACAAAACACTAATATATAGATTTAAAGTTATTGGACACATTCTGCTAAGTTCAATTCTAACTACATAAATCACCAAATGCAAGTAAAAACAACTTAATAAGATTTGGAGTAAGAGATATGAAACAAAGTCACACCAGTAAACTTCCATTAATATCTGGGTCTATACAGACACCAACACATTGTCTGGGCAATGAACCCCGCCTCTATTTCTTTGAATCCTATCTCCGAATGCAAACCCGAACAGATCTGTCTTAATAATCATTAAGCACCTCCCTTTCATCATCTTCTAACATAGACTTGTCCTGCAAATAGACTTGTCCTGCAGGAGCGGAATATCTTTGGGCATACGCAATCCTGCCGATTGACATTGTAAAGCTCTCCATACTTTCTCACACATGGTTTCTGCTAAATAAATAATACAAAGCCATTAGAAATGTACTGCAATGCATAGAATCTTGTAACTACTAAAGCAAAAAATTATAACATATAAGACTTTCTCTGATGAAAAATCAGTTCCGTAATTTCAAATTAATTATCCAAAGTGAATAGGTTCTCAAGAAAACTAACTCCTGTCTCAAGTTACCCCCATTTTGCATTAGTGCAATATTATTGCACCGCAGCTTCTTTTAGGCATAATAAACCTCGATGGTAATCTCAATATAGGTATCAGATAGATATCAATAATACTTCGAAGATGGAAGAGAAGATTGATCGGGTAAAAATGGGAAAAACATCCACACGAATGTTTAAAATATAGAATAGAAAAGATAAAATGCACCTTCCTCCTTGAGGAAAGATTAGAAAAATCTGTTATAATTTACAATCTCGAGAAAAAATCCCCGCATTAGTATAGAAAATTGTGCATGAACCGTGGTACTTAATGACTTCATAAGACGAAAAACGTACATACACACATATCACGAGAGACCTCGGTAAGGGAAACCCCGTAGAGACACTTACGTATTCACAAGAATCACAATACAGCTGAATTTCTAGTTGGCTTTAAATTATCTGCATAAATTCATGATGTATTAGCATATATATGCAGCACAAACTTTGAAAACCTGCTATATATCATAATGCAGCTAAAAAGTGAATAAATGGCAAAACAAGTACAATGAGCAAATATAAGACCATCTATGCTAAGTAAATATAAGATGTTTGGCATTTAAAAAACAAATTTCAAGACATGAAATCAAAATGATAAGAATAGGTTTAGTTACACACCTTCAACACAAGTCGTTTGCTGGAAAAATTCTCACAGGACTTTCTTTTCTATAATAACTCAATCATAATACAGGGAAGATATACCATGTCCGACTCCATAAAAAATGTCAGAAAAACGTTGGAGGAAAAGGAGGGCAAGTGTTGCATCTTCGCCGAAACCCTAGCTGCTACCCTTTCCTTCGATCCAAATGGCCTATATCAAGAGTGTCGAAAAGATGGCCCAAGATCAAAGAAAGATATAAACTCTGCTTATAAAAAATGAACATTTTGATGAATACCTCAGAAACTGCAAAAGTAGAAACCGAATCCATGTCTGTCTTTGAAACATCTGCTTCAGTAGATTTAAACCTGCAAAACAAGTTTTCTTTAAGCATTTTTCTCATCCGAAAGCCTGTAGCATAAAACTAGATCTTGTGCCCCAAAGAAAGACAAATGCCACAAAGATTTTGAGCTACAGCGGGAAGAGAAGCCCACTAAAAGAAAAATTGCCCAAAATAAAAACCAGGCAAGAGGCGAATCAACCTTGACTATGGAGATCTTTTATCAAGATCCAGGCGAATAATCGAAATCCCGCCATCGTCTTTAAGGCGATCTCGAGCTGGGCGGGAGCACATGCCGTCGAAACATGGGCGAAAATAAAAATATGGATTTAATATTGAACCTACTCAAGGTTCGTATCCATTTTTCCTTAAACCGTTAAATATAGCATATTAGCGAATATTCGCCCCTTAAGGGAAACCCTGATGGTGTGATCCACTTTCTTGTTTGTTGTCAATAGATAATAACACCAAGTCCCTCATCAATAGTCTCCCATTTGCATATAAAATATGTATCATTCCAAGTTATATTATATTTTATGAACTTAACTTTTTCAAAGAGGGTCCCAAAGCAAAATACAAACACATAATCAATAAGCCAACACTTTACCAACAACCAAAGCTTTATTAAATAAGATTTTTATGTTATTTTATCAAACATAACAATGTTTCCATATGTGACACTTTGAGTTAACTGATCCAAAGGCTCATGAAAGCGACATTTTATACAATATGTCTTTGGAGCTTTTGTGTCGTGGCATTAGTAAACACCTCTAATGGAGCAAATATTTTGTAACTCATTTTTTCAACAACCCTGGATGCACGTCTTATCAAACATTTCTTCATTGCAAGGACACCATTCTCATAAAGGCTTGCACAATTAAACTAAACGAGGTCATGGGACTCTACTTTCAAGCTCGGCTCCCACAATTTTACAACGTAAAACTAGATGTCCATTGCCCTGAATGTATATCTTGGAAAAGCATGTCTCTTATGTCAACGATGCCAGTAATGTTTTTCCCTAGTCCCAAATCCCCGACATCTGATAAATATAGCCCAAAGAAAAATATTTGATTCAAAGTGAGTGAATATAAATCAAGAAGAGGGAAGAAAAGAAGCAAGGATCACATGACGCCAAATCTCACTACACATTTACAAAGTGCATATGCATTTTCGCATGGTGTGATCCATGTATTATTGAGGGTGCAAATTTGCAAATATCCTCCTCTTCAAACCCCTTCCCCCCCTCCCTTTTTTTTTTTGCAATATACTATCCATAGCATTTATTTTGAACCTATAGTTCTACCTATTCATTGTGTATGAATGTCGCCCCCTGATGTAACTCCATAGTCATCCTTCATTAAGGATAGCATTCTCACCCACAAGCCTATGGATAGATATCCTTCCAATCATGCCTTTATTGTTTTGTAAGTGATGAACTGCAGAAGCAATGTAGGAGTACTAGGAGCAATGATGGATGCAATTAGAGATACTGACGGTCGTTGAATTGTAAGAATGAATGGCGTGGGAGCAATACGATGAATGGGAAGAGTGAAAAGTAGGAAAACTTCGAATGAAAATTTGGGTAGTAAAACATGGCATGTAACGTCGTTTGCTTGTCCAAGACATCGCCTCGCCGTTGTTGCTTAACTCTATGCTCGCCCAAAAAAAACGGACACTATTGAAGACTTGATTCCAAATGAAGAGCTGGCGAGAGGGATGCACGAAGGGCGCTTAATGTGAACAATGGAAATCTTGGTGCCAAAATTTGAAAAGGTGGTTGGTGCATGTGGGCATGTGCACGATGGCGGAAAAGTAGCCATTATTTTGGTCCGCGATACGATTTTTAAAAATGCGGGCCATTAATGTGGTTGCAATGAATGCACAAACATGTCCTATGAAATTTAAGCCATGTGGATGCCAAGTAAGCCTGCTCCTCTTTCTACTTGCCAACTAATACTGACTTTGGAAAAAAATGCGCAAACATCATTGGTCGCGAGAAACATGACGTGGAATTCTGGCATCCAAGATAAGGGCCATTTTCAGACCCCAAATCCGCCCTAATGACTCAATGAAAAAAGTCGGCGGACGTTTTTTTTTTTTTTTTTTTTTTTTTTTTTTTAAGTGAATCTTAAATTAGTCATTATTTTTTGTGTCAAGAATATTTCGAAACTGCATATTGGGTTCTTTTGAAATTCAATTTTTCATGTAGGTGGAAAGCTATTTCTTGACTGCTCTTTTTCTTCGAGTAGCTCGAGCGCTTATCCAAGCGACCTTTCGACTCTGTTACTATGCGATTCGGAGATGTCTTCTAAAACGAAAGGTGGTCGAGGTGGACGGGGCCAAGGGAGTGGTGGCCGAGGAAACTCAAAACCCAGCTCTTCTTAAGTTTTAGAGGACGTTGATCAAACCCTTATTCAAGGTATTTAATCTACCTTTTCGCCACAAAATACAGACTGTATAGAGAGTTTTATGCTTTGCATGAATTTGAATTCTTTCCTTGCAACATAGAAGGTATATTAGCTTCTATTAATGCTCTAATTCTTTGTTTTTAGAATATAATTTTGCCCTATTTTTTAGAATATAGTTCTTAGTAGTTTTAAACAGAGGGGTACATGCCCAACGTGAACTGCAAGTTTGACAATTAGGGATAGCAATCTTCAATAAGAATATGTAGTGTAAAGGATGAAGTGTCTTGTTATGGATGGAAAAGGGGTATATAATAGGAGCTAGAAACACGCCAAGCGTGAATTATATTAGTTTAGCTTTAAATTCACGCCAAGCGTGATCTCATGTTCAAAAAAGTTTTCTAAATCATGTTTATCTTCTTTTGCAGCGCCAAAGAGGAAGAAGAACCCTAATAATTCGGGATCTATTCCTGGTAAGAAGCCAAGGGTAGATGACCCAGATGTAATACCATATAATCTCATCTTATATGATGAAGGGCCTATTCTTATAGCAACCACTGACCCTCTATGCCCTGAAGAGGAAATGGATGAGGGTGTCGAGTGGTTCGTTGACCTCGCCAAGACAAATGGCAAGCTCGACTTGACACACTTCTCCAGGAAAAAGGAAACAGACAAGATGACCAAACAAGGGATCGTAATCTCTTGTGAGGAAGATGACGACACCAACTGCAAATTGCAAATTGCTCTTGGCTCTATATGCCACGGGGTTACAGCTGTGTATAGAGGCATGTTCAATAAACCGACACCAAGTCACTACATGCAGCAAGCTAGAGAACTAGCTGACTTGAAAGCTTCTCGGAGGGTCCTGAATCTAAAGAAGAATGTTCATCCTGCGGCTGTCGAGGGCATAAAGGCTTCCAGGTTTGAGAATGAACAGGGCAGGGTGGAGCAGCTGGAGCTCAATAAGTACTCTGACCATTATCCATGTGGTCTTAAGATAACTTTTCAGCTCCATGTGAAGCACCTCATCCGTTCACCAAGCTCCATTTACATTAGCAGAAGATATGATCCAGCACATGCTATGGAGATTGTTCAGAGTATGATTAGTAATCCAGGCCAAATGCCTATGCCAACAGATGTGTTACCTTGGGATTCGATCATGAATACGCCTACTGTGTGAGTTATTAGGAAATGATAAGATTAAATTCGTCATCATCGAAGGGCAGCATTCAGTTGAGGCACAAAAGGCCCTCATCAGCCAGGCAAAACAAACAGGCCAAACAATGTTCTACAATTACTATGCGTATAGAAGATGTCAACTTTTGGATGCCAATACTTCACCTGCAGATATGTTGAGATTAGTGCAACTTTAAACAAAATGGAGATGACGTTTCTATACAAAAGGTAATTTACTACAATAAAATGTTATCATTTTAATATTCAGCCGTGCTTTTAAATCAATTCAATTCACGCCAGGCGTGCTTTTTGTATTGATCAATTCAATTCGCGCCAGGGGTGCTTTCTACATAGCGTAAAGCACGCCTGGCGCTAATTGCATTGATTTAAAAGCATGTCTGGCGTGAATTGCCTTGACAAGCATGCGAATCAATTCAATTTACGCCAGACATGCTTTCTGTGTTGACCAAGTCAATTTGCGCCGGCGTACTTTCTACACAGTGTAAAGCACGCTTGACGCGAATTGCGTTGATTTAAAAGCATGCATGGCATGAATTGCGTTAACAGGCATGCTTTCAAATCAACTCAATTCGCGCCAGGCATGTTTCTATTCTAAGATACTGATCCCATTTCTGTACTATTGTAGTCTATACGTGAGCAACTGCGCCATGTTCGTCAACAATAAGTGGAATATGGCTGCCCATTATCCACTAGACAGGGCGAGTCAAAGTCTGAGGCATTCAAACTGCTGGAACGGACTCTATCAGAGACAATTATACAGGAGAAGAAGAAGACTGCAAGAAAATCGAAGAAAAAGGTGGTGATGACAATGGGATTCTTCTGATAGCACATCCAACAAGTCAGGTAAAAGAGACTCGTATAAGATTGTCTTTTGTAAGGAGGCAGTAATGGCGCAAGTGGAATGAATTCTGGGATGCTTATGCACAAAAGAAGCTGCCAGATACTATGGGTAGGATCCCTCCTATTGATGTAAGCATCTTTGACTTGAATGTGACAGAGATGAGAAAGACTCAGCGGCTAGACAACACTGAGACCATTTGGGTCTTAGACCAGTGCCTGAAGAAGGAAGTCTTGTACAAGAAGAGTGCTTTCACTAAGGATAGGATGTCCTTCGTTGAGTGCTACAGCCATGTGAAGGATGTACGTACAATGAAGTCAGCTGTAGGAACCAAATTACAAAGGCTATCGGGGGATGTTGCATTATCTGAAATTGGATTGCTGGACAAGTACAAGGTCAGCAGTAATGATGACATAAAGAAGTTTGTATTTTGGTCAAAGGACTTCCGAAAGAATTGGAAGGCTAAGAATGCAAAACATAAAGAGACTCTACCCCCTAAGGTATTGGCCGAGTTGAGAAGAAAAGTGGCCCTTGAAAAGAAGACACTGTCCAGTATTTAGTCTCCATTGCATACAAAGGTCTCTTACCGGAATCAACTACTTGACTTAGAAATATATCACTCTTTGTGTTAGACAGTAGAGGTGGGAGAGGGGACATGGAGAGAACCAGAAGGACTATAGCATCTTCTTTACCAGTTGTATAGGATTGACAACTGAGAGGTCCTTTACGATTATCATCGTTTGTCTTTCAGATGGCTCATATCTGCATGCACTACGCACTGGTCATGATCTGGAGTGCCTTAATGTTATTAGAGAGGGATGTCTAATACATGATGTTAGGGATAATGAGCTGTGAACAGTAAGGAAGATGGCACATATAATCTTCATTATGATATCTATGCTGTCAGACAAGGAATATGATAATGCTAAGGTCAAGGATGACAATAGCAGTGCATGGGAATGTTTTCTTCTAGATGATCCAGACTTAACAACAATATTCTATCATATGGATTACGATCAGGATCATGAAGATGAGTTAGAAGAGGATGAGGATCAGGACCCTCTCCTAAGTGGTGAGATCAAGTACGAGCTACTAACTAAGGAGAAGGGCCCCTTAAATAAGAATGGTTTCCCCCCATCTTTGGCTTCTTACCTCGTTGAGGCTTTTGCTCCAATTGACACAACGTGCTTGGAGCTTCATGTTGGAGGTTATATTGCCCGAGAGGCTCTGATGGGTGTTAGAAGATGCCACAATTTTATGAGTGATGAGCAGGCAAAAGACTTTTTTGAACCATTTCTCATGCATGTACTTGCCAAATCTCTTAAAGGCCCTTATGGCAACCTGAAATCTTCAGCAATCAAAAGCCTCGTGGACTTGTCCAACTAAAAAATGGACGATGGTTCTGGTGAAAGTAACGAGCAACTAGCTGCTCAAAGTAATGTGATAATGCATAAGATAGGGGATATCCTTGCCTCCCTTGCAGATGATGCAACCATCCCTACAATATTTTCACAGGTTAACAGGGATTTAATTGATAAGGCAACCGAGAGAGAAGAGGTCATTTATAACCCATGCGACTCTAGTGATTCCCAGGTTTGTCAAATCAACACTAAAATAATGTCAGTTGTAAAGGACGTAAAGGGACTAATAAAAAATAACAATTCTAACAGTCAAAAGAGCATGGAGATTAAGGGTGGCCGAAGGGGAGAATGACGCCGACGACGACAGCGAAACTGAAGATGATAGGTATGGCAGGACACTTATTGTATGTACTTAGTATTGCTCGCCTTGCAGATGAAATCGCGCCACACGTGATTTAGTTTATCTTCAGTTTGAATTAAATTGCGCCAAACGTGCTTTAATTATATGTCATTGTTAGACTAAATCACGCCGAGCGCGATTTGGTTAAGCCTAACAGAAATCACACCTGGCGTGTTTGTATTGTTGCAATGTATAATATAAGGGTGTGCATGTTAATCATATCTTGCTGACCAGATACATGTTTAATGTTTCAGCTTCCCTTGCGTTTCTAAGAAGGTTGTGGTGTTCGACCTAAAGGGAGTTCTTTATAAGACTTTTCCGAAAAACAAAGTGGCTCCAAATCGGTTTCACCAGACACCAGTAGAATCAAATTCCAAGTGGATCTATCCTCGTCCGCACTTGAAGGAGATGACATATGAGGCATTTAGGTTATTTCGAGTTGGTATTTGATCATCCATGGAACTCCGAAACATCAAGGATACGGTGGAGGCACTGGGGGGAATGGGTAGGCATTGGTTGACCTTTTGGAATCAACACAAATGTGTGAAGTTCACTAATCTCAAGGATCCAACAGGTAAGCCTATCTTCACTAAACACTTGAGCAACATGATGGGCGAACTTGGTATCGAGAATGGATGATACAATCATAGTGGATAATGATGCTCTCAAATGCTTCTACAATCAAATGCAAGCCCTGAGTCCACCATCTTATGATCCAAAAATTTTTGCGACAGATGATTTTCTGGTGAAGTTTATGCCTATTATGAATAATTTGGCTATGGGCATGATAGTGCGTGAAGTGTTAGATTCACACCCAGAACTAGATAGAACAGCTGACATGGAACCATACCTTGTTAAATATGTGGAAAAACATGGATTGATCCCTTAATATTTTATTGGAATATATGATTGTTGCAGTCATCACATTTATTTGAAATGTATATGTTAGAAAGAAGAACATATCTTATGTATCATATTGAGTGCCTGAACAATATCTCCACCAACTGGATGTGTCCTTGTAATTGAAATTTTTTTTATTGAGTGCCCTATGTTGCCTAGATTCTCCAGCCTGTCCATTGTTATGCTTTCAGAATGCTCAGTTTTTGTAGAGCTGGTAGGTAGAATATAGGTAATGCACAACACCAGATATCTCTAGTGTGATGAAATGTCTATTAAAAGACCAGCCTGAACTAGAAAACCTAGACCAGACATCTGCCTCGGTCAATCCCTTGGCAATATTATCATCCTACTACCAGTATGAGCCAAACTAGCGTAGTATCCTTTTACCTATTTATCTTACCATGTTATATTGTTTTCAACTGGTTAAACCCTTGCTCCTCTTTAAAATCATGTAAGCATCTTATAATACTACTGTCAGTTCTTGCATAAGTTATATCCATCAACCTCTATGTAATACTGAGAAAACCATCTTTTCATAATTCATACATCCTCAGTTCTTCTCTAAATTAATCAAGCCAATATTACTGTATTTTTCGACCATTGTTTAAGGCTTGTATTCTGTAATCCTTTAATAGCATAATTCTCAGCAATTCGTCTAGGTCTTATAGTCTACTGTTGCAAGATTATTGCATGTTGAGATTACTATAATCACAAGACTTATCCTATTCTAAATAATACATTTGTATGTATTTTCTTAAAACTTATATCTGGGATCAGTATTTCCATCATAATATTACCAACAATGGATCCAAGTTTCAGCTTTAATTTTTCTGAAATGTCTGTATCATTACAAGTATTTGAGACACAGTTTACTAGAACTTGTGGAATGTCTTATATTTATGAGGTGGAAGTATACAAAACACCATTGTTATACATGAACCGGTACAAGATAAGGAGATAACTTCAAAAAGCACTTTTTTTCCTCCAAAATATAGATTTTTTATGTCTGTTATTATTTTGAGCCAGACTTACTGTGACCATAGAAATGACTATGCTAAGGATATGTCTGTTATCATCTATAGCCAAAACCTGATTGCAATCATTTCTTGAAAATTGCTAGCAATCTATACATAGTACTACTATTATAAAAAACTTTCAAGTTTTGAAAAACCCTGTAATCCGTAATTGAAACAGCTCTTATCCATTGTTATTGCTTCTGTCGTCATTATATGCCCTTGAATTAGTATCTTAATCTTCTAGACATCCATCATCCTTTAAGCCAAAATCAACACACGGAGCAAAAGTAACAATGGGAAGAAAATCTCGTACCTGCAGCCAGCCAGTACCCTGTTAGCGTGAAAATGGTATCAGGGCACGGGCCAAAAGGTACATTGGGATTTTTAGTTCATCACTAATTGTCCATTATACCTTTTGCCCTTTGTGTTAGAGACAGCAGAAAGAATATTGGAATAAGTCTAATGCAACTGCATATACATAGATGCATCAGTGATGAAATAATATCTTATGTTCATCAATTAGTCTCAGCTTTGAGTATAATGATCCAACTATATGCATGTTTTCCTCTGCAAGGTTATTGTCATGCTAATATAACTAATAGAGTATGCATATTCCAGCATTCACCTGCAATTTGCACATGTATTATGGCAAATATAGAAATCATCCTCTACTTCTATCCAAATATTTAGCACATTATGTATATAAGACTCCATTAAGTCTTTAAACAGTCAAATTTATTGCTTAAATTAAGTATATGACATATCTTCTGCCCAATAATGCATCAGTAAATCCACTTGTCAAGCATAGTTATCCTATCAGATTTAGTAATCTTGCCAATCTTGGCATATATCTTCCTATTTATTCTCTGATTTCTATCATCTTCCATGAATTAGAAACTTGCGGAAAGGAAAGTTATCATAATGTATTATTTGTGTAGCTACACGATCTAAAATCTCTATTAGTTCAATGTTTTATATATCTATTCATAGCTGGCTGAAGAAAAACCAGAAAACAAAAGCTTATGCTCTTAAACCATGATTAAGCCATGATTATCTTGGAACTAGCAATCTATTCTCTGATTTTTATATCAGTTAAATCGACCTTTTTACCGTTATGCAACAAGATCCCACCGTCTATTGTTAGAATCTGCCTTTATTAAAGATCTTACATGTATGTATTTCATTGATTCAGATATCTCTATGCCCTATTGTCTATCAAGAGCAATAAAAAAAGCTCCAGTCTTCTTTACGAATGTAAGCATAAGTAAAACCTGGTTGTTGTCTAGATCATCCTCATTGTCTTGTGAATCATTAACGTTCTAGAAATCATCTTGGCGTCTCTTTCCGTACTGTTTAGGCCCTTTATCGTAATTAGTCCTCTCATCCCTGTTGAAGTAGGTCCATTTTTTGCCATAGTCGCCTCTAGAGCTGCGGGAATCCATTACACTCTTATGCTTTTGCTTTGTTCTACATCATTCTTGATGTTTTGCTGACATGTATATTAATAATAAAAAAACATTTCTCAAAGTCGCCTTGTTGTCATTGACCGCTTCTCTAAAATGACCGACTTCATTTCTTGTAGTACCTCCATCTCCAGCGAAGCTACGTTTGAGCTTTTATTGCGAGAAGTAGTTCGACTTCATGGCTTAACAGATACCATCATTATCGTGGTCCTCGGTTTCTTGCCAGCTTTTGAGCCAGCTTTTGAAAGCATCTTCTGCAACTCTTGCATTTGGAGTGTTTGTTAGCTTTTGGACGGCATCCAAATACCAATGGGCAAGCAGAATGCACTGAGCAATATTTGTGATGCTTCATCATATCAACAGGATGACCAGTTGATTGGCTACCTTTGGCAAGTTTTGCTTACAAAAATTCTTTCCATGTTTCCACTGCCCAGACACTGTTCTTTGTTAATACCGGCACTCCTCTTCAATAGTCCTTCATTGCCTTGGGATATAATTGTGGAGGCTCAGCTCGAGAAGCTTCGCATGCTCAAGTATTATCATCAACACCTTCTTAAGCCCAAGCATGTTATCATCATCATGCTAATCAGCATCGTTAACACTCCCCACCTTTTATAGTCGATGACCTTGTTTGATACTTGCATAGGAACTATTGATCGTTCGTCCCTGTAACAAGCTTGCCTATCGGCATTTATAGCCTTATCCGATCGTCGACAGAGTTGGTAACGATAGCTTTCGTTTGGAGCTTCCACCGTAAGTTCATCTTCAACTGGTGTTCCATGTCTCTTTGTTGGAAATCTACATGATGAATCCCTTTTACATTGGATACCTCCACTCCACTACCAGCCGAGATTGATGACCATGCGGATTTTGAAGTTCGAGAATTTTTGAACTCCAAGTTCTTGTAACATCTTTATTATTTGGTGGATTTGGAAGGCTATTCCCCTTGAAATCATACTTGGAAACCTACTGAGAATGTTGCCAATGCTCCTGATATAGTTGTGTTTCATCGTTGCTATCCAGAGAAGCCTAGCCCGAGTACAACTCTGGCTCGACATCACGTTGCCCTTGTCAGAAGGGGGTGGCGTGACGACCATACAGGTACTATACTCACATGTATAAAGATGGTTGTAACATGGATGCAAAAGTTAGTTGCATGAAGCAAGAATTGTACTCGCAACTTTATAGTTGTGGAATAACATCTTTAAGAAGTGAGCTACCAAGATTCCTTGAAGACATCCCCTTTACACTTTGGAGTGGCGCGATTATGGTCGTTGATCTAGAAGCCAAGACCTTTATATAGAGACACCTCATTTTTGTTGAACCATTTTAGTTTAACGTTAATCTTAAGCCTTTTAGCTCTTGTCCTTGTGTTCCTACTCCCCTACTTTTGTATTCTACTTTGTTGTATCATAGATATCCAATTATCTCGTACATTCTTTGCATATTTCTTGTGTATTTTCTATTTCAATTATTTTCAGCAGGTTCACTACAATACTTAAAACAGGACTCTAAACTAGCGCCAATAAGGAAGATCCAGTAATCATGTAGCATGCCATGTCTGCATCATTAAGGTAGTGAGGAGCAAGAGCATGGCTAGAGTTTGAAGAGGAAGGCACTGGCTGCTGGGAGCGCTCGATCCAAGGCAAGCTCTCCAAAAGGTGGGAGTAGTTTATAGGGAGAACTAAGGTTTATGCAATAAAACTATGTATAACATGTAAATGTATAAAGGTGAGTGTAATGTACAAAGAGTGTAACTTTGAGGTTACTTTAAGTGTAAGTGTGAGTGACTTTTGATATAGTCTGAGTGATGTTGGGGCTCATGAAGGATCCGCCCTTTTGGTGTGTTGGTTATCACTAGAGGTCCTAGTGCATAACATTTGGTATCAGAGCCAAGGTTTAATTCCTTGTGGCAACATTGGTGCGTTCCACATGCTTGAGGGCAAGCATCTCGAGGAAGGGAAGGAATTGATATGGTTTGGGTGCCTGGGCTATGGGATAAAGCCTCGTAGAGGTTAGGGCTCATGAAAGATCCGCGATAAATATATGATCTTAGGAAAGTTACAAAACATTAAAATTATAAAACAAAAGTGTTTGAACTGGTCGATACAATGGAAGTAGCGACCAAACATCTGAAACCAGTTAGAAGCTGCCAGCCTGATCTGGAAGTTGGCTGGACAGGTCTGCAATTGGTCGGATATGATTGGTCCAGAGCAGAATGAGGCAGATTAAGCCTAGATTAGGCAAAAGGTAGTCCAATTAAGCTAACGGCAATTCCTTTCATAAAGATATGAACTGAATATATGCAATAGAAATTGTAGAATCGAACATGTAGAAGCTAGAGAAAATCACAATTGCTTAATCCAATTCTGATCGCTGATAAAGCCAAGTTTTATTTGAGACTTATGTAGAAGTCTTGATTGTGCCAAAGAGTCTATCCAGATGGATAGGTAGATTCTCAGAGTAAAAGGAGGGAAACCACAGTTGTTCATGAGTTTAAAGCCGGCTCCCAATTTCAAAAGCAAGATCCCAAATTCATAACTAGTATATTGCAGGCAGGAACCCAGAGGAGCAATTACTTTGTCAGATTCTCAGGATTGGGTAGAGCCAGATAGACCTTAATTGCAGTTTGAGCTCGGTTGGATGGTGAATTTATACCAGAAGTTCCAGTTCCTAGAGATTAAAACTAATTTTATGTATCTAAGTTTGTTGAATTTGCAGGAACTAAAGATGATTCGTAACAACTTTAATAGTTGTAACCTTGCTTCATAAAACTTCTTAGCTTGACCCATCAAGTTTCCTGATTTTTTTGAAGCTATTCAACAAGTTATAAAGGTATTCTTCAATTCTATTAAAAAAAAAAAAAAAAAAAAAGGAAAAAGAAAAAAAGTTTTGTTGTCATCATGAATTTTCGTCCTATTTGAAAAAGTTCGAATACATGCTTAAACCTCGGTATTTCCCAAACCAAGGCTATAACATGCCTCGATATCCCCCCAATATGGGTGTATTGGGTGTATCAAATGTCAATGATGTGAACGGTGTCCCGCATGGACACGCAACATGGGAAAGAGACGTAACAATTCCAGGTTGGACATGCAACATGGGAAAGAGACATGGACACGCAACATGGGAAAGAGACGTAACAATTCCAGGTTGGACATGCAACATGGGAAAGAGACGTAACAATTCCAGCTTGTACATACAACAATACAACAGGGGATTGTTACACTCCACAAAACCTAAGCCTTAGCTCAAAGACTTGCTAGCAATAAATTGACCAAAATTTGTTTCCTTGTTCTCTTGTGTCCCTTGTCTCCAACAATAGAATGTTGTTATCCATGCAAAAACACAACATGCAATAGCTTTAGACAACGCATAATGCAGAAGAACTCTACAGATCATTGACCATGTACCTTTCTTTGAGTGTCTTCTTCAAGAATATACACAACATTCTTGCAACATTAGACAAAGGAGCAACATTCTCAACAGAAGGAACATCCTTATAACTTTGCATACTCATAACATCCTTCTTGATCAACAAAACGATGTGTCACAAGTACTGTCGATATCTTTAAGAACTTAGGGTTCAAAGTCTTCAACCTTCAAAGAGAAAATAGGAGCCTAATTATGCCTAAACACCTCAATTGAGCATAACTTAGAACGACACCGAGATTGAAACTATAAGGCATTAAAATCCAAACGATAAGGCATTAAAATCCAAAGCAATTATCGTCTTCTTGCCATCGCTCCTCCCAAAAATAAGAAAAGCCACCCTGATACATAAGAAATGCAACATATTAGTGAAAGAAACACTTAAAAAGAAATGCAAAAGAATGTAGAAATTTACCAAAAATCTCTTGCAAACTCGCCGTGTGTCGTCCTTAGGGATTAAAAGTCGCCGAGTCCTGTCAGCCAGAATGCAAAAAATAGAGCTACAACAAAAATTTTCTTGGGATAGGAACTATCAAGCCGGCTTAGCATCACGCAGCACCTCGGAGTAAACCTTTAAATCCGTCAGCACTATCACAGAGGATCAAAGCGCAAGCCACTCCATCCAAAGCCGGACCCACAAAAGGAAGGAGAAAATGCGACGTTGGAAACTTCAGGCACGTCACTGAGCCATAAGAAAACATCATTTCAACAACCCATTGAAGAATCCTTGTTTAATATTGATAATTGTTCACAAATGTTCCCTTCTATTCAGATATTTTGCTTTACATATTATATGTTGAACTCCACCGCAAAAAACATCTCTTCATACATTTGTATACAGAAATGGTCAGCTTAAATGGAATGGGCACTCAGAAGCAGCACAGTGCCCAGTGAAAATCCAGGATCTGAAAAACTGCTAAAAAATATGCCCCCATATATGTATGCTGTGGATAGGGTTAAAGTGACTGGTTGATATGATACAATGTTAGTTCAGCCACACTGCGCCAGAGATATGTTCTATACACGATAAACAGTAATCCGTTCCAATATTCCGACCCCATTCAAGATTCAGGCACCCTTAGGCGCATCTGATGGTTCAGTTCCAGAACCAAGTTCCGCGCACCTTTTCCGTAGCACCATCCTTTCTTCATCAACCTGCATAGGAGCTAACTCAATTAACAGGTCTGTGAACGCTGCAGAACAATATAACTGCAGGCTACCTTTGACAATAAAAGGAGAATTTGATCATGCTCCCTTTTCTGTTGGTTACACCTACAAGAAAAAAAAGCAAGACAAAGAAGTAAGTTAAAAAACACCAGGCAGTAATGGAAGTCCTAGTAATGGATAACCCACTGCATCTCAGCATTTTGCAGTTTTTTTAAGCATTCTTGGTACAACGCTGCTGTCTTTGACAAGTCTGATGCTAGTGATATATTGCGCATTTCCAATTCATCAGCCTTTGCCTAACAGGAGAAGAATTTTTTAGCTTACTCAAAACGAAAAACAAAAGCGTCTGCTTTCAGATAATTAACCTTCAGGATGCTGAGTTCCGAGCTACTATCAACCTCATTATCAACTGTCTGCGAGCTGGTAGAAACCATTCCAGCACGTTTATTGTCCTCCTCAGGATTAGTCTGCTTAAGTCTTTCTCCATTAGGACTGTTCAATGATGGAAACAACTATACAATGCCTCCACTGCTATGAATTGTAGGGGACACATATAGGTAAGTGGAAGTACATTATTATGCAGTATTAAGGCCTGTAGTCTCATAATCTCTTTGCTTTGTACATCCCTTGTAACCTGCAACGTGCGGACCTGTTACAGAATACAGACAACCATGGTGAATCTATAAGATCAAAACTTAACAAAGTATGATCCAATCATATGACAAAAAGAATAACTGCCGGCCAAGAATAGCTTACCTGCTCCTCCAGGGAGAAAGACCGATCTCGCATCATACCATACTCTCTTACTACGTCCTGCACAAAGCACTGTCACATTTGTCTAGACTTCCATTATAATATTAGTAATTTGGGTTACCTTGCTCTCCATGCGAACACAAGCGAGGAGTCTTTCTAGTTCCTTTGTCCTTTCACTTTCTAGGTTGTATTGAGTTGTAAGAGTCTCGATCTCCTGCCAAAAAACTGACGAATCAATGGAACAATTTGATGTCGTCTAATAAACTAGATGTTTCTGTCCTCTTGGCGAATGCACTCTCAGGTTTATGGATTGTATCAGTTCTGTAGCTTTCTGGGTCATCCTCGCCCTCACACCACACTGTAGTTGTATATGCATGAAATACCATCGATTGTGTTACTTAACAGAAGCAGTTTCTGTAGCTATTCCATAAAGATGGCAATGGGTATCTGAACCATCTTGTGTGAACGCGTGATTTCCCAACTGATGGAAGTTGCAGGCGCTTGCATCTTCTTGACAACCAGGTATATGGCTTTTGAAGGAACTAAGACGCGCATGTGATTACTAGAGTCATCAGAGCTCCGAAATGCTGATAGCAACTGTGGGGCAAGATTTGATTTGGAAGGTTTTGAAAAATGTATTCCTCTAACATACATATTACATAAGAGATTAACTAGCTACTGTCACTCCTTTATCATAAAGTTTTCTTTTCTTCAGAGAGCTGTCAGTCATTCCACTCTGTTGTGCCTCATCCACTAGAAAGAATAAAGAAATCTGTTTACTAGAGCTGTTGTTTCTATTTCTAAGAATGCTTCTTTTTTCCTGAGCAGGCTCATGAATAAATGAAGACATAATGAGAGGATGAAGTGGGAACAGGAAATTGAAGTTCAAATACAGATTTTGCATTAAATAAATTGTTGAATTGAACTTCAACAATCAATAAATGAGCATAGGACAGTCCAAGAAGTGTTGTATGTGGAAGACATCAATTCAAGACTCTCTCTTAAAAAACAGCAACAACTAATTTGGGCCCTAAGTAGGATCAAAATTAACATGGCTGATTTGGGTCCAAAACAAATTGTGGTTAGGATTAGCAGAGACCATTTTGCTTGTTCTGGCTGATTTCGGTTCAGAAAAAGGTCAACAGTTAGGATTGGGATCAATTTTGCCTATTTCTGTGATATGCATGAGGTCAAGCACGAGATCAAGCGGCAAAGGAACAAAAAATGGCATCGACATACAAAATGGTGGACATGCAAATGTTCCTCAGAAAGTTGCCAAAAGGTTTTTTGTTCACTTATTGCAAATCCATTGACATCTGCTCGTGCATGCACATACCCTCTACCTTTAGAATTTTCATTTCTTCCCTAACAAACGTTGTTCCCATTACCTGTGTTCTCTCTTGAGCAAGACTAGCTAAGAACTGGTTCTTTGTTGCAAAAGCCGCTACTTCCCTTGATATGCTTTCATGCGCATGTTCCAATTCACTGGCTGCCTGCAATCATATCCATATGCCAACAATCCAGAAAATCTATGAACTATATTATGCCATAAAATATTGTTAAAAAATGTTAAGAGTGATGCTGTTAGAGTTCCGCTTTTAATATTGCTACTACTGGAAACTACCCAAAAACATAAAATATAAAACCACTTTTTGCAGGATGGTGCATTTAGTCGTATTGTATATAAGATGCCTCATCATGGAAATTTAAAAAGACCTGCTTTAGTGCTCCAAGCTGTGCAGATAATGAAGCCTTCTCTTTGCGATAATCTTCTAAAAGACCTGACTGTTGAGACATTGATCTTGACATGAGAGATGCCTCCCGCTCTAACCTCTGTACGTACACAAATGTCAAATCCAGGTGGACTTGCACTGATGACAGATAGTGGCTACCTTTATTTCAGATGCTTGCCGCTGGGTTCCATCCTCTAAAGACTTGACTTCCTGATTTCTTCGGTAAAGATGTTCTTCCATGCTCTGCAACTGAAAATGTAGCTGCTGGTTCTGTCATTGCACCAAAACAGCCACGTGAAGGTCCGTTCTTGTTTATCTTAATTTCAAAAAGTAATCAATTCTGCTATGCAAAGTTCAAAAATTCAGCCTTCAATTACTTCGCCCAACACAGAAAGACCATACATTCGTTCATATACAGAATGCTTATCCAACAAGGCTTATTCAAACCATAAACGCTTTTAGTTGCCATGATAAAGTTAACTACAGGACAATACGTGTCAACCAATGAAAATTGAGAAGAGGTAATCTGGCAAAGCCATGTAACTGAATGCTTAGAGTTCAAACTATCAGCCAATATGTAATCTGTAACCACATTAAAGTTAGTTTCCTCAAATTTTGACAAGGGAGGTTATGCTGCAGTAATACCAGAAACAGGTGGTAGTAAACCAACCAGGTCAAATCCATTCATAGGTATAGATATTACACAAGTGCTCACTAATTTGATGCCTACCTCTGTTTCTACTTGACTAGCTGCAAGTTTCAACTGTTCATAATCTTCATAGAGCTTTTGGTATGAATTTAGCATTTCTGCACCGTCCTGATCTCTCGAATATATCAGCTGCATCACCCATATATATGTGCTGAGCTTGAATTCTAACTATTGCAGGTTATCTCTAGGCAACAACAAACAAACCACTTGCTACCTGCTCTGAGAAACTTAACTTGGACTTCATGTTCCTTAGTTCATCCACTAGGTTCTCCCGTTCCATCATGACATGCTGAAGGTCACTCTTGATAAGCTGTGAATTGAAAATGTTTAAATGCGTGGATCAGCTAACTACGAAACCAAAAATACCAAATCTCACTTGCTGCTCGCAACTCATTTTAGTCAAGCTTTCTGTGATTGACCGGAGCTCCAAGATCTGCATGTTGGAATCAAGTATAAGCATATGATGCCCTGCTGTTTCACAAAGGAAAGGCAAGCCTTAATACCTTTGCTGAATATTTAGCTTCACAGGATTTGTTTGCTTCTTCTTCAGTTGAAAGTCGTTCTTTTAAAGATATAATCTGTAGACAACTTATATATTACTTGCACAATAGCATAATTTTTGGGTTGTATTCTAGTCATATTTTCCCTGCTTTATCTAGATTGCTTGAAATGGCCTGTGACATGGATACACCTATCTTTGCTTGAATCGTTCTATTTCATTCATGCTAAGTTGTAGTACAAATTCCTTCTTTGCTTACAACTACAACAAACATGGAAGTCTCTGCAAACTGGATGCTCTTAGATATTCTTGCTTCCAAAAGTTATACTACCTGCTTGGTAAAAAGCTACAAAGTACATGGTACTTTGTCTATCTCCAAATGACATGTATGAAAGATGCAGTCTTCAAAGACTCATCATCCTTCAAAGGGCAGATGAACATTGATAGGCAAAAAGAACCCTATCATTGCACAAAATGTTAGTTGCAATTGTTTGGAGCTAGATGAGCATCTAGAACTAAGCCTTGGCCATTGGTTTGCTCTTAAATTTAAACATTCTTATGCAAATCCCTATGATGCAAAATGAACCAGCTTGCCTGTAGATTATTCTTCTAACATACTTATGCGGAGGTTATTTTACAGTGCTCGTCTATTTACGCAAAGCCCAAATCCTCTAGAATTTCATTAGGGACATTATGGGACGAAAATGGAACTTATATCTACTCAAATCACCTTTGCCTCTGCTTGCTGATGTTTTAAAACTTCGTCCTGAAATTTCTGTTCCAGAGTTTGAAGATCTCGTTTCAGGCATACTGATTCGTTTTCCCTCCTATTATTTTCATCTCTTAATTGTGAAACTTTTTGCAATTGATGCTCCAACTGTCCAAGATACATTAGGTTTTGTCAATTCTTTAGAAGAGACATATGTATTAACAGGACCTATTTGCATAGTAACATATAAACGAGATCAAGGGCAGGAGAATGCACTCAAAGAAAGAAAGAAAGAAAGAAAGAAAGATTTATTAACGTCTACGTAAGACCCGAAGGGTCTATGAGACCATAACACAAACAGAGTTCAAGACCTCCAGGAGGAAAACCCTCCTGTTATCTAAAGTATAGAAACAAAAATATTGAGTTTAACAATTAAAAATCTAAAAATCTGCTCAGGTAGGGCTTGATGGAGATAGCCCATTCGTTCCTGTGATTGCTGCAAAGTAATTCATAATACCCCTTCTTGGCTTGCTTTGATGCTTGATGCTTGGCCTCTTCTGGAAAGACTTTTTATGTTTCATGGCTGCTGATCTTTTTATCTTCTTAGACAGTGCCAAAGTCACCCCTTTAGGGTCAGGATACTTCCTCTTTTGTGATGAGTCCACTATCATCTTATCATCCTTTGACTCAGATGAGAAGAAATTAGTTATTTCTGTTTGCTTCAGGCCCGTTGGATTCTTTTGTTTGAGAATATTTCTCCTGTCTAGAGATAGCTCATGTACAAAGTGAGACACACATTTCTGATCGTAATATTCTACCAGCTGTCGTAGAGATGTGGGATCTCTAAAAAGACAATGATATCTGCCTCTAATAATGTAGTAGGTTGGGCAGGTAAAAATAAAATGTTCTTCTGACTCAACCATGTTTAGATCGCACATTGGACACTTCCGATCCTCGATCCTCACGACTAATGTTTTTCGCCCTGCCAACCTCAATCTCCAACTGGTGGGATGACACTCTAAACTGCCCCATAGAGTATCTCACTATCAATATCTAAATATCCAGGCCTTATGATGAAACCATCCGCTGATATATTTAGGAAGTTATCCTTATAAAATTTCTTTTTAGCAGGCAGATCTTTGAGGGGATTTTCCCATGTATTTGAAACATAAAGATATTCCAAGTCATGGCGTATAAGCTGATTGATTTCTTGCTGAGTAAAATTCAGATTATCATCCATTATACTGTATTGAAAAGGTGGGATATTTCCCATAGGGAAACCCATCTCCTCAAACAATTTAGATGTCCTTGAAAACCAACAGCGCTTACCTTGGTCTGCCAATGCTTTAGACGACACATATGCCAACCAGGGAAGTCTTTTTTGACCTTCTTTTGACTGTCCCAAACGGTGTAACATAGTAAAGAGGGCAACACTGTACAACTTGTGGAAGTTTAAAAAGGAAATAGATCTACAAACCTCAGCTTGAAGGTGCTTCCTCTCCTTGCCCATTGGTTCAATCAAGGCTTGAAGATTACTGATATCTTTGTTTCTGATCTCTGCTTCCTCTGCAAGCCTGTGCATCTCAGTTTCCATAGTTCTACAATGTTCACTAGTCCGTTGATTCTGTTCAAGACTGGATTTAAGCTTTTCTACCTGGACAATATCAAAGAATCATGATAATCAGCAAAGGGTTCTGTTCAAGACTAGATTTGAGCTTTTCCACTTGGAAAAACATCAAAGAATCATGAATCAACAAAGGATTTGAGCACATAGTTGACTATACTAACCAAATGTTCCCTTGTTGTGTCCAGTTGAGTTACAAGCAACTTCAACTGTTCCATGTCTTTTTCTGTGCTCTTTAAGCGCATCCTGAAATGCATAATACCTCATGTTCGGCTATCTACATTCAAAATTCAGTTACCGCGTACAAACAAGAAAATTTATAAAGCGTACCCCTGCTCTTGTAATTTCACTGTAACAACTCTAAACTTCTCCTTTTCTTCTTCCCGTTCCTTCATCAGCTTATCAAGCTCAGCTTGCAGCATTTCCAGCTTAGCATGTGATGTTTCTAGTTCAAAACTGCAACCCAAAGGAAATTACTTTTAATTTATAAGACAAACATCAGTCACGAAGTAGCCGGTGCATTGTGAATACCTTATGCTATCAACATTCTTCTTGAAATCCTCCTCTGAATGCACCTGTGCTTCTACTGCCTTCAAATCAACATTTGAAACAGGGTAAGAAAAAGTCTAAAATACCGTATGCAGTTGAATACTTCACAGCAGCAGTTCCAAAAATGTTCTATGCGAAATCCCAGAGAAGAATGGCTGGATTCACACTAGGGGGTTAAATTCAATTAAGTTACAAAAAACAATAACAATTAGGTCCACATCTCCCCTGTTATAGAATTCCGTTAAGCCCGGTGCAGTTAAGGGGGTCTTTATGGTTACAACTGATTCCGTTATGTTAAAAATTGATAATTTCTTAATTGAATATTAATGGTTGTAGTGCAAATAATAACCCCTCCCTGAGAGCATACTTAAGACAGTTTAAAACTTTTTTTGGTCAGCCACTAACATAACAACTTATGTGTGAGCTTAGCTTTAATGAAATCCCTTATACTAGCCACTAATAGAATTGCTGGTGTGAATCTCTCTTCAATTGAATTCGTTATGTCAGCCACTAACCTAACATTTTATACACATGAATGCACTTTTCGATGAACTGCAAGACATTTGATCATAGCAAGGTGGTGTTAAAAATTAAATTTTTAACATAATACAACGTCAGGTGTGAACCTACCCTATAAATGCGGACTGCCAAAATAGCTGAAAGCCATAACACACTTGGTAGCATTCAAGACGGCTGACTCGAATTTATTCAAACATGACTATTCAAGGAGTTTTCAATGTGATCAGTGCTTGTCTTTCCAGCATCTGCCATTGAACAGGTCTTATGAATTATTATGTAACCATACCATCAAATGCAAAAGCTGAGTTGTCTGAACTTTAATTGGAGTTGCAGCAGCAACAGATAGCACTGGAGATGTGGAAGGGTGGCGTTAATATTTCGCATATAGTCTTAAGCTCGAGCCATATTTTGGCAAACCTATGGGAGCGGTTGTGAACATGCTAGTCTTTAGAAACTTTATAAACTTTTTCAACACATAATATAAGATGGCCTTTATGAATTACTTTGAAAATAAAGTACAGATTCCATTTCCCTACTGAAAGTCAGCTGCAATCTTGGTGCACATCTTTCTAATTCAAGGATTATTCTGAATCATCATAGATCTCGTGCTTAAAGGACAGTAATGTGAAAGTGATGATGTTAAGTGCCTCCATATGAGGCACACTTTGAAAATTAAAAATAGAAACCCACAACATTTAGCCTTCACTGTCGGCTCGCAAGACCAGACTCCCTGTCTACAAGCTACCCATAACTAGGTTATTTCATGCAGCATGTCTCACCTGTTGCTCACAAGCTATGGCATGATCCCGTTCTGCAGTCCTAGTGGCGAGGAGCTCACTCAACTGAGCCATGCTCTCATCAAGCTCCTGGATATAGTCCCACCAGGAAGTATAAGACAGACTTTGTTGCTAGCATGGCGATTGTCTAAAGGCAGAAACCTCACCTTGATACAAGCCGCTAATTGCCTGCATTCATTTTGACAAGCCTGAAGAGATTCTTCCCCAGCTATCTAGAAAAGAAGCAGATCCCCCAACTTGAACAACAAGATGGTCCCTCAAAAAAATATAGGCATATCACATCTTAAGGAAAATGATAGTTGGTACCTTCTCGTCCGTAAGGAAAATAAGTTGCTCTTGCTTCTGTGCGACATTAGCATGTAGGCTAGTTAATGCAGATTCTTGTTCGGCAATTCTATTGTGTAAAACTTGTAGCTCGCCATAGATGTCATCTCCCTGTGCAGTACAAAGCACACTAAGTTAAATATGATCTGGTATACTAATCCCAGACATATTCTCTGACCTAGCTTACACAGATTGCAAGGTTTGATTGGTCTAGGATATTCTTCTAATTCTAGGCAATCAAAAAAGTACGCCTTGTTTTATTCAAGCCTTTCGAGGTTCTCAAATCAGAGATGTAAAAGAAAGAAATAATAATAAACAAATTGTTAAGGGACAAGGGATAGTGTCTCTGATAAGTTTGTAAGAATAATACTTTCTGTTAGGCATCTTTCCATAATGGTAAAATCATAATATTTTTATCACAAGTTACGCAATGAAACTCATACTAACCCCATTGGTACTAGAAATATCTCCAGAAAGGGGTGGCAAGTTTAATTCGCCATGATTTCCATCCTTCACTGCAGGAATTAAATTAAAAAATTAACTAACACCTGTCACTTTCATGGATGCCTATTGAGACTTCAATATAGGACTCCGGAAGTAAAGACGCTGGAAAAAAACAGATGGTTGTCTAAGAAGCATCAAAGCAATCACCATTTGAACTCATTTCAGAAAAATCCACACTTCTATATTCTTGATGCAAATACCCTGTCGTGAGGCAATTCATTGAACACGCCCAAAGCATCTGTAGAAACTAGCAACTAGATTAACTATGCGTAAGGTTAACAACCCTGCTCAAATCATAGTCTGGCATATAATCATAATACTAACTTGCCAAACTAGAAACAACACATCTACTAGGATATTACAAAAAAAAAAGAGAAAAGTTAACCCGACCTTTTTTTACAAGTGAAGATAGACAACTTATTTCCTCGTCTTTCTTAGCCAGCTGTTCCTGTATCACAACATAGATCATGTATTAAACAGTAAATACTCTACCAATAGGTAGGTTATCTATTAAAATGGATTGGCATCATCTTACTATAAAAGTTGTTGTGAGTCATTTGCATAAAAACTCAAATATCCATATAGCAAATGCGTACAACTTGCCTGTGTAACTAAAATCTGACTTTTAAGAGAAGCCTCATTCTCCTTCATTTGTCTCAGCTCATCCTCTAAATCCTTACATTTCTTCTCAGAAACCCTGTATACACATGTTCCAGATGTCTGATATGCCCACAGTAAAATCTGAGGCTAACAACAAGACAAAGTAAATACTACCTGAACAAGTCCAACTTGGGCACTGCAGTAGCTTTGCCATTAATCATAGTTTTACCTTTACCTTTTCTGGGCTCTGTGCCATGTGTCATGTGTCAAGAAACTTCCTACAAGAGCATAAACAAATAAAATGTCGATAACTTGTATGCTTAATGTACCAAGATGTGCGGAAAGTTCCATATGAGCCGTCTGATGTGGACTTGAGACGTCTTGTCCCTCTGAGAAAATAAAAGGTATGTTTACTTAGCAACAAACCACATGACCACCGTGCCCATCAATTTAGCTAAAAAAAATGCCGTCCTTGATTATTAATATTTCATTATTGAACTTCAACCGTTGCACTTACCAGGAGCAAAGCATGAAGAATGCAGGTTTAGAGTAGATCGTAGTGCCTGATTCATTCGTTCTAGTTCTTGTATCTGGTGTAAACTTTGAGCTTTCCACTGTTGCACATGATCGCCATCACCTTTTTGCCTGTCATCAACTGTGTCTACGGCCTTCTCACCAAATCCAGGCTGATCTTCCAATGTCTCAATCCTTGTATTGTGTTGATGAATATTGGCCAGTACTTTTCTAACCTTTTCCTCTTCCAATTTTAAATTTTCTTTCAGCTGTGCAATATGCAACCTTCCTTCAGAAGATTTTCTTTTTTCATCTGATAAGTCATGTATCAGCTTCTCTACTAATAGGAATGTGTCCCTATCAAGACCATTCACTAATGGCTCTAACGGCCTCGTGGCATTTAGGGATTTAGTGTAACCCCATTCCTTCAAAACTTCCAACACACCTAATCGGTCTCTCGCGGGCATGATTGCTACTCGATTTTGCTATATGTCTTGAAAGTATTTCCCATTATGTTTCAAGTGCATAGTAAACTGCAGTGTCAACAGTTCCTCTGCTTCCAAGATGGAATGACACGTGCCAGAAAAGCCATGCACAAAGTGTTTCACTCAGATAAGTCGTATCCAGCTTCTGTTAACTTGTTTCCTTGAGATGTAATATATGTTTTAATTGATTTAAGAGCGCTGATCGCAAATATGCAATCTTGAATGGACACTAATATAACATGCACTAATCCACTGAAACCTGCCGGACCTGTCATGAAACAGATCAATGAAGATATTTGTAGTATAAAGCTCCTCCTATTGATCCTCCTGCATGCTTGTCCTGCAAAACAGAGAGCAGAAAAACCACCTATGATCTATCTAGCATGATAAATGAAGTATGAAAGCATTAATGAGTTAATGAATTATAAGAATTACAATAAGAATTATCAAAATTAGAATTATTAATGAGCAGACTAATAAGGATATCAGATTGAATGGCTATATGGAAATGGAGAATCAGGCCACAAAATTATGTAAGAACGAGTGATTCAAATGGGCATGAAGAACAGATCATCGACTTTTGTAAGAATGAATATATGCAAATGAAAAATCAGGTCACAAATTTTATGTGAAGACAAACGAGGCTGGATATAGTTTATCTAAAGCCAGCTAAGGATTAGGGCAAGCTATAGTAGGAATCAATAAGAAAAGAAACTCAAAGAGGAAATTGAAACTTATAGCATCAGGCAAGAGGGACTTACCTTATTGACCTGAATGGAATGAGTGGTAGGAGGATCTACCAATGTAGGCGCCAAGAGCTTTCTAACAAGGCATTTTAAATTCAATTTGGACACCTGTGAAATTTTGCCAACGCCCTAACTAACCCCAAACGTTAGGTAACTTCTAACGCACCAGATTTTTGGGGCTAACGGGTTAGCTCTTAACCCCTAATATGCATCACCCTGCAGCTTGGATCTGGGTTTTCATGCAGTAGAAAACCTAAGGTTCAAGGCAGCGGTTTCCATGCAATCTCAGCGAAACCCCGAGCTTAAAAAGCATTTGAAGTTCAAATCCGACGCATCAAAACTGTTACAGATGAGATTCGACGCTGCTAGGAATCCACATGCATGGGAACGCTGCTAAGTTTTCCGTGACCTAGACCTCTTCGCCAACCTCCTACCCTAATAAAAAAACATATTACAACCCATTGCATGAAGTTGGAAATGGCTTAACAAGAGGGTTAAAAAAAGGGTGTTGCGCACGGAGGGTTGATCTTCGGTCCCTAGGGTATATTTGCATGTTTTTGTCTTGTGATTTTGTGTTACCCTAATGGGGCATGCAGTGCTGCAGATTGCCATTTTGTTTTGGGGTGTGGCAATATGTGGAAGTGAGTGGACTTGCTTTTATTGATTTGGGGTTCATAATGAGAATATGACCACAAGAAAACTTGCATAAATCACCATGGATCGTCGATGTATCATTCTTTAAGAGGATGCCATGTATGCACATCTATAGTCGCTCCAATAGATAGTCTGACCGCTGGCGTAGGTTGTTGTGGGTGTTGTTGTGCTATGTGCGATGGTTGAGATCTTATAGAGGAATTGTCTTCTTCGTGGTGCTTGTATCGTTTGGACGACAATTCTTGTATTGCATTTGAAACATCGCGAGCATGCCCCTTACTAAGGGCTCGGTGATTTGTTGGTGGTGGAGGAGCTCGAGTTTGTTGGCATTGTAAAGTATCGTTGTTCTACATGTGTTGACATTGGGCAGGCACTTTATAATTGGTCGTCTCGGAGATGATTGTATTGTACCCCCTCGTCTCCTAAAGGCAGAGGTTCTCTGATGATGTCAAATGTGAGTCTGCTAGTATGTCTTCAATGTATTTCGTGGCTATCAGCATGTTGAGCATAGTGGCAACTAACGTCGATGGGTGGGCTTCGGGCCATTGATCAACTTTGCAATATTGCTGACACTTAAGTATACCTCCAACCCAAAATAAAAGGAATTTATTTATGATCCATTATTTATAAAGGTAACCAAAAAATTGCCCTTCAAAGAATAGAATAGAATAGAAGGTTTTTAGTGTCCACGGAG
This sequence comes from Isoetes taiwanensis, assembly GCA_021234155.1. Lineage (NCBI taxonomy): Eukaryota > Viridiplantae > Streptophyta > Lycopodiopsida > Isoetales > Isoetaceae > Isoetes > Isoetes taiwanensis. Next base: position 3,097,751 of record JAJEKV010000015.1, on the reverse strand, counting down.
ACCTAGCGGCCTATGGGACCCAATTGCGTATAGTGCCTTTCAGCCTATTGTCACCCGCAGTCGAATGGAAGTGTCCCAATACATGGCAGAAGGAAACTACTTGTAACTTGGTGCCAAACTTGGTGCCACCTCTACATTTTGTCCGCGGCAACTGATGGAAGGGATTCTTGGCTGGCGCGATGACGATATGATAACCATCTTAATCTTGGCCAGGTTGACGCGCATGTCTGTCGCCTGGCAGAATCTGTCCAAGGCATCGAGGTGGCATTGCATGTCCAAAATAGCTGATTGCTGAATTGTTCTTCTCAACTTGAGTCTTCTCTTTGTGAAATGTATAAATGCATGTACTTCAGCATTTTTGATACATGCTATGAGTGTCTGGACAGCAAAGTTGGGACTTGAGATTTGGCACTCATTGTAGTGCAGTGCCGCTAGTTCTTTGATCCATGTGTCATAAACATCCAGTTCTTCCTCAATAACTTGTTGCATTGTATTCGACAGGGTTCAGATTGTACGCGTTAGTGCTGATGAATGGAAATTTAGAAAACACCTTTAGCTCAAACCAAGGTGCAGGTTAAACCTGAGAGCTGAGGTAACATTAAAAAAATCTTTCTAGATCTGTGTATAAGACAAAGACCTCGAGCCTTAATACATCCGGTTGGAGACATTAAGACCACCAAAATGCAACCCATTGGAGGAAGGTGTCATCTCCATTTAGGCCCTGATTTGAACTTGAAGAAAGATGTGTACATCATTTGAGATAAAGATAAATAGCATAGATAAAGAATTCAAGATCATGCATTTTAAAGCGATTATTTAATGAACTAGATTTCTTTGAAGACTAAAAACCATATCACATATTAAACCCATATGTTGTTGTTTAAACATGGAAAAACAAAATTACATTTGAAAGATTGTAACATATTTGACCAGCCCCTATTCACTTTGTATCCTTTTATAAGAGCATATAAAACCAAAACATCAAGTTCAATTATCTTGAGATCCACAATGCTAATATAAGTTCAGAGTCCACTAGTAATTGCACAAATCCGTGCACCATTTAAAAGAACTAAGCAAAATGGAAGAATTTCCTCAGTTTATCACTACTCTTCCCCTTTCCTGGGTTCCTCTACCCCTTGTGCACTTGCCCTTGGCTGCCACCGTGCATGCTCGGACGCAGGCCCGTTGGAGGCGGGCTGCTGTGCTCACCTTGGAGGATTGGTATTGGGGTGGTCAGCTAGCTTCGTGGGAGTTCTTTCGAGCTCGCTTTCGCCTGAGGAGCAGTGACCGGGCTATCTGGGAACAAGTGGCGGGGAGTATTCCGCTACACATACCTATAGTCCCTCAGGATGATGTGGTGGTGCAGGTTTAGAAGGTTCATCCAGATGTTGTGTCTTCTTGTTTTGTGCGGTCTTGTTACCGGGTGCTGGCTATTCATGACACACCGCCCCTTCGTGCAAGTGGTCTCTGCGCAGCTTCCTGGTTCTCGATGGCGCCGGTTTGGGCGTGGACATGGAGCTCACTTCCCCAATCAAGGTTAGGGTGCTTCGTGGCAAATGGTGCAATCAATGTATCGGGGTGAATGCCCTTGTGAGTCATTTTAGGCGGGTGTGAGCCCTCTCACCCCTTTGTTGTAGCCTTCATCGTGAGACCGGGAGCATTGTCTCGGTTTTATGCCCTCACTTGCGTGCTGCCCGGGATTGGGTTAGGGCTCGCTTTGTGAGATTGACTAGCCGCCAGCTTGCTACTTCATGTGTATCCGGTGCTTGGCCGCTCTTGCGGCGGCAAAGAAGCTTGCATCCGTATGCGGGCTTGGTTGGTGTGGCTGATTTGGAAGGCGGCGATTGTGGATCTTTCGGGGGATTCAAGAAACAGGCCTCTCGATTCCTCGACTCAGGTACAAGCTATTTCAAAGCTTTCTGGTGTTCCCGGGATCAGTAGAGCGGAAGTTTGCCATTTGGTGGAACTTCTTGGGTGTTTTAGATGGTGATGGCCGGTTTGTACAGCAGTAGAGTTGCAGTTTTTCTGTGAGTTTGTTGTGGAGTGTCGAGGTATCGCTGTCTGTTTGGGGCAGTTCTCCTTCCTCCTCACTTGCTTTGTAACATTACCATTCTTTTAATATATTGATGACACAGTTCTTCAAAAAAAAAAAACAAAGACTAGGAGCTGGCTCATTCACCTCAACAAAGACTAGGAACTAGCTAGCGAATGAACAGAACGCTAATTTGGGGTTGGTGGGTTAGGGGATAGGCTTTAACCAACTTTAGAGATGGAAGCCAATGGCTAATGTGATATGAGTCGCCAAAGGAATTCTATCCATCTACAATTGTTTTGAGAACCCAATTTATCTCCTCATTGTAAATTAAAGATAAATGTCATTACCACAAAGCCTTCAACAAATGTGCACCTTTTCTTGTTTCCTTATGCATATGCAACATAAAACTTCATGTTTGAAATCTACTGTTGAACATGTATAATAGATAGATAGATGGATAGATAATTATTTTAACACCCACCTGGACATTGTTATATTAACGTGGAAAGAGTATTGAAGTGGAGATGGATACTGCTTGAGAAGGTGCAGAGATCTGTGATCGAGACTCCAACAATGTCATAAACTTATCATTAACTGTAGCTTGAAGTTTGGGATAAAATTGAGGTGCAGTAACAAATTGTGGAATCTCGACACTGCCTTCCAACATTTGGACTACAGAAGACATTTGAGGCCGCGAAGAAGGTTCATCATTTATGCAAAGAGCTGCGGTTGTAATCATTCGTCTGGCTTCTTCCAAATTGAATGCTTCTCCAATTCTACTATCGACAAGACTATGGATATGTTCATCCCTGCTAAGCTTCCAAATCTCATCCCCCTTTGGTTGAACAGGTCTAGTTCCCATAAGGATCTCTAGCAATACCACTCCATAGCTATAAATATCACTCTCCACACCTATGGCCTCACCTCTCATCAATTCAGGTGCAAGGTAACCAGGTGTGCCACATATTGTTGTCATAAAAAAGTGATCATCAGCTCTATCTAGGAGTCTTGAAAGTCCAAAATCTGAAACTTTTGGACAAAAATTACTGTCCAAAAGGATATTCTGAGGTTTCACATCCAGGTGGAGAATCCTCTCAAGGCAGTCTTCATGCAAGTATGCCATTCCTTTAGCTGACCCTATAGCTATATCCAGTCGGGAGGAGTTTTCTCCAAGCAGCCAATGATCAAGGGATCCATTTGCCATATACTCATATACAAGAGCTCTAGCCCTTTTGTTACTACAGAATCCTAACAATTGCACCAAATTGAAGTGGCGGACTCTGCTGAGTACAGATAACTCAGCATAAAAGTCCTTTGCCTCCTGCATTAGTCCATTTAGGATCTTCACTGCGACATAGTTGCCATTTTGTAGTTGCCCCTTGTAAACTGTTCCAAATGCTCCATTCCCAAGCTTCTCACTAAAACCATCTGTAATCTGCTCTATTTCTTTTAAAGAGAATCGTTTTAGAGCTGTTTCTGACAAATAACTGCTTAAAATGCCGTCCTCTTCCTCCCCTTCTTCCCTGCCTCTCATCTTGAGATAGACAAGAACTAGAAAACAAATTCCTGCAATAACTATTACAGCAACCTTAAGGACACCACTAAGAGTGGCTCTCTTAGATGTTGTCCTGTTAGATGGAGCCGTGCATAGCTTCAAAGAAGCTGAATAGTTTTTACTCCCAGCTTTAAGGCTATATATCTCATCTACTAAAAAGCAATCACTGGTATTCCGATTATAAAAGGCTGCGTTACAGATAGAGTAGTTGAGACAAGATGTGTAGCATGAATCTTCTGTAGCGTGAGTTTGGTTGGGGCTCGAAAATGCAGTCGCATAGTAATCAATTCCAGTTTGATTGATCATCTGGCAATTCTGAGACTTGTTGTATCCTGATGCAAATTGGCAACCTGCAGCTTGATTTAGCTCATCAATGGGCTTGAAGTAGGTCAAATTAAGAGGGCAGCTACAGGTACCATTAAGACACACCCCATATTGGCCACAATAATTAGGCAAGTCACAGGAGCTACCTTTGGAACTTGATGATGGCTGCTGTGATAATTCATTAACTGTAAGAACCCCATCTTCCCCTAGAGTGACAGCAGCCTGGTATGTTACTTTATTACTTCTCCGGCCTGCCCACGATATGTAGATCATATATTCCTCATAATTATAGCAAGATTTATAATTTTGATCATAATATCCCGCATCAGAGATGTTTCCTTTATCAGTTCCCAGCTGAAGTGTTGCAAAAGTTGCATCACAACATAAAACAACAAAAGTAGTGACGTTCAAACCTATCAACAAAAGTAGTGACGTAAAAATACTATCTATCTATCTATCAAACCTGTCAAAATCCATTCTTGATAGATATTCTGATGGAAGTACAGGGCAGCTCCAATTTTCTCTGCTCTAAAATGGTAATCTCTATTTGCAATCTCCATGCCAGGTTGTAAAACTTGGCCGCATACAAGCTTGTTTGTTGGGTTGTTGAAACTGCTCCATACTGTGTGATTAGTACTTGTGACGAGCCTGCCGAGTTGACCCTCCGGGCAACTCGGGATCTTGTCTACTTAAGGCTAGATTTGTGTACATGTGAATTCAGGTGAAGAATTAAATCTTCCTTTGCAATTAAAATCCACAGTTTAGGCTCAACAAACAACCCTGGTTCATGTATTCAACATATTCATAAGCTTAATACATTCCAAGTTCTATCTGAGAAAAAAAAATAGCTCAATATTTACAATGTGTTATCAATATCCATGTACAACAACACTGAGCAAATCAACAGAAACTGCTAGCTCTAGAATTCAAGCACGATTCCCGGCCACATTGCCACCATCAACTTGGCCGCCACCTTGCGGGTTCACTGCACATGCACTCACTGGGGTTAGTCCTCGTGACTAAGTGGGGATCCGTGAGCTAGCCGCTGCATACATGGAAACACTCGGGCATCTTGGATAACAAGAACATAGACAATTCCAAATATACAAGAGACTATGGTGCGGTGCTAGACAATGACAACAAAAAAAGTACCATAAGAGTCGAGCAAAGAACACAAAGCCAAAGTACCAAAACAACATAACAAAGCTCCGGGACAATGGGAAGCTCGGCCGGCCTACATGCGGGCCCCGTTAGCGAGAGAAATGCCCGCCACTCACATTCCGAGCCCCGTTGGCGAGTTGGTGGGGTGAACCTCAGATTATAATTACCCTTCCCGGCCCCGCCCGGGCGGAGGACCTCTTACCATGGAGTCACGCGGGGAGTTGACGTTACAACCTCACGGAAGCTACGCCCGGAGGAGGCCACGCGCCCGGTCACAGAGCATAGATACAAAGAACACAGATGACATGAGAATGCCGGAACTACCCGGTGCCACCGAACCGGAAGTCCGACCACGGAGGTTCCAAGTACATACATAATATCAAGAACGACGGTGGAACAATTCAAAGACCATAACATGTGTGTTCGTTAAAGAATTTGCTATAAATGTGCCTAGATCACACTCTTAGCCCTTGTCGAGGTTGCCCATACAACCTAACCATGACGATGTAGCTAAATCGATGATGAAAACCATAATGACTACTCAAACGTTGATGTAGCATGCCCAAACCACCCCTATAAGGTTGATGCAGGATTCACTCCACAACATTATTTATTATAGCTCCCTTAGATATGGTTTAATATTTTAAAATTAAAGTTCCACTTCTTAGCTAATGAATTAATTGCGCATTCAAACTGGCGCCTCCAACTTACGCTTTTCCTGCTTAAAATCTATGGGGTCCCCGACCGCAAATGCCTCGAAACTTCCGTCCAGCAGCTCCCGTGCAAGCCCCATCTCCGTGGAGCAAGCCCAGATAATTATCTTAGATACCTTTGATTTACTAGATTTAAATTACATAATATCTTAGTTAAATGCAACCATTAATAGAATTTCTTACAATTTGTTATTATTCCGTCGTTGCCTTCATGCTGGATCTCTTCTGCCAACTAAATCCTTCCTTTGCCTTAAGCCAAAATGCAAGCCAACTATATCCTTGGTTATTTAGCTTTATAATTTAATAGGCAAACAATTTAACAAGACAACAAAGTGAACTCCAAATATAAACAACAAAGAAAATAGAAACGAAACCCAAAAGAATGACAGGAAGCAGAAAAAACAGCAAATAAGCAAACCAAGATAGACATGTTCGGCCTCTGTGGCTCTGGTTTTGGCATCGATTCACCATCTAGCTATGACCCACAACCAAATCGATCTGCTCCAGGCCCAAATCGACCTGATTTAGCTGATTTTGAAGCGTTTTGGGGCAGTTGGGTCGCTGGAGGATCTCTTCAAACACTGCAGAACAGCCATAACGACCCTTGATTCATACCAACCAGCCCTGTAACTTCAATTTCGGCCCCTTTGGATGCTATTGCAGCCCATTTTCCGGAGTCTCGGAGTTGGATTGTTGCTACCTCAAAGCTGAACCGGTTTTTAAACTCCTGCTAGAAGACTTAATTCCTTCAAATTTGCCTCCGCCCTCTCAGATCTGATTGCTAAGAAGCAATTTTGGTGCCTCCTGAGTTGCTTACAGATGACCCATATGCATTAATTCAGCTCCTTCATAAGATCATGTACCATCTTATTAACAAGGCCTTAACAAGCTATCTCTGAATCCGGTGTTCACAGCAGTTTATAAGCACCCAATCCTTATCCCAAAGCATGAACACTTTTTCTCTTAACAACAACCATATGATCCATAAAATCAGCATAAAACCCCACCTGGAAAGGAAGATTTGATGCCGTCTACGCAAGCTCTTGCCTCCAGATAGCCTCCTCCGGCTGCTCTGCAACTCAAATCCCTTCTTGGAGCTCCTCTCTTGCAAAACAAACCTCACGTACCACCAACAAAAGCCCTCTTCTACAATTTTTCCCTTTTTATAGTTTTGCTTATGTGGCTTTGCTTATGTGGATATATGCCATGCATATATCCCAATCTATTAGATATATGCTTTATGTGCGCACCAATGCTTTGCGTCTTAGGGCCTAGGACCGTTACAATCTCCCCTTCTAAAATTCAACCCATGTCCTCATGGGTTTATCCTAGGAGCCGCCATGCTTCTTGACAATTTGCACTAACAATCTCAAGCAAGGTACACAAATCGCTTTCTGGACAATGAGACAAAAGCAAAACCATCATGCTTACCCGAATGCACTCTTCTGAGCTTCTTGCGCTCCATCACGCGTGAAGCTTCGGGCGGCAACCAAAACCATTTGGTGTTGCGGAAGATCCATCATCTGCGGCGGCTCTAGCTTCACCACCGCGCCTTTCGCCAATGATTCTATCGTCGTACCCCATCTTTTCGTCAGTTTGGCTCCCCTTTGATTCGATCGAGGTTCTCCACGGCCTCTGCCTCTACCGGATTTGGATATCGATTGGATCGTTTCGGGTCCCATGGCACTTCTATCTAGGCATTTGTGAATCCATGGGCATTGAGGAGCTACGCCCCTTCAATACTGCCAAATACTGGGCAATTGTTTCTTGTGTGGCCTGTTGCCCTACAACGGAAACAACGCCCCTCTTCAAAGCACCGCTGCCTTTCCTCGTCAGTGAGCCGTGGGGGTAACTTACTACCTTCAATTTGGCTACTACTTGCCCGGTTCCTCATATTGTTGCTCTGAACTTCCACAGATGGACTAGCAGATGGCTCCCCTCTAAATGATCGTCTTCGGCCATACGAGCTCTCAGCTGGCCAAGAGGAAGGTGCCTGTCTCTTTCTTTGGGTTTCTAATGCGGCTTTCTCGCCAAATCGCGTCTCGGCTTTTGGCAATCCGAACAACCTCCTCAAGGTCCTTATAAGCAACTCGACGACATCGTGCTTTTGATATCCACATGAAGACCCTTCACAAATCTAGAACACGGCTTGACTTTATCCATAACAGGCAATGAGGTCGCAACCTTCTAAACCTCTCATTATAATGCGCTCTTGTGCGGTCAGACACAATCAAAGAACTTCGTTCATCTTCTCAACCTTATACCCCGGAGGTGTGAAATGACCCTCAAAAGCGATCTTAAAATCGGCCCATGTAGCACATCTTTGAGTCTTCCCCGGATCAATCGGGCATGTCTCCCACCAAACTCTTGCAAAGCCTCCTAACATTGCACGAGCAAGCAAAGCCTTCCACGAGAATCCCGTGCTTTGATCGGGATCAAAATAAAACTCTACCCCCGCGGGCGGGCATCGGCATCATCCCCCGCTGTGTTCTCACCAGGAACACTTCTCTTTTAGTGTCCTTTAACACCTTATCAATGGCTTTCTCAGCCTCACTCTTCTGCTGCGATGCACTCTGCTGCAAGGCTTGCTGAATAGCTTGCAGGATACACAACAAGAGAATGGACATTTAGCGACGTGGGCTTGCGACGTCTGTGCGACGTGACGTCGCAAATAACGTCACCATGCGACGTCAATGCGACGTCACGTCGCAGACACGTCGCATGCGACGTGTGGTGCGACGTCTGACACCGTGACGTGGCAGATCTGTCATGCCAGGTGGGCGCTGCGCCCGGTGGGCCGGCAGTGTCACGCCCAGGTGGGCGCTTGCGGCGTCGGCGTCGCATGCGGCGTCACGATGCTTCGGCGGCGTCTGATGGCGTCACATACGCCAGGTGTGCTTGGGCGCCTGGTGGACGACAGGTGTCTCGCCAGGTGGATGTTTACGACGTGACGTCGCATGCGACGTCGTATATGTGACGTATGTGACGTATGTGTCGTATATGACACGTCAGTACGTATATATGACGTATGTGACGTATATGACACGTCAGTACGTATATGTGACGTATATGACACGTCAGTATGTATATGTGACGTATATGACACGTCAGTACGTATATGTGACGTAGGTGGTCGCATGTGACGTATATTTTTTATATACGAAGGTTAATGGTTTTTTAGGATTACAAATTCAATAGCTGTCTGATTGATACCTGTCTAAAAAAGACTCTGACGACCAACCTGCAGCTTCATTTAAGCGTGTTGCCTGCGCATGCATCATCACAGTAGATATGCTACCGCTATAAATTGTTCATTATAAAACTGACGTTGTTCTGTGTCAAAATCTAGTTGTTCCAAGTTTACAATCCTTGAAGGTAACTTGACAATAGGCTTGTTGTCAATCATTGTTGCTGAGAGAAGAACAGGATAAAGCCTTAAAATTTGTGCAAGAACACAAGAAAAATCCCACACTTTTACCTTTTGTCCGCCGAAGCATTATAGTGTTTAATATGACTTGCGGTACCGCTGTCCCGGCGTCCCAATGGCGGATTCTAGGTTTAGGTCGATGGCTTAATTAAAACATAGCGTTAATTCTGAAACATCCCCGGCAAAAGGGATTTATTGATTATTGACTGATTGATCTGTCCATATCAATGCGGCTTCATCAGGTCTTTCTGGAAGTAATCTTATCTCTAGATGTGAAAGAGAATGGTCATTTAGCGACGTGGGTTTGCGGCGTCCCTAATTACCTCCTTCATCTAGACTCTTCAAAACCGAATCTGCGAAAAATGGTTTTTTTTTTGGGCTTTGAGAGCTTGCAAGAGCTTGAAAAATATTGTCCGGAACTATATCGAAAACCAAAGAAGCACATATGGATACGTCAATACAGGGGGAAGAAGGTTATGATCTAAAATCTCATGCTGGGTATACAAGTAATTCTAATGGCACTATGGAAGTTGAAAGATCAACATCAAGGTTGGAATCAGCAGCAATGCTTGAACTTGCAACTTTACCTGCCAAACGTCTGGATGATTTTGTGATATATGATGGTGGAGGAATTTATGTTTCAATTGCACAAGTTCCATATGAAGCCGACCCCATTGATGAGGATTTTGAAAAGCCGAGATACTATGTGGCTACACCTCGTTGATGGCCTTGTTTCGAGATCCATACATGGAAAGTGGAATTGGAACATAGCTCACGCCGCTATGCCGATGAGAGTATCTAAACCGCCACCGTTACCTTGGAAGTCTTCAAAGCGAGCATGTCATGGTGCAAAGGAAAATGGGCTTCACACGGAGCTTAGGGATCACAAGGCGGTTGAGCTTGCCGACATCGGCCGGGGTTCTTCACGAACACCCAATACCGAAAAAACAGACCTCTCTTACGCTCCTACATGCCAAAATCAGATCCTTTGGTGCAGTTTTTAACGCCATGCTCGATTGTTTTAAACTTCATGACTCATGAACTTGTTCCGTTTGAGCGCCAAGATTTTTTATGGGTTCTTCTTTGCATCGATTGTATGATCCGACAGTCACAACATCTGGCGACAAAAAAATCATGCGCTTTTTTCGAAAATCTCTTAAACTGTCTTTTTTAATTTCTTCATTATGGCCATTCTCCGAGGTTGTGGAGGTCATTTGCCTTCTTGGACAAGTTTGTTCATCGAAAATCAAGAGAATTGTGGAGTTGGTTGAACCAAAATATTTTAATTGGTCATCTAGCAAAATGCTTTGGGAAGAAAATAAGTGTATTCTCTCGCAACATTCATTCTAGAACTTTCTACAACATTCTGGAATTTTCTAGAAGGATTCCTTAGGCTCACCCAAGATTCTCTTATATTTTAAAACTTTTTAAAACTTTCTAGAACATTCTAGAACTTTCGTATATGTGGCGATGTGATGTGACATATGTGTCGTAGAAGGTCGCACCCCCACTCCACGTCAAGTCACGGCCAAGGTCCCGCCTCGACCGACAAGGAGAGGGGCTCCAAAACGTAAACCCCGTGGGTTGCCGTGTTCTAGAAGGGTTTGCGTTTTGGGGGCGAGACTTGGTCCGGCTGCACTTGGGACTGGCCGGGAGCTGCGGCCAGGAGAATACTGAGCAAGGGGAACCGGCGGAGCGGAGTTTGGGCACATCCCTCCTCCCGATGTGGCAAGTAGAAGTCGGGGGCTTTGGTGTGGCAAGACATTCATAAATTCGCAATTAATGCATTGTACGAAAATAAATTCGATTTTTTTGCCACCTGGAATCCTAATCCATTTCCAAAGACACGGCCCAATTTTCTAAATTTTCTGGAGAAGGTCTAGGTCAAAGGGTTAGCATTAGAATCGGTCAGGCAGCCCGCTTGCGGGGCAACCGAAATGCCGCACCCTTCCCCAAGTCAAACGAGGCCGGGGACCTTTGCGTGATCCCTCACAAGAGGGAGAGTCCCACCCCAAGAGGCGGGATCCAAAAGTTCCCGAGGCAGACCCTTCCTGGCAGCTCCCATGGGCACGCTAATGACCACCCTCCGGGCCGGTTCCCCTATCCGGCCGTTGGATCCTCCGCTCGGGGGCCCCTCTTGAAGGCCCAAAAGATTCCGGACGGGTCCCGAGAACTTGTCAAAACACGGGCCCCGGAGGTCGGCCTTGTAGAAACCGCAGTGTCTTGTCGTTCGAGACCGGGAGGCTCAGGAATGGCAAATCGACCTGCCAAATCGTCCTAATGGCGAAATTACCCTAGGGAGCAAGTTACAAGGTCGGTATTGCAAAAAGAAAGAAACACTCCGCGCCTTCACGACAGTATCCCGCATCCACATCCTAGGCCAATTGACTACGAGTGTGATGGAAGTGAGCTACTTTGGCGCTTCTTGGAGGTCGGGTGGTCTTCTGGCCACGGAACTTGGTTCCCAGGGCAACGTCGACGTTGTGAGTCCATTGGCAGAGTCAAATCGCGATTCCGGAGAGGGGAGGTCGCCCGTCCGTCCCCAGGGCCTTGGGGAGAGGAAATTCGGGGCAAGCAGCTTCCGGGGGGATTTTAGGGTCCGTGCTCTGGCGTCAACACCCCCACTCCACGTCAAGTCACGGCGCAAGGTCCCCCCCGAATCTGACAAGGAGAGGGCCTCCAAAACGTAAACCCTGTGGGTTGCCAGGTTCTAGAAGGGTTTGCGTTTTGGGGGCCGAGACTTGGTCTGTTGCACTTGGGACCTGGCCGAGAAGCTGCCATTAGAATACGGGAGCAAGGGGAACTGACGGAGCGGAGTTTGGGCCTGTCCTCCTCCCGATGTGGCAAGTAGAAGTCGGGGGGCGCTTTTGCAGTGGCAAGACATTCATAAATTCGCAATTAATGCATTGTACGAAAATAAATTCTGATTTTTGCCACCGGATTCCTAACCCATCTCCGTGACACGACCCAATTTTTCGAAATTTTCGGAGAAGGTCTAGGTCAAAGGGTTAGCTAAGGTCAAAGGAATGGAGTTTGTGGGATCGTTGTACTTGGGGTTGACCTTGGCTCGCTGGACGTTATACTTGGTCTAAGATTGCATTGAGAATATAAGCATCATAACTATTAGAATGAAGATAAATGATTCTGAGAAAAGCATCATAACTACTAGAATGAAGATAAATGATTCTGAGAAAAGCAAAAGACTAGTGCGGGTTGGGGGTTAGATTTGGTTGCTTGTGATGATGGTTGTGTTTTGGTATCAAGGCATATGGATAGCGAGAATGCCCTTGTTCAATGGTTGCTCCCCTAAAGCTATTTGACATGGATGGCATAATTAACTTGTAATGAACTCCATTGGGGCAAGCAACTTCCCGGGAGTTTAGGGTCCCGGCTCAAGGCGTCAACACCCCCACTCCATGTCAAGATACGGTGCAAGGTCCCGACCAAATCGACAAGGAGAGGGCCTCAAAGCGTAAACCACGTGACTTGCCCGGATTCTAGAAGGGTTTTGTTTTGGGAGCCGAGTTTTGGTCTTCGGCCCGCGAGAACTTGGTCCCTAGGGCAACGCGTCGGCGTTCGAGTCCATTGGCGTAGTCAAATCGCCAGATTCGGAGAGGGAGGTCGCCCGTCCGTCCCGGGGCCTTGGGGAGGAAATTGGGCAAGCAGCCGGGGGATTTTTAGGGTCCGTGCTCAAGGCGTCAACACCCCCACTCCACGTCAAGTCACAGCAAGGTCCCGCCCGGACCGACAAGGAGGGGCCTCAAAACGTAAACCCCGTGGGTTGCGGTGTTCTAGAAGGGTTTGCGTTTTGGGGGCCAGACTTGGTCCATTGCATTGGGACCTGGCCGAGAGCTGCAGCCGAAATACGGAGCAAGGGGAACCCGGCGGGCCGGAGTTTTGGGCCTGTCCTCCTCCCGATGTGGCAAGTAGAAGTCTGGGGCTTTTTTTGCGATGGCAAGACATTCATAAATTAAGCAATTAATGCATTGTACTAAAATAAATTCTGATTTTTGCCGCTGGAATCCTAATCCATTTCCGGCCTGACCCCAATTTTCTAAATTTTAGGAGAAGGTCTAGGTCAAAGGGTTAGCATTAGAGCGGTCGGGGCAGCCCGTTGCGGGAACCGAGCCGGCACCCTTCCCCCAAGTCAAACGAGGCCGGGACCTTGCGGGGATCCCTCACAAGGGGGAGAGTCCGGACCCCAAGAGGGGATCCAAAAGTTCGAGGCAGCCCTTCTGGCGGCTCCCAGGGTCGCGCTAATGACCACCCTCCCGGCCCGGTTCCCCTATCCGGCCAGTTGGATCCTCCGTTCGGGGCCCCTCTTCGAGAAGGCCCAAAGATTCCAGATCGGTCCCGGAGAACTTGTCAAAACCAGCGGGCGCCCCGAGTCGGCCTTGTAGAAACCGCAGATGTCTTGTCGTTCGGGCACGGGAGGCTCGAATGGCAAATCGACCGCTAAATCGTCCGAATGGCTAAATTACCCCGTGGAGCAAGTTACAAGGTCGGTTTTGCAAAGAAAGAACACTCACGCCCTCCACGGCCAAAGATCCCGTGCATCCACATCCCTAGGCCAATTGACTCACGAGTGTGATGGAAGTGAGCTACTTTGGCTTCTTGGAGGTCGGGTGGTCTTCGCCACGGAACTTGGTCCCCGTGGCAACGCCGGCGCCTCCGAGTCCATTGGCGAGTCAAATCGCAATTCGGAGAGGGGAGGTCGCGTCCCGTCCCGGGGCCTGGGAGGAAAATTCAGGAGCGGCTTCCCGGGATTTTAGGGTCCGTGCTCAAGCGCCAACACCCCCACTCCACGCAAGTCAAGTCTGGCGCAAGGTCCCGCCGAATCCCGACAAGGAGAGGGCCTCCAAAACGTAAACCCGTGGGTTGCCGTGGTTCTAGAAGGGTTTGCGTTTTTGGGGGCGGAGACTTGGTCTGTTGCACTTGGGACTCCGGCCGAGGAGCAGGCGAGAATACGGAGCAAGGGGAACTGACGGAACGGAGTTTGGGCCTGTCCTCCTCCCGATGTGGCAAGTAGAAGTCGGGGGGCGCTTTTGCAGTGGCAAGACATTCATAAATTCGCAATTAATGCATTGTACGAAAATAAATTCTGATTTTTGCCGGGCTAGATTCCTAACCCATCTCCAAAGACTACGGCCCAATTTTCGAAATTTTGGAGAAGGTCTAGGTCAAAGGGTTAGCATTAGAACGGTCGGGGCAGCCCGCGGGGGGCAACCGAAGCGGCACCCTTCCCAAGTCAAACGAGGCCAGGACCTTGCGGGGATCCCTCACAAGAGGGGAGAGTCCGGACCCCAGGAGGCGGGATCCAAAAACGTTCCCGAGGCAGCCCTTCTGGCGGCAACGCTCCCATTTTGCAGACGCTAATGACCACCCTCCCGGGCGGTTCCCCTATCCGGCCGTTGGATCCTCCATTCGGGGCCCCTCTTCGGGAAGGCCCAAAAGATTCCGATCGGTCCCGGAGAACTTGTCAAACCCGCGAAGGCCCCCGAGGTCGACCTTGTAAAAACCAAGGTGTCTTGTCGTTCGGGCACCGGGGAGGCTCGAATGGCAAATCAACCCCCGCCAAATCGTCCCGAATGGCTAAATTACCCTAGGGAGCAAGTTACAAGGTCGGTTTTGCAAAAGAAAGAAACACTCCGCCTTCCACGACGGTATCCCGCATCCACATCCCTAGGCCAATTGACTACGAGTGTGATGGAAGTGAGCTACTTTGGCGCTTCTTGGAGGTCGGGTGGTCTTCCGCCCCGAACTTGGTTCCTGTGGCAACGTCGGCGTTCCGAGTCCATTGGCGAGTCAAATGTGATTCCGGAGAGGGGAGGTCGCCCGTCCCGTCCCGGAGCCTTGGGAGAGGAAGTCGGGGCAAGCAGCTTCGGGGGATTTTTAGGGTCCGTGCTTGGCGTCAACACCCCCCACTCCATCGTCAAGTCACGCAGCAAAGGTCCCTTTGAATCTGGAGGAGAGGGCCTCCAAAACGTAAACCCCGTGGGTTGCCGGGTTCTAGAAGGGTTTTGCGCTTTGGGCGAGACTTGGTCCGTTGCACTTGGGACCTGGCCGAAGCAACCCGGTGAATACGGAGCAAGGGGAACTGGCGGAACGGAGTTTGGGCCTGTCCTCCTCCGTGTGGCAAGTAGAAGTCGGGGCTTTTGCGGGGCAAGACATTCATAAATTCGCAATTAATGCATTGTCACGAAAATAAATTCTGATTTTTTTGCCGGTGGATTCCTAACCCATCTCCAAAGACACAACCCAATTTTCTAAATTTTGAGGAGAAGGTCTAGGTCAAAGGGTTAGCATTAGAACGGTCGGGGCAGCCCGCTGCGGCAACCGAAAGCCGCACCCTTCCCCAAGTCAAACGAGGCCAGGGACCTTGCAGCGATCCCTCACAAGAGGGGAGAGAGTCCCAGGACCCAAGAGGCGGGATCCAAAAGTTCCCGAGGCAGCCCTTCCGGCAGCGTCTCCCGGGGCTGCGCTAATGACCACACCCTCCCTTTCGGTTCCCTCTATCCGGCCGTTGGATCCTCCGTTCAGGGGGCCCTCTTCGGGAAAGGCCCAAAGATTCCGGATCGGTCCCGAGAACTTGTCAAACCAAGCGGGCGCCCCGAGGTCGGCCTTGTAGAAACCGGGCAGTGTCTTGTCGTTCGGGCACGCAGGAGGCTCGAATGGCAAATCGACCGCCAAATCGTCCCGAATGGCGAAATTACCCTAGGGAGCAAGTTACAAGGTCGGTTTTGCAAAGAAAGAAACACTCACGCCCTCCGTGAAAGTATCCCGCATCCACATCCTAGGCCAATTGACTCACGAGTGTGATGGAAGTGAGCTACTTTGGCGCTTCTTGAGGTCGGGTGGTCTTCCGCCCACGGAACTTGGTCCCTGTGGCAACGTCGGCGCCCGAGTCCATTGGCAGAGTCAAATCGCACCTCGGAGGGGAGGTCACCCGTCCGGGTCCCGTGGCCTTGGGGAGGAAATTGGGGCAAGCAGCCGGGGGATTTTAGGGTCCGTGCTCAAGGTCCAACACCCCACTCCCGTCAAGTCACGCAGCGCAAGGTCCGCCTGAATCGACAAGGAGAGGGCCTCCAAAGCGTAAACCCCGTGGGTTGCGAGGTTCTAGAAGGGTTTGTGTTTTGGGGGCGGGACTTGGTCCATTTGCACTTGGGACTGGCCGGGGAGCTGCAGCCGAGAATACGGAGCAAGGGAACTGCCGGAGCGGAGTTTGGGCCTGTCCTCCCTCCCGATGTGGCAAGTAGAAGTCGGGGGCTTTTGCGATGGCAAGACATTCATAAATTCGCATTAATGCATTATGCAAAAATAAATTCTGATTTTTTTGCCAGCTGGAATCCTAATCCATTTCCGACACCCCACCCTTTTCTAAATTTTTAGGAGAAGGTCTAGGTCAAAGGGTTAGCATTAGAGCGGTCGGGGGCCCGCTTGCGGGGCAACCGGTGGCACCCTTCCCCAAGTCAAAGCGAGGCCGGGACCTTGCGGGGATCCCTCACAAGAGGGGAGAGTCCCGGACCCCAAGAGGCGGGATCCAAAAAGTTCCCCGAGGCAGCCCTTCTGGCGGCGCCCCCTGGGGCGCACGCTAATGACCACCCTCCCGAGCCCTTCCCCTATCCGGCCGTTGATCCTCCGCTTCGGGGGCCCCTTTGGGAAGGCCCAAAAGATTCCGTGATCGGTCCGGAGAACTTGTCAAACAACCGTAGGCCCCGAGGCTCGGCCTTGTAGAAACCGCAGTTGTCTTGTCGTTCGCACCGGGAGGTTCGAATGGCAAATCGACCCGCCAAATCGTCCGGAATGGCGAAATTACCCTAGGGGAGCAAGTTACAAGGTCGGTTTTGCAAAAAAGAAAAAACACTCACGCCTTCCACGACAAGTATCCCGCATCCACATCCTAGGCCAATTGACTACGAGTGTGATGGAAGTGAGCTACTTTGGCGCTTCTTGGAGGTCGGGTGGTCTTCACGCCACGGAACTTCCGTCCCGTGGCAACGTCGGCGTTAAAGTCCATTGGCAGAGTCAAATCGCAATTCCGTGAGAGGGAGGTTCAGCCCGTCGGCCCCGGTGGCCTTGGGGAGAGAAATTCGGGGCAAGCAGCTTCGGGGATTTTAGGGTCCGTGCTGCGTCAACACCCCCCTCCACGTCAAGTCATTTCGCAAGGTCCCGCTCGAATCGACAAGGAGAGGGCCTCCAAAACGTAAACCACGTGGGGCTGCGAGGTTCTAGAAGGGTTTATGCGTTTTGGGGGAGACTTGGTCTGTTGCACTTGGGACTGGCCGAGGAGCCGCAAATGAATACGGAGCAAGGGAACTGACGGGCGGGAGTTTGGGCCTGTCCTCCTCCGATGTGGCAAGTAGAAGTCGGGGCGCTTTTGCGATGGCAAGACATTCATAAATTCGCAATTAATGCATTGTATGCGAAAATAAATTCTGATTTTTTGCCAATGGATTCCTAACCCATCTCCGGCCTACGGCCCAATTTTTCGAAATTTTCTAGAAGGTCTAGGTCAAAGGGTTAGCTAAGGTCAAAGGAATGGAGTTTGTGGGATCGTTGTACTTTGGGGTTGACCTTGGCTGCCGGACGTTATACTTGGTCTAAGATTGCATTGAGAATATAAGCATCATAACTATTAGAATGAAGATAAATGATTCTGAAAAAAGCATCATAACTACTAGAATGAAGATAAATGATTCTGAGAAAAGCAAAAGACTAGTCTTGGGTTGGGGGTTAGATTTGGTTGCTTGTGATGATGGTTGTGTTTGAAAAGATCAAGGCATATGGATAGCGAGAATGCCCTTGTTCAACGGACTGCTCCCTAAAGCTATTTGACATGGATGGCATAATTAACTTGTAATGAACTGAATTCGGGGCAAGCAACTTCCGGGGGGAGTTTAGGGTCCCAGCTCTGGCGTCAACACCCCCACTCCATGTCAAGATACGGTGCAAGGTCCCGACCAAATCTGACAAGGAGAGGGCCTCCGAAACGTAAACCCTGTGACTTGCCAGATTCTAGAAGGGTTTTTGTTTTGGGAGCCGAGTTTTGGTCTTCTGGCCACAGAACTTGGTCCCTAGGGCAACGTCGACGTTCTGAGTCCATTGGCAGAGTCAAATCGCAGTTCCGGAGAGGGGAGGTCGCCCGTCCGTCCCCAGGGCCTTGGGGAGAGGAAATTCGGGGCAAGCAGCTTCCGGGGGGATTTTAGGGTCCGTGCTCTGGCGTCAACACCCCCACTCCACGTCAAGTCACAGCGCAAGGTCCCGCCCGAATCTGACAAGGAGAGGGCCTCCAAAACGTAAACCCTGTGGGTTGCCAGGTTCTAGAAGGGTTTGCGTTTTGGGGGCCGAGACTTGGTCTGTTGCACTTGGGACCTGGCCGAGGAGCTGCAGCCGAGAATACGGAGCAAGGGGAACTGGCCGGGCCCGGAGTTTGGGCACATCCTCCTCCCCGTGTGGCAAGTAGAAGTCGGGGCTGCAGTGGCAAGACATTCATAAATTCGCAATTAATGCATTGTGCGAAAATAAATTCTGATTTTTTGCCACCTTGGAATCCCAATCCATTTCCGGCACTACAGCCCAATTTTTTCTAAATTTTTGGAGAAGGTCTAGGTCAAAGGGTTAGCATTAGAACGGGTCGGGGCAGCCCGCTTGCGGGGCAACCGAAAGAGCACCCTTCCCCAAGTCAAACGAGGCCGGGACCTTGCGGGATCCCTCACAAGAGGGGAGAGTCCCACCCCAAGAGGCGGGATCCAAAAAGTTCCCGAGGCAGCCCTTCCCTCGGCAGCTCCCGTGGGTCGTGACGCTTAATGACCACCCTCCCGGAGCCCGGTTCCCCTATCCCACCGTTGGATCCTCCGTTCAGGCCCCTCTTCGAGAAGGCCCAAAAGATTCCAGATCGGTCCTGAGAACTTGTCAAACCGCGGGGCGCCCCGAGGCTCGGCCTTGTAAAACCGCAGTCTTGTCTTTCCGTCGCCGCACCGGGAGGCTCCGAATGGCAAATCCACCACAACCATCGTCCTAATGGCGAAATTACCCCAGGAGCAAGTTACAAGGTCGGTTTTGCAAAAGAAAGAAACACTCACGCCCACGACAAAGATCCCGCATCCACATCCTAGGCCAATTGACTACGAGTGTGATGGAAGTGAGCTACTTTGGCGCTTCTTGGAGGTCGGGTGGTCTTCCGGCCCGCGGAACTTGGTCCCCGTGGCAACGCCGACGCTCGAGTCCATTGGCGAGTCAAATCGCAATTCCGGAGAGGGGAGGTCAGCCTGTCCGTCCCCCGTGGCCTTGGGGAGAGGGAAATTCGGGCAAGCGGCTTCCGGGATTTTAGGGTCCGTGGTATCTCAAGTCCACACCCCCACTCCACGTCAGAATCCGCGCGAGCAAGGTCCCGCCCGAACTGACAAGGAGAGGGGCCTCCAAACGTAAACCCCGTGGGTTGCGGGTTCTAGAAGGGTTTGCGTTTTTGGGGCCGGGGCTTGGTCTGTTGCACTTGGGACCCGGCCGAGGAGCCGCAGCCGGAATACGGAGCAAGGGGAACTGGACGGAGGCGGAGTTTGGGCCTGTCCTCCTCCCCGGTGGCAAGTAGAAGTCGGGGCGCTTTTGCAATGGCAAGACATTCATAAATTACGCAATTAATGCATTGTACCTAAAATAAATTCTGATTTTTTTGCCGCTAGATTCCTAACCCATCTCCATTTACAGCCCAATTTTGAAATTTTAGGAGAAGGTCTAGGTCAAAGGGGTTAGCATTAGAATCGGTCCCGGGGCAGCGCTGCGGGCAACCGGCTGGCACCCTTCCCAAGTCAAACGAGGCCAGGACCTTGCGGGGATCCCTCACAAGAGGGGAGAGTCCTGACCCCAAGAGGCGGGATCCAAAACGTTCCCGAGGCAGCCCTTCTGGCGGCGCTCCCCGGGGGCTGCGACGCTAATGACCACCCTCCCGAGCCCGTTCCCCATCCCAATTGGATCCTCCATTCGTGGGCCCCTCTTCGGAAGGCCCAAAAGATTCCAGATCGGGTCCCGAGAACTTGTCAAACCGGGGCGTCGGGAGGTCGACCTTGTAGAAACCGCAGTGTCTTGTCGTTAGGGCACCGGGAGGCTCGGAATGGCAAATCAACCTGCCAAATCGTCCTAATGGCGAAATTACCCTAGGGAGCAAGTTACAAGGTCGGTTTTGCAAAGAAAAAACACTCACGCCTTCCCACGACAAAAGATCCCGTCCACCATCCTAGGCCAATTGACCACGAGTGTGATGGAAGTGAGCTACTTTGGCGCTTCTTGGAGGTCGGGTGGTCTTAAACCCGCGGAACTTGGTTCCCGTGGCAACGCCGACGTTCGGAGTCCATTGGCGTGAGTCAAATCGCGATTCCGGAGGGGAGGTCGCCTGGTCCGGCCCCGTGGGCCTTGGGAGAGGAAATTCGGGGCAAGCGCCTTCGGGGGATTTTAGGTCCGTGCTCACGGCGCCAACACCCCCCACTCCACGTCCAAGTCACGCGCGCAGGTCCCCCCGAATCGACAAGGAGGGGCCTCCAAAAACGTAAACCCGGTGGGTTGCCGTGTTCTAGAAGGGTTTGCGCTTTGGGGGCGAGACTTGGTCTGTTAACTTGGGACACGGCAGGGAGCCACCAGAATACTGAGCAAGGGGAACTGACGGAGCGGAGTTTGGGCCTGTCCTCCTCCGATGTGGCAAAGTAGAAGTCGGGGGCTTTTGCAAA
The DNA here is from genome assembly GCA_021234155.1 of Isoetes taiwanensis. NCBI lineage: Eukaryota > Viridiplantae > Streptophyta > Lycopodiopsida > Isoetales > Isoetaceae > Isoetes > Isoetes taiwanensis. The sequence continues at coordinate 3,076,819 of JAJEKV010000015.1, read as the reverse complement.
GGGCAAGACATTCATAAATTCGCAAATTAATACATTGTACTAAAATAAATTCCTGATTTTTGCGGTAGGATTCCTAACCCATCTCCAACACACGGCCAATTTTTGAAATTTTCTTTGAGAAGGTCTAGGTCAAAGGGTTAGCTAAGGTCAAAGGAATGGAGTTTGTGGGATCGTTGTACTTGGGGTTGACCTTGGCTCATTTGGGCGCTATACTTGGTCTAAGATTGCATTGGGCGTAAACCCCAAGACTTGCCGTTCTAGAAGGGTTTTGTTTTGGATTTTCTCGCTCCCTAAAGCTATTTGACATGGATGGCATAACTAACTTGTAATGAATCCCAATTGTTTCTCGAAAACAATTGTACCTTGATGAAAGATTGCTTCATAGTTTCCAAGTGAAAAATTTTTAATGTGTCCAAGACCGCCTTGTTGCCCCCACGGTCAAAGACTAGCCTTTTTCGATGCACACTCTTTTAGTTATGCATTTTATTGCATTTATGGTTTATAAATTCATAGTTAATGCATGGCATGGAATTAAATTATGGTTTTGGTCACCTGGCTTCCATGGTCATCCCACCCGAGATCTGAGAAAATTTCCAAAATTTTTGGATAAGGTCCAACCAGCGTTGGGGTTAGAGCGGTCAGGCGGCCGTTGTTGGGCAAGCATGATCGGCACCCTTCCCCAAGTCAAACAAGGCGACTTTGAATGGCCACCTGGGGAGAGGGGAGAGTCCTGGGACTGGGAGACGGACCCCAAAATGTTCTCGGCGGCAGTCCCGCCCCCACCGCCCGGGGGCTGTATGCTAATGAACACCCTCCCCGGCTCGGTTCCCTATATATCCGGCGCTTTAGTTGAATCCTCCGCTCAAGGATCCGTACCAGACTGTTCAAATAAGCCTAGGGACAAACTTTAATGAGCTTCATTAAAAAAAAAGATGCAAAAACAATAACGCCGCTATAACAAAATATCGTCGCGGGGCGCCAATCTTGACGCAGATTTTGAAATAACGCCGCATCTGCGACGTGGCGCCGCATCTTTTCGCCTTTTGTAATATTTTGAAACCAAAGGCGTAGCTTTTCCTAACTTCTTTTGCCCTACTTCTTGAGGTTCTTGGGCCGCGCCAGGCTAAGACTCGATCTACCTAAAGCAACTATTCTAAGGTTAGTATATCATGTTTTTAGATTGAATAGGTTTTTGGATTGAATGGTGCATGCCCAACCTTCCTCTTTTTGGTTTCCTTTCCTTCCTCTTCTTCTTTGTTCTTGATTTTTTTTCTTCCCATTCTTCCATGCCTCGTTCATTCTTCCTCCTTCTTTCTTTCTCATGCTTCATTTCTTCCTCATTCTTCCTCATGCTTCATTTCTTCCTCCTTCTTCCATATGCTTCATTCTTTCCTCATTCTTTCTTCCCATATTTCTTCTTTCCTCATTTCTTTCTCATTCTTTTCTTCCTCATTCTTTCTCATTTTCTTTCTTCCTCATGCTTTCTCATTCTTTATTCCTCACTCTTTCTCATTCTTCCTCATTCTTTCTCATTTCTTGCTTTTCTCATTTCTTTCTCATGCTTTCTCATTTCTTTCTCATTTCTTTTCATGCTTTCTCATTTGTTTCTCATTTCCATTCTTTCTCATGCTTTCTCATTCCTCATTCTTTCCCCTCCCTTCCCTCATTTCTTTCTTCTCTTCCCTTCCTTATTCTTCATTTTTTTTTTCATTTCTTATTCTTCATTCTTTTAATTTCATTTTCTTCATTCTTCATTTGTTTCTTATTCTTCACATTTCTTCCCTCACTTTCCATTCGATCCTTTTCTTTCCCTTCCCTTATTTCTTCCTTCCATTCTATTCCCTTCCCTTCTCTTATTTCCTTTATTTTTTCTTCATTCTTTCTTGTTTCTTCTCTTATTTCTTCTCTATTCTATCCTTATTTCTTCTTCGATGTTTTTCTTCTTTGTTCTTATTCTTCTAATGCTTTGTTACTTCAGTTGCAGCTTTCTATTACGATTTGGACCCGACAGGATCTTGTACACGCGTCCTTATTTTGGTAAGTAGTTGATCGCGACTTGCATTTTATTTTTATAGTTTTAAGTAGGTTAAAAAAATTGATGGAGTGGCTTGTTCAAGGGCACGGGCTCGGCTCCACCTAGAGTGGGGAGGACCATGTACCCTGGGTTCAAGTCCACTTTCACTACAATCATAAATGTTTCCTAGGTTAATGAGTGGCTTGTTCAAGGGCACGGTCGGCTCCACCTAGAGTGAGAGGACCCGTGCATGGGTTCAAGTCCACTTCGATTCCACTTGTTATTTTTAGGTTTAAAATAAAATTGTAGTGGCTTGTTCAAGGGCACTGGCCGGCTCCACCTTTGGAGAGAGGACTAGGTGTCCGGGTCCAAGTCCACTTTTCTTCTCATTCTTAGGTAGATGTGGCTACGGCAAGGACATGGTCGGCTCCACCGCGGTGGGGAGGACCAGGTGTTCGAGCCTTAGTTCACGCTTATTGTCGGCTTTAGCTAGAGGTAGCTAGGGCTAGGTTAAGTTAACAATGGCGGATGATTCCCTTCACACCCGTGCTAGTTAAAAAAAAAAAAAAAGGTTAGGCTAACTTAATGTAGTACTAATTCACACTAAAAAGCGTTGGTAAAAAATAACTTAACTAATTAACTAAATTATTTGAACATGTCTAGTTAAAAGTTAGTCAAAGGCATAAAAAATTATATGTACAATTAACTAAACTTAAAGTGACCTCTATAGTGCTAATTTCTAATTTAGTTAATTTTAGTTAATTTTGCTAACTAATCCTAACAAGGTGCTAAGATAAGTTTAGGTAGTGTTTTTGGTTAAAAAGTTAACTAAATTTTGGGACTATCTCGCTAACTAATTAACTAGTATCTGAATGTAAATTGACCGTGGGTCTGAATACCCTAATCTAACCTATTTAGTTCTTCTTTGTTTCTTCTTCTTTTTTTTTGCTTTTGGGGCGGGGGGGTCGGATAAGGTATTAGTCGCCATAGAGCGGTTATAAGTAATGATTATATGGTCCGCATACATGTTTGATATTGTCGTATTATGTTGCATTTACTTTGTGCATGCTTGGCTTTTGTATTCATTATTTTGTTTTGTTTGTAGGCATAAAATGGCCTCGCATGGGACAGAGATGCTTAGTGAAATTAGGGCGATCCTCATCAATCACATATATCTTATGAGATCACCGAACGACATATGCAAACCGATGATCAATTAACCGCTTTGTAGCATCGGTTGAGAAAGAATGTAAATTCCCGAATTATGTGGGAGGTGGCCGAGCATGAGTCCGAGTTGGAAGATATGATGAGAAAAGAACTTAAAGTCTTGGGTTTGCAATCCCGAGCCAAATTGAGGATGCTACTTTGTTATAAAGTGCCACTTATGAGCCCCTATCTTTGAGGCATACGTGGGACGATGGGCTAATTAAATGGCGCAAAAGGTCCGACCTTAAAGATCACAAGATGGCCAATGCTGATCCTCAATGATGAACATGTGAAGGAGTTAGATAGTCTTATCCATGGTGGGAGCTCTATTGGTGCGAGGGGCTAGATTATCATTACATGCTCATGATAAATGTGTCAAGATTTATTGACAAAGATTCCCGTGGATGCTGTTGGAGTTGTAAAGTGCATTGGTAGTAAACAAGATCGGCCGGATATACCAAATCCGGATCTTGGGAACCCCAGACTTTAATCAAGATGATTATTATACTGGCATTATGTGGAGAGGCCAAGATAGAGCTGCATCATGGTTGTTGGTCGACAAGTATATCCGTTTCAAGAGCCCAAGTCCAAAGATTGGCCACACCCCTTGGACTTGCCCCCGAGGTCTTTTTGTGGAGATGAGCCACGAGGGACCAATGGTAGTCCCGCCATTCATGAATGGAGGAACCTTTGCAGAATTACTTGACCATCTTCCGAGCCAATTCTCTTCTTATAGGAGATGGTCAAATGCAATGCATAGTGCTCCAAGAAGGGCTGATATGAAGATAAGTGCGAGTGGAAAGCCAAAATGAGACTCGTGTATAAGTACGTCCCGAAATAGCTCTCGCTCTTGCGAGAAGGAGTCTATGCCATCCACGCCCGGGTTGGACACACACAAAAGCTCAATTGCAAAAGGGTCAAACTCCATTTTGATGACTCGCTACAAATGTGTGGGTGGCTATTGGTGATTGGGACACGGGCCTCCGCTTTTTGCAAGGAGCGAATGCCCAAATTGAAGAGCCGTTATACACTACAAGATGGAACGGTTACGCGATATCCTTGGTGGGAGAAGAGAGTTTTACATCATCATCGATGACCAAGCATCATGGGGCATGAGATATCTGACATATATTCCCCGGGCTACATTTACTTAGATGCTCCTTGATTTTGTCCAGCAATGCGGCTTATGGGGTTGTGTGTTGAGATAAACCCAACCGAATCGATACTCTAGCACATTGGACATCATCCAACATATGAAGGTCCAAATGATGATGGATAGAGAGCTGGTGCACATGGATCGCCCATCTATTGCTCAAGGCCGTCGATGTGTTCAAAAAAAGTAGGCTTTCTTTCTTCGATATAGTTGTGAGAGAGAGACGACATATGAAGTGTGGTGATCCACTTGAGATGGCTAAGCTACTGTTAAATGCTTGCAAGAAGTGATTAATATAATTTTGTCTTCCTATTTGAGGCTTGTTGCAACCAATAAATGTTTTTAGTCAAAATTACTAATGAAAAAGTAATTTATTAATCAAAAATTATTATTAATGGTAAATAAATTATTAATCATAACTTGTAGATAAAGTGTCGCTGGCGACGTCAAACCCTAGGTTTTGTGTGCTACATCATCAAACCCTAGATTGTAAATGCCATGTGGCACAATCTAGGGTTTGATGATGTGGCACACGCAAGTTTGGGTTTGATGACATGGCACTTACTATGATGTGGCAATAGGAAGTCGCGACGTGACACAACCTAGGGTTTGATGATGTGCCACCGCATAACGTAGGGTTTCATGATGTGGCACTAAAAAATGCCATGGGATAATTTAGGTTCTTGCATGACATGATACATGGCCTGATAATATGGCAACCTAGAGTCTGATATGCACCCCATACCTATATACTGAGATACTTTTCTAATATAAATAAGAAGATAAGAATATAAATTTAGGTATTTATTCAAAGACACTTGTTCAAAGCTTTTCTCTCGCTAATTCTCGTTATGTTCAAATTAATATATATAGTCATGGCGAGGCTCAATTCTTAGCGGTTTTTCCTCATTGTGGCCCTCTTTCTCGCTGATGCAATATTCATGGCATTATCGTCTCCCCCGCCCCCAAGGCGGTCAAGATCACAGTAAATCCGCCGGGCTCATTAGTGGCACATTTCGAACCATAAAAATACTATTTTTCATCTCTATGGTTTGTAAGTATCATTCTATTATTGCAACCAATATCATTCATGGTTATCAAATGTTTCTCTCACAATTTCTTTTGATCTAGGTGTGCTCTTTTTTCTCACGATGAATAGAGGTAATCGCAATCGCATCGAGAATGAGCAAGACGAAGGTAAGTATTTATATAGTTTTTATTATACGCTTTACCCTCTAATTAGGTATGTGAGTTTATGCATGGAGTTTTAATTTGTTGTGTAGAGGAAAGGGACGAGTTTAGAGAAAATAGGAGGAGGACTCCACGAGGTAGGGGCAATCGTGCTGATGTTCCTCCAAGACGCCAACCTCCACCTATCACTACACCAGCAGGTTTGGGTATTAAGATAGTTTTTTATAAAAATAATAAATAAATGAATTGTTTTTTGCATGATATTTGTGCTTCTGCAGCTCCTCCTGCTCCCGCCTTCCTCGCAAACATGTCTCCCAGAGAGACCAAATTGCAAAGATATTTTGCCTCTTTGACACCAACGCCGCTTAGGCAAAACCTCCGCCCTATTCCCCAAACGACATAGTGTTGATTATCTACCTCCACGCTCGCGAGAATATTGAGAATGCTAGACGTAGTATGGACTCCCGTTCTAGGCAAGAGACTGCAACAGATTTTTCTAATGCAAGGAACTTGGAGGAAGATTTCAACAGGTAAATATATATCCACTACGTACCAAACATTTCTTTGGTTGCAGCATGTTAAAGATGCTCATTCTCTCATTACTTCCCGTGTCAAGAAGTAGTGGAGCAACGGACTCAATAACGCGTTCAAGATCGCGACGATCATCACGGGGTTCGGATCCAAGAACATGGTCGCCGCCGACTTGGAGAGGGAAGGATCCCGACGACGCCCACGTGTCATCAAGAAGAGCGCCCATTTCGCTTTGTTTTAGACACGTAAGTCTCAAGGGTGAATTGGCCCCGAATATACCCGACTATCATATTAATAATAATTTTTGATGTAAGTTATGTGAACATATTATTTAAGATATCAACCTTAAATATTAGTACTTTGTCATCTAAATTTGTTGTTTTGTTCATTCTCTTCACTTAGAATACATTGTAAAGTGCTCAAAAGGTTCTTAATCGGACGGATATGTATATTGATTCGGTGAGACATAAACACGCTTTTATATACCCACCATTTATGCTTCAGGGGACGCTCTTCCTAAGAAGGATGATGAGGGAAGTGTCTTTTATACTACACCGAGGGACGCGGTCACAAATAATATCTCTCGCTTATGGCCTCCCCGCCGGTATAGGGGAGTGGCACGTGCTTATGACCAACGCCAAATAGAGAGCGTCAAAAATAAAATGAAACAGAGTTTCCCGAGATAGAAAAAGCAAAGGCGTTTAAGCGGAAGAAGCTCACTTCGATGATGGGCGAAGCTTATACGAAAAGGAGGTACATGACCTAGTCATAGTCTTGTTTTTTTATTATTTTGATATTGGCGTTGATCTATCGATGTATGTCAAAGGCACAATGTGGTCAAGGAACCGGGCATTTTATGCGAAAAAGAAGGAGGCGATTGGTCAAAAGTCCCTAAACCACTTAATCTCCACAAGGAAGATATCAAGGTATTTCTTATTTTTTTGTCATTCGCTCACTTTAACTTGTGATAATGTTGTGTGCCTTGCAATCGATTGCATTCGAACGCAAAGGATCCAAAAAACATAGAGCTCGGACCGACAAAGCAACTAAAAAGCACGCCGAAAGCCGCCTCATTTTGGCTCCGCCATCGGAAAGGGTTTCATTATAGATTCATAAGAGCTATATTAGTTCACATTAATTTTAATAAGAACTTTAAATGTCACTAGCTAATACTCGTTATATTGTCATAGGAATATCTATACGGGTTTGCCCCTAGCAAGCGGCGGTACAAGTAGCCACTTTTAACGTGGAGCCGTTTTCCTGTATCAACGGTTATACTGACGAGGGAACTCTCCCAATTGGCGGAATGCGGGGGTGCGTTGTAGAAAATTATTATAATTCTATGAACTACATTAACGCCATATTCTTTTTGGTTTTTATAGGAAGCAAAGGGCGGATATGAATGAAGCTATAGAGCATGACATGGGGCTCTGGGGCGAGGGGATCCGCAGAACGTCGCCGAGAGCCATCCAATCGCAAAGCTGGTCGCGGGCCGGCGGTTCGAGGCGTTCTCTAACTTCGCACTCCTCGGATGACTACTCCAATCGAATCTGAGAGAGAGTAGCTCTAGGCTAAAAGGGTGGATACTCCTCTTAACGAGTCTTTTGTGATTATTTAAAAATATAAATACAATTCACTTTTGTGATTATTTAAAAATATAAATATAAAAAATAATTTTGTGACTATTTAAAAATATGAATATAAAAACACTTTTGTGATTATTTAAAAATATTTTTATATTTATATTTTTATATAAATATTTTTTATTTTTTTTTTTTTTTTCCTACACGCCGCGATAATTTATCCACGCGACTTTTTTTTGCCACGGCTTTTCTATCGCCGGATTTTCGAATTTTCCACGCAAATTCCACGTGTCACGCCGCATCGACGGACGTGACGGGCTTTTACGCACGTGTATATTGCACGGTATATTCCACGCGGTATATGCCACGCGTATATACCACGCGTATATACCACGGTCGTTCCATCGCGGTCACGCCGCATCTTAACGGTATACATACGCGGGCTTTTACGGCGCAGCGTGGATTTTGGTGATGTTCCACGGTATATTCCATTCCACGCGTGTATATTTCACGCGTGTCACGTGCCATCATGCGGCGCCTCGCGCGACGCCTCCGTGTCGCGTCTGGCGACGCCTCTGACGCCGCTAACGCACCGCAGATGCGACGCGCGTATCGCATGCGACGTGAATCGCGAACGACGCCTGCGACGTCTGGGCGACGCCGTCAGACGTCGCGTAGACGTCGCGCAGACGTCGCTATTGGCGTCGCTAAATGCCCCTTTTCTTGTTGTGATACTAGTTACATCTGGAGCTCCATCGGCTCCATCTCCCCCTGCACTACTAGCACCACCAGCATCCATGATCTCTTACTACTCTGCACATAGACAATGGAAACATTAACAACCCACTTCAAGAGCATGAACCATTCTTAAACTCCCACTAAGATCCAACATGCTCTGATACCAATTGTGACGAGCCTGCCGAGTTGACCCTCCGGGCAACTCGGGATCTTGTCTACTTAAGGCTAGATTTGTGTACATGTGAATTCAGGTGAAGAATTAAATCTTCCTTTGCAATTAAAATCCACAGTTTAGGCTCAACAAACAACCCTGGTTCATGTATTCAACATATTCATAAGCTTAATACATTCCAAGTTCTATCTGAGAAAAAACAATAGCTCAATATTTACAATGTGTTATCAATATCCATGTACAACAACACTGAGCAAATCAACAGAAACTGCTAGCTCTAGAATTCAAGCACGATTCCCCCCACATTGCCACCATCAACTTGGCCGCCACCTTTGGTTCACCGCACATGCACTCACCGGGTTAGTCCTCGTGACTAAGTGGGGATCCCAGAGTCGCCGCTTTATACATGGAAACACTCGGGCATCTTGGATAACAAGAACATAGACAATTCCAAATATACAAGAGACTATGGTGCAGTGCTAGACAATGACAACAAAAAAGTACCATAAGAGTCCAGAGCAAAGAACACAAAGCCAAAGTACCAAAACAACATAACAAAGCTCCGGGACAATGGGAAGCTCAAATTTTACATGCAGGCCCCCCAAGTAGCGAGAAAATGCCCCACCACTCACATTCCGAGCCCCGTTGGCGGAGTTGGTGGGTGAACCTCGTGATCGATACCCCTTCCCGACCCACGCCCCGGGCGCGGAGGACCTCTTACCATGGAGTCACAGGGAGTTGACGTTACAACCTCACCGAAGCTACGCCGAGTGAGGAGGCCACCCCCGTGTCACTGAGCATAGATACAAAGAACACGATGACATGAGAATGCTCTAAACTACCCAGGCCACCGAACCTGGAAGTCCGACCCCGGAGGTTCCAAGTACATACATAATATCAAGAACGACAGTGGAACAATTCAAAGACCATAACATGTGTGTTCGTTAAAGAATTTGCTATAAATGTGCCTAGATCACACTCTTAGCCCTTGTCGAGGTTGCCCATACAACCTAACCATGCCGATGTAGCTAAATCGATGATGAAAACCATAATGACTACTCAAACGTTGATGTAGCATGCCCAAACCACCCCTATAAGGTTGATGCAGGATTCACTCCACAACATTATTTATTATAGCTCCCTTAGATATGGTTTTAATATTTTAAAATTAAAGTTCCACTTCTTAGCTAATGAATTAATTGCGCATTCAAACTGGCGCCTCCAACTTACGCTTTTCCTGCTTAAAAATCTATGGGGTCCCCTGACCGCAACTGCCTGAAACTTCCGTCCAGCAGCTCCCAGGCAAGCCCCATCTCCAGGAGCAAGCCCGTATAATTATCTTAGATACCTTTGATTTACTAGATTTAAATTACATAATATCTTAGTTAAATGCAACCATTAATAGAATTTCTTACAATTTGTTATTATTCCGTCGTTGCCTTCATGCTGGATCTCTTCTGCCAACTAAATCCTTCCTTTGCCTTAAGCCAAAATGCAAGCCAACTATATCCTTGGTTATTTAGCTTTATAATTTAATAGGCAAACAATTTAACAAGACAACAAAGTGAACTCCAAATATAAACAACAAAGAAAATAGAAACGAAACCCAAAAGAATGACAGGAAGCAGAAAAAACAGCAAATAAGCAAACCAAGATAGACATGTTCGGCCTCTGTGGCTCTGGTTTTGGCATCGATTCACCATCTAGCTATGACCCACAACCAAATCGATCTGCTCCAGGCCCAAATCGACCTGATTTAGCTGATTTTGAAGCGTTTTGGGGCAGTTGGGTCGCTGGAGGATCTCTTCAAACACTGCAGAACAGCCATAACGACCCTTGATTCATACCACCCAGCCCTGTAACTTCAATTTCGGCCCCTTTGGATGCTATTGCAGCCCATTTTCCGAGTCTCGGAGTTGGATTGTTGCTACCTCAAAGCTGAACCGGTTTTAAACTCCTGCTAGAAGACTTAATTCCTTCAAATTTGCCTCCGCCCTCTCAGATCTGATTGCTAAGAAGCAATTTTGGTGCCTCCTGAGTTGCTTACAGATGACCCATATGCATTAATTCAGCTCCTTCATAAGATCATGTACCATCTTATTAACAAGGCCTTAACAAGCTATCTCTGAATCCGGTGTTCACAGCAGTTTATAAGCACCCAATCCTTATCCCAAAGCATGAACACTTTTTCTCTTAACAACAACCATATGATCCATAAAATCAGCATAAAACCCCACCTGGAAAGGAAGATTTGATGCCGTCTACGCAAGCTCTTGCCTCCAGATAGCCTCCTCCGGCTGCTCTGCAACTCAAATCCCTTCTTGGAGCTCCTCTCTTGCAAAACAAACCTCACGTACCACCAACAAAAGCCCTCTTCTACAATTTTTCCCTTTTTATAGTTTTGCTTATGTGGCTTTGCTTATGTGGATATATGCCATGCATATATCCCAATCTATTAGATATATGCTTTATGTGCAGTACCAATGCTGCAGTCTTAGGGCCTAGGACCGTTACAGTACTATTGAGAAGAAGCAGGGCTCCGAATTCAGTAAGCTGCATTCGTTGTACTCCTTGACGAGATGTGTTGGTAGACCACACAATCCCATGTGTCTCATTTTTAAGTGCCAAATTCCCATCAGCTTCAAGTTGCAACGTGGCATTGTAGCCTACTTCTGGGCCTGCTGCCCATATAACATCTGCTACGTCTTGTACATCAATATCCCAGGCCACTATGGACAGATTGAATTCTCCGCTTTTCTTATCTTGCAGGAAACACAATCCGAAAAGGATTGTTGAGTCGTTTCTGCGTCCATACAACATATCCTTCGCGTTATAGTTCAACCCGCTCCTGGTCGAATGTTGCGATTGGTAATCGTTGGTTGTATTCCATCCCAGTAACACATAATCAGTATAGCTATAGGCAGCGGAGAAAAACATGAAAAGGAAGAAGCAGAAAGGAAAGAAAAAGATGCCCATAAGTACTGAAAATAAGCAGGCAAAACACGAGAAGATATGAAGATGCAAAGTTCAGATCCGACTTCAGGATATAAAGCAGTTCTAATTTTTGGCCACTCGACTCTTTCAAAGGGCCAGCTGCAATTGTGATCCACTCAATAAACGACGGGTCTAGCTTAAGTAAACGACGCACCTAGGAAAGATGCTTCCGCTATGAGAATGGCATAGTAACCACCAGCATCAATGCAGTAGGAGGATTTGACATTTCCTGCCCAAATGTAGGACCGCAAACAGTTCATCGTTGGAAAAGATCAACGGAATATGAACAGTAAATAACTTATGTGCCCAAATATGAATTTCCTGCCCAGCGTTGGCACTTGCCAGGCATAAGGGCGAGATTCCACTTGCAGAGACGGAAGTTTGACATTTTTGACGAACTGCCACGAACTGCCTTGAATTGAACGGAACAAAGCTTCCGCCAAGGTATTCCACTATGGTGGAGGCAATTAAACCACAACAGAATCTGAAGCATTGATCCGGTGCGTGGCAGCATCTTAGAGCTTGGCAGTTCCTTCCGGTGTAAAAGACGGAGGGCATCCCCTGTCAGTTAGCGCAACACTTTTTGCTTCCACGTCTGCTTCCATACCTCTTCCGAAGCAAAATCCTGGGCTTAACTTCCACCGCTAGTGGAATTGCAGAAACTGAGGTAATTTCTAAATCCTGCCTCTTGATTGGTTGTCCTTAACTTCCAGGAACCAAAATGGCGATAGTGGAAGAGAAATTCTAGATAGAGGAGGGCCCTCCTCTATCTAGAATTTTCCAGGTTGTTATCTTTATGGGTTTTATTCCAGATTTTATTCAGAGCCATTGATCTGTGGGATATTCCTGGTATTGTGCCAGATCAATGGCCATTAAGATTTTGACCCAAAAATAAAAAATCACTTCTTATGGTGTGCTTGAAGCACAAGAAGAAAGCAAAATAAAAAAGCCAATGGTCAGCATGAAGCCTACACTGCTGAACCGCACTGCCCAAGTCAACCCTCCACTGCAGCAACCGGCAAATAAAACAAAGCAAGCAGGAAGCCCACCGGGGCAAAGCTTGGCATCGACCATCGCGGACTGCCCCAATCAAACACGTTGGAATCAATCCTCTTCTAGTCCTGGGCAGGAGTCCAGAATGAATTCTCCGCCAGTGCCCTGTGCCAAAGAAACAAAGAACAAAGCAAGAAAGAAAGAAAGCAGGAAAACCATGTTCGAAAGAAAGGAACCAAGAAAACCATGTGCCCTGGGCCGGGGGTCGAAAGAAAGGAACCAAGAAAACCCTGTGCCCTGGGCCGGGGGATTTCAACCTCCAGGTCGCAATGGCCTCACTAGAACAGGAGATTTTCATGGAAAAAACAAACTCCCACCTGCCGATTCGTGCAACAAACCTTCGGGAAAGAATTCGAAATGGAGATGGAGATCAACTCCGTCGCCCGGATCCCTTGACAGAGTACACATAGTCCACAGAATACACAGATAAAGGCCATGACCAGAAGACCTCCCTGGAAGCTCGCTGGGATAGCTTGGCACTCCGCCGAAAAAAGAAAGCAGCGTGCAATCTTATCCGTGGCCTAAAAATTTGGCTGTAGAAAAATCTTAAAATAGCTTTTCTTTCAACCATTACAAAAAATGCCATGCAAAAACCCCAAAAAGGAAACAAGACCTTTGAATGACAGACATTAAGCTCGTCAAATATGGCCAAACATACGGTTTTTTATACTATACAATACCAGAATCATAGTTTCCACCATTGCGAGAATACCCTCCCCCAATACCAAACGAATTGGGCAAACTTAATTGCCCTCCTCTTTTTAACCTTCGACTTTATTCCTGCTTATCATTGTCATTGGCCTTAACTTATTAGACATGCACTATAACTTATCAGTTTTGTTAATTTGAGATTTTCAGGTTTGGCCAAAAACTTTCTTGGAATTTTTTTTAACATGATTTCCTAAGATTTTAGGGTGTTTGGACACCAGAAAAAATTCTGATAAACAAAAAATTGTAGAAAATTAATTCGTTATGATTTTGGGGCTTTAGGATTTCGTTGTTTGGTTATCCGTCCCCAAGATTCCTTATCCTGGCTTATCGGCATGGTTGCCATGATAGTTTTGCATATGAAGTTACAAATCAAAATTTTATTCTGTTTTTTCAAAGCATTCTGGCTCGGCAATGGCATCGAGACGCACTACGCCAGGATGTAACTTTGTATGCTTATTTGTTTACAGATGATATCTCTCAAATATTCTGTGGTTTGAAATTGTAAGCTTTTCTCATATCTGAGCCATGTTCTGAAGTTTGATTTGCATTTTAGGCCAATGGATTTGTTGCAGCTTGTTTCATTTGCATGGCATGATATGGCCATGAACATAAAGCTACCTTTATATATTTTAGCCGCATATCCTCAGCAGAAATAACTCATTCACAGAGGCTATTGTTAGATGGAAAGATTCTTTGGCCACTTTGCTTACCTTCTGGAGCTAATTTTGCATTCAAATCCTGGTAGAATCGATCATCACCATATTAACCTGAATATAAGAAAAGGTAGATTATTTTGTTCTTTTATCTAAGAACACATCTTATATGTGATTTCTGGAGCTTGATTCACATGGATTTGTTGTAGTTTGTTACATTTGCATGGCATGTTATGGCCATGAAAACAGAGCTACCCCTATATATTTTAGTCGCAGGTTCCCTTCCTTAGCAGAAACAACACATGCTCTACTTTTTAGCAAAGAATTCACCCATTTTTTCACAGAGAGGCTATTGGTAGATGGAAAGATTCTTTGCTCACTTTGGTTACCTTCTTGAGCTAACCCTGAATCCATCATCACCATAACCAAGATTTGCCTTTGTACATGAAATTGCTAAGTGATGGTAACCCTGGAAGCTTTTTATTTGGCCTGACGTCCATAACCTTCTGTCCATCCAGCTTTTAACCATATCTGCTCTTATTCAGGCAATAAAGTAGGAGTTTGACTTGAACTCAACATGAACAATAAGCCTCTACTACGCCAATTGAAAGAATCTAGGTTTTTTTGCCCCATCTTCACTTGATCTTACTGCCAATGTTGTGGACATTATACCAAAGAGCTCATTTTGTGTGAGACATGCCACTTATGTTCGATGAGCTCTGATTCTGCTTGCACTTGATATGACGTCCTTACCATCCTATATTCCCTTCACCAAAATGCGCTCCTCCATGCCATTCTATATTTCTTTCTCCAAAATCTCTAAGATTTATTCCTCCGGTTGTTTGGTCCAATGTGAAGCTAAGGCTGATAGCTTGGTAACTAGCATTCTAAATTAATTTCATACTCTCTAATGTTCGAAGGCGTTCTCAAGAATGAGGATATATGAGGAATTTCAGGAAGCAATGCTAATCAACAATTGTGGTAAGCATCTTCAAATCTTGGTCTTTAAAGTTTTACTTTGTTTTCATGATTTTTTTTATTAAGCACTAGAACTTGAGAAGATGGTTATGTTGTTTAGCAGAAGAATTTAGGTAGTGTTCCATATCTCTACTTTCCAATCTGATTATCAACAATTCTTGCATTCTTATTTTGTTGCAATTGGCTTTTACTATCTTCCATTTGTCCTGACTTCCAATTGGGTTACAGTTCAAGATGATATGTAGAACAAGTTAATATCTTCAAGCTATGCACTTCAATGTGTTACAAAACCATTGCAAGCAGAATATCCTTTATCTCTTCTGAATTGCCTCATCTCGGGTTCTAAATATCAAGTTTCAAGAATACAACCTACACAATCAAAGTTGTAGCAAATTCTATATACATCCCTTCCTTATAATGCGCATTATAGCTGGCTTCATAGTATTTTTTGACAATTTGATACCACACACAAAAGAATGTAGATTCACCACGAAAAACATGTGCAAGGACTGGTAGACGGACCAATGAAGATCATATGCGAGGAAAAAGGCACAGACTCGCTTTGCTCAAAATAGTTGAACAATTTGATGATAATCCTCGTAACACTGCTTTTAGCTCCAATTCTTTTAGCATCCAAAGGAAAGATCATCCGCTCCTATCTCTGGCCATATGTTCTAGAATCAGGTTCAAAATGCGTCAGAATTCATGCTTGCCAAACCATAGAATTAGCCCAATATCAGAGTTTATCGTCTTAGGTAATATAGAGGTAGCAACTCACCGTAGTTTTTCTAGCTCAGGCCGCCAGTTTGGTGTTTTAGTCGGTGCAGAGCTTCTCGTAAGGAATATACAAAAAACAGATGACCTTTGGGAGGAGGGTTAGGTTACGATGGAATCATGACATGAAAAAGACATTAATTAGTACTTGGCTCATTCTCATCTGCTGAGCCTCAGATGAAAAATGCAGACTTGGCGACATGTTTCCCAACCAAATGGTTGTGCATAAAGACAACATTTTGTTTTGATTCCCGATCGCACGACTACATCAATGCTTGGGCATGAAGAACTTGAGACATATATCGATGAAATCGATCCGCATCAACAAAGTGAGTTAGAATTCTAAAATCTAATTGAAATTAGAATATGCAAAATCAAAGAAATAAGCACTTAACATAAATAAAGCGATAACGCCTTGGCAATCATTACAAAATGGGTTTTGAAAGATTTTAACAGAATTTGCACATTTCTATTGAATCATATGTAGATTACCTCACAAAGGTAAATTTGAATCAAATGTTCTTCCCCACGCTTGAGAGTTAATTTTGTGGCGGGAGCATGAATACCTTCAAATTTTTGGTGCTATCTTTACTCAATCCGCCGCATCGGATAGAGATATTGTAACTCCATGTCAATCAAGATCAAACCCAAAGAAAACCTGCTTTTGCCCTAACTAATACCCCTAACAGATAGTTTTCTAACAAATCCATTTGGCAAAACGTATGATTCCGCATAAAAAAAATGGCTACTGACGATTTAAATTGATAAATGCGTAAATATGTATTCGCCACTTTCGTCATCGCTAACACAAAGGTTTGCAAAACCATGGCACATCTAGAAGAACATGTTTCATCGCATGATCATGCATTAGAATCAACAAATCTGCAATAGAAAGAGAGCATCTATTGCATATCCATTGCAAAAGCTAAAAATAGAGGAAATTTGGCTTCCAACCACAAAACAGAGTAAACTTTAGAATATTGAAGGCCTCACATTGTCAATATCAAACCTCAAATATGACGGGTTCTTACAGACGCTTCACCTAATTCCCACAGGCTAAGATGCTCCCCAGCAACAAATCAAACCTCTCTTCAACATCCTGCACAGTGTCGTCAGGTACGTTAAGTACGGTACGGGTATGATACGTACTTAACGTATTAATACCGTATGCATACCTCTCATTTAAAAAGTACTTTAAATACGTTTTTTAGAATTATAAAATACTTATTAAATACGTAAAATACGTACTTTACGTATAGTACGTTAAATACTTTGTGTAATTTTTTAAAACTATAAATTCTTGTATTGCATTTAAAATAGTTGCAATAACAACTAATATGAAGAACTTCAAGTTTTAAATAATTGAACCAAAATATATTACTCTAGAAAATTAAGTATTTCTCAAAGCTTTGAAATCGAAATATGTCTATTTAAGAGTTATATCTCCTCATAATTCTAGTTTTACTTCAACCACAAAATAAAAAACATAAAGAGTTCTACAACAACAATATTTTATAAATGAAATCCACGAATAATCACCCTTCTTCTTCGTCCTCTTCATCATCAGACTCTGTTTCTGATGATGATTTCCAAGAATGCTCTTCTTCCGTAAGCTCATCCTCACTCCCAAGCTCTTCTTCTTCAATCATGTCAAGCTCATCTTCATTTGGTAAACCTGCTGCTGAGATTGATCGTGTCAGGAATGAGGACGGTTCAAGCAAAAACACACAGGAAGTAAGAGCAAAGCTGATGTAAGAATAGTTATCTCCACTTGCAATATGCACACAGAGACAAACAAATGTAAGTAGTTGCTGATTGTTGCATTCGAAGCTGCATTTAAATGCTGATGACAGACCTCTTGGCTCTTGGCTCTTCGAAGCTGATGACAGACCTCTTGGCTCGAATCCGGCGGCTAGGGTAAAAGGTCACAGGAGGGAAGTTTTGGGGTTTCCTTTTTTCCTACGAGGATTTGAGTTTTTCCTTTTTTTTTTAAAGCCACAATTCCATAATTTCGCTATTTTATAATAATAACATATAATAATATGTTTTCTAATGAATAATTTTATCCATTTTATAGGTCTAATGTCATTTGCATTTTTTCTTATAAAGTACGTATCATACGTACTTTACGTATTAATACGTTAAGTACGGTATTAATAAAACAAGAGCTCAATTTGACCTGTCAACTTATAGGTATAGTACGTATAGTACTATGAGGAAGGTACGGGACGTACGTAAACGTAAAATACGGGTACGTAAACAACACTGATCCTGCAACAAAAAAGCACAAAGCCGAAGTAATGCTAAAGCTAGATAGATTAGAAAACAGCAGAGATCGTACAAAATTGAAGAGTCAGGTGACCTCCATAGCGCATGCATCGACCTCCATAGCTGAGCTCAGATTTGGAGCCGGTTAGCCGGGGCTTCCACACCGGCCGCCAAATGATACCGGGCCACCGCCAATTTACATGGTCGAGCCGGTTTTTACCTGCGGGGCCACCAAAGATATGCTAGGCATATGCCGGCATATACCTGAATATGCCCACATACCCACATAAACGAGGGTTTGCCCCCCTAGGGGCAACCCAAAAACAAAAAACCCCAATCCTAAAACTTCCTTGAAAGTCATTAACTCTTAGTATTTCTTAACAAATTATATATGTAGATGTTGAGCCATAGATGATGTATTAGTGAGATGGTTAGTATCCATGTATAATATTAATGATTCGTGCGGACTTCATTTCTAACTACAAAGGATCTGCAAATACTTCTCTAACTACAAATATACGAATTGAAGGCTAAATGATATGAAATATATGACCACGTCGATGGCATATTAAAGATTTGTTGTCACAAGTTGGCCTTAATATGTAGATGCTGGTGTGATTGCTAGGCACATGCTAGGTGCATGAGTTTCGTGGTGGAAAACGTTTGATAATAAGAACTTCTTATGATTGATATTGTTGGCCATGTATGTTTTGTAACTTTACCCCTCAACACAAAACATTCTTGCTAAGCCCTGCAACGCCAATAGTTGTAGTGGAAATGCGGAAATTGTTGTATATGAAATACATGCCATCAAACAACTACCTTTCAAATTGTCACTAGGCCCGGCAACGCCGGGCACCAAAACTAGTACATTTAAGTTCTAGTTCTTTAACAAGTTGTATTTTTGTATTCATTAAGCTTAATCATTATGTATTCAATGAATGAGATCTTTTTTTTTTGTGCATTTTTCTAGTGTTGGTATTCCAGTCTTAGGGTTTCCATCTGATTTAGGCTCAGATGGCATATCCTAGGTTGACCTTAAACCAAAAGGCCAGAATTTAGCGATACAACAGGATTTAGCCCCAAAGCAATATATATTAGCCCTGAATCTAGTATGTGAGCAAATTAATTACAACACATTCTGAAGAAAGTAGTTACAACACAATCTGAAGTATTTGTATAAAGTAATTAGAGCATAGTCTGAAGTCTTATAATAAAACCCAATCAAGTTTTAAAAAGGCAGCATGCAACATGTTTCCCAGGAGAAGCTTTCTAGATATAGCTTTACAAAGCATACATTATAACATTGCATCAATAGTCCCTTTTTATGATATACTGGCCTCGAATCCACTTTACAGAGTACCTTATTCTGTAGACGAATTTCTTTGGCTTGGAGAAAATAATCTACGGTCGTTTTATAAGTTGAGTTGAAGGTCTCGAGCATCAATTGTCCCTTCTAACATCAATCTCACATCATGCATTCTTGGCCTTTTACTAGCTTCAGCACTGGTCACATCCCCCCAACCTTTTATCCATCAAAGCCTCCATGTTAGATACTCCAAGCCCATGTGCCCAATCTACTATGTATACCATTTCCTCTGAAAAATCCAATACATGCTTGCCACTCAGAAGCTGCAACAAGACTACACCAAAGCTATAGACGTCTATTTTATCTGAAATTTGATATTTTGTAGTGTATTCTGTTCCAAATACATCATTGTTAAATACTGCATTGATGATGTATACAATATAAAAATCTAAGACTAAAGGTACGTACCTGGCGCCAAATATCCTATAGTACCTTGGAGTTTGGAAATTGTGATATGTGATTTACTGTCATCAAACAATCTTGCAAGGCCAAAATCAGTTAGGAAAGGATTGAAATCTTCATCCAAGAGAATATTATGAGGTTTTACATCACAATGAATCATATGAAGCTGGGACTCATCATGGAGATAAGCAAGTCCAGATGCAATCCCAAGTGCTATCTTGTATCTTAATTCCCAACTTAAAACGCAGTTTTCATCCTCAGAAAAAAGCAGTTTTTCAAGGCTTCCATTAGGCATGTAGTTAGATACCAGCAAGAACCTTTGCACTGATTTGTGGAAGTAAGAACAATAGCCTATAATGTCAAGAAGATTTTGATGGTGTACCTTGCTAATGAGCTGAATTTCCTTCTTAAACTCTTCTTCATGCCTTGCAGTTTTGTCTCCATGTAATTTCTTGATGGCAACAGTAGAGCCATTTGGCAGCAGACCCTTGTAGACTGATCCAAAACCACCTTCTCCTATTTTGGATAATTCATTGAAATTATTGGTGGCCTTGCTAAGCGTAGCATACTGATACTCCACCAGTCCAATTTTTTGGGCATCTTCATCCATCATGTTATTCTTTCGTAAGCAGAAGATCAACATATTCTTTCTTAACAAGAAGACCAGCAAACCTGCTACTGCAACGACTGCCAAAGTAGAACAGATGATAATGTTTCTGAACTTCGAAGCAACCGAAGTGTTTGTCTGGATTTCCCGAGGTTCCATTAACGTTGCAGATAAGGCTGATATCATTGGACCCCCATAGTTTCCATGATAACTTCCTGTGGTCTTCGAGCTGTAGATTAATTGCACAGAAAGGACGCCACTTGTAACTTTGGTCTGATTGTAGATAACATAAGGAACATATTTTCCTACCAATGCAAAGACATCCAAGTCCTTTCTGAGCAGTCTCCCTTGAACATAAACATCAAACACTCTATATCCACTATGATCACCTTCCAACTCTGCAAAATGAAGCGTCACATTGTATATCCCCGGCCGCAGCTGAGTTCCATGATACCCCAGATATTCTTGTGTTGAGTGCATAGACTTGTATATCTCTGGAACTGTTAGGCTATAGTTAGTAACAATTGTGACAGTTTCTGAATTCTCTACAGCCCATGTTCTTGAACCATCATTTGTATAGTGGAATCCAAATCTCCGCTCTAGGTCACTTTGAAATTGTATGTTGTTGAAGGCTTTTTCATCACCTCCTGCATTGATAGCGAAACTTTGAAAATTGCCCCGCAAAGAGGGAGAACATTGGCCCAATAATGTTAAGCCTGAAGAATTGCAGCTAATAAAGCTAGCATCATCAAAATAGTTGAAGGCAAAGTTAGTCTCAGTGTTGCCCAAGTGTGTTTTAAACTTTGTAGAACCTTGGAGGGAGTTATGAGAGAGATCTAGCTTCTGAAGTTGACTCATGGATGAAAAGCTGCTTTCGGGAACTGCTCCTGTAAGATTATTGTGGTCCAGAAATAAGTAATTCAAGCCTCTTCCGCCAAAATTCTGTGGAATGGTTCCTGTTATCTGGTTGAATGCTAAGTCTAAATACTGGAGTTTGATCGAAGAAATGAAGGGTAGGGAGTCATTAAAATTGTTTTTTCTAAGAGATGCTTTATTTAGGTTAGTTAAAGCTAGCAAAGCCTCGAAAATGGTTCCAGAAAGCTGATTGTAACCCAGATATAAAGTTTGGAGATTGACCAAATTTTGGAGAAAGGAAGTCTCACCAGAAAATGCATTTTCTGCAAGGTGAAGATCCGTCAAACTGGTACAATAACCAAGCTGAGATGGAATGGTGCCATTTAGCTGGTTACGATAGACGTAAAGCCGCTGGAGTTTTTTAAGCCGGCCAAGAGAAGAAGGAAGTGGTCCTGTGAAGAGGTTATCGTTGAGACGGAGGTCTGTCAATAAGGTGAGATTACCTATTTCTTGTGGAAGGTAGCCACTAAGTTTGTTTCCGCTAAAGTACAGAGCTGTGAGCTGAGTGAGGTTAGCTATGGATTCAGGAAGGGATCCTGTGAGGCGGTTATCACTGAGATAGAGGCCTGTCAATAAGGCCAGCTTACCTAATCCTTGTGGAAAGGAACCACTAAGTAAGTTTGCGCTTAAGTCCAGAGTTGTGAGCAGAGTGAGGTTAGCTATGGATTCAGGGATTTGACCTACCAAATTTAAACCAGAAAACCATAGTGTATTGAGTTGTGTAAGAGAACCGATGGCTTCAGAAATAGTTCCTCCTTCAAACCCCGTCTCATAGTAGAAAACTAGCTGAAGAATGGTGGTGTTTGTGGCGTCACAGAAGACATGAGAGTCATTACAAGGATCAGAGTAAAAGGCCGAATTATTGTAGCCAAGGGCCTTACCAATTTGTTGAAGAGCAGTAGTTTGTACGTGGTTGATGGTGGCAGAAGAGTGGCAGGCCAACGCCAAGAGCAGCAGAGGCAGGCGAACAAGAGCTGCCATAGCTACGGGAGCCTTAAACTTGACAAGGGATTGGACGAAAGAAATCTTTCCGAAGAATTTACAGCTTTGTCCTGAGTAGCCGGATGAACATATAGGCGAGACATGAGGCGAGCTGGTCTAGCGCCGGAAGAAATTGTCGTCATACGACATCCTCGAACAAATGGGCCATCGCCATAACGTCAACCATGAGTTCAATAAGTGGATACGATGACTAGTTTATTAACTGCTCATTTTAGGGCCAGGCTAGTTTATTAACTGCTTTTAGGGCCAGATTCTGCATGTATGCCAGTTCTTCGTCTACGTCGCAGCAACAAGAGTCACGAAAACCTACGAGGCAATTTTGCTGCACTATTCCACTAGGTGTCAATTACGGGATGTAACGTTTAAAATTGAATAGCGACAAGTGCACGCTCGTAGCCATAGTTCACATGACCTCTTTTATATGCAATCTCTGCCCCACAAAAACATGCACAATTAAACAAATACAAAATTTACAAAATTGAATTCTACATATGTGCTCCAAATGTTCTAAGCTCATCTCATTTCTCGTGATTAAGAGTTGGTTGAGGAACTTACAGAAAATGATATATAATCTTTCTAGCTTTCCGGTACCTATTTACGAACACTAGAGACTTGTAGATCTAGTTTGCAACAAAAAAGGATGAAGCATAAAACAGTTGGCAAAAGATGGAACCAATCAACATCAACATCCTCTAACAAGATATTCTCACAAGTTCTTCAAGAACAAGAATGAAAAAGAATCTACTGATACACACCTTTATGAAAAACAAGACATCAATATGTTGCACAATAACACATGGTTCTAGGGGGATCATATTCCTAAAACAATTGAACAGGTTGTTGTATATAAAAAGCCATAGATCCTAGAAAAAAATGTGTAATATCTTAGAATTGATGTGTCTATTTTGGCCTCTGACAGCATTGTCTTTGTTTTAACTTTGAACATTAACATGCCTTTGACTTTTATTTTGGATTTTTGAATCAGTTTTAATTAAAAGAAAAACGACAAAGTACCCAGTTCTGAAGCACTTAGTGTATATATTTTTGTAGGTACCAAAGGTGGTATACCCTAAAATGCTTTCACCCTAATTGTATTGGTCAAAGAAATTGTATTAGAACTTTCATTTACTCTGGAAGAGGTCTGTGTCCCTGTACTTTATATTCTAAAACCTTAGGCAAACCTGTCTAGAGGCACAAAAGTTGTCAAGCCACATGGGGTCATACTAGTAGCCATTCTTATCATCCACAGAGACCAGTTGGCCTATGGGACCCAAATAGGAGGCGCAGCAAGCGTATTACTGTCCGGGTTTAACAAGGAAATAGATTATTATTTATATTTATAAAATCGAATATAATACAGACAAAATTCCATGATATTATAGTACAGTCTATTACAATAGTGTCTGTCATAGGCATGGCCATAGATATAATACAATATAAACTTCCATGATATTCTAGAATGGGTCATTATAAAATAAATTCGTGTCTCGCAGATATAATAATAGACTGTTGTATGATAATCTGTTGTTCATATATATTGAGTGACCACCTACCTAGAATCTCTATCACATCAGCATCGTCGTGAGTTGTCTTCTTTGTTTATGGAAACACTACTACAAAAATAGCACAAGGCCCCCAAAAATGAACTACTATGTTTAAGCAGTACTGAATCATCTAAAAACCATGATATGTGTGGTGTTTTATGCATGAATTTGTTTGATAGAAGAAAACCACATGGCGTAGTGGTTTGTCAATACTAATATTGGTTTGTGACATGGTTATCAGTGGTGGTCCTCAATAGCATAGTGGTTTGTTCACTAATCGTGGTTTATGAAGACTATTAGTGGTTTGTGATGTGGTTATCAATGGTGGGTATCAATGCTATAGTGGTTTCTTCACTAAGAGATAACCTCGTGCATATGATAGTGGCTTTTTTAATCTAGTAATGACATGTTAAAACTATCCTAAACAGTGACATGATTTGGATTAGTAGGGTTTTGTGAAATGAATAATAAGAAATATTGTCCCGATGCCACCTTAAGGCCACTGCACCAAAAGCTCTTGTATGGGAGTCTTAAGATTAAATTAAAACTTTTAGCTGACTTGCAGATATAAATTAATTATTGGAATGTCCCTTGTGAAAAGTCTCAGCATTTTATATGGGCTTAGAGAATGTTTTAATATGTATTCTAAGATTTACCATGAAGAAATGTTTTTGAGTAATTCTTATATTGGAGAGGGGTGACTACTTTAAGTATGGAATAGATAATGGTGCTCCTGGTCATTTTCTATCTTTCCTTCAATTGCCTTTTTTTGAAGTTGCACTAAGAGGCGCCTCACATGTAAATTTTTACGCATTCACATGAACTAAATCTGAGACGGCCGGTTTGACGTCTGAGCCGGTCGTCCCCGAATCACTGGAGCAGCCTCGGACTGAAAGCCTCTTGAACGGTTTGACGTCCGGCAAGTTTTGCCGCTGACATGTGAGGCGTCCCTAAGGGCTAATGTTCATGCGAAGGAATGTCTATAGGGAGAACACTACCACAACGTCTTGATATTGCATAAACATGGTAATAGATATACATATTCTCTTCCATATTCTATATTCTATATTTATTTCTCTTCCATATTCTACATTATGTTTAATAGATTGAAAGTGTAAGCTAACCATGGTAGGTTCTCTTGGTGTCATATTCATGGTTATTGGTCTCCAATGAAGACTCGATTTGGTACATGTAAAGGTGATGGAATGTAGTAGGTGTCTTTGAAGTTTGGATATTATTTGTATAATTTATGCCATTGATGGATATAAAGTTTTACTTTAGATAGCCATGAAGTTGTAGACATGTATACAATATGTAATAAAATAACTTGGAGATCCAAGAGGAAATTGATTTGATTGCAGAACGACACCCTTCCTGAAATCATTTAAGTAGACATTTAAGTAATTACAAGTTCCTGGTGGATTTGTGCAGACATTTAAGTATCATCTAGGTTGCAAACCTTACCATTCTTTCTAGAAATGTCATATTTGGCCTTGGGAAGTGGTTCTCTTAGGCTTGTTTTTTTTTTAGTCTTTTGTACCTTTGATATGTTTGGTATTTTGTTCTTCATCATCTCCATTGTGATGGAATGAATTTTGGGTATAGTTTATGGCTTTGAATTTGTGGGGTGGGGAAGGGCATGTGTGTGCAAGTGTTTCTATTTTCATATCTCATGTTGGAAAGGTGCCTTGTGGCTTAATTTATATTATATATATTTTTGAGAGATGGGAATGCACCTAGACAAAATTCTACGTTGGGGGCATTTGGAATTTTAAAATGTTTAGCACCATCATTAATGGAGGTGCCAACATTCAAAGGGCCCCGCCCTTTTTTTTTATTGCTACGTTCCCGCTTGATGAAGTTTGACCTTTTTTATATAATTTTTTTGCATTTGCCCTTTTTGCGTGGATTCAGGTTGGCGTTCCGGATTGAGGTTTTTTAAGGCTTTGATGGGATCGTTTGGCTTCTTTTGATTTATTTCATCCTTGCCCTTTTGTTGGAGTTCTTTAATCTCTTGCATGGTTTTTATTTTAGAACAGATTCAATCGATTCGGCCTCTGGATTGCTTGAGAGCTTTCATAATCGTTTGCCATGTAGGCCTTTCTTGCAGTTTTTTTGCGCTCAACCTTGGACGCTTCATGCAGGTGTGGTTTTCATGAGTTCAATGTTTATTTTGTTCAATGTTTTTGATTTTGCATGCCTCAGCAATGCAAAATTGTGCTATATATTTGTTAAAGAACATTAAGTTGATTATATCAGTGTGGGCCAAAGATTTAACATCAACAATTTCTGAACTATTTTGCAGAATATTTGATCTGATCATACTGGGCTTGTGCTTCACCGGCATTATAAGACATTCAGCAAGATTGTTGTTTCTATATCATTTGGTATGGTTTTTACATTTTCGTATGTTCTGCTGCACCTGGAATCACTTACTTCTTGGCATGATTTATTCTTCAACTTTTGCTTAAAAGGATTAGCTTGTGGCAGAATATAGTCTTTGCAAATTGTTAATTGCTTTTTGGTATGTTCTGTTGCACCTTAATTCTAGAATCTCTTACTTTCTTGGCATAATCTGTTTGCATCTTTTGCCTAAAAGGTTTATGTGGTGGCATGTGCATTCTTGTGTTCTTGCGACGGGGGATTTGGTTGATGTGGCATGATTTATATCCTTGCTGATTTGGTATACATGATCTATTGGCAACCGATACTTAAGAGGATCAAGATATGTTCTTTATGGAGTAATTGCACTTTCGCCTCTGTAAAGCTGCTATGAATGAGGTGAGTATTTTTTTTTTATATCATTTATTTATTGTGATGAGGCCGACACAAAAAGCTAGAAAACTCCTGAGATTTGCGGACATCTAAAGGTAGAAATCAAACAGCTTTGTCTTTATTTAAGCAAGATGGTGTATAACGAACTGTTTTTGTTTCCAAAAATTTGCATATATAGATTTCTCGGATATTCTTGTCCAGTGATGTTTTTTAAATTAACAGAAGTTTCTATAATGAATTAACAATAATTTTTTAGAAGTTTCAAAGTTTTTGTCATTTGGGTGGACCAAATGGAAATACTAGGGTTCAAATCCCTGGCTCTTGTGGTGTATGCTACTATATGCTTATATTCAAGTCCATATACAGCTTATTAGACATCACAATAGTGCAAATAAATCCTAATTCTTGCTAGTTTATGGCTATATATATGTTTGTAAATATTCCTTAATGGTTTGTATAAGGAACCATTCTTAAGTTGTTATATAAAGCAAGATCAATTACACAATATAAACATCAAGAATATGATAAAAAAAACATGTAACAAGTTCATGGAAAAAACATTGGCCACTTCTGTCTTTAAATGGCAATGGTTTCTAAGGTGTGCATGTATTGTTATGTTTATGAAACTAATACCAGTTGCATCATCCAAAATGCCATTGATTTGTCCTTATCATTAAATAGGTTAAAGTTGCAAGCCTTGGCTATCTTGATGAAGGAACCATTATAGTTTTTGAGAAAAAAAATGGGATATTTTGTTGTAAGGAACAACATTGGCTCATACAAGAAGCTGAGGACAACTCCATTAGACAACCTCATTGAGTTGCACAAACAAGTAATGTAGAAATCATCACTATTAGACAGTTAGACCACATGTTTAAAACATGGCAATAAAGCGCTATTAAAAACAAGTAGTAAAGACTAGCTTCCATTAAACCATGATGGTGAATTGTTATAAGAAACTAGGACAATAAATCATAAGTATGAACCACCTTATATAACTATTCATTGTTAATCAACATATTAACCCACAAAATAATATTACTTTACTATAGTGGTTTTATGCAAAAATTGTTGTGAAAAACTGATAACAATTAATTTTTGGGGGCCTTGTGTAGGTAGAAATGGCACAAAAGTGACATTTATCCTCCGACTTTTTACGGGGCATAAACGTCACTTTTGTGCCATTTGGGGAGCACAAACATCATAAATGGCACAAAAGTGACGTTTATGCCCCGTAAAAAGGCAGAGGATAAATGTCATTTTTGTGCCATTTCTACCTATTTTTGTAGTAGTGAAATGATGCCAAAGCATCCACAAGTTTTTCTGATGCACTTGCAATCTGTAACTTTGGCAACAACTCGCCCATCAGATGATTATCTACCATATAATTAATTATTTGCAAATCTTGTTATACAGTATAGCAAATTTTGTACTTGCATACCCCACAAACGAGGAACTTTACGTACGGTGTAGATTAAGGAATAAGAGGTGAATATGCCTATCCAACAGCTCTCGCTGCCCTACGTCACCCCCCGTGTGAATATGCACCCAAACCAAAGGGGGTCTAAGGGGGATTTTAATTTAAATGTGTTGGACCCAATGGTTGTGTTAATTAATGTTAATGGTAGTTATGTGTTGGTTGTTATACTAAAAAAAATTTTACAAAATACTTGCTAGGATCTCATCTAGCAAATACAATACTCCAAAAACTAAACCTAGTTAGAATTTAAAAAAAGCAAACATACGTAAAAACATGTAAAACATGCAAAACTCCTATGATTTTCTTTCTAAAAGCATGAAATAATCTGTGCCTTTCCACATACAAATCCTTGTGATATAAAATATCAATTTCATTGTGTTGATTATTTCTATTTGCTTCCTATAAATATCCAAGTTGGAGCACCTGCAGTTGTTTAGTGGGTAAATGCTGTAATAATACATCAGATACAATATGAAACAACATATATATATGAAATGGTAATAAAATAACCATGATAATCAGTGTCGAGATGCTATAGTTTTCAAAGGTGAATGAAACTAAAAACAAATTACTTGTGGAGCACTGTAGACAGAAAGGGGAAAAAGAACCTGAAAAATGAATGAGCTCAGGATCATAGAGCAAGGGTAAGGGCGTACTTGGAGCAGAGTGGGAGCGCAGGCGGGCACGGAGTCGAGCTCGCTCCTTCAAGAAAAAAAACAAGAACAAAAAGCAAAAGCCGAACCGCCGGAATGTGCACCGCCATATTGAGCCGAAGCTCTCGATCTTCGGCCGGACTTGTTTCGCTCCAATATGACAATCCATGCACACTTTCGAAGATTTTTCGCGGCTCATATAAGAGTACCCGGAGGCGCATCGACAAGCCCATAAGCTACAGACTAACTTCTCGCGGTGTCCACAAAGCATCTTCTTTTCTTCATCCGTCATTTGTTTGCAATACCATGTTAAGCTTTGGTGTATAACCACCTCTTTTATTTTATTACTTAACATTTTCAAAGATGTTAGATATTTTATCACTCTCGGGGTGACTTTTATCACCAACAATAAACTCATGCACCTTATTATTAACCTCTATCCATGCCTTGGCAGATTTCTTCCAATCATGTGCATGAAACCTTAGTTCTTCAATTTTCTAAGATCTTTTACCATACCAAAGATCGAGTAAATGCCCCGACATAAGAACATAGCCACTTGCATCGTGGTAAATCCAGTTCAATAACTTGATCAAAGCACTCTTGACCTAGCTTCACATTTCCATATGTTCTACAAAATGTAAGCAAAGATCTCCAAAGAAATAATCTCTCGGTTTCATACATCGGAGTAAATTATTTGCTTCAAGCAAATATCCCGATCGACCGAGAATGTCAATCATACAACCGTAGTGACGAAAGTATCCCATGATGCCATGGTTCTCCTCATAGATATGAAGTGTCTTCGCCCTTCATCCACTAAGCTGCATGGTCGCATGCGCAGGGCGACAAGGGAATGTCACTTCACTTGGTTTGACATATCTTGCATATCTCCAAGACATTGCACGTACCATCAAAACGTTTCTAGATTGAGCATACCCCGATATCATTGCACCGATTCCCCGAGCTAGTAATAATGCGAGATATACTCAACCTCTTTATTACGCCAGAGCCCATCCCACGGACACGCTTTTCCCATGTGATGTATAATGAGATTGTCAAACAACTCAAAAACTTGATCTCGCTAGGGTCGATGAATAGAAGCAACAACAAATCCCATCTCTCGGCTAAGCTTCTCAACGTTTGGGTAACGAAAAAGCAGAGGCTGCAAGGCACAATACTTAATCAAATATCGAGATCATTCATATGCCAAAGCATCTGCGGGCAAATAATTCATATGAATTGCTAATGTAAGTGGTTTTATGCTACCTATTGGTTCTCTAAATCCCCTTCACTAGTAAAACCTAGAAGCTTGGCCGGGAATTCGTAAGCTTGTCCCAGAATTTCACCAGAAATCAAACTCCGGTCATGGCAAAGCAAATCTGGCGTAGTTTAATCCGACTGCTTCAAGAACTCGATATGTTCATAGCAAGCAACTCCTATTCACGATTCTCTCGATGATTTTGGCGGTAGACAAGACATTGGCGGGTGGAATCCGTCCCAGATTTTGGATGCCTGGACAAGAAAATTTTGATCCCGGGCTCCATTAGCGTGATACGATTCATGCAATCGCCAAATAGCCATCGAGAACTGTGGGCCATAGCGAAACAAAACTGCCGAAATGGTCCTCTAAATCCCTTCTCCACGAACCCTAAACTCCAACCCTAAAGTTGAATGCCTCGTTGCTTGCATGGCCTCCATAAAATTAAATTAATTAAGTTTTTAAGGAACAAAAACATGCAAGGCAAAACCATTGCAAAACCATAGATAAAATGCCATTTAAATATGAGAATCCAGTGTGCACTCTAGATATACTGATTAGTATGCCTCGTGCAATACGCCCATGAAATCATATAAAAACCATGCCAAAAAGCGTATAAAATCACAAAAAAAAAACCCCTGTTATAATGCTACATATTGATGTATTTCCATACTTAAAGAGTAATAGAGGATCCAATGCACTCAGTCTGTGACCAAATAAAAGCAAAGAATTTTATGATTGAATCTGCAAGAAATGCAGTTAGAGTTGATCTGATACTTTCCAAGTCCTGAACTGACCAAATAGCCACATCAAAAACTTTTAAACATGTGTAGATGAAGTCAAAAACTTGAGGGCAACCTTTGACCGCCACAAAATATCAGGGTCTGAGACATAATATAGTGAAGAAAACAATAAAGAAAAATGGTTAGAATAACCAAAATGCAGGAAGATTCAACTAATCTTGTAGATACCTTTGACAAACAATGATAGAAATTTTGTATATATTCCCTCTAAAGAGAAGATAATCTAAAAGTTTGTATATATTCCCTCTAAAGAGAAGATAATCTAATGAAAATCACCTATACACATTTCGGGGGTAGGTCATGTTGAGCAAAGTCATATCCTTCCGTTGAACAAAGTGGGAATAGAAGAAAATTAGGCATATGCAGGCTAGGAGTAGATATACTAGTTTTGCTATTATTTTGATACGCATCCCGAGAAGTCAATTTTGGAGGTCTAAAATTGGCCAATTCAAAGCCCATTGCATGTATTTTTCCATGATATATCCTTTGGAAAAAGTAAACTTAGGACTTTTGTTATTATGGCAAAACTAGCTAAGGATGGGTGATTAGCAACAAAGGTAATGACTTGGCAGACAGAACGGTCAAATTTGTAACTCGGGTTTGCAATGGTTTTTTTTTTTTTTTTTTCAAAGCACACGGGTGCTAATCCAAGAGTGATAACTTGTCTAAAATTGTTTGGAACAAAAGGGAATTTACTGCAAAATTGTTTGTGGTTTCAAAATGCTAGAAGTTGTATGAGAGATCATCTATGTAAGTTGATAGTCAATCTTCAACATTATGAAGGTAAACGGTACCTCATACACAATAAAATGTCATTCCTAGGACATAAAATATCATAAGAAGATAATATCAATCAGATCTTTGCAAATCTAGCTGAGGAGTGCACAAGAGCTTTAGAGGTCTTCTAATCTTCTTCACTTGAGCGCGTCTGGGCCTTCAAAAGGTTTCCTTAACTGTTACCTCGATATATAGTTCGAAATTTTTAATTTCTGGCATCTTAGGGCTTCATGTACTTCTTAGACGTGGGAATCCAATAGACAGGTTTCAGAGATTAAAGATCCAAATCCGGCGTGATTCGAGCACGTTTCTAAAGTTAGGGTTCATCCAACAATATTTTGGTAAAACTCGCGACACGGTTCGCATATTTTCATGAGTATATGCCCGAATATGCTTGTATTTTTTGCCTTAGGCAATTTAGACCATGGTTCTTTAAAGTTCAAGGGTCAAAGGCATTGGCTATAAAAATTACAAGGCCCTTTGACCATGAGAAAACATTCTAGGCACAAATTTTTTGAGTCCAATATTTGGGAGACTATGGGGTAAGGTTTTATGAATCCTTGGATATCGAATCCCATAAGGTCCACTTCTTTATAAAGCCAAAAAAGGTCATGTATGCATTGACTTGGTATTGAAAAAATAGATAGAACATGGTGGTTGGCAATGAAATGAAAGTAGGTATATAAGAGAAGTCTCTTGTGGCAGAAGATAAAAAATGAGCATGGGGCATCTATATCTAATACTAAAAGAGTTTTAGGATAGTTTGTGCGCGATTTTAGCCATTGATTTTCTTATCTTACTTCGATTCGTTGGATTTACAGTCTTGTGCTCGAAGATGTCATTGCTCATTTTCCTTCTTTCTCCTTGTTTGCAGCCATAGTTAGTTTTCTTTGCATTGAAGATTTTGCCATTGCCAAGCTTTTTAGGTTGTTCGAAGGGGAAATCCTAGGGACAGGGGGATGAAAGCAGGATATCCCAAGCATATGTGAAACCGAAGGTGGAGATTTGTGAAGGAACCTGCGGATCTAAGGAAAGCCGGAACCCCCAGCTGTCGCAATCTTGTCCATAGTTTTTTCTGAGGCACAGTGTCAAATGCCTTCGCAAAATCCACGAAGCAACAATATAGATCCTGACGGCGGTTCCTACTGTCTTCAACCAGAGTTCGCAACATGAAGATGTGGTCAATGGTTGAGTGTTGGGGTCTGAATCCTGCCTGGGTGAGGGCCCGCACCTCTGATGCCTCTGCCCAGCCCATCAACTGTTGCTCGAGAATCCCAGCAAGCAGTTTTGCAAACACCGAAGTGACCATGATTGTTCGATAATTGGCTCGGCAATGTGGGTCACCTGCCTTATAGATGGGAACAACTCTGCTATTGGTCCACTGCAGTAGGAAGCCTTCATGTAATGCCTTGTTGAACAAGCCGGTCCAAGACCGATTTTATGGAAGGCCCCCCCACTTGAGCAATTATGCCCGCATACCATCCGTGTCCGCTCTTTCCATTGGCAAGACGCTGTAAGCCTTGGTCCACGTTCAACTCTGTGATTTCTAGCACTGGGCCTTCTTGCAGGGGTAATGCTGCCTGTGCACCCTGAGGGTCATATAGCTGTTGCAAGTATTGCCTCCACTGCTCAGGAGTGATGTTCCCTGTGGGATGTACTGGCCTTTTGAGAACCTTTTGCCAAGAGGTCCTGGAGTGACGTTCCAGGAGGTAAAACATTTCCCTTTGATGTGTTGCGATGTACCTGGCTTTCTTAGCTTTAAGGAAGACGCGGTACTATCTAACTGCATGTGGGCATAAAGCAGGGTCTGTGACCTGACGGAGCCAGTGTTTGTGTTCCTTGCACTCTGCATCAAACCATTGATTACGTGTTTCTAGAGGTCCCACTACAAGAGAATGAGGATTTTTTGTCAGAAAAATCGTCAGATGGTCTTCACAAAACAGCGACTACCCGGACCCTCTTGGGCCGACGATTTACACGGCGAATATTATCGGCGATTCGATGGTCGAAAAATTCGTCAAAAAAAATCGTCGGTTCTTCCGACGATTAAGTGTCAAAAAATCGTCGATTTTTAAATCGGAATAATCGTCGTCGAATCAAGTGTCGGAAAAATCAGAAAAATCGTCCGAATTTTTGTCAAAAAAAAACGTCAAAAAATCCGTCAAAAAAATCGTCAAAAAAAATCGTCACTTTTTTATCAACTTTTCGTCAAAAAAATTCGTCACAAAATTCGTCATAACTAGCATCACACATTGGTCATCACACATTGGTCAGTTTGATATCTAAATTAGTCAAAAATCATTTTATTGTTAATTCTTTTATTGCTATTGAGATAGGTGGTTAGGACAGTAAAGAAACCTAAAGATGAAAGATGTCTGTAGTCGACTCCAAGAAATTTAAAGCATTACCATTGAAAATTTAAATGCAATTACCATTTTAAAATATTATTGGACTAAATGACTACAATACGTGCCAGCAGTAATTTTCAATGGTTCTAATTGATTCACTATTCATCCAGGATTGACCCGGGATAGTATTCATTTAGTGATACATGCTTCCTATTATCTGATCTTTGATTCGCTATTTATCCAGGATTGAACCGCAAGCAGTTCTGTAGCCAGAAATTATAATGATGTCGTATTCCATGTTAAGGACCTGCAATAGAATCCAACAACAAATTAGAACGGTGTCACTAGTGATCTAAATTGTAATACCCAATGACCCACCAAGATCAATGCCTTCTTTGAGAAGCTTATCAGCAAGCAGAAGCAATGCCTTCAACACATTGTCATATCTAAAAAGGACCTTGGATCATATCTTAATCATAAATAAGCATGTCCTTCACAAACTCGATTCCAATATTGAATCAGAAAAAGATTTTGAGGCGGTTCAAAAAGATTTTGACAAGCTCAATGGATGCCTTCTATCATGAGAACACTAAAGCATTCAAGTAATCAGCCGGAAGAATAGCTGTTCCAAATGGACGAAACAAGAATGCCTACTTTGATGAACACATATGATCCTAATTCCAGAATTTCCTATTTAAACAATAGCCCAGCTATCACATGTAAGATGCTATTCCAAAGAGTTTACCCATGTAATATTATCTTTGCATATACAACATAATCTAATTTCTTACCGTTAAAAATGACTTGGATCAAATATAAGGATAGATGGTTGATCAAGACCTCCACCAGAAAATCCAAAGACGTTTCTTATCATTTGAAAAAGCTGGAATGTTAAGATTTTGCACTCCCTCTTGCCATCTCTTGCATCTTGAATGAGAAAATAAGTCAATAAGAAATACTTTTATATAGACGACGACAGACAGTTTGCAAGATATAACAAGCAGACTACCTCCGTAATATTGAACACATTTGCATCAGTTACCTTCAAAGCAGCTCGTGTTGCAGTTGCATTTATAGAAACATCATTTATAGAAACATCAGATTAAGCATGCCAGAGCATTTTCATCTTTCATTACCTGCAGTCCACAAAATGGTTAAACGAATTGCAGATGCACAAAGATTACCAACAATGGATGTCCCTGGCACTCCTTGAATAATGACGATGTTACTCTAACCAAGCATGCACAAACTATCAAGGATGACCCTGCACGCACATCTACCTAGCAGCAGCCTATAATCACCGTGCGTATCATAAAGAATCAAAGCAATGCCTTATTTTTTGTATGTAACCATCCACAATCCATATGCATTTGCTCAGAAATATCAAAGCATATATGCACAAAGAATATCGATTCTAACAGACAAAACCTGATACTTTTCGCTCCTTTTATTCGTGAATCATTTGCATTCCCCAACTTCCAGTGCTTAGATATCAAATGTCCTTGAAATATCATTTCGGTAACATTAGCTCAGTTCTAACTTCTATGGCTTTTAAGAAACATCAAGTTTGAGCAAAATCTGGACAAAATGCAACAAAAAGATTACCAGTAACGTATCAGACCCTAGTAGATCACCCAGCGACAGGGTTTTTTCAGAGACTCTGTACATTCGGCACAATCATTCCTTTGCAGATTTAGCAATGCAGAGGATCATCCTTAACAGTTTCGGCAAGCAGTTCCATCATCTTCCATGTATGAGCTTTGCCTATTCCGCAGTGTAAGCTTCTGCCTTATATCAAATATGGCTTTACAGCAGTCCAGAGCTCCGCCCGCAGCAAATCCGGCCATTTGCCTTATGTGAAAATAGAGTATCGTATCGAAACCCTAACCCTATTCCTCTATATTAGAATTAGAACTACATAAATTTTCAATGAAGCCCAATGATGTCATAATGTTAAAAAAATTCGGTTTTATTAATCTTAATAATAGATTAGGGAAAAGTTTTAAAAATGCCCTATATTTTTTTACTTATTTGTCGAAATGCCCGTATTTCTAGTATTTGTCAAAATGCCTCTTTTTTCTATATCCTTCCTTGCTAGCTTTTTTGGGAAAGCTACGGTAGAATTAAGAGCCGATGAAGATAGAGAAGGAGGAGACGACTTCATATTCCAATCTTTTAGAGCACTATGATCTGCGGACGGAAATCGATAACGGGAGAATCATGGAATTGTGCAACTTGCACTGAATTAAAAGCATCTCTTCTTGTTCAATATAGCATCTGCATAGTAATAATAGTCCTTTTGATCCAAGTGCCCTTTTTGAGGCAGAATGATCCCCAACTCAAAAATCATGCAAGATCTTATCAAATTTATCATCGCTGCACTTCGTAAATTCTTTGCAAATGCCCTTCTGGATGACCCAAACATGATTTTTTCGCCAATTTTTCTGATAGTTCCTTCCCTGTTCTTGGACTCCATTATGACACAATTACGACATCAAATATAAGGAACACGAAGACAACGGAACTTAGGCATCAATTACAACTAGCAAGAAGAAGAAAAGGGAGGAACCTGAGCTTGGCTAGGGCAAAAAACAGAGCACAGAGTAAAACGAGGGACATTTTGATAAATATCAATATCGGGGTATTTTCACAAATAAGCAAAAATACTGGGGTATTTTTATAATTTTTCCTAGTTTATAAGATGTAAGAAACTGGGCCTAAGGGGTTTATGGTGCTTTTGTGGTGGTTTTACGGGGTTTCCTTAACCACATGCCCTTGCAAGTTATTTGAATCTGATCGTTCCCAACCATTGGATCTGATGGTGGTTGTATCACATAATTACTCGAATACTCTACAAGCCTATTCTCGGCTGCTACTAGATCTTTATCTATCTCCAGAGACATGTAAAGGTTTGCCATACTAGCAGCCAGGCCTGCTGCTTTTTGAGCAAGGCATTGCGGCCAAAACATATCGGGCACTCATAAAATAGGGTCTCTAAGCCCTAATTTGATATCTTTATGACCTAGAAATTTCAAAAGTCTTATATTTAGCATTATTTATTTTTGCTGCCACCATTGCAACATCTATCATCAAATATTTAATCAAATATCATATTTCCAAACATAGGAAGTATTTTTTTCTTAAAATAAGTGTTTAGACCATATGTAGGGTGTGAACCCTTAATAACTTTTGTTTGTTATGCCATATAGCTTCTCATTTAGATTTCTCATACTTCAAAATGTAATAGCATTTCAAATATGTCTATAACAGTGATGATATTTCTCAAGCCATTCTAAGGTACCCTGTATAAAATATCCCATGTATTTACTAAGTGCATTTGTTTAAGGCCTGCATGAGAGTAAATATACAAGTACAACTCTAGTAGGGTATTTCATATAGGGCGAGAGGCTCATAGAATTAGGACTTTTTGCACCAAAAATTGGTTGTTCACATCAACATTTTCTAGGGTGATATGCCACTTCCAACATCATGGATTTCAATGTTATCATCCCTAAAAATAATAGTTTTGATCTCCTCCTCCTAAATCATTCGTGCCAGCATCTGGGTTGCACAATTCTTGTAGGCCATGGCGTGCACAGTTTCGAAGCATGGCTATGCAAGCCAAAACCATGTCCAACAAATTCGACCTGCATTTAAGCATCATCAACTCTGTAAAGGGACATTTCCCCTTATATTTAGCAGTTTGAATCTACCAACTTGTTCTAAGCTCAAATCTGCAATATTTACTAGGGATGGAAATAAACAAATTTATTTCTCCCAAAAACTTAATCAGGCTTGGTCAAATAATACATTATTGAGAAGGCCGAGGAGATAAGATTTCTACAACATCAAATTTCATCTAAAATAGGCTCTTGGATGAAATGTTATTACTAAAATTGTAATAATGCTATCTTCTGACGTTAAATCTGACGTTAAGTCTGACACTAAATCTGACGAAACATCTGACGAAATTTCTGAGGCTTTCTCTGACGTTTTCTCTGACGCTTTTTCTGACGCTTTTTCTGACGAAAAATCTGACGTTTTTTCTGACACTAAAATTCTGACGATTTATGTGACGCATATCCTGACGAATATTTCTGACGAATAATCTGACGAAATGTCTGACGTAAAATCGTCAGGAAAAGCGTCAGAAAAACAATCGTCAAAAAAATCGTCAGATTAATCGTCAGGCAAAAATCTCTGTAGACAGCCTGACGATTTTTCTGACAATTATTAGCCATTCTCTTGTAGTGTCCGTCGCGGCGGCTCATCCCAAAGCATCTCTCCACAGCAGTCCTAAGCACATCAGTCAGTCGGCCTGTCTGTTGCTCTAGTGTAGGATACTGCAAAATTTCTGTCAGGTCATCTATAAGCATCTGGAAATAAGCCCCTGCATGTTCATAATCCAATCGCAGCTGAGACATGTGAGGAGTTGCTGCACAGGGGGTTCACACAACCTGCCAAGCCAACTTCAAGTAAAGTGGTAGCGGTCTGAGTCGATCTCTTCATTCCTATTAGTTGTTCCTACCTAGAACTGCTTGACCACATGCGTATCCTGCTCTGGCACCAGCACATAGTCCACCACACTAGATTCTCCCCCCTGGTTTTCCTGTCTACAAGCGCTCTTGCGGGTGGACGGCCACTGTGCGAGTCCATTGCAGATTACCAGGTCAAAGATACCACAGAGCAAAAGCAACTGTCTACCATAGCGCATGACCTGATTGTCATCTGATGTTTGTGATCAAGCTTCTTAACAGGGGGCCTTGTTGCAATACATCATCAGTCAAGGGATCAAATCTCATGGGTTGTTCTACCCCGGTGCGTGCATTGAAGTCTCCAAGGAGTATGACACTGTCCAACTGCTTATGCTGTTGTATGTCATCATATAGATCGACATAGGAGTCCAGCCTATCCACATCTGAGTGGGTGTGATAGAAGTTGCTCTCTGCATGTGGAAAGTAGCAGGCTGCCCCAAAGAAGGGTCTGCTACTACAGTTTTGCACACGCATCCACAGGTACCGGTTGTGTTTGTGCTCCGTCTTGAACAAGGGGATTGACCGTGTCAAGGCCGTTCGGTAATGTGAGCAACCCCTTCCCTCCATGCCCCCGCTTTCCTGTATAATCATTGAAGATTGAGTAGTGCTAATATCCTGGCAAGTCAGGTATCCTGTGTCCTGCATGCTCCCATGTTTCCATGAGGAAGATGAGATCCATCTCTGCATGTTGTCATATGTGCTATGCAAGATGGCTAATGGAAAGGACACTGAAAAGGGGAAGGAGAAAGATGTTTCGGCTAAGATGCTATCAAAGATCTTGTTAATATTAACGGACATATAAAAAGATGTCGTGGCACATGAACTATCAGATGGAGGTGCATCATCATCGAAGAAGAAGGAGGTGGTCTTCCGTTGGAAGTGGCACTTCCAACGGACATGAGAATTTACTTTTAGAAGGTAGTGAATCAATGGCATCGAGAAACTCTCGTGATGAGCTTTAAGAAGTTGGGGGACACTGAAGTATATTGTAGATCAATTTGTAAATTCTTTCGAGTGTTCATTCTTATCTCGTTGATTAATATAATGTTTTCTATATTACATTGTAAGTGCGTGTTTCTGCGTGTAGAAAGATTCACCCTGATGCTCATGGAAAAGAGTTTATGGATATTGCAACAAGTTACATGTTGGATCACTGCAATGAGATACATCTAAACTGGCGACAAATTAAGTTGCGCCAGAAGCAAGACGTGATTAATGATTTGAAAAATCAATTCGGTGCTGATTTCAATGAGAAGGATGTCCTAAAACAACTTGGATGTAGATGGAATCATCACAGGTTGAACACATAACACTTCGAAATTCCTTTTATTAGTTTTATCTAGGGTTTTAATTTTCTTCGAATATATTGTTAGGGCTTACCTAAGGCGGAAGGCGCGGAAAGGTTTGACATCCAAACCTTCCTCTGTTAAAAAAGCAAACTGGAAAAAATTTCTAGAATTGGCGAAGGTGGAACATCCCACGAAGAAGTTGGCAGCATCTCAAAGGAAGAAAAAACCATGCACTGGTTCGGGTGAGGATAGATCAATCATATCCAATTGTGTAAGTACCATATCTTATTTGTTTAGAATCAAGTTTTATAAATAATAACTTCCGCATATTTGCAATATTTAGTATGCCTACTTCAGAGGTTATGCTAGTGAGAAAGTCACTTCTGAGATTACGGAAGTTGGAGGATGGAAGAATGAGTGATGAAGGATGTGTATTTCTAGAAACAAAGGTACAATTGCAATTTCAAGAATCATAATTAAAATATACATATATGAATATTAGTTGGCGTTAGCTCCTTTATTTAATTATCTTATAGCATGTGGCACAGGATTATGTAGGTAAGGGCACTGTCTTAACAGTAGATATCAAGGGAAAAACTATTGAAGATCAAGTACCATGTGAGGAGAATGAAGAGGTTGTGCATGCGGGTTTTTATTTTAGTTGTTGTACATGTTTATAACTTTTTAATATTGTAGTCATGTAACTTATTTTTTTCCTATGTAGTTGGATGTGTCTGAATCATCAAGCAGCGAAAGTTCAAGCGATGGATCTAGCACTGGAAGTGAAGATGTGACCTCTAGTACTGATAGAGAGGATGTTGAAATCGATGGTATGTAACCAAACATCTCTAGTAGTTCGTTTGTCATAAACTTCTTTATAAACATTTCATGTCTAGTGCTCTTTTCAGATGTTGTGAGCTAAACATTATGGATAGGAATTGCATTTATATTTCGTAGAGATTCATATCCAGTATTCTTTTCAAATGTTGTGAACTCATGATGAATTAAATTTGCTTTTATGTTTTGAAAATAATATGAGAACAATGCATGGCACCAAACCGACGAGAATATGACAATACAGAGAAAATGAGTGTCCAAATTTTTGACAAAAATATTGACAACTAATGTGTCAAAAAAGAATGACAAACAAGTCATACAAAATTGACAAAAAAGGGTCCAAAATAGATCGAAAATGACACAACATTGCCAAATAGATGATAATAACGTGTCAAAAAGTTGATTTCAAATATGACAAGAATGTGACCAATAATTGCCAAAAAAATGACAAAATTTTGCCAAAAATGACACAGATTATGACGGAATAGGTGACAAAAAAATGCCAAAAAAAGTGACAACCATGACCTAATTTATGTTAAAATAGGTGACAAATAAGTGCCAAGACAACTTAAAATATGACAAAATAGATACCAAAGAATTGCCAAAAAAATGCCAAGAAAACATATGACACTAGAGGTGCCAAAGAATTGTTAAAAAAGTGACAAGAAATGATCTAAAATATGACACTATAGATGACAATAATTGCCCAAAAATAATCTAATGACAATCCAGGTACCAAAGAATTGCCCATATGTCATTGCCCATACCAAAGAAGTACCAAAGATGCCATTGGTTTGAATTAATGCCTGACGGCCCAGGTCAGTGTCGTACGCCATCCACTAATGGTGTAACCGGAGAGCGGGAAAACCGCCAGTTATTCGTACGGGCCCAATTGCGAGTCGCCACGCAGTGCGGTGGGGATTCCTCAATTCAAAGGGAGCACGATGGTGCGATGGCTATGTCCCAACTCTTTTTGCGCCAAAAACGATTGCCCTTTCCGGCCGGAATCGATTGGAAAGGGCCCGATTGCTTAGAATCCAGAGGGCGCCATTGCCGCCATTGCATCTGCCGAAAATGTATTTAAAGGTAAGCGCCATGGACGATCCGTTGTTAAAGTCTATTTTAGTCTTATTCTAACCGGTTATGTTATTTTTACGATGGTGGAGGAGCCGATTAACTTCGAAATCAGCCTAAATACCTCCATTAACGAAACCGAATGGGGAAATGGAAGGAAACTTCGGCTTGGCCATTACCCGACCAAAAAACCTCAAAGATATTGCTCAGATTGAATCCGACCAAGAGGTTCAATCCCCGAACAAGAAGAGATTAAGGGCGTATAAGAGCTAAGGGCTTCACCACGTATATCAAGAATACCCCCATCGCCGCCGGGGGACGAGGCTTCATTGATGGCCAATGCCACGAAAAAGCAGATGATCTAAAGAATGCTAAAAATGCAGATGAGGGGGATGAGGCCCCGAAAAGTAATATTGTATGTTTATTGATAGGTTTATTGAGCCTTAGCAGGAGCACTAAGTTCCCCGATATGAAGATATGTTGATCTCCGAAGATGTTTGAGTCTCATAGTTGAAGCTGAGCAGGCTAGTTACATGGTATTTCAAATTGGCATGAGTGTTAGTGTAAACTACAGTCTGCATCTACAGTCCTCTACTTCAAGCGTGATGCATAATATTCACTTTTTCCAAATCACGCTTAGAGTGTTTTATATTCCCTCTTACACTTGAAGAGGTTATCCTATCTTCTGTTGCAAACCCAGTATCTAAAACGATGGATTGCCTACCATCTTGCATGAGAAATAAGCCGAATTGTAGATGTAAACATCAAGTCTCACGAAGAAGTTTTCTGAGATCCCTTGAAGGCTAAGGCAAAGAATTCGAATGATTTAAAAACATTCACGTTTATACACAAAAGCACCCAGCCTAAAGATTTGAAAATACCTGGAACTTCTTGAGATTGAAGATGTTGAACTTGATTGCGTGGAACAGAAGAAATTGGAAAGGTGAAAATAGGACCTGCACATTGCCGGAACCACAACATGAAGCAATCAGAGATGACCCATTTACCAACAAACGGATGGCTCATGTCAGAAGCATTTGCACCAGATACTAAAAGCCCAAAGCTCATATGGATTTGCTCAAAGCCAGTCGGATTTTGCTCAAATACGATTTTGGGTCATAAAAAATTTGCACAGGTTTATCTTCTTACCCTGTAGTAGACGAGCATTCTGAGGATTTGGGACCATTCTCACTTCGAATTTTTTTGCAACCAACTCCGGTGACATCTGGGCCACAATTTTTACAGGTACAGACATACAGAGCAATATTAAAGGACAATGGGAAGATCAGGTATTTGAATCTGATGGAAAGAAGACGTGAAGAATAAAAACTTGGATGAAGAATCTGTTTAGAATGGATGCTTAATGGGTTTCGATGAGGAAAAAACACAGGGAAACAAACAAGAAGACATGGTTTTATGCTTAACTAATATAGTTCGGGGTGCTTGTTGGCGATTTAGAATTTGCGATTCAAAATGCTGGATCAAATCCAAGGAAGCTCTGCTACATGAATAAACTGGGGTGCAAATATCCTTACCCTGGTTTTGGTGATTCCGTCGCGGTGAATACTCTCCCGCGGAATCACTAACCCTCCGGAAACGGGATCCGTTCTGGAGGCCCCGTTATTCGTACCTGACGCTGTCAGGTGTACCTTCTGATGGATCCCAACCAGCCGTCTGTAGGGTCCATCCTGGCCGTCTGTTTTATACCTTCCGGCGGAATCAAATTCGGAAAATACCACGGGACGGAATCACCGCCCTTTTATTCCACGAGACGGAATCACCATTCCAAATATCCTAGTAAAAATTCAAAATTTTGACGTCTTCTTCTTCTGAGAACTAGTGCCGGCTATGGCGGCTTGCTCCGGCAATAGATGGCGATTAATCGCCCATCAACGGAGCTTTAATCCAGATTAAATCTCTTAGTAGGAGGTCAGATTTGGCTCCTTTTTATTCTAACCCTTTTTTTCTGCTGCTCGAATCTACCCTAGTTGCGCCAAGCTTTGCAATGGCAGATTCAGGCTCAGCAGGATCCGGCGAGGCAAAGAACACCGGAAAGGTGAAGTGATTCAACAGCACGAAAGGCTTTGGATTCATAACTCCGGACGACAAAGGAGAAGATCCAAACATCGATTCATGCGG
Organism: Isoetes taiwanensis; assembly: GCA_021234155.1. NCBI lineage: Eukaryota > Viridiplantae > Streptophyta > Lycopodiopsida > Isoetales > Isoetaceae > Isoetes > Isoetes taiwanensis. The sequence goes on along the minus strand of JAJEKV010000015.1, from coordinate 3,032,996 downwards.
ATGGGTTCCAGTCGCTGAAAGACGGCGAATCTGTGGAGTTCTTGGTAGATCAGGGCGAAGATGGCAGGGCCAAGGCCGAAAGACGCCTTTGTTCAAGGGGCTCCAAGGCGTGATGCAGGAGGCAGACAATCTCGCTATGCAGGAGGCAGAGTTTCTGTTGCAGGCTTTTGATTGCAGAGGTTTCTGGTGCAATGAGGTTTCTGTTTCCTCTGTTTTTCTCTGTTTTCCCACTGGGTTATGCTTTAAGAGGGTGGGGCTTGGAACATTTGATACAGCCCACGAAGCTACAACAGCATATGATGCTGCAGCTGTTAGGATAAAGGGCAAAAAAGCCAGGCATTCACGGGACTCAGATAGGCATGGAAGCAGGGGCACAGTTCTGCATAAGCCGGAACAGAGAAATCGGCTATGGTGGAGTCGAGCAGCACCCTTTTCCTTCCTTTCTGAAGGATACCCTCTTTCTGTTTGCCCGACCTAAAAAGAAAAATCCAAGAAATCGGAGAAAAAGACCCTCTTTCCACTTACTTATTGTATTCCCTGCCGTAGCTTTGCTTAAAAATATCTTCATACTTACCTAGCCGCCTCAAGCTCTCATTCATCTTCGCCGGAAAACTGCTTGGATCTGCTTGCAAATATAGCTTATTTTTGTCTAGCACTTGCATAATAGGCTTTGTAACTGTTTGATCTGAAGTAGACTAGGGACAGATATACCGAAGATAGAAGCAGGGGCAGTGAAATCGAAAAATATAGGAACGAAGAAGATCACAGCCGAGCAGTTATACTGAAAACGATCGTGGTCATGGAAGCAGGCATAGAGAGTACGATCGTGGTCGTGAAAGAAATTCGAGCAGGGATGATGATTGGGCTGCAAAAAATTCACGTCCCGATTTTGGTAGAGAAACGAGAAGGCTCCTCCTAAAAATTTTCCAGAAAGATCATATTCTGAAATAAAATCTTGGCTTCAATATTGGATTGTTGAAGTTACGGTTTTCCACAGAAAAATGTGACAAATTCATGCAAGATTTAGTTCGGCCATGGCATTGCCAATATTGGCAAGGGGTTCAAATCCCCATCCATAAAAATTCTGGGCAGTGCATAGAATAACAATGGACAAGTGCATAGAATAACAATGGACAGGCACACAAAAAATGGAGTAGCACAAGTTTATATTTTCTTCCAATTCAATCCACCTGTTTGTTTTTTTGCAAACAATGTAAGTTATACTTTGAGAATCATCGCTCATCCGCAGAAATTGAGAATGGCAAACATTGGGCTTCTCCAGGTGATTCCTTCTCGAAGAATAGTACGCGGTGATTCTACGGGGGAGAATATTATCGCAGTGATTCTACAGGGGAGAATATTTACGTGGTGATTCCACGGGAGAGAATATTATTGTACGCGGTGATTCCACGGGGGAGAATATTACGGTATGCGGTGATTCCACCCCGCAGGATCAATTCCATGTGATTCCGCCCCGCGGAAGTGGAACGGGGTGATTCCGTCCGACGAAATAACAAGTAAGTGATTCCATCTGGCGGAATTACAAGTTGGTGATTCCGTCCGGTGGAATAATTATGTGGTGATTCCGTCTGGGGGTATTCTACTATTGTGATTCCACGGGGAAGTATAAAATGGACGGCCGTACTGTCAGGTACGAATAACGGGGGCTCCGGCACGGATCCCGTTCCCGGAGGGTCTGTGATTCCGCGGGAAAGTATTCACTGCGATGGAATCAACCAAAACCAGGGTAAGGATATTTTCACCCAATAAACTGTCAAAGAACCTTTGTTTGCCGAATTGGTAAGGCAGCCTCAAGAATAGACATCTGTGCTGTGGCGTGTCTGCCAACCCAATCACGAATCCAAGGAGCACGATTGATGAGGAATCCAAACATCACATCTGCAGCTTCAAAGAATGAAAGAGTAAGCCATGGATCGAGCAAAAATGTGCAAGAAGAAGCACAAACTGTGCTTTCATAAATTTGAATTTCACGCACGTGTGTTATCAAATTTGAATTCACGCACTTTTCAACTTTCTTTTTTTCTCCTATTTTCTCGCTCACGGCAAATACAGAAAGCACGGCTTGAGGCCTTAGATTTGCGCGGAAACACAGACCTTAATCCTTCCTTGGCATAAGCAAATCCTGATCCGGCAGCAAAAATATAAGCCTCCAGGTTTTTTTTTGGGCATAAGCTGATGCGGCAACAGAAATATGAGCTTTCAATTTTTGTATTCGTTTCATTTTTTATTTACATGCTTTGGATTGTTGTTGGGCTTTTGATTTTGGCAGCCATGTTCGAAAACTAACTCTTGCGGTACCAACAGAAAAGAATGTCTTCCACAACAAGAACAAATTTATCCTGGTCTACAAGATTACTTGGGAAGAACTCTTGAAGAACTCTTCAATCCCACAATTTGTAGCAGCATCAAATCCAGCACAATTTAAATTCGAAGCTAGACAGATCAATCAATTTAAGGTATTTCAATTTTGAGACTGAAAATATAACATATTTCAGTTTTCAAGTTTTAAAGCTTTTTCTTATCTAGGTTGTCAACCTCGAAGCTATTTTTGTTTAGGTGTTTTTGCATATGACCTTCCACTATATTCACGCAAGGCGTGTATTTCTAGCCCATTTTTTCTTTGTTTTCACTTTTTGGTATTGTTGAGTTGAATCAATCTTTATTGCCAATTTTTGGCTTATTTTCACTTTAATAGTTAATTGTTTTTCTTAATTATTTTTGAGCTAACACCATCTTTTTAGGGTTTTTTTTAGGTGAATCAAATTGTTGGGATATGTCTTAAGCTTCTTTAGTTTATTTTCAAGGTAAACTAAATACTTTTTGCACTATAAGATAAGCTTGCTTGAATATATTGTTATCTTTAGAATAAATATCATGTTTGCGTATTTAGATAGCAGGAAGCTTACATACACTTTCCAAATAAATAATTGTCTGGCGAAAGAGTTCATTTTTTGAGTCCTTTTCCTTTTAGATTATTTCAAGGCAATTGGATTTTTTATTTAGGAGTATGAAACCATGTTTAGTATGGCATGGTTAATTGGAATATAGGAATACAAAACATGTTTAGGATGGCACCAAGACTTTTGGTTCATGTATTATTTAGAACTGTGATATGGCACTAATTTAGAGATTTCTATTTCTTTTGCAGCTCATCTCTTTACCAACTTTTAAATTGTATCATTTTTCACGATACTTGCTTATGGTCTTCATAGCTTTGATGGAAATGTCATGATCCTATTATATGTATGCTAGGATGAGTTCCATTTTGGACCACGTAAGAAGGCCTATTCATCTCAAAAACAAATATGGAAGTTGTTGGGATAATGGGTGGAGAAAATTATAATTTTATAGAACATACGATGGAATATATTATGTGGTAGATTGTGAAATATGGTCTATTCGATAAGTAATATGATATTACATTTTTATACTTTCGACATGAAATGTGTGAATTTAAATATGTCACTAAAAACATGCAATGTAAAATTTGTCCCAAAATTAAGACATAATCCCAATTTAATTGAATGATGGTTTATGCATAGGTTCTAGAATCTTAACCATCAAATGTGAGTTAAGAGTAGCCATGACAAACGTACTTAAATCATAATATTTTCAGGTGAAAAATTTATCATTTTTTAACACAATAATTGAAATGAGAAACTTTGGCATCCTTAAAGCCATCTACGCCTTTTATAGAACCTTTTACAGCTCCAATGCTCCTATAATCTGTCACACTGCAAACAAGATGACAATATCTTGTGTCATTCATAATAGTTGCATATGTTCAGTGCATCCCCATGCATTCTGGCGACATACATAAGAATTAGAGTATCTTCTCGCCAGGCTGTATAAATGGAAGAGATCTGCATGCATACAGCAATGCAGTAATGTGCACAAACATTGTCCACAATTTACTTAGCTCTTGAAGCTCTTCTAGGAGGTTGTCTCTGCTTGAGAGTTTTGGCCAAAAAACCATGGGCTCTACTTTCCTTTGAGGTTAAAATCTCAAACATGTAGTTGCAAATTTGCCTTCCACTACCAAGGGCCATGAGCAATTTCTTTAATGTCTTTCACTGGCATTTCCCACTTGCAAGCTCGCAATCCACTGCCAAAATCCATCAGCAATATCTGTGGTTCTCTTGCTACTATCAGTTTCATCTCTAGGTCCTCCCTGATGTCTCTTCTTTGAGATCCTCTGATTTCACATCATCCCATAGATTACATAAATCATTGTTAGATTATTTTACTGATATTTCATACTTGCAGGCTCGGGATCCATTGCCAAAGTCCATCAGTAGTCTTCGTGGTTCCCTTTCTGCTATCAAGTCCATCAATAGTTAACCTAGACGAGCAGAATGTAAGGTAAACCGTTGGAACAAAAGGTAAATTGGTCAGAATGTGAAAAGTTTGGAATGCGAGGTAAATGGTGCAGAACGGCATGTAATCAAGTATTGGCAACAATTTTGGAAAAGGATTTTGCGACGTGGCATGGCGCCATTGGCACAGGCAAATTTTTCTCTCAGCGCCATTTAGGGCACTAGGGGAGGGTGCCCTTCTTTCAACCATTCCCCTTCAATGGCCCACTTTTTGCCCATTAAGAGCACACTTTTTACCCTTTTATAGCTCACTTTTGCCCTTTAATAGGCCACCTTTGCCCTTTAATAGCCTATCTTAAGAACTATAAAAAATTGAGCTAAATATATGGTCTATTGATGGGCACTTGTGGTCCAATAAAGATCAATTGTGAGTATTTAGTGGTCCATTGAAGGGCTTTTGGTGGTCCATTAAAGGGCATTTGGGGGTCTATTGGTGTCAAAATTACTATACAATTTAAAATCTTTATAGCAACCTTCCAATTTGTTGAAACCACTTGTGCTTAGTATCAATTTAAGGCTAAACTTTTAAATTTCATAACGACATTTCAAAATAAGAGATTCAAAAAAAAAAAAAAAAATAATAAAAAGCTTTTTTGCTTAAGTGGGCGGTTTATCACTACAGACTCTAATCACTTACTCAACTCTAATCACCCCTTTTTTTTAAAACAAAAGAACTAGAGCCATTAACTGGACCATTAAATTTTATTAAAGAAAAGAGAACCATACACGTGGCAAGGAAGCAAGAAGCAGAGGGGAAATAGAGAGAAGTGAGCTGGCTTGAGGGAAAATAGAGAGAAGCGAGCTGGCTTGTGAGCCCAGTGATTCAAACAGCAAAACCCAGTGATTGAAACCTAGAATTGACGTAGTGGCTCAAATCCAAATTTCATAAAGTGACTTAAATCCAGATTTCAACTTGGATTTAGAACAGAGATGGAGAGAGAAGCGACTAGTAGACTTGAATAGAAAGAACCAAATAGGAACAGAAGACAACAGATGTGAGGCACAGAGAAGCGACTAGGGAATCGGCGACGGATTTGAACCTCCTGATCCACCAACCATCAACAAACGATTCAAACCACTCCGGAGCCCAAAACCCAAAACCTAGAAAGGAAAGAAAGAGATCGAAATCGTTAGTCAAAGGTAATTTCCAGGGGAACGGAGCTCCAAACATTCAGATCCCCATTGCTTGCCTCGTTCCTATACAAGACCAAAAAAAGAAAGCCCCTGTAAAAACGCCCATCTCCAACACTTAAGAAGAATAAACGATCTGTAATCCGCCACTTGCAGGCCATAGAAAAAAAAAAGCCCATTGGACGGCCACAAAATTTTTCAAAAAAAGTTGACCCATTTGAAAGGCTCATTGGGGAACCTAAGTTGGGCACCATCTCCTACTAAGAGAAGAAGAAGAAGAAGAAGAAGAAGAGATTTTAACGTCACGCCACAAGGCAGCGTCCTATCGGACATGTGACACTTTACAACACACCCAGATGGGTCCTGCCCCCACCACTTTACATTACTGAAGTGGGTCCTTCCCCCACCAACTTTACATTGCATGACCACTTTCACAACGAGTCGTTGAACCCGTGACCTTGGGTATGGCAGTTTAACGTCTTACCATATAAGTGTGGGGCTCAGGATAGTCTTACCCTGGTTTCGGGGATCCCGGAGGTAAAAAAACCGTCCTCCGGTATCACCGCCAGGGCTCGACGGAATCCGTTTCAGGACCCCCCGTTTCACCGTACTGACACACGTGAGGGGTCCTGCGATAAATCGGGGCGCCCGCCCACGCGACACATCCGGGCGTCCGGTGGTGTTCCCGCCTCCGGTATCACCAACGCTTCGATCCCGCCCTCGGGATCCGACGCTGATCCCGCTCCGGATCCCCATGCCTGTGCCCGATAACAGCCCGTATCCGCCACGGTGTGATCCCCTCCTCACGGGATAAATAAATCGGCGTGGCCGATATCGGCCACCGTATCGCCACGATCCCGCCTCGGGGATCACCACCATGGCCGGCGTCGGCCGACATCGAGGACGGGAAGATCTTTGCCCTCCGGGATCCGGAAAAGGACTCTGGCCGATGCCGGCGCCCCGTGACGGTAGTGGTGAATCCCTCCTCCCGGGATCACCGATACCCCCAGCGTGATTACTTCCTCGGGATCCCGAATCGACGGCAGCGATGATCCCCTCCTCGGATCGCCATCGCCCGGCCCGATATCGGATGTCAGTTATCGCCCGAGCTTATTAGAAACCTCAGGATCCCGAAAAGTCCTTCTCCGGTGAAAACCTCCTCGGGATCCTGCTGCCTTGGCGGCCGGGGCCGTCCACGTGGTTCAATCGATGCCATTGGTTTGAATTAATGCGGACGGCCCGATCGATTAATCGCACGCCATCCACTAATGGTGTAACCGGAGAGCTGAAAACCGCCAGCTATTCGCAGACGCCCAATTGCGAAGTCGCCACGCAGCGGTGGGGGATTCCTCGGAGGAAGGGAGCACAGTGGGTGCGATGGCTATGTCCGAACTCAATGGCGCCAAGAACGATTGCCCTTCCGGCCGGAATCGATTGAAAGGCCCGATTGTCGCCGAATCCAGAGGCGCCATTTCCGCTGCATCCGCCGAGTATTTAAAGGTAAGCGCATGGACATCCGTTGTTAAAGTCTATTTTAGTCTTATTCTAACCGGTTATGTTATTTTACAGATGGTGGAGGAGTCGATTAACTTCAAATCAGCCTAAATACCTCCATTAACGAAACCGAATGGGGAAATGGAAGGAAACTCGGCTTGGCCATTACCCGACCGCCTCAAAGATATTGCTCGATTGAATCCGACCAAGAGGTTCAATCCCTAAACAAGAAGAGATTAAGGGCGTATAAGAGCTAAGGGCCACCACGAAGAATACCCCTCACGCCAGGGGACGAGGCTTCGGTTGATGGCCAATGCCAATAAAAAGCGATGATCTAAAGAATGCTAAAAATGCGGATGAGGGGGATGAGGCCCCGAAAAGTAATATTGAATGTTTTAACGTCAATCCAAGCGAGGAACTGACCACTGAAGAAATTTTGAAGGACTACAGGTATGATCAGGTCAGTCGAAAATGGCGTTGCCAGGTCGGTGACTGCATTGCAATGGTCATCGAAGGCAATGAGTGTAAAAAGATAGTACCTGCATAATTGAAACCAATAGCTGTCATTGCATCTTGAATTTTAAACCAATAGATGTCATTGCATGATTGAAACTAACTGCTATAGCCATTTTAAATGGACTATAAATCCGGATCTAGAATGGAAATGAACTCTTAGAGTGTACCTCTTGTCATTAGTTTTGAAGGTTGCATCCATGCAAATGGCCCTATTCTTTCCAAACTTCAGCATTGCCTCTCTTTGGATTGGAGTCATCACTCCCAATTGGAACGTGTCACCATGTTCATACAAGAACACGGACTCTAGATGTTGTTGCACCCACATGTTGATGCTAGTGGGAAGGTCTTCATGTAGCTTCCAAGTGTTTCTAACAACACTCTTCTCAATGTTGTAAACATCCCTGATCTTCAAAGATGTCATCCCTACACAAACTATCCTTGCCATGCACATCTACTTTAAATCTCCACCTCTCCTCGTGCATGTTCATAACACTGCGGGGTGTGCCAATGCACGAGCTTTTCTCTAACCCATTCCCTCAATTCCCGTGAGATCCACGGTGCTAGCTTGAATCGATACCTTTCTCTCCAACAAATTTACCATGGCAAGGCTCACCTTGGAGATTTCTATGCTCAAACCCATAATAAGTAACTTGAGAGCATTCTCGAGAAGGTAGAGTTGCCTAATGGTAAAATGGCATTGGCAGCCCCTACGCACACACTCTCACCCCTCTCAACTCTTTTCTCAAGGCGTGTGCCCGGTTGACGTGGTCCATCGGAACCACGTGAGTGTTCAAAGTCTTGTCCCGGGGACCATATGTGCACCAAGCACCTATTTTGAGTGTTCAAAATTAGTGCATGAAAGTAGTGCATGTACATCTAAGAATTAAATATACTCGCTACAATGTTTTCTACTACGTAAAACAACAACAACAACAAGAAACTAGAGGATAGGGTTTTTAAACACATACCTTTTCATAGTCAAATAAGAATCCCCTCGGTTGGCCTCTTTAGCACCCTCTCTGATTGGAACTCCTTAAGTAGAAGCCGCACGGTGCCACACAATTTCTTTGCTCTCCAAGAATGAAGTCTTCAACCCGGGTTTGTTGGGAGGTAGCAGTCCACACAAGCATTTCTCCACCTCCCCGCATACGTAAGGAACTTGGTGCTCTTTCTCGAAACCAAAGTATGTTCTTTGTGGTCGAAAATGCCATTAGGGGATGACTCCACATGTATTTCAAAGACGCATGAATGTCGGTGAAAGGAGCTCGATATAATGCTTCTTACCTCCAAAAAATAATCTAAAGCGATAAATACCAGGCTATCTTCCTCCAAATTTCAAACGCCCATAGTCGCAAGGGGTCGCTTCAACATCCGTCTCGTGCAGGCATTGCAGCAAAGCAGCAGAAATTCGAAGACAAATGTGGATCCCTGAGGGTGGTTTCGACGTCCCTGTGTGTCCGTGACGGATGGTTGGTCCGCGTATGGGCCGACATGTTCAAAACCGGCCGCGACGATCATTCCACGCCATTGCCACCGGGCCGATTTTCATGCAAATCGCACGGGGGATCCCGTGAGGAAGGAATCACGACCGAGGTGGTGATCCCGGAGGCGGGATAACGAGGGCGGATATCGGATCGCCGATATCGCCCCACTGCGGTGATCCCGAGGCGGGGATAACGCTGCCGATATCGGTCCGGCCGATATCGGCTTGGGTGGGTGATCCCGAGGAAGGAATCACGACCGGGCGGTTTTGATCCCGAGGCCGGATTTCCACGGTCCCCTCGGCGTCGGCCGACGCCGACCATGGTGGTGATCCCGAGGCCGGGATCGTGGCGATATCGGTGGCCGATATCGGCCACGCGATGGCGATCCCGGAGGGGATCACACCGTGGCTGAGACGGGCGCTGGTTATCGGCCAGGCATGGGGATCCCTGGGATCGGCGATCAGTGCCGGATCCCCGAGGGCGGATCAGCGTTGGTGATACCGGAGGCGGGGAACACCACGGACGGCCCGGATGTGTCGCGTGGGCGGACGGCCCAGATTTATCACGCAGACCCCCACGTGTCGGGTCGATGGAAACGGGGGTCCTCAAACGGATTCGTCGAGCCCGGGCGGTGATACCGGAGGACGGTTTTTTTACCTCCGGGATCCCCGAAACCAGGGTAAGACTATCCTGAGCCTAAGTGTGGAGAAATTCCAAGAAGCGCAAACTAATAATCATTGCGGATGTTCCAAAGAATATTCAAGAATAAAACCCTACACCGTAGAATGCTGGCAACTGAGTGGAATAGCATAACCATTTCCAATGAAAATTTGTCAGATCAGTAAACATCGACAATGGCTAGACTTGCTTTAGATTCAAAGGCAGGATCCTTCGTAGCCTCAAAACAATCATGGTTCCGTCAAGCACTTATGTCTGCAGAGATTATGAAGGAGCAGGGTATTCCCACACCAAGGGACCAGGTTTACTCTCTTCTCAGGGACTGTACGAAACAAGATATTGAAAGCTCTAGGCGAGTTCATTCCTTGATGGCCCATGGTGGTTTGGATTCAGTTGCTGTATTAGCTAACCATCTAATTCGAGTATTCTCAGCGCGGGCAAGCCTGGTTGAAGCAAATGATATGTTTACAAAAATTTCAAAACCATGTGAGCAAACTTGGAGTGCTATCATTGCAGCCCATGCCAAACTTGGACAAGGTGAGGTAGGCTTTGAATTGTACCATAGAATGCTACACTCAGATATGAAGAGTAATCAATATCTTTATGTTGCTGTATTACAAGCATGTGTTATGGCATTAAACCTGGATCAGGGAAAACACATTCACCAGCAGATAATCGCAAATGGTGTTCAATCTGATCTCTATGTAGGCAATGCCCTTGTTGATATGTATGCTAAATGTGGAAACCTAGAAAAAGCATGCAGAATCTTCAATGAGCTACCAAATAGAGATGCAATATCATGGAATGCCATGATTTCTGCCTACATTCAACATGGCGAAGGAAACCTTGCCTTAAAATGTTATGAAAATATGCAAAATGAGAATGTAAGTCCAGATGAAGTAACATTCTCCAGTATTCTGAAAGCATGCGCCACTACTGGTGCTTTAGATCAAGGAAGGCATATCCATCGGCAGATCATCAAGAGCGAGTTACAATCTAACACCTTTGTTGGAAATACACTCATTGACATGTATTCCAAGTGTGGAAATCTGGAGGAAGCACGCAAAATCTTTGATGAACAACCAGTTCGAGACATGGTGTCATGGAACTCAATGATTGGAGAATATGCCCAGCATGGTGAAGGCTCCCTCGCTTTAGAATGCTTTGATAGGATGCAGGATGAAGGCTTTAAGCCAGATAAAGTTGCATTTGTAAGTGTCTTGAAAGCATGTGCAAGCATCGGTGCTATAGATCAAGGTAAGCGCATCCATAAGCAGATTGTAGAAAGTGAACTCCAATCTGACCCTTGCATTGGAAGCACCCTTGTTGGTATGTATGCCAAGAGTGGAAACCTAAAGGAAGCATGCAAGATCTTCGATGAGTTATTGGTCCGAGACGTGGTTTCATGGGGTGCAATAATTGCAGGATATGCACAATCTGGTAATGTGGCATTCGCGAGGCAATGCCTTGAGAATATGTACATAGAGGGCATTGAGCCAGATAGAGTGATATTTGCAACTATTCTTGGGGCGTGCAGTCATGCAGGCCTAGTGGATGAAGGGTATAAAATATTTAAGTCTATGATAGAAAATTATGAAATTACTCCAGACGCTAGCCACTTAAACTGTGTGGCTGATCTTCTTGGCCGAGCAGGACATTTAAATGAAGCAGAGGAAATACTCCAAACTAACCAATCAAGTTTGATTGGCTGGATATCTTTGCTTACTGCTTGCAGGACATATGGTAATGTCGAGATTGGCAGGGGATGCTTTGATAGAGTTATCCAATTGGATCCTCAGCATGCCTCTGCATATGTGCTTATGTCAGGAATTTATTCTGATGCTCAATCATGGAGCGCTGCTGCAAAAATCGAAGAGCGTAGACAGCACTTAGGTGCGTGGAAGAAACCTGCAAAAGCGTGGATTGAAGTGAATAACAAGGTGCATGAGTTTATTGTTGGAGACAAAAGTCACCCTCAGAGTGAGGAAATTTATGCCATGTTGAAGAGGTTAAGTGACAGAATGAAGGATTCAGGATATGCACCAAAAGTTGACTTGGTGCTGCAGCAAATGTCAGAGGCAGACAAGGAAGATGCATTATGTGGACACTGTGAGAAACTGGCAGTGGCATTTGGCATTGCCAGCACACCACCAGGTACAATTATTCGAGCGACAAAGAATCTTCGAGTATGCATGGACTGTCATAACGCAACCAAAATTATATCAAAGATTGAAAATCGTGAAATTATTATAAAGGATGGTTATCGATTGCATCATTTCAAGAATGGTTCGTGTTCTTGTGGCGATTATTATTGATGATTGATTGGCAATTGTTCATGCCATGCTGATGTGCTATAAAAGTTACTTGGGTAGAAACAGGCCATAGCATTTGGCGCACAAACTATTTGAGGACACAAAACCATTTCAACAACAGAGTGCCTAGAGTACGAAACTGGCCATAGCATTTGACATACAATTATGTGCCCAGAATCCAGTATCTGTCAATGCAAGTTTTGGAGACTGAAGGTGAGAGATTAATCATCATTGCATCAATTAATTTGCTTGTAGTGATTTTTTCCTGATGATCATACAACTTTGAGTGACCTTTGTCCCACAGCTTGAGTCCTAATTCGAAATGGTAATTGAATCAAGCATCTGAATCAATTCAAATTCTAATGGCTCCTTTGTTATTATTTTGTGACAATCCAAGGTCTATAACAGGGCTGTCTATGTCACCAAATACACCCTATTACCATAGCAAATCAAATGCTTCTCCAACAAAAAAATCATAAACGGCCTCCACACCATAACAGCAGTCTACTAACAGAAGTTGGAGGAATCGAACCTCCAGGCCAATGGCCTTCCACCAGAACTTCTTCAAGTGTTGCAGTAAAGCAAGACAGCCAAACACAAAAAGGGAAACTAAGAAATTTAACATGGAAAAAAGGAGCAGAAAATGCAAAGCAAACAGTGAGATTCTCTCCTTGCACAAGCAACTCTCATTAAAACCATTATATCAAAGGGAACACGGGAGCAGATTGAAGATTTGTTATTATATATTTGACTTCTCATCCTTGATCCAAACTTCCAATAAACATGGAAGAAAACATAGCTGGATGAACGGAGAGAGCAGCAGATATTAGAGTGCAGATGGGTGTAATATCACAAGCCTTTTCACATAGATACATTCATTGCTAACACCTAGCTAATGGAACTAAGCTAGTAAAAACTGTTAATCCATTTGTTTTAGCACCCTTGTTCTGTATCATAGACAACAGACAACTTGGGTTTAAATTTATATTCATTAAGATGCAACTTGGGAATTAAGGAAACTTGAAGGGCAAATATAAAAATTTGGACAAATTCAGGGGTATATCTGGAATTTTCCCATTAGGTTTAAGGCTGCTCATTCTCATCTAAGCCCCAAATAATTTGTGTAAGGGCCTATAAAACCAAGTTGTTTGCTAGTGTCGGGAGCCTATAAGTTAATGGTGTGGGATTTTGCATATTCAAGTTTGAATTCTAGAACTCTAGTCTCTAAAAATATGGTTTGGGTAGTATTATTTGTTTGTTTGATTGTAAAACAGTTCATTTCATGTCTAAGTTGATGACTAAAGAGTATGCTTGGAATTTTAAAAATTTTGAAGGGTAAATTTGGAATATTGGCTAAAAGTACAAGGGTATTCTTGGAATTTGTGAACTTAATTACCTCAACTATATTCGTGTTCATAGGTAGTATAGTTAAGAAGGGTATTTTTGAAATTAATAGAAATTGAGGGACAATTTTAGAATAATTCAATCACTTTTTTTTTTTTTTTTTTTTTTGGGACGAAAAGACTATATTCAAGAATAAAGTTCAAGATACATCATAGATACTGTGACTAAGAACCTAGAGAAGACAATTGAACCCCCTAGGCAAAACCACTCATACAAAGTAAAATATCATCTCTCTTGTACTACTTTGAGACGTTTGGCCGCCTCATCATGATCATACTCCACCATATCTAGCTGCCCATCACCTGACATCAAGTTATCATGCCACACAATATGGCCAAGAAGAGAGGTAGTAGAAACACCACTTCTTGATAAGTTCACACTGGAAGGACCAGGCTTAGATGAATTTGCAACTGACTTTTTCCTTGCTGCCTTCTTCAAATTGACCCTCTGCCAAGGCTCTTTAATACACTGAATAGTGTGAGGCTATCAGACATGATAACCTTAGGCACCCAAACTAAATGAGGAGATACATCAATAGTATAATCAAAATGAGAGTCAAGAGCAACCACAAGCGCAGATGTCTACACTATAGAGGAAGTCAAGGAAGGAGGAATAGTGGTAGCTATAGTGGAATAATTCAATAACTTCAAGGGTATATCTGGAATATTCCCTAAACTAATCTATTATCTATCAATCTATCGTAAGGTATGGCCATCAAGGAATGGTTCAAGAGTGTATACAACTGACCTCCAAAAATGGAAGTCGATATGTAAGTTTACGCTTCTAAGATAATGATGGCGTAAGACCAGTAGTCCTAATCAGCACCAAAGGTTCCAAACAAGTGATACCACCATGTGGCATAATGACTTGATTGAATGAATTTTTGCCATATTGTACATCTAGTCAGCATGGAGATCCACAATTCTAATGGCCACACAATTTTCCAGTAAAAAGTTATACTGCCTACCAAATTATAGCAAGCCCCATATTCCAGTACGCGTAATATAGCTATTTTCTTGGATACTATCATCCACAAATAAAATATTACGGTTATGGCAAATGTCCCATCATAAAATCCTACCATGTCATCCAAGTTGCAGAGCATAAATTGGTATTTTCAAAAATGTTTTGAAGTCCATACACGATACCATACTCTTGAGGGATTCCATCATTGAAGATGGACATGATTTAAAATTAGGCATCACTTAAAAGTTTATATTGGATATCCCAATGGCAACAACTCCACCTTAAAAAAGAATTACAAGTTGTACATCAACAGAACATAGACAACCTTGGGATTACATTGTTGTGTTGGGATGCCTTCTCTACATATTTGAAAATGTCATGGTGATATATCACGAAGTAGAGTATTGGCCTAAATAAATAAAAAAGCATTTCGTGATGAGTTCAAGAGGAGTTTAAAGTGATGAGTTCAAGAGGGAGTTTACAATCGACGAAGTTCAAGGGGACGACTATGTTGACAAGAACTGCGCTTTGTTAGACCATATGTTCATTGTGGACTTTCTCAGTATGCAAGCCCTGTTTTGATTATGCTCGTGGCTAAATTGTATGACACAATGTTTGGTTTTGGTTCTGTGGCTAAGTTATATGACACAACGTTTGGTTCATTTGTGTCAAATCTTTTCGAAGTAAATAGGGATATGAAAAAATTACATCCATTTTAAGTGGGTTTGCACTCCCATTTTTTTTTTTACCTCTATGCCACCATTGATGTGTTCATAGTCTGCCGCTTCTCAAGTAAGCCTCCACCTTAAAATGCAATTAATTTACATAGGTCCCGTGTATCTACCATTTGCTTTAATACAAAGGATTGACATTGAACACATAAGCATATACCCCAAAGATTTTTCAACAACAATTCGGATGGAACTTTGAGCTTAATCAATTCAAATGACAAATGACAACTGAATTCACAAAAATTGCTATGCCATTAAGTATGTGATAGGGTTTCGGTTTCCTTAAAATAAATTCCTTTTATCATGTTCGTACACCTAAAACCAAGCAAATTAACTAGGTTTTGCTCAACCACAAAATTGAGACCCAAACCTTTGGTTTTGCACTTTTCCTAGCAGACATTTGTTACGTTTTTGGAGAGGATTTTTAGTCTCTCGTTCTAGACAACAAGCCCGGGTAGTCGCTACATTTATCACATGCTCTATCCCTAAAAGAAACCACAGCCAAAAACTTTGAATGCCCAAGCTTTTCCAGGACCATCTTTTTGAATAGATAGGACCATTTTCAAATGGACCATTTTGTAGCGGAAGCATTGAATGCAAAGATGCTAGGTTTTGATATAGGCAATGTGCCAGGGCAGGCAAATTTCACCTGGTAAGGGCCCAGGCGAGTCTGCTAGGGAAAGCCAAGGTTCGAGCTAGCTTAAATTGCCCGCCCCTGCACATTCTATGCTTCGAGGGTAGAGGCTATTTAGCTTTTGGAGCCGAAGCAAGCAATGATTTGAAGAAAATTATTTGCAATTTTGTAAAGATCGAGAGGAGGCCATTATCGAGATAATCTGGGTCTGTAATTAGGCAAAATAGCCTCTGCCCAGCCCGAACATTACATCTTTTGTGAAGGCATTCATGCCTTTGTTACATTTTCTGTGTGGCTGGACTATTTTGTAGCCGGAAGCATTGGATGCAACATGCTAGGTTGTCTTTTGTGAAGGCATTCATGCCTTTCTCGTAGGCCAAGTTAATAAGTAGATTGTCTGCAGTCGAGCTCACCAGGCAAAGCTGGTCAAGAAGCATCTCACAAATGACAGATTAAAAGCAATGATGCAAGGAAGAAAGCAACAGAGACTTTAATGTTCCAACACCCCAAGTTTACTTGACCGTATTGTCGCAAAAAGAAGCAAATGACTTAATATAGAAATACAATGACATCATAACTATCAAATGCCAAAGAAAAAACTTAGATGGGTAGCAATTTAGGACATCACTTTAGATGGGTAGCATGGCAGATTTCAACATATTCTGCAACCAGCATATTCCAAGATATAACATCTCAAGCTCGCATAGTATCAAACATTAAAGAAATAACTCTCCTCATGGCTAAAAGTACCTATCCACATTGTACAAGCTTGCCTTATTAACAAAGACTGGATGTTGACAAAAGATAAGACATTCCAGGTCTTCTAGGATACATAATAAGCCATGAGAGATTGATAGTCATAATCTGTTTCAATCATCTGTGATACATAGTTTTATCTATATTCTCTAATAATCCTAGTTCTAAGAAATGCAAACATGTTCTTTTGTTAGGATATATTATGATGTGCATGATATGATCACTAGAAAGACCTACGTACCAGCGCAAAGGCCAAGGTTGTAGCTCACCCTAATGTACCATCCTTCGCTTTTAAAGTTCATTTTTTATATGATTTTATTTTCTAGACTTGGTTAACACTTTCAAAGCAGGGGATTTCTGGCAGTTTCTGGCTTTTAACAGTAAAAAGATTTTTGCAAGCATGTAAAGATTAGTCCATGACGATGGCATGTGCCAGCTGCGAACATAGATGAAGCTGTAGATATTGCTGGTAAAAAGCTGCATTCGTTTATTAACATTAAAAGTCACATTACCAATTTCCACCGTGTGCCTATGCCCTATCCTCTATCTAAGACCTACCCATTTCATTGATTCCAGTCAAAAGCTTGTTTAAATACAAAACAAAGAGAGAACACCTCGCTAATCTTTTCCAAGAAGCTTTGAATCAGTAGTACATCATTCTTATGGCAATTGTGCAAGTTAGTGAGTGGGTGCAACATCTTAGCAAAAATCATTTGCAAATTACCTGTTCTCACCAATGTTTTGTGACCACAGTAAAATGTGCAAAGCCGCAACTCCATAAGATCTAGCTTATCATCATCAAGTTGTAGCATCAGTGCAGTCTCAGTCAAACCAATCGTCTCCAAGAGAGTTTCTGATTCATCTGAAAATCATTGGTAAGACCTTATCATCCTTAAGTTGTAGATCACTGCAGTCAAACCAATTGCTCCAAGAAAGGTTTCCATTTATCTGAAAATGATTGGTAAGATATGATTAGATGTCCATCCTATCGAGCACAAGGAGAGAAGCACACAAGGAAGATGATTCTATTAAGGGAACACAAAACAAAATCAGCTTCTGCCTAGGAAGGTTATCTATACGCCATGATGTCCATTTTCAAAGATATCCTGTAATTAGAGCATTCTATGAACTGCAGATCGAATCGGCAGATTTCAACAATTTCTGCAATCAGGATAAACATCTCGAGGTGGCATATTATCAAACATTGACTAGATGACTGCCTCGTGATCACATGCTATTTCATTTAGACTGTCAGTACAACAACATGAATGTAAATTCTGTCTTATATCTGCTTCTTGCCTCTTTAAAAATAATTGCCACTTTAAGAATAATTCAAAAACTAAAACAACTTCCTGCACATCCTTCAGAAAATTGCAGTCCAGGAGATTGCAGCTACTCTAATATCTCTTTATTTCATGCTCTATGGCCCACATGCATTTGAGATGCTCAGAAATGTGCCTTCTCTGGCAGCATGCCTTCAAAACCATTTCCCCAAAACAATCTAAAGCAAGGTCCGGTTTCATGACACTTGGCATTATACTCCATGTTAGAACATTGTATGCTTCCTTCATGCTCCCACACTTAGCCGCATAACATTTTGCAATGCCATGTTAGTATGTGATCCTCTGCTAATCAGCAGGTCATGAATAAGCTTACATAACATTATATTGTTGTTTGCCTTTTATAGCGAGCTCGCAAGGCCTAAAGATTCTGATAAAGATTATTGATGGTTATTTACTAGTCATCGGGTGAAAATTTGCTTGATCTCGAAAAAAATTTGAGTACCAGTGTTGGATGAAAGGGCTCCAAAGAATAGACCTAAATGAAGTGCTTGTTAAAGATCAGGTCCAATTCGTTCATAAATTAGTAATCTTACTTCCTTGTCTCATATGGCATGGGTTTGAGAGGAAATTCTCTTTCTGGCCCTATCTAATTCTTTTTACTGTTCTACTCAGAAATGCTCCCAAAGATACCACTATAACAATGCTTGTGAAGATACAGATTTTCATCTCATGAAATCCTTCTAATACAAGTATGCTTGCATGAAAGACCTTCTAATACAACTGTGCACAAAGTATGCTGGTTTATGCATGCTCGATAAAAGACAAAGACAAGGAAAAATCCACCATGTTGAGGTATAGGAGCAAATGACAACAACACGGCCTTTCACTTCCTCTACCAAGGACAAATCCAAAAAGTAAGTGCAACGATATGTTTAGTTGATGCTTTTGATAGTGTGGACATAGTACTTGGCCGAGATAATTTCTGAAATCAATTCACTAAACACAAGGATACATTCATCTCTAATCTGTAACTTTATGTCTCAAGTTGTTCAAGCATTACTGCAGGCAAGGATTTCGTTTCTACTAAGCCAAAAACAATTACAATTCCCCTGACTTGCTGTATTTTTTTTTCTTTTCGAACATGAGGTTGCATGGAGAAAAAATGACAGATTAGATGATCATCGAAAAACAGAAATTGGATCAAGCATTTTGCAGATATTTGAGGCTATGCTCTGCACTATTGCTCGCATGTTTTGTTGCCATCTTCCGTTTGTTTATACAAAGCTCCCTAATGTTTCAGCAGATTGAGCAGAAAGAGAACAATAAACTAAACTAAACTTGCATATAGACTGTAAAGGACACGATAACAATTAAATGAAGAAGTACCTCTGTCTAATGTCTTTAAAGAAAATGTGGTCCAGAGAGAAACGATCTCCACTTTTTTCTGGGCTCTGTCACGAACCTATGGTCGTCACAGGCTTTGATTTTCTTCATAACACTCCATTGTAGGAAACCCGTGAGGTAGCAGAGATTTATGCAGATGCACGGACTTCAGTATCATCCTGCAAGCATCGTTCGACCTATAACCAATGCAAACCCTATTTCTTGGCCGAGATATTATGCTGATAAATTGTTTGGGCAGACTAATTTTCAAAGATATTTGAGCTACAGAGATTAAAAATAGGCAGGAAGGCCTACATAATGGACTCACTCACATTTCGGAAAGCAAGTTGGAAAAAGTGAAGAAAAGATGAAGCGGCTAAACGCTTTGATGGTGTTCGTGTTATTTGCTGTTGCTTGTGCTGCCCGAGATGTTGCAGACAAAGGCGTTGGAGACTCCATTATAGAGGCTAGAAAGAAAACATCGAAATTCTTTTTTCATCCTTTACCTTGGTTGCCTCCTTGGTTACGCCCTCCATGGTTACATCCTCAACAACCTACATATCCTCATCCTTTTGTCCCAATCCCAACATTGGAGTATTCCTCCCCCCTCCTCACCCCTTGTGTAATGCACGCCTCGCCCCACCGTATATGTTTATCAATCTCCGCCTCCGCCACCTTTAGTGTACAAGTCTCCTCCTCCTTTAGTGTACAAGTCTCCTCCTCCGCCTTATGTTTACCCTTCACCACCTCCCCCATCCCCCTCGCCTTATGTCTACCCATCGCCGCCTCCTCCATCTCCATCACCACCTCCTCCTTATGTCTATAAATCTCCCCCTCCTCCATCACCTTCACCACCACCTCCTTATGCCTATAAATCGCCCCCTCCTCCATCACCTTCACCACCACCTCCTTATGTCTATAAATCGCCCCCTCCTCCATCACCTTCACCACCACCTCTTTATGCCTATAAATCGCCCCCTCCTCCATCACCTTCACCACCACCTCCTTATGTCTATAAATCGCCCCCTCCTCCAAAGACCCTTTGCCGCCACCACCTTATATCTACAAATCCCCCCCTTCTCCTCCACCTCCATATGTTTACCTATCTCCACCTCCTCCATCACCCTCCCCATTGCGTATTGAAATGATAATATGGTACTGACTTGTTTGCTTTGTTAGTGGGCTTGAGCTTCCATACTAGGCATCCCTCTTTGTGGGATACCTAGTATGCTTGGATGAGCCGTCTTAACTTATCTTTTTGGGTTCGACTCCCCAGGCTCATTGTTTGTTTGGTCAAACTTTCAAATTTCGGCCACATTGGCTGATAGGGGTAAGTCAAATATAGGGGATTTGATCCTATCTTGACTTCCATTTTATTTATTTTTGAAGGAACGAGATGATTTTTTCATTAATTAAGGAAAAACGTACAAAATCTTGTTAAACCCCATAAAAGGCTTAACAAAGAAAACTTTTGAGATAAGCTGATAAGATAGTTATCAGCACAGAAATTTATAATAGTAGCCAACCAAAAAACTTGAAGGTATAGAAGTTCTTCACAGCAACAGTTGAATCAGAAAAAGTAGCCACTTCTGCAAAAATTCCAGGTGAAAGACCCGAACATCTGGCTTGAAACAAGAAGATGAGATTCTTCCATATACATCCCTTTTGTTGTCATTACTAAAAAACCTGCATACACAAATAGAATTACTGCTGATGCGGTTAGATGGACCGTTCTTGGCGCTCATGTTCCGCCTGCGGCTAGGGCGGCAACAGGGGAAGGAGGCCGCCCTCCTATCCCCTCTTTCCGGTACTGCTGCAGACCTTCTTGCAAACCAGATAAGATGATCCGGTGCTAGTGGGGTTTGCCGATGTGCCAGAAGTTTTTTTTCTTCAAAGAAATTGCTGATTTGATTCTGGAGCAGCTTCAAGGCGGTCTTGTGGATTTGGCCTGGTAAGCCACTAACGTGGTATTCTGCTCTCAATCTTTTTAAGAATGATGATTTGTTAAGCAAATCACACCGAAAGGGCGTAGAGTCTATAAGGTGGAGTAGAATTGAAGCCGAATTCATAAAGAGAGCAGTTTTGGGTCTTTTTGGCAATCTTTTTAGTTGGAACTTCTATCCATTTGGTTTTTTCCCCTCCTCTTGCTCTTTCTTGCTAGCGGAAAGATCTAGGGATGTTTTCTTGAAAGGAGCAGAGTAAATTCTTGATCTTAAATTTACAGTTTTAAAACAGGATGTTAGATTATTTGAGATCGCCGAGCTAGGGATTTGAATGTGTCCAGGAAGACGCTTCCATATCAAGACCAGATATCATGAGCCAGAATTAGGGAGAGTTCTGGTGGCTGGGCTGTGTGTCTAGCCTATACAGGTTGGCTGACTGGAGCATCCCGACAATGCAGCATCTTACTTTAATCTTTCATTTGGTTATAAAGTCATTTAATTTGTTCATAGATTGAAGCATATTTGCTTCTCTCGAAAGCGATCTTGAGATTGTTCAAAGTTACTCCACAACTCTTTTCTCTTCATTTCTATTTCTGCAAGAGGTTTTTTGGAGCATTCAGGATTGTCTGCAGTTTATGGAAAATGGGAATTTGAATCCTGTAGTATTCTATTTAACTGAGAAGATGTTGATACTGTAGTATTAGTTAGATAGAAGAAGAAGTTGAGAGAGACTCATGAGTACTGTAACTGCAGATATAACTCAGATCCATGTGGGATCCTATACGCTTAAATTATATCTGATCCATGAGGGATCTTTGTATTGTAATTCTTCCAATCTGATCAATACAAAAAGTTCTTACCTTCAAAAAAAAAAAAAAAAAAAAAAAAAAGGAATTACTGCAATCATAAAGAGGCGATGCTGCTAATTTTGTCCAGGATCATTGTGGATGGAATGGTAGGAATTTTGCAAGCATTTGGGTCATGAGATTGGAATAAGATATTGAAACGGGTGGTGAATTTGCAAGTTGTGCCATGAGTGTATGAGACTTCCTTCCACAACTGATCTCTGATCAATCTATAATAATCTTGCTGTACCATGAGCAGAATAAGAGTACCATAACTATCAGCTAGCATCCTGTGTGTATAGTATAGTTCTCTATACCTCAAGAATTGCCTTTCTGTAAATTCATGATGATGTTTTTCGATAAACCAGAACATGTAAACTGTTTGCATCACTTCTCTTGAGAAGATTGAAGCCCATAACCTTTCTGTTTTTCTCCTAACCTCCTCATCATCTGCTATCTGCTTAACTGTCTAGTGATTATATGGAGGGTAACAGGCTTAACTGTCTAGTGATTATGTGGAGGGTAACAGACCTGATGCTCATGTATTCTCTGATCACCATATCTTGCCACTTCATTTCTCAAAGAAGCACCGTCTTTAGTGACAAAGTATCTGTTTGTGTGAGGACCTCTACATAGCTCCATATATCCTATGCAAAAAGAACTCAATTAGTATTTCTGAAAGTGAGTCTTGAAATGAATAATTGATGATACCCCACAAATTCACCAATTTGATCCCAACACCTGTCATAATTGTCAGCAAATAATTTCCTATGTGCAGTAGCACAAAGCTCAATATCATATTTAATATGCAATTTGATCCAAGTGTTAGAAAACCTTTTTTTACCATACAAGCATCTGTTTCTGGATTTCCAAATATTCCAGACACAAATAGACAATAGTATTCTTGTAAGTATCCTCCCCTTGCAAGAATTTAATGATTGAAGATCTATCAAAGTTGCCAAAGTATCTACTAATCCAAGACCATAAAGGATCCAACTTAGAGCAGAAGAAGATGTGTTCCAAATCCTCAACATTATTGCAATTTAGAGGACAGTTAGCTGACACATTAGGATTCCTGCTGTTAATAACCTGAAGACAAGGAACACTTTTGTTTGCAATCAGCCAATGCAGCATAAGAATTCCAAACATTTTTAATAATGGATTTAGTAGCAGCAGAATCAATTCCCCAGACAATGGAAGATTTGGGAGGATGAGGACACTGATCCAAGAAATTATAGATATCCTTTACCTTATAGCAATTTTTTTTATTTAAACTCCAATCCAGTTTGCTTTGAAAGGTCTGATTAATAGTGGAATTTCCAACAATATTCCTGATGTGTTTGTATATCTTCTTATCAGTATGAGATCCCCTAATTCTCATTTTGAAATTCGACCAGGTAACCCACCTGTTATTATGCCAAAGATCACCCAGGTTTATGATGCCATGAGAACTCCATTTCTTGTAGATCTGAGGATGTTTTAAAGCAAGAACATGATTTGGATGATCCATAAAAGTAGGTGACCAAAATATAGACATAGCATAATGAAAACTTGTATCCTGATCATATTTGAATGCCAGAAAAATATTGTTCCAAGCCTTTACAATATTTCTCATGAGAGGAGACATGTTGGATGCCAAAGAGACTTCACAAAAAGCAGAATTAGGCAATTCATGAGAGATTGAAGGATGTCCCAGAGGAGAACTCTCCATTAGCCAATATCTGATAAATTTGGAGGCCACACTATCAGAACCACTAAGGGCTTTCCAGACAAACTTACCAGCAAGAGCTTGAGCTTGTTTAAGAATATTTTTACATGCCAGACCACCATCCTTTTTCCTCCTAGTAATTGTGTTCCAATTGACCAAATTATTCCCATTCCAAATGAAGTTCCTTATGATCTTCTCTATCTGCTTGTAAACACAGGCAGGAGCCACTAGAGCAGTGGAGAAATATATATAAGAACTGGTGAGAACCTGATTAGCAATTACCACTCGACCCGCCAAGGATAAAGAATTTTTATACATATGAAATTTAGCTCTTATCTTTTCAATAATGGGGGACCACAGACCAGAGAGATTAGAGTTTAGAGATAATGGCATACCCAAGAGTTTGGTGACTTCAGAGGTTTTAATTACTTTAATCCCAGGCACATTTATATCATTGTCACCAATAATAACACATTTGGATAAATTTAGATCCACTCCTGAGGCTGCACTAAACTGATTCAAGATATCCATGAAGAAGTTAATATTATCAGCTTCATTTTCCAAAAAGGAGAAAGTATCATCAGCATACTGGTGAATGCAAATAGAGTCAGAAGATTTTGGAAGCCTTAGACCAGAGAGATTTCCAGTTCTTTGATGGTGTTGGACAGCTTTAGTTAGCAACTCAGCCACCACAATGAATAAATAAGGAGCCAATGGACAACCTTGTCTGACCCCCCTTTCAAGAGGGAAGAAAGAACTTGGAGAACCATTAATTAGAATAGCTGAACTTGATCTAAGATTCAATCCCATGATAAGTTGGATAACCTTTTCATGAAAACCAAGCTTTTTCATAGCATATTCAATAAAATGCCACCTAATATTGTCAAAGGCTCTTTTGAAATCTAATTTAAGGAGAACACAGTTTTGATTCGAGATTTTATTCCAATGCAACCCTTCCATAGCAGCAATATAGTTTTCAAGAATAAATCTATTAGGAAGAAAAGCACTCTGATTTCCACTGATACAATTCTGCAAATAATCCTTGATTCTTGAGGCAATAATTTTGGCACAAATCTTATAGGTGGTATTAGTTAAAGAGACTGGTCTCCAGTCAGAAAACCCAGAAGGCTTGTCAACTTTAGGAATAAGAGAGATAAATCCACTAGCAATAGAAGGATGAAGATGCTTAGCTTCCCAAAAACCTCTTATGAAATACATGAAGTCACTCTAGATTAAATCCCAGAATTCTAAAAAAAATTCTGGAGGAAATCCATCTGGACCAGGAGATTTACCATGTTTAAAGCTCTTGAGAATGGAGAAAACTTCATCAGGACTTGGCACATTTGAAAGAGTAATATCCATTTGATAATGATCATTTGGAATAATGGAATCAATCAAATCAGTGAATTTTTTAGCCTGATTGTACCAGAATATTTAGAGTGGAAATATTTAGAGATATCAGGGGGATCATTCAAAACAATTCCAGAGTCATTTGTAATTTCATTGATTGAGCTCTTAACCTGCCTTGCCTTGGCAACTCTAAAGAAAAATTTCGTGCTGCCAGAGTCCATGTCATTTGTGTATTTAATTTTGGATCTAATAGCAGCAGCTTTGGCCTCATCCTCAATAATCCTAATCTTTCTTTCAAGATTTTCCTCTTGGAGATGTAAAGAAGAATTGAAAGGATCATCATTTAAAGCCAACCTAACATCTCTCATATGCGGAAGAAGGATATTCTTTTCTTTGACTTTGTCAGATTTTAACTTTTTGGACCATTCCTTAATCCAAGACTTGGAAACCTTAAGATTTGAATAAAAACCCTTCATAGACATGATCTCAGTTACTCTAGGAAGGTTTGAGTAAAATTCCCTGAATTCCTGACAGAATAAGCTATTTTGAAGCATGCTGGAATTAAACTTGTATGGAATGTTTCCAGATCTTGGAATAGAGATCTGATGGTAAGTGCAGAGGAATTGGGGTTGATGATCAGAGATGGCAGTAGATTCATCACTGAAGACATAAGCATTGTCCCAGAAATTGGAGCTAGAGATGTTTAAATAGAATCTGTCCAGAGCACAGAAAACTCAGGCATTCCCTTTTCTCTTATTAGACCAGGTGAATTTAGTAGAAGAGGAAGGGATCATAAGCAAAGAATTATCATCAATAAGATCATTCCAATGAGTTTTTTCCAGTCTAGACATGTTGATCTTATTGCCTAACTTTTGATCCCAACATGGAGTGTTGTTGAAATCCCCAGCCAGGATCCAATCATTAATATTTTGAGCCTTCATCCAATGATTAATATCTAACCAAAGAAGCTCTCTCTCTTTTGGATTGGTTGAGGAATAGATATTGATGAGACCAAAGGATTTATTCATGATATTGAAAGTTCAGTGTTAAGATCTTTCCAAATCATACAGGTACCTCCAGAGGTTCCTTCAGCCTCCATCCAGATAGAGGAGCTTCCAGGGATTATCCAATCCCCAAGATTTGCACATTCAAATTTTTGCAACTTAAGTTCTTGCAAAAGGATGATGTCAGCCTTGTAGGATTTAATTTGGGAAATAACTCTCCTTCTTTCCTAAGATTCCAAGAGAGAATCTTCATATCAAAGGATAATTAAATTAAAGGATAAGAAGAGAATACTATCTATGTTTTGACTTGGTTTTCCCTCTTCTATCTTTCTTATTTTTACTT
The DNA here is from genome assembly GCA_021234155.1 of Isoetes taiwanensis. NCBI lineage: Eukaryota > Viridiplantae > Streptophyta > Lycopodiopsida > Isoetales > Isoetaceae > Isoetes > Isoetes taiwanensis. Next base: position 3,006,634 of record JAJEKV010000015.1, on the reverse strand, counting down.
TTGGTATTATTGGCAGGTGCACTGAAATTAGCAGACAACATAGCTTTTTTTTCCCCCTTTGGTTTAATTGACTCTCTCTTATCATTGTTAACTAAAGATGAAGAGTTTAGATAGTACTCAAGATCCCAATTGCTATCATTCCCTTTAGAACACAAATTTTCTTTGTCACTATCTATTTCATCAGAAGATATCCCCCCAGGAATAAATTCGAACAATTTATTAATAGTCTTATTAGCAGTAGCAATATTAGTCAATTTATTATTGCAAAGACTATTATTAAATTAAGATTTAATTGGTTCAAGAACTTGCCGGAAGGAGTCTCTTCTTGCTCAAGACTGTGAATCAAAGAAATTGAGGAGTCTCTGGGACAAACTCAATGTCACAATTTTCATACATATTAAGTTCCTGAGATGACCTATCTGCCCATTTAGAACCTTGCTATTGAGTCTGTTGAATCTGTTTTTCCTTATCCAAACTTATTCCTTTCTGACTTGACTGTTGGAGAAGACTCATGGCATTAGCATTGAAATCCAAGGAAGCCAGCTGATCTGCTATTTTGTCAGAGATGAAAGGCTGTTGTTCATGGCAAGGTATAGTATCTTCAGGAGAGGAAAGGTTAATGAGGTCCAGAAAATTCACCATTTTTGGAATAGGTGTATCTAATTCCAATAAATTAGGTGGTGGCTGAAATGGAGGTTTAGGCAAATGGGCAGAAGGATTTTCTAAATCCTCATTTTCTAATTGCAGTAATTCCATCTGCTCTGCATGAGAATTAGTAAAAACAGCAAATTGGTTAGAACATTGAATTACCTCATCAGTATCTTGCTTGTTTGATTTATCATCAGAAGATTCCCCCGAATTTTCCTTTGTATCATTAATGTCATATGTTGTTGAGGGAACCCTTTTAGAAGTCTCAGCAGTATCCTTATTTTTGTTGATGTACTGTGGTGCTTTAGAGATAACACCAGTTTGTAACAAGGTGACGGTGTAAACGCACTAATGACTTGCGTTTGCACTAATAAAAAGCATCTTTCAAAGATACCCTAAGATACCCTTAAATTCAGCCACTTTTGGGGGGTCAATTAAAAAAATGACCCTAAATTTACGAATTCGGTAGCCATCTTAGGGGTCAAAATTACCAAAAAATTGGCGTCTTATTAATTTGACATCCCCATTTTAGGTATAAAAATAATAATTTAATTTAATTGTTTTAGGTACACATTCAGAAAGTCGCAAAATGAAACAACGAGCAAATTCTTGACAAATTTTAAAGACAGAAACCATAAAATGGAGCCGTATACATTTTTATTCTTTGAAGGAGCAAGACACACATGCTATCTTGGCAGCATAGGCAAGGCACAAAAATAGTTGCTACAAAAGATACAAAAATTGCAAAATGCTATGCGCGCATAGCAGGGATCCTAAGTTTGAAAGACTTACATTGTACAAACTAGTCATGTACAGCTGTACAAATATTCAAATTACACGAGTAGCTTACGCCCTTTAAGAAGAGCAGGTATTGGAATGTCGTCGTACTCATCAATGCCTTCAAACTGGTGATCACTCTCCTCATTGACACTCTCCTCGGTATAAAACTTGATGTGGTGGAAGAGCTAACAGTTAAACGCTATCCTCGTCTTGTTCAAACCGTCCTCGCTATCCTCGCAGAAAGACTTCAACAAGTTTACTGTTGTTCTGCGAAGTCTGTTATCAACCTTTAAAGTAAAATCGTAAGCCAAGACTTGAGTTTCAGCCAGGTCCAGATTGTCTAGGTGATTCTTATTCACTGTTTTCCGTCCTTTCTTAAAAGGAATTATCACAGGATCATCTTGACCAACAAATGGATCTCAGTATCCTTAGTGGCATACCGGTGAACTTTTATCACCGAGGGTAGGTTGTCTTTATAAACAATGTCTTTAACCCTTGCAATCCAAAAGGGCGTTCTTCGTCATCGCCGTCGGTTGAAGGTACAATTACTAGCATTCCTTTTCTGCGCAGATCCGCAAGTTTCTCGAGTTTGACCTTCCTTTTTCTTGAGTGCACGTCGAGATCCTGGGTACATTGCACGATCAACGGGCTCCTTGTTGATAACTTGATTGCGAACAGATTCTTACGCAATTCCTTGGGCATCCTCGGCGGGAGGAGGTTTGGCTACTAGGCCAACGAAAAAGGAATCTCCAAAGTGATCTTTGTTTAAGGACATGGTCACGTGTTTCATGGTTTCAAAGAAATTTTCCCACCAGCCCTTTTCTTCCTCATTAAAGTACTTAAAACACGAGCTTATGCTTTTCTCCATCTGGATAGTGAGACAAGAGGATTCTTGTCTTTGTTCTTCTCGGTGTTGTCTATGGCACTCTTCGATTGGGCTGGCGAATGGCTCTTCTCATTTCTTTAACCCGGGAACCGCCTCAAGAATTGTAACCCCCCCTCACGGAAGCCGGGGATGCGAAGTTACAAAGTACTTTCCTTGAAGAATGGCATTACCTTCTCTAAGAAAGAACTTCACATGATCTTTGAAAGGTCAAATTATTCAACTTGTGAATAGCAGGACCTGTGTCAGACTGTCGTTGGAAAACAAATTCACGAAAATCACAAGTCTCGCTAAGCACTTCGACAACTGGTGTTGGATTGTAGGCTTTCTCGATCACACTGCACAAAGAGTACAGACAAAATGCCTTTTTCCTGCGCAACCTTACAGAAAATCGACTGAACATTTGGTCGGCCAACAAGTAAGAAGCCAACCTTGACCTTTCGGAAGATACCTAACTGGACCAGCATTGCACAGTAGGCAAATAGAACTTGGTTTTTATTTTCCCTGCTTGTATTGTCTAGTCATGTAGAGAAACCTCAAGGCAACTTCTCCGTTGCCAGAAGAATCTTGTTCAGTATTGTGACCGTGAGATTAGGATCACTGTGTATATTTGGGTACGTCAAAAATACTCTGCACTTAACCACGCCCTGAAAAACTAAAGCACCAACTAGATGCAACTTCAAGAAGTCAGCTTCATCTAAATCCTTAGGAACATTTATAAAATGAGGAAGGGACGTCTTCTTTTGATCCATGCCATCTATTACCACAGACATGTATTCAAGAGGCCTCTCCAAAGCTTTTTTCTGTGCTTTGCAAGCTTCTTTCTTTCCAGGGCTTGAGCCTCTCTGTGTTCCTGTAATTGTTGAGTTATTTGATCTGTAACCAAAGACATTTGTCAATATCACAGTCACTTGCTTTGCTATGCCCGCATAGACACAATGACACGTATTTAGTTTCTCGCTATGCGCGCATAGACAAGCGACCAGAAAACAGAAGCACGCCATGCGCGCATAGACAAGCGACCAGAAAATAGGAAGCATGCTATGCGCGCATAGACAAAATGTCCAGAAAATAGGAAGCATGCTATCTTGGCGCGATAGACAAAGCGACGAGAATATAGGAAGCATGCTATGCGGCGCATAGACAAAGCGTCGAGAAAATAGGAAGCATGCTATGCGGCGCGCCAGACAAGCGTCCGAAAATAGGAAGCATGCTATCTTGGCGCGCATAGACAAGCGACGAGAAAATAGGAAGCACGCTATGCGGCGCATAGACCCGAGTCCTCGCTATGCGGCGCGCGCCAGACAAAAGACAAATCTAGTTAACACATTACTCTGGCGCCGGACATGGGAACGATACTTTGAATCAAAGAACGTACTTTTCTCGGAAGATTCTTTGCCATGGACCTTTTCTCCTTCAATACTAAACATGTAGAACATCACGAGAACCGGTGCCTTTTTGGGATCCTAACAAGATTGAATTCTTGCTTCCACAATCTTAAAAGTAAGAGTAGGATATGAGCACGACCGACTTGAAGACCGGAAGAGATCTCTGTACATGATGTAGACTTCTTTCTTGGTAATCTTTGTCCGTAAGATGATGAAGCAGGACTTGTTGGGTAATTGCTCACGCTTTGAGTCAAAGAAGCCCACCAACCATGCTTTTGCTTCCAAGCGGTTACACCAACTACTTTCTTTGGGTGGCGGTTTGGCGTCAATGCATGGATTCACTAACCGCTTTTTTTGTACCCTTGACATGCGATGACTTCCAATGGCATGTATTTTTTGAAAAGCGGTGGCAAACAGTTACATTCAACGCGTAGTATGAAAAACTGTCGCCTCGTTCAGGCCTCACGTGATATGCTAGGTAGGATTCCTGGTCACCTTTAGACATAGACAAGAAGGATTGTCTTGTTTGCCTTAAAGACGAAAAAGGGAAGTTCATTATACACTTCTTTTTGACAACAAGCCAGGGCCTTTAGCTGCCTCATGTAAGTTAGTCCCATCAACCGATTTCAATATCTTCCCTAAATGCCCTTCTTGTAGGGTCCCTCTTAAATCTCTTTGCACCTGGCTGTATGGATTTCTCTGCGTCGAAAAAGCTCTGCGGGGCTTACGTTACGGGCCGAGCCTATGATAGGTCTTTCTCGAGTACAAACAGGGCTCGTCTTCAATAGTTGTGTCGTTAACCTTCTCGCTCTCAACCGGGAACATGGAAACAATGTTCTAGATTTCCTCCTTAACATTTGTAGGTCACCCTCGGCGACCCTTTGGGTTAACGAGGGGCCTTTTTCACTTGGCTGAAGAGGTCTCTCTACGAGAATCAATTATGTTTTGCAAGGAACAGTTGCAATTCTGTAGAGGTGAAGGAGTTTCAAAAAATGAGTGGGTGGTGTGTGAGTAGGTGAGGCCGAGGAAACGTCTTGTCGGAGTGAGGGAGATGGTGTTCTAAACACAGAAGAACGCTGTAGAACGTGTGTTGGTGAAGGAGTTTGAAAGGAGGTAGACCCGCACATTAACTGTATTGGTGACGGAGAAACAAAGCTTCGGATGGACTATCACGTAAATCTTAAGTCTTCACCGCTTTGTCCGGGTGTCTTTGAACCCGCCTCGAGGCAATAATGTAAGATTCGCGAAGCGGTGATAGAAAACTTTTTCTTGAGTGGCTGCCGTCCATGCTGCAAATGGACAAATACCTGTACTCAGAAACAAACATGCACCACACCTACTATGCATGTACTAAGTGTAAAGGAAGAGCGGGGAAGACGAAGAGACTTTGTGTGGGCTTGACACTCCATAAAGGACTGCATGAAATGAACGCTACACTCTTCATGTATAATGTCATAGAGAATATCCAAGTAGTAACATAGACAATAAATAGGAAAGAAGGGCGCACATTTCTCATCTGAATACCAAAGCTCTGGCTTTCGACCTCGCCTTCACACTTACTCCACTTTTTTACCTATCGAATTCTATAAGAAGCTTGCATAGACACATCAAAAATGGCTGGTGGAAGGTACGTCAAGATCTTAGCTGCTACTTAATTAGCTCACTTTTAATTTTTTTTGTGCAATATTTGCTTGTTTTGGCTGCCTCCAAAACGATTAAAAATGTCAATTTCTTAAGTATTTCTGGCCTTCTTCCTCATTTCTGGTATGTTTATGGGATGTTTTGTTCGGTTTGAGTCTTTTTTATAAGCTTTGCCTATGCGCAAAGATAGACAAAAAAGCTTTTCAAAAGCTCGCCTATCCTGCCAAGATAGACACAAAGCTTTTTCAGAAAGCTCTTTTATACTATCTTGGCGCATAGACACAAAGCTTTTAAGAAGCTCTGCCTATCTTGGCAAGATAGACACAAAGCTTTTTCAGAAGCTTTCCTATCGCCAAGATAGACACAAAGCTTTTTCATAAGCTCACCTATCTTGGCGCATAGACACAAAAAAGCTTTGCCTATCTTGGCGCGCATAGACACAAAGCTTTTCTTTTTGTAGTATGCCCCGTCACTATTGAATTGGTTGAATTGGTTGGCTATGCGGCGCATAGGCAAATGATATCTTAATTCTTTACCGTTCTTTATATTTCAAATAAGAAGAAAAACCTTGATCAAGTAGCTGGATGATGCGGGTGCATCCTCCCAAAAGGTCGCCAAGAAGAGGAGAACGTAGAAGGATCCAAGTTTGGATGTTTCTTTTGGACTCCAAGTCAGCGGCATTTTGAGGGAGGCCGATGATGGCTCCTATTTTTGTAAGGATCAGCGGTGGGTTGCTTGTCGGGGGCACCGGTGAACCAAAGAATCGCATTTTTATATTTTGTACATTTGTTCGGAGGCCGGCAAGCAAACCACGGGATCTAGAAACCTTCAGAAGATGTGGCAGGCTTGTAGATGTTAAAAATCTTTCGTATGTACCACATCAAGTGCACGACCACCACCAAGGGCGATCAACATATATATTACGTGGATAGTTCATTTTTAAAATTTGAGTTTGTCTTCTCCTAAGATATGCAAGGCTACATTCGAACAAGAATGAAGAGTAAAATTGTAAGTGTTATTTTCCCCGAGAAGACTTTACCAACATGTTTGGTCTATGACATCATAGGTTTTGTTTGCGGGATCTTCTTTCTATACTAAAAGATCTTCTTTTGACCAAGGATCCTTTGTTAAGTTCAAGCACACCTCCTACTAAAAGGCTGTTTGAAGGATGCCATGCCATCTCACCGCCAAGCTAATCCTCCCGAATATCGAAACTGTTGAGTTGGCAACAGTGGTTGAAGATGAACCTTCGTCCTCTCTGAATCGAGGAGGAAGGTGGAGAGGCCAAGAAAAAGAAAGCCAAAAGAAATTATTACAAAGGCGGGGCACGGTGGTGACAATTTGCTCCACCAACTAGCAAGGCATCAAGAAAAGGCACAAAGGTAACTTTGCCTCCCGGCCACCAAGGGTACAAGGATTGCCCGATGGGGAAAAGGACATGGCTTCTAGGAAGCTTTCGAAGAAATTGAGTTAAGATGTCGTGGTGCCTGGTATCATGCACTTCGGGTTGATTGTGTTAAGTTGTGCCCAAAGGATGAGTCCAGCGAGAGGCCTTTGCAAGTAAGAAAAATTTACTCTGGTCATTTATGCGCTCTTAAGGAACGTTATAAAGGGATGACCAAATGCGACTACTGACTCCACACATTTGCATTGTTGACCCTTCCCAAAGCAAATGAAAGGGATTCTTTTGTAAAGGAAGAGGATGAAAGCTACAAATATTTTGTTTTGGGTGGCACTCCACGGCTTTTAAGGCGAGGAGGCGGCTTTAAAAGAAACTAAAGAACACTTTGCTTCTCTCGGATATTTGCATTTGTTTACGTGGGTGTCACTGACTCTGAAGCCAAGTTGCTTGCTATGAGCCACAACGTGGACAATGAATATCGGATGAGCATGAGCTTCATAGATAAGATTAAGTTTATGCACAAGGAATACGAGCTTTTTAGGACGGAGCACAAAGGTGACAAAGATATAAAGGATGATCAAAACCTATATCTGGCTCTTAAAGAGCGAAGCAGCTCTGAGTCTTTGCTTGGCGTACAACTCGGTGATGCCGCAGGCATCTCTTGTGAAGTACGACAACTACTTCCAACTAGCTTTTCGGCATGGACGTGTAAGATAACTTTCTTCTCCAAGTTCTTTTCTTACCTTTATTTCTTTCTTGTACCTTTTTAGGTCTGGGAACCATGGAATAAATTACTACTTCTATATTTTAGTGTAGCCAAAATAGGTTTAGCTAAACTACCTTCAAATTGGGGCAAGAAGTTTCTAACACTTGGCTAAACTAAATGGTTTTTCTCCATCACAGTTTCTTGCTTTTGGCTAAACTTTCACAAAATGGAAAGGCAAATATTAGCCATCATGCTATAGTAATTTAAAAAAATCCAAGCATTTTGGCAAAGACATTGAATTTATTGTAAATACAGAAATCAAGACACAAATATACATGAACATGTTCAAAAATCTAAAAAAAAAGGGGACTCCATTGTTCCTTTTCCTCTAATGCTTCAAATTTGTACTTGGAACAAGAAAGAAAGTGGAAAAAAAAGGAAAAATATAAACCCTATTTGAAATTTCTTAAAATTAGTACATACATTGGTGTTAGATTTTGTGCTAATCTATCCATTTTTCCAGGCCCACTCGATCTTAGGTTTAGCTAATCGATGTCCTGATGGATATGTCTGGAGGTAAAGGTTTGGTTATTTGACCTAAGAACTCACTTGGTCGGCAAAAAAATTGGGCTAAAATTTCTTTTTTTTGGGTATTTTTTCCATTTACTTTAGCCGTTTTTCTTAGCAAAACTGCGACAAAATAGCCATTTGGCTAACCTTAGCCGTTATTTTATTCCATGCTGGGAACTTCAAGAATTTTTTTTTGATATGTTTGCTGATGGTACACTGAAATATAAAGGGAAGGCGAAGGATCCAAAAAGAAAAAAAACTGAACCTGCTAAACAGAAGGACATGGGTATCATGGTTTGGCGGGAAATGCAAGGTCTAAAAAATCTGAGAAAAGGTTTGTGAGGTGCTTTGCGAAAGGTGGTGAATGGCCACTTTAGCTTGGAAGAAATGGGGTGAATTCAAACAAAGAAGTTCTTGCTAGTCCTCATTTGGTAGTTTACGTTCCCCCGATTTTTAACACTCCTTACTTTTGCAGCCAAAAGGATTGTGCACTCTGTCGTGACAACTCATGGTCCACCTTAAGCGTGACACACAGGGAAAAAGTTAAAGAATTATACCCTACATGGTCGTCGGATGAAAAGATAAACCAATACGCTTCAAATTTTACAAATTGGGTAAAATTTCTTGTTCCCCTACTTATCTTGTTGTCTGCCTATGCGCGCATAGCACTACAAGAAGTCTGTTACTGTGGTGCTATGCGCGCATAGGCTCACACTTAGAACCTTTGTTTTTTTTCTTCTTCTTTATAAGTTGTTTTCTTGTTGTGTGGCTATCTTGGCGCATAGCATTCACGAAGAAGTCCATTCTTTGTGGTGCTATGCACGCATAGGCTAACACTTGAGGAACCTTTGTTTTTCTTCTTACCAACGCTGTTTTCTTGTTGTATGTCTATGCGCGCATAGCACCACAAGAAGTCCGTTACTATGTTGCTATGCGCGCATAGGAAAACACTTTGAACTTTCGTCTTCTTGTTTGTACTAAAGCTGTGTTCTGTGGTTTTAGAAAAAGAAGGACCCGATGCCGCCAGGGTTTCTTAACATGGTTAGACTTGCTAAGGAAGAGCGCGCAAAGCTTAAGAAGAAGGAAGAAGCTGAGCAAAGTTTTGTACCAACAGAATTTGAAAGGTTTATACCAGATATATCATGGAAATTGTGTCAAACTTGACCATACATTGAAACCTGGCAATTATTCTTTATGTATTGCTGATATTCCTTATGGGTTCAAGCTACCTGATAGCCGTGGAGATGATTCTCCATTTACTTATGCTGAATTTGATTCTTTCTTGAGACGTTTCGCCAAAATCAATACTGCACCTCTTTGGAGGATTGTAGTTTTCATTCAAAATCAGGCGGGTATGGTGCAAGCTGCAATGAGAGAGCACCTTCGCAAAGCTGTTTACGAGCCAGCCATTTGGTAAGTTATTTCTTCTTGCTATGCGCGCGCCTTACGATAACTCATTGGTTGCGGTTGCAGGTTGAAGACGAATGTAAGAGGAAATGGCGGTGGTGCAAGGCTTGTAAATGTTTGGGAACAGATGCACATTGGTTACCACAGCATTGGTGGGCAGAGAAGCATTTTGCATTATAATACTGCTGGCATGGACTTGCGTAATGCGTTTCAATTCACGCGATCATTGAGAATTGATGGACCGGTACACGGTGGTCGATAGTCAATCCTTATCGGAAGCCTCAACAGCTCATTAATACCCTTTTAGAGATGTTTTCACAGCCAGGTGACTGGGTCGTCGATGCCTTCTCAGGGTCAGGGACCACCTTGGCTTGTGCTTTAAAAAAGGGTCGCAACTGCCTTGCAATTGATTTTGATAAGGATTCTGTGGTATATATAAAATCCAGAATAAGTTCCCTGCACAGCCTGCCCGATGAAAAGCAGGAGGTTGGCCTTAAGGATAAGGATGGTAATCCCGCAACTTCAAGCTCAGAGCCTTTGCCGCCACTCACCGGGAACACAAACGATCCGGCAGAGTTCGTCGAGCTTGTTCCTGTGGAAGAGATTCAAAAGGTTGACGAAGAGAAGGATGCCTCAGACACTGAGGAAGTTAATCCTGATAGCTCTACTAAGGTTCTCCCTCCTCCAGATTCTGATGATGAACTTCCTCACAAGGAACCTCCTCTTGATATATAGTGTGTGCTAAAAAAATGAATTTTTTTTATGTGCCTATATTATTGTATTATATTATTGAAATATAACTTTATTGTCTATGCGCGCATAGACTTCCTTCTTTCCCTTTGTATTTTGTTTCGTAAGAAAGTGCATTTTCTTAGTGTGTCTTAACACAAAATCTGTCGCCCGCTGTTAAAATGGCCATATTTGGAATGCAACTTTTTTTTTTAAGTTGTTTTTTTTTTAATGGTCAAAACTGCCGAATTTACGTTTTTTGGAAAAAGGAATCTGCAATTGCACCACAGGTCATTAGTGCGTTTGCACCGTCACCTTGTTTTGTGCTTTTGATATTTTTCCTGTCACCTTATTCTTCAGAGAATATTTTGCCTGAATTTCCTTAGTTAATGAATCTCTCGTGCCTTTGGCAGGAATCCAATTTGATAGATTCCATTTCGAGTTTGAATAATGACTTTGATACCTCAAGGATTTAGAGTCAGCAGCAATCTGAGTCAAGGTATAATGTAAATCCTTAGTAGAATTATCCACATCCACTTTAGCTTTTTCCTTTAGCTTTGTATCTTTCAGAATCAGTAATAGTTTCAGATGAAATTGAGAAGTCTTTGTGTCTGGCAGCAAATTGAGAATTTACACCAATTTGAATACCCTTTTCCAACCTTTTTTTGGCAATTCTTCTTGTGCTACCATTAACCTTTTTCCAAGTAGTAGCCCTGTCTTCTTGCTGCTTTTCTGGAATTAGATATTGAGCAGGCAAGGAAGGGATGGTAGATTCAATTTTCTCCTTTGAAATTGAATCTGGAGTTTCCTTCTCCTTGCAGTTAGTATACCAGAAATGCCTAAATTCACAATTAGAGCAAATAGGAGGTAAACCATTCCACCTTAGATCCAAGGATGTTTTTTGGCCAAAACAGTCAGTGAAAGGAATGAAAATAGGAATTTCTTTGGATATATCAATTTGGACATAGACAACAGGAAGCTTATATGGGGCATAGACAGTAGAGACATAATTGCCAATAGAGTTGAATAGGCTTTTGATTGATTCCTCATTCCAGTAGATGGGATTTAAGCCAAACAAAGAGGTTGAGGCAACATGAAAGTTTTTGAGATCAGCAGTTAAATGCTTAGGATTCCATTTGATAAAAGACAAATAGAAATTTTCGAAAACTAGACTGCCACTTTGAAGCAGGTAATTTGCAGACCTTTGGCTACCACATTCAACCATAATATACGGGTAGTTTAGCCAATAAACAGCTTTGATAGATAGGCCTTTTTGAAGAGATAGCAGGTAAGACCACAATTTTTCAATACTGATCCCAACCTTGTTGATTTTTATAACAACAGCAGAGTTTGAGAGGCATTTCAGTTTTCAAGAACCATTGGAGAGTTTAGATGAATACCATGGGCCGAAAAGCGAGGTTTGAAGCAATGTCCAGCCTCTCATCTTGAAGAATATTATCCCAAACTTCATCGGTCGAAGCTTCATTTCTTTGGCCTCCACGACCCCATATGGAAAAGGAACACCAATGGCGGGGATTTTATCAGTCGGTTGCCAATTGCACTTTCGGATCCTTGGAGAGATTGTCCCAAATTGGAGTCTTATCGATAGAGGTGTCAATTTAAGCTCGAGGAGGGCTAAATCCTTAAAATTTCGAAATGAATGAAATTTACAGGATCAGCCAAAATTTTTGAAGATTTGCCAAGAGAGCTACGATCCTCTTTAGAAAGAGCGGAGAAACAATGAAGAAAAAGGCAATGTCTTAGAATTTAGGTTTTCTTGGCCAGCAGAGTTCATGATTACTTCAGGAGGGAACAACAAAGGGGCAATTGAGCGCCAAAAAACAGGGGGAGTCTAAAGAAGGGGAAAAATCAGGCTAAAGAGTAGGATCGAGAAAGATTGGACTAATTAGGCGGAATGGATTACCTTCAATTGCTAGATTATGAAAATTAGACATAACTGGAACACAAAAAACCCGTTGAAATCATATTGGGGAGTACAATTTGACCATAATTTTGTCTTCCGACCATTCACAATGCACTCTAAGAATAGCAGTAGCTTGAATTCTCTTGCTTCCAACAAATTCCTCTAACCAAGAATCAATAATCTCTGTCTCAAATTCAACACAGCTTGGAACAAAGCAGTATTCTTGTGAGAAAAGATTATCTGGGAAGAGATTTTCAATTAGGAAGGAATTCCAAAAATCGGCCGGAGTTCCACAGAGAAAACCACAGATCAGCTTCTGTCCCTGTTTGATAATTGCAAAAATTTTTGTTTCCATGAAAGAGAAAATTATGGGCAATTCGAAAATGCTGGCCCTCTACAGGGGCAGCCACTTCAATTGCTGTGAAATTCCTTCAGAATCGAAGACAATTCAGGCTTCAAGGGAGGTTTTCGGCAAGAAGCAAATTTGAACTGAAAATGGAGGAAAGAACAAAAAATTCAAGAAAAATGGCGCACGTCATTTTTCTCCACAGTTCAATCATGACTTCCATTTGAGGGCTGGAATTTCATGGCGTGGCATATGCTCTGGCATATGCCACCATCGGATGGCCCCGAAAAATTATTGGACACCCCAAATGATAATACACCCCAAACGCGTAATATAGCTATTTTCCTGGATACTATCATCCACAAATAAATATTACGGTATGGCAAATGTCCCGTCATAAAATCCTGCCATGTCATCCAAGTTGCAGAGCATAAATTGGTATTTTAAAAAATGTTTTGAAGTTCATACACGATATCATACTCTTGAGGGATTCCATCATTGAAGATGGACATGATTTAAAATTAGGCATCACTTAAAAGTTTATATATTGGATATCCCAATGGCAACAACTCCTCCACATTCAGAAGGAATTACAATATCAACCGAACATAGACAACCTTGGGATTACATTGTTGTGTTGGGATGCCTTCTCTATATATTTGAAAATGTCATGCTGATATATCACGAAATAGAGTATTGGCCTATGAAATAAAAAAGCATTTCTGTGATGAGTTTAGACTGACGAGTTTAGTAGGACGACTATGTTGACAAGAACAACTGTGCTTGTTAGACCATATGTTCATTGTGGACTTTCTGTATGCAAGCCTGTTTTGGTTATGCTCTGTGGCTAAATTGTATGACACAACGTTTGGTTCTGTGGCTAAATTGTATGACACAACGTTTGGCTCATTTGTGTCAAATCTTTATCGAGGTAAATAAGGATATGAAAAAATTACATCCATTTTAAGTGGGTTGCACTCCCATTTTTTTTACCTCTATGCCAGTCATTGATGTGTTCATAGCTGCCGCGCTCTCAAGTAAGCCTCCACCTTAAAATGCAATTAATTTACATAGGTCCTGTGTATCTACCATTTGCTTTAATACAAAGAATTGACATTGAACACATAAGCATATACCCCAGTAGTTTCAACAACAATTCAGATGGAACTTTGAGATTTTCAAAACAACAATTCAAATGGAACTTTTGGTTTCCTTGAAATAAATTCCTTTTATCATATCTGTACACCTAAAACCTAGCAGCTAACTAGGTTTGCTCAACCACAAAATTGAGACCCAGCCTTTGGTTTTACACTTTTCCTAGCAGGACATTGTTACGTTTTTGGAGAGGATTTTTAATCTACATTCTAGACAATGTATTCAAGAGGTCGCTACATTTATCACATGCTCTATCCCGAAAAGAAACCACAGCCAAAACTTTGAATGCCCAAGCTTTTCCAGGACCATCTTTTTGAATAGATAGGACCATTTTCAAATGGACCATTTTGTAGCTGGAAGCAGGACCATCTTTTTGAATAGATAGGACCATTTTCAAATGGACCATTTTGTAGCTGGAAGCATTGGATGCAGCATGCTAGGTTTTGATATAGGCAATGTGCGAGGCGGTGGCGAGCCCGTTAGGGCAAACCAAGGCTGAGCCAAAGCGCAATTACCTCTTTTGCACATTCTCTAACGTAATGCTTGGGATAGAGGCTATTTAGCTTTTGGGCGGACCTGCACAATTGCACTACGGCCGTTTGAGCTTGGAATTCAATTCAGAATTTGATTAGCAAGCAATGATTTGAAGAAAATTATTGCAATTTTGTAAAGATCAAGAGAGGAGGCCATTATCAGAGATAATCTGGGTCTGTAATTAGGCAAAATAGCCTCTGCCCGAACATTACATCTTTTGTGAAGGCATTCATGCCTTTGTTACATTTTCTGTGTGGCTGGACTATTTTGTAGCTGGAAGCATTGGATGCCGCATGCTAGGTTTTGTCTTTTCTGAAGGCATTCATGCCTTTCTGTGTGGCCAAGTTAATAAGTAGATTGCTGCAGGCTGAGCCCACCAGGCAAAGCTGGTCAAGAGGCATCTCACAAATGACAGATTAAAAGCAATGATGGAAGGAAGAAAGCAACAGAGACTTTAATGTTCCAACAAGCTTTCTATATGTTGCAGGCTTGGTAATGAGTACTTCTCAAGTTTATAGACTGTATTGCTGCAAAGAAGCAACAGACTTAATATAGAAATACAATGACATGCCAAAGAAAAAACTTAGATGGGTAGCAATTTAGGACATCACTTTAGATGGGTAGCATGGCAGATTTCAACATATTCTGCAACCAGCATATTCCAAGATATAACATCTCAAGCTCGCATAGTATCAAACATTAAAGAAATAACTCTCCTCATGGCTAAAACTACCTATCCACATTGTACAAGCTTGCCTTATTAACAAAGACTGGATGTTGACAAAAGATAAGACATTCCAGGTCTTCTAGGATACATAATGAGCCATGAGAGATTGATAGTCATAATCTGTTTCAATCATCTATGATACATAGTTTTATCTATATTCTCTAATAATCCTAGTTCTAAGAAATGCAAACATGTTCTTTTGTTAGGATATATTATGACGTGCATGATATGATCACTAGAAAGACCTACGTACCAGCGCAAAGGCCAAAGTTGTAGCTCACCCTAATGTACCATCCTTCGCTTTTAAAGTTCATCTAGACTTGGTTAACACTTTCAAAGCAGGGGATTTCTGGCAGTTTCTGGCTTTTAACAGTAAAAAGAGTTTTGCACGCATGTAAAGATTAGTCCATGACAATGGCATGTGCCAGCTGCGAACATAGATGAAGCTGTAGATATTGCTGGTAAAAAGCTGCATTTGTTTATTAACATTAAAAATCACATTACCAATTTCCACCGTGTGCCTATCCTCTATCTAAGACCTACCCATTTCATTGATTCCACTCAAAAGCTTGTTTGAATACAAAACAGTAGACGAACCTGCTAATCTTTTCCAAGAAGCTTTGAATCGGTAGTACATCATTCATATGGCAATTGTGCAAGTTAGTGAGTGGGTGCAACATCTTAGCAAAAATTATTTGCAAATTACCTGTTCTCGCCAATGTTTTGTGACGACAGTAAAATGTGCAAAGCCGCAACTCCATAAGATCTAGCTTATCATCCTCAAGTTGTCGCATCAGTGCAGTCTCAGTCAAACCAATTAGTCAAACCAATCGTCTCCAAAAGAGTTTCTGATTCATCTGAAAATCATTGGTAAGACCTTATCATCCTTAAGTTGTAGCATCACTGCAGTCAAACCAATCGCTCCAAGAAAGTTTTCCAATTATCTGAAAATGATTGATAAGATATGATTAGATCTCCATCCTACTGAGCACAAGGAGAGAAGCACACAAGGAAGATGATTCTATTAAGGGAACACAAAACAAAATCAGCTTCTGCCTAGGAAGGTTATCTATACGCCATGATGTCCATTTTCAGCATATCCTGTAATTAGAGCATTCTATGAACTGCAGCTCAAACTGGCAGATTTCAACAATTTCTGCAATCAGGATAAACATCTCGAGGTGGCATATTATCAAACATTGATTAGATGACTGCCTCGTGGTCACATGCTATTTCATTTAGACTGTCAGTACAACAACATGAATGTAAATTTTGTCTTATATCTGCTTCTTGCCTCTTTAAAAATAATTGCCTCTTTAAGAATAATTCAAAAACTAAAACAACTTCCTGCACATCCTTCAATAATTGCAGTCCAGGAGATTGCAGCTACTCTAATATCTCTTTATTTCATGCTCTATGGCCCACATGCATTTGAGATGCTCAGAAATGTGCCTTCTCTGGCAGCATGCCTTCAAAACCATTTCCCCAAAACAATCAAAAGCAAGGTCCGGTTTCATGACACTTGGCATTATACTCCATGTTAGAACATTGTATGTTTCCTTCATGCTCCCACATTTAGCAGCATAACATTTTGCAATGCCATGTTAGTACGTGATCCTCTGCTAATCGGCAGGTCATGAATAAGCTTACATAACATTATATCGTTGTTGTTTGCCTTTTATAGCGAGCACGCAAGGCCTAAAGATTCTGATAAAGATTATTGATGGTTATTTACTAGTCATTGGGTGAAAATTTGCTTGATCTCAAAAAAATTTTGAGTACCCGTGTTGGATGAAAGGGCTCCAAAGAATAGACCTAAATGAAGTGCTTGTTAAAGATCAGGTCCAATTCGTTCATAAATTAGTAATCTTACTTCCTTGTCTCATATGGCATGGGTTTGAGAGGAAATTCTCTTTCTGGCCCTATCTAATTCTTTACTGTTCTACTCAGAAATGCTCCCAGCATACCACTATAACAATGCTGTGAAGATACAGATTCTCATCTCATGAAATCCTTCTAATACAAGTATGCTGCATGAAAGACCTTCTAATACAACTTGCACAAAGTATGCTGGTTCATGCATGCTCGATAAAGACAGCACAAGGAAAAATCCACCATGTTGAGGTACAGGAGCAACAGACAACAACACGGCCTTTCACTTCCTCTACCAGCGACAAATCCAAAAGTAAGTGCAACGATATGTTTGGTTGATGCTTGTGATAGTGTGGACCTAGTACTTGGCCGAGATAATTTCTGAAATCAATCCACCAAAACACAAGGATGCATTCATCTCTAATCTGTAACTTTATGTCTCAAGTTGTTCAAGCATTACTGCAGGCAAGGATTTCGTTTCTACTAAGCCAAAAACAATTATAATTCCCTGACTTGCTGTATTTCTTTTCTTTTCTTAAACATGAGGTTGCATGGAGAAAAATACAGATTAGATGATCACCGAAAACAGAAATTGGATCAAGCTTATTTTGCAGATACTTGAGGCTATGCTGCACTATTGCTCGCATGTTTTGCCATCTTCCATTTGTTTATACAAAGCTTCCCTAATGTTTCAGCAGATTGAGCAGAAAGAGAACAATAAACTAAACTAAACTTGCATATAGACTGTAAAGGATACGATAACAATCAAATGAGGAAGTACCTCTGTCTAATGTCTTTAAAGAAAATGTGGTCCAGAGAGAAACGATCTCCGCTTTTTCTGGGCTTTGTCACGAACCTATGGTCGTCACAGGCTTTGATTTTCTTCATATCACTCCATTGTAGGAAACCCGTGAGGTAGCAGAGATTTATGCAGATGCACAGACTTCAGTATCGTCCTGGGCAAGCACGTTCCACCTATAACCAATGCAAACCCTATTTTTTGGCCGAGATATTATGCTGATAAATTGTTTGGGCAGACTAATCTTCAAAGATATTTAAGCTACAGAGATTAAAAATAGGCAGGAAGGCCTACATAATGGACTCACTCACATTTCGGAAAGCAAGTTGGAAAAAGTGAAGAAAAGATGAAGCGGCTAAACGCTTTGATGGTGTTCGTGTTATTTGCTGTTGCTTGTGCTGCCCGAGATGTTGCAGACAAAGGCGTTGGAGACTCCATTATAGAGGCTAGAAAGAAAAATTCGAAATTCTTTTTTCATCCTTTACCTTGGTTGCCTCCTTGGTTACGCCCCCCATGGTTACATCCTCAACAACCTACATATCCTCATCCTTTTGTCCCAATCCCAACATTGGAGTATTCCTCCCCTCCTCCACCCCTTGTGTATGCATCGCCTCCGCCTCCACCATATGTTTATCAATCTCAGCCTCGCCACCTTTTAGTGTACAATGTCTCCTTCCTCCCCCATCCCCCTTATGTTTACCTTCTTCACCCTCCTCCCCCCATCACCCCTCCTTGCCTCCACCTCCACCTTATGTCTACTTCCCCCCTCCCCACCACCTCCTATAAATAGCCCCCTCCTCCATCACCTGCCTATAAATCGCCCCCTCCTCCATCATCTATAAATACGCCCCTCTGCATCCTCCTCCATCTCCAAAATCCCCTCCTCCATCCCTCCACCCCACCTCCATATGTTTATAAATCTCCACCTCCTCCATCACCCTCCCCACCACCTCCTTATGTAAACTACAAAATCCCCCCCTCTCCTCCATCACCTTCACCTCCACCTCCTTATGTCTATAAATCCTTGCCCCCTCCCTCCATCTTTCACCCTCCCCCTCCTTATATCTACAAATCCCCCCCCTCCTCCCTCACCCTTCACCACCACCTCCATATGTCTATAAATCCCCCCACCTCCATCACCCTCCCCACCACCTCCATATATTTACAAATCCCCTCCTCCATCCCTCCATCCCCACCTCCATATGTTTACCCATCTCCACCTCCTCCCCTTATCACCCTCCCCACCACCACCACCTTATATCTATCCCTCCCCCTCCTCCATCACCTTCCATCCCCACCTCCATATGTCTATAAATCACCCCCTCCTCCATCACCCTCGCCACCACCTCCTTATATCTACAAATCCCCCCCCCTCCATCCACCATCACCTCCATACCCATCTCATATGTCTATCCATCTCCTAATCACCTTCTCCTTATATCCTTACAAGTCCCCCCATCACCATCCACTCACCTCCATATGTCTACCATATATATCTACAATCCCCTTCCTCCTTACATATATAAATCCCCCCCTCCCCATCACCTTCGCCACCACCTCCTTATATGTATGAGTCGCCACCTTCCGAGTGCTCCTCCCCGTCCCCATATTACCATAATTCCGAGTGCTCCTCCCCGTCCTCATATTACCATAATTCTTCAGCCCAACCTTTTACATGTCAATGCACATGCTCCATTTGACATGCTCCATGCAGGCATACCCAATGCACATGCTCCATATGACATTCTTCATGGGACATACTACATGTTACTTCATGTGAGTTGACATGAAATTATTTATTCTTTTTTCCAAATTCAATAAATATGAATTATTTTTCCCTCTCTCTATTTGTTTTGTTGTACCCCTTTTTTACGTCTTTTATTTTCTCTTTGTTTAAATGTGGCTATCCTTTTTTAGTTTGTTTTAAATGTGACTACTTGTAGAAACATTGCAAAGTCTTGTCTTGTCACACAAAATTGAGAAGAAATGTGAGATGGAGTCATTTGAAAATAAAATTGAAAAAGCTTTGCTATATCTATAATGGAACTAGTACTTACAATTTTAAGGTTTGCAATTATTATTAATTTCTAACATCAACGATTCTATATACTATCATTATACATAAGCTCAAAAGCTATTTCACATGGTCACTGAACTTGAACCATTGAGCTATTTATGGAACCTTGAAAAAGATTGAGACCCTAAAAAGGTCTACGTACCTTTACCTTTTTGAAGCCTTGTATAAGGGGAAGAGGTGCGCTTATTGGATGGAGATCCTCCTTCTTGTCCTTCTGCTCCTTCATATCCTGCCTTCTGGCCAACCTCCTTATTAGTCTCTTGATCCATACAAGCCTTCTTCTAGTCTCCATGAATTTTGTGCTTGTTTCTTAGAGAGGATTCTCTAAGGGTTGATTATCCAAAATCCCTTCTTGTTCCTTAGCCTAAATGGTGCATATCTTGGTGATCCTTGCTTTTGCGACCCCGATTGGGTGGTGAGCTGGATTGAAATTCTTCTAAGTTTTGGTGTAGGATCCTTGCTTTTGCGAGCCCCGGTTGGGTGGTGAGCTTTGGGCTGAAGGCCTGGATTGAAATTCTTCTAAGTTTTGGTGTAGTTTACTAGATGTTTGGTTTTTTGTTTGATGGCTAACCTTTGGTTTGTAATAGGAACCCTATTCATGTTGCTTCTATTGTGTGAATCCTATGATTTAGTTGATAGCAACATAAATTGTGTGTGAATATTGCATTACTTTTTTTGCATTCTATATTTTGCATAACACAAATATTTATGAATTATGGACTTTGTGACGTTCCCCTAGGATATATAGTATAAATACATATATCCTAGGCCATGCCACCCATACAAATCTACATTAGTTGACTTGTATGCATCACGTAGAGGGCATGGCTAAGTTATTTATATAGCCAACCTTTTGAGGGAACCCATTTCCACATGCCTTCACCTTATAGGTGACCCGGCCACATGGACTAATCTCTATTGGGCCTTTCATGTGAACCTTAATACATAAAAGGCCAAACTCTAAATGTAGGCCACTTTTCGCGCCATCGGCTTTTGTTCCCAGTTCGCGCTCACAACTCCGATTCAAGGATCATCTTCAACATCAGCCAGGGAGCAGGAGAGTTCTTCAGGAGCAGGTTTTTCAAGTAGATTCTTAGCTAGTTCATTTGGGAATTAGCATTCTAGATGAGTTAGTATGTCATACTTCTAATAGAGCCATTCTAGAGCATGCAATTCTGATTATAAACCCTAGCCTTAAGTTAGTTGCATGTGATTAGGATTAGTTATTCTTGTTATTTATCAGGATGATGTACGATATTGGTTGATCTCATGTTTGCACCTCTTGTGTATTGGGATGGAAGATAGAGACCTAGTAGCCATTATTTAGATGATGCTCCTAGTTTAGACCCTTTCATTCATGGAACATACACAGCCTGGGCATAGAGCCCACCGGGCTATGGAGGCTATAGAGTGACTGAGCACCACACAATGGGGTCAATGGCAAAGTGAAGGGAGGACTCTGTTGAGCGCGGCTACTGGGATCCTATAGCGGGCTAGGTTTATAATCAGTCACTTCGTGTGGGTCGAGTATGGATCCGACACTCCCTGGGTCAATTGTGTTGCCCTGTTTCTTAAGAGTTATAGATGTTAGCCTTGCTCTTGTTTTGGAAAGTTCAATAGGGGAAGGACATGTGTTCCCACGATCGTCTAGCTGCCCGTGGACACTTCAGGACGGGAAATGCGACCCTCCTACCTCATTGGACCATGGAGATGCAACCTGGAGTAGTCTCAATAGATGATAACGTGGAATTGCATCTCCGGCAAGTTACAGTCATGACAGAGCCCAATTTAGCTTATCTACAAAGTATGCACGGGAGGGGTGGATAGAGTGATCAACCCTAGCCATTGTCTATTGCCAATCCAAGTCATTGCCATAGCTCATCTATTCTATCTGGAGGCCCTCAGCCGTTAGTTGACTTCCCCTCAAGTATGAGCCTAGATAGGAGCCTCTATGATCTATCTCATATATTGATGTATTGTTGTATTCAATGTGTTCGAAAGATGGATTATCGCTACCCTTAAGGTAGTTTGTTGTTATTATTGTTGGTGCTTATATATTTGTATTGTTTTGGTTGATGTAGAGCCTAAGAGAACGGGTCAAAATGATACCTCCTTGTCCTCTGCTCGTCTGACCATCCCTAATGCGATCTAAATGGATCCTTCGATATGTATGACAGGTTGTCATATATAACACAAGGAGCACCACAATAGCATCAGAGCAATGATCTTTGTTGACCAAGATCAAGCAGTATCCATTACCCTACGTAGCTAACTAGCCTCGTAGGAAATCTTGGGGTAAATCCCAAATATGAACCTCAAAAAGTGGAAGAAATTTTGTTCCACCCTTAGAATGTAGTTAGCAAGTTAGATCTAGTTGTTAGAACAAGCTGATTTTGAAATCAAAAGAAACCTTCTAGTAATTTTGAGCTCAAATTGTTCATGAGCCCCATTTTACAAATTGAACAAGAAATTTCTCAATAGGAAGCAAGAAAATCATTTTTTTTTTTTTTTTACGGTCGAAAGCCAAAAAGTTTATTAATCAGATAAAAAGTACAAAATTTACATGTCTCATCTAACTGTGTAAGCACAAAGAAGATGCCACAGGAGCACGAGCCTGGAGCACAATGTGCTTACTCCAGAAAGGGAGACTAACGATAAGAATCAATTTGAAGATACTGAATCCAGATGCGTTCCATCATTTCTAAATCAAGAGAGGAGCACTCATAGGCTGTCAGTATCTTTTTATGGGCCACCGTAATAACAACATGTGCGGATGAATAAATGCCTTGGAAGATGTGGTGTCTACGACGCTCCCATATCAACCATAGGAGCCAACCAGAACCAAGATGGAATGCCTTCTGTTTAGCTGAGAGCCATGTATTAGGATAGGATGCCAAGAGGATGCATCGGCAGTCCAAAGTACTGTTAAACAAGCCTTGTAGCTAGGACCACGCTGGTTGAACCTCTGGACAATCAAAGAGACAGTGCTCAAGAGTCTCAACAGCTGAAAGGCAGAGCGGGCACACTGCAGATATGCGAGGATCATAGCGATGTTGGAAGGCATTAACGCGCCGGCACCTGTGGATAACCTGCCACCATAGTACAGAGACTTTAGGGTGAGCAACCTATCCCAAAGCACATCGCCATGTACGACACAAAGTGTGTTGTGGAACCTGTAGGTGCCACCCATCTGGCAGCTGAAGGGGTTGTGGTGCTAAAAGAAGGCGATATACTGATCTGACAAAGTGTTTGCCTTTGAGAATATTTTCATGACAGTCCCATGGCACTCTTTCAGCGACACCAACTTGCACTACAAAAGGCAAGTTTTCTGCGACCTTCTCCCATAGAGACACATCCCAACAAGAGAGCAGGAACTTTGCCTGAAATTCAGGCCAAGATAGTAGGCGACCCGCTTCATACCATGCTTGAATAGAGACAACACCTGCCAGAATCCATCGTCTTTGTGTAAGGGGATGAACTGATGCTGCCAGTGGAGGCGCTGAGGGGTCTGGAGGCAGCAGTGCCCACCACCATGGAGTCTCCAATAGGGTGTGGATGGAGGGGCATGAGCAAGAAAAGAAAATGGCACTAAATCCCTCACACCAATGTGGGCGGACACCCAGTTTGCCTATCCCGACACCAAAGTAGGCGGACGCCCAGTTTGCCTATCCCGGAGAGCACGACTACCTTGGATGGTAGACTTGGGCAGACTAAATTGGGCGCCCGCCCAATTTACTCTACCCAAGTCTACCATCCAAGGAAGTCGTGCTCTCCGGGATAGGCAAATTGGGCATCCGCCCACTTTGGTGTGAGGGCTAAGTAAATTGGGCTAGTTAGTATGCGATCAGGGATGCCAAATTGGGCGCCCAATTTGGCCCCTCGTGGATGTCGTCTCCTCAGACTCAAGGCTCACCATGAGTTGAGCCGAGCAAATTGGGCGGGCGCCCAATTTGGTGTGCGTGGGGATCCGGGCAAATTGGGCGGGCGCCCAATTTGCCTCCATCATACAACAGCCTCTTCAGCCCCAAGTCTCCCAAGTACTAACACTACTTTCCGTTCTGCAGGAATTAATATGGCGCGAACAAAGCAGATCGCCGTTCCTTCATCGACCCAAATTTGCGAGAGGCTATTGCAATAGAGAATGCAAGAACAGAAGAAGAGAAAGAACTGTTTGCTGGCATCCAGGTTGTGCCCAATGAAATTTTGACGGTTCCTGAGGAATGGGTCTGGTGCATAGAGATAGGGAATATTCATCCTGGGTCCCGCATAAACCACCTCAAGGATCTTCCGCTTTCTTTGGCAAGATAGGGGCAGGAAAAAATGAATTGGGCGGCCATCGTCATCGACATGGAGGTCTCGCCCGAGAACAAGGATGACTTCCTCATCGACGTTGAAGACACCGTGAGATCGGACTTTTGTCCGCTATAAAGTTCCACTATCTAAGCACGAGCCATGTATGATGAACGCAAGTATAAAGGAAAGCCCACATTCTTGCGCCGAAGGGATGGGCGCTAGACTCATATGAAAGTTTAGAGCCGGGCATCAAATCAAGAACCGATATTTTGATGGCTACTACTGCCGTACGCTGGATATTAGAGCACAAAATGAACAGTCGAAAAGCACTTTGTTCATGGAGTATCGTGGCAAAACCAACCTAAAGTATACGATACTAAGTGGCTTAAGTCTAGATACAAGAAAGGTGAGATAAAGACAAGCGGGGGCAGCAGACATGGAGACCGATCTGTGATCAAGAAGGCGAGGACACCGCTAAGGCTATTCAATCGTAAAGCGCCACTAAACTTATATTCGATTGGAATGAAGAGAACATCAAGGTCGCCCGATGCGAAAACGTAAGAGGACCAGCCGTCAAGAGAAACCCCTAAAGCCAGAGGGGAAAAGATTTAGGTGGTCCGTCGAAGAGGCGCAAGCGGACGATGGTTATCACAGAGCCCAAAAAGTTCGGAGAGGGAGTCCTTGTCTTCTTCTTCTTCAAGAACTGGAGAGTAGCCGCGGATCGCGAAGTTCACTCCATCCGGTGGCGGCGTCACTCGGAGAGCGTATATGAGTTGTCACAAAACGCCATAGGAAGCATCAAGCACGGGGAGAGAATCTACCCTCTCGGGGTGGGCTTCGAGATTGAAGTCGATGTGTTCAAGATGCATAAAGCCCCGCAAATATGACTTGTAGGGTCATAAGTCCAGAGCACTTGGACACTCTCTACGAATCGCTTATCAGCCATCGATGTACCCTCCTCGGTGTCGATGTCGCGGCCGCTCGATCCACGCATTGGCGAGCAATCAAGTGGAAGAACTCGGGAGGATCTGCAAAATGCGTATCATTGGATTGTTAATGGCAACCATACGACCACGCGTTGCTCAACCGCTTGTCACACAAGCTTTGGCATGGCCTCCGAAAGGAAGCACTTGGCGTAACCGATATTCTTTTCTATGCCAAAAGGAAATGCCGAAGTCCCCGGCAGGAAATCTCACTACAATCGAAAGTACGTTAGTGTAAGCCGGAGAATAATGACATAACAAAGAAGACTATACACGGAAGTATTTTTCAAGAAATTCAAAGAGCTTAAACCGGTGGGCATTCTACGAAGCCTAAGAAGGGCAAACGCGGCACTCGGTTGGGAGGCGTGATTCGTAAGTGCACTACCACCATTACTAGTTCCCGCTATCCACGAGTTCGAATTGGGCCCAATTTCAAAATTTTGGCACTCTTTTCAAATTGGGCGGCAATTTCCCTCGACGGTGATATTGGGCGACGCCAATTTCGAACCGTTTCAGGGGAATTGGCTTCCCGCCAATTTCACCTGTCGGATGATCTGAAATTGGGGGCTTCATTTTGGGTCAGCTACGCAAGCTAATTAAGATGATGTGTATGCCCTTATCTAGTGCCTTACGTGTCATGCGAGATTGGAAAGTCAGAAGGCCAAGAAACCATTAAAAAGTCAACTATGCGTGACTACGACTACTTTGTATATCTTGATGACGAAGTCGCGGGAATTTGTGCAATCGAAGTTGCCCGCTTATTCTATGAAGACCGGTTGAAGGACGAAAGGGGAAAAAATTGAAGTGAAGGATAGGCTTAGACTTTTCACCAATAATTCCCCGCCGACCATTAAAGTCCATGCATCCTCTAGATCCGCAAAAGGCCAGCCAAGGAGATCAAGGATGGCACCACATTCCCCAAGGGAAGCAAGGATTATACCGGGAGACGACTATGAAAGTCGAGCCGGAGAGCCCAAGAAGATTGGAACAATGGAGCGGGCCCTTGTCGATACATGAAGGAAGTGAAGAAACTTCCTTTTCAAGACATGGTCGCCTTTGAGGAAAGCTCACCCCCATATTCACGGAGAATCTGATGCTTATGTTCGCAAGTAGCATCGGGATGGGCGTAGGACGAAAGAGATGGAGAAGGAAAGCTTTCCGAGTCCCTCTACAAAGAAAGTAGACGAATATCTTCTAGGGCCGCTTGAGGAGGGTGGCAAACCTTTCAAGCGTTTCCACGTTAGTCCGCGAGGTTTTGTGCGTGGACGTGGTAAACACTTCGCCCGCTTCATTGGATGCGACCGGATATATACGAAGAAATGGCCAAAGGAAAATTATGAAAAATTCCTTGACCAAACTAAGCACGATGACGGACCAGCAGCTTTTTTTGGGTAGCTATATTTATTACCCCGCATCACCTCAATGAGTGCCTATCCGCCATGAAGACAATAGACGGTGGCGGCCGTGTTTGGGTTGGTTCCTACCAGACCCCGCCGAACCGCGACTACCTCTAGAGTTCGAGAGTTGCAATGTCTTGTCCTCGCTAATGTATGTTGCCAGAGACGCAGCGGCTACGCCCATCGCGACAGAAATAAATATTTGCTTCGCCCAATTCCGACCATCCAAAGCAATATGCTAAGTTTCCCAAGCATTTACGAGAAAAACAGACATCGAAAAGAATTTGCCCGATCACGAAAAGTGCGGCGGTATGCATTTTAAATTGGGCCAATTTGCTTGTTGACTATCAATGTTTCTAACATTTGTTTTCCGTCGGCTTATTGGTTACCGTCGACCTTTGGTGCGACAAGGGTGCGGCGCAGGGGGAGGAGTAATCGGTGCAAAATCGGGTTGGAAAGTAGGGCGTGCACCTATCTAGTACGTGTTGATGTTTGGAAGGTTGCACTCGTTTCGACTTCTTTTCCTATGGTGCTTTTAGCCGAGGCGATTGTGCGAGGGCTATAAAACATTGTCTTTGAGACGGTTGCTGGAAATTAAGCTTGTACGGATATTCGAGCAACTTCGATGTCATGTTAGACGAGAAAAAATCAAGAGCTCCTGCACTACGTAAGATAAAAGAGGGAAAGAAGAAGGCCTCTACTTCCAAAAATGCTCCTCACCTCGACTTCCTGCCTCGAGACACCTTGTCCGCTCGCGCCTACAACCATAAACGGCGCAATCAATTCGAGACAGACAAGAGCGCGATTCAAGTAGAGCTCAAAAGGGCAGCGGCCCTAGGCTCTCGTGGATTTGGAACTATTTAGGAGAAGAAAAACAACATCAACGCGACCGGCGTGGGATCGGACCGGGTGAATACTCGTGACATGATTGAGGTGACCTCAAAGTTCGAGGGAAGAGGTTGCTAGGGAGCCCGACTCTGTCGTTGTCATGGAAACACAGAAGGGGACAATCAGATGGAGAGGATGTGGTCCCCAACACGATGAGCAAATAAGATGTAGAGGAAGAGGTGGCGAACACGTAAGACAATCAAGGTGCGATGATGAGAATGAGGAACTGGGGCCAAGATTTTATGCAAAGAATGGAATTGATCAAAGAGGCAAAGACAACAACCTCAGCCCCAAAGATGGAGAACCCAAGGGGGATCATTCGAAGATGTGCCTCCGCACGAATTTGAAAATACGTGAAATATGTTAATAACAATTGTTCATACTTCTTTTTCAAAATGATAACGTTGCACTCATTTCCTTGTCTTAAATTTCTCTAGTTTACTTTGTTAACCAAATTGGGCCACTAATTTGCTAACCAAATTGGGCGGGCGCCGAATTTGGTTAACCCTTAGAAACTATAGCCTTTTATTAAATTTATTTGACTTTGCTATCCTCCAAGAAATTGGGCTGGGCAATTCTCGGCGTAGTAAGCGCCATCAAACATGAAGTGAAGTGGAGCTGCAAAACAAAGGAGATCAAAGAGCGCACCCTCGTGAATTACTCAGGTACGTTACATTATATAATATTGACTATGCTTATTACATCCTTACAACATTATTATATCCTTGTCATGTACATTAACATATCCGAGTGTACAAAGAGTCACTCGTCGTCAACGCCTGCCAAGGCGATGCCATTCACCAAAGATCCGGCGATCGAAAGCCAATACGGTGGACCACAACACGAGTGAGCTTCCCCGCAATTACTCGCAGTCCATCCGCTTTGGACTGGAGCCATGGATCAAGACTAACACCAGTCATATAGCACTGGCAAATATCGTTGTAACTCAAGTAGCACTTGAAGGATCTGGATGTTCTCCTGGACGATCCCAAAGGAAGCCATGAGAGATGAATGCAAAGGAGCTGCTTTTTATAGTCGTGAGAAATTATTGATGTCAATTATTGGCGACATTCTAGCGCAACAGTAACCGTATAAGGTACACTCAGAACATTAACGCCAAATTGGGCGGCCGCCCAATTTTCGCGCATCATTCGATATGAGCATTCAAGGGCAAAGTGGCGCCGCCCAATTTCACGGGACATGTTGGACAAGTTGCACATATAGAAGACAAGTTGTACTAATACTTTATCTCATAGATGATTACACCGATTACAACAAGATGACAAGCGCTTCATTTAGGGGGACTCTTCCGAGTCATTTTCACCGTGCACCCCAAATCTTCTCTATCATGTACATTTGATGCTCTCTATTCCATATCGATGGATGATAACGTCGAAGGGATCGTGATAATGGCGAGGATTTAGAGCGACCGTGGTCATCCGCCTTCCATGGGTATCTCTCGCCACGCAAGATCGCTTGAAGTTTTCGCGATTCATCTTGCGCTTGATGGAATCACGCTCGGGACCGTAATGAGACCACATGGCTAGACGAAGGCCAAATTTGATGGTCAAAATTGGTTTGAGATATATTTATACCCACAATCATTATTGAAGGTATTGTACGCAAAGATTATTGGATGTACACCGTATATACAACCAATAATGCTGCTACAGTAGTCATCAATAATTCCTTGGCTATAAATATAGCTGCATTCGACGGCACAGCACATTCCGCTGCCATGTCTCGCCATCTTCACAGGCCCCATGTTGACACCCTTACTTGCCTTATGACCTATGACGATCTTTATGCCTGCGAGTTGAAAGGGATCTCTCGATCCCCTCGTCAGATGGTATAGCTAATGGTCGAAAAGAAAGACTCCCCGTGAGTATCATATTACTATCCATATTGTGTGGGTTCCGAGCGAGGCTTTTTGAGATTAATAGAATCACCAATAATTACAATCTATGACTCATGTATTTAATAACTTTATATGATATGATGATGTAACTGTGTTGTCCATGAATCAGTTGTTATGTTTCAGTTCTTATCTTCGGTTCTGATCTACGTTTTCTCGTTTTCCTTTTGCCTGCAAGAAGGAAAGTGGGCGGGCGCCCTATTTTCCTCAAAGCGGAAGCCTTCATGCAACTAGCTTCAAGCCATCTGAAGGGCAAAGTCGGCGGCCCAGGTTTACTGGGAGCCTATTCCCGGCGGAAATTGGGCTGCCCAATTTCCTCAGGAAGGAAAGTGGGCGGGCGCCCAATTTCGTTTGGAGGCCTCGATATTACTGTTCAGAAATTGCACGTCATTGGGCTGTTCTCAATGTAGACAAAAACATTCTATTCATATAGGAATGGAGTACATGGATGGATTACGTAGATAATAATATCAACTAAACAACATGCCTCGAAAGAGATAGTTGAACAGAAAGATAATATATAATAATAGATAATATTAAACATGGACGTTTCACCAATATCCGGTTCCACCGCAATTAGATCCCCGGTTTGAACTCATATGGCTTGTCGTGATGAGATCCAAATTGATCATCCAATTCTCCCATCGGATAGGGAGTGCTGAGGATGAGTTTCGTTACCAAAGCCACACGCTGCCTCTTTTCCTTCTTGTAAAGCTTCTTAAACAACGACCGGAAAGTGTTGTGCAGCCAAACATCCTCCATTTTCAGCAACCTCTTGAGCTTACGCCAGAAATATGGCGTTTCAAGGAAATCAAGCAGCCTTCCAGCTCTACCCTGCTTGAGGTGATCCGGCTCATCGCCGTCCTTCATCAACTCTCCACGACGAAGGAGCTTCCTGAGTTGGCTTCTCATTTCTTCTGTGCCATTTTGGTTTATCTCGTTCTGCACCTCAACCTGAAGCTGATTCGCATGAGCTAATATTGGCTCGGCGATATGGCACTGCATTTCGCTCATTGTGAATCCATCGGCCGCTGGTTCTAACCATTCTCGACCGCACGACTATGAATCTACACTATGCGATTTGCGAATGCCGGGCCGCGTGGCGAGACCACGCCTACTGGCTGGGCGCCATGAGACACAAACTCGGTTCGCACTTCTTTGGCTTAATAGATACAAGGCCTGCCATCTCACCTACCTGCACACATTTCGAAAATTTGCATCATTCTACTAATTAAAACCCTTATATTCTAAAAAATCGGGTCCATTTGGGAGTCATATGGACTCAGCCAAAGTCCACAATTAATGAAATTATGCTTAATTGGCCCAAAATAAAGAGCAAAATTTTGAGAGATAGTTACGTGATTAGAGAAAGTACTTTAATTAGTAAATGACAGTTATAATACATTCACACTTAAGAAAAGTGGTTGCTAAAAAGATTTTTAAAAGTGCTATCTATTCTTTAGAACTTTCCAAATTGTATCCTCGAGCCTTCCATGTTATAAGGCAAATTCTATAAAATTCTCTGTATGTCATAGAGTACACAAAACAGCAGATTTCATCTAAAAAGTCACCTAAACAACCCATGTAGGACAGAGACTCTTGTAGCTTGGATTCGGACCCAATAAATTCCTTCATGCCATGGTGGACCAAGCCCTCAATACTCGGGAAGTTCCTCTGGGAAACAGAAGTAGGCATCTATAAAAATCCTTGGATTGGCATCTTCATAAGAAGAAGAAGTGGCC
This sequence comes from Isoetes taiwanensis, assembly GCA_021234155.1. NCBI lineage: Eukaryota > Viridiplantae > Streptophyta > Lycopodiopsida > Isoetales > Isoetaceae > Isoetes > Isoetes taiwanensis. The sequence goes on along the minus strand of JAJEKV010000015.1, from coordinate 2,975,828 downwards.
CAAGAGGAGCCCAAAAGGAGGAGCAAATCGAGGAGCTATAGGAGCAAGCATTCCAGAGGAAAAGGAAGGAGAGATGGAAGCAGGAGATGGGAGAAGGAAAGGAAGACGAAAAAGTGGGAGAAGGAAAGGAAGACGAAAAAGTTTAAGTGGAGAAGTGCACTAAACTGCAGGAATACTGATGACCGGGGCACTTAAGATCTATGAATCTGAGCAAGAGGCACCGCAGCAGGAAGTGGAGGCTAAAGAACAAGCAATGGGACTGCCATTTCCAGTTGGACCAAAACGAAGAAAAGCAAGATTTATACAGGGGGAAAGAAGCCATTTAAATCGCAGCGTGACATTGATTATGAGAAGAAGAGGATGGCATATCAGGAGTACTTGTAGCAATTGATAACTTATAATTCATGGTATTGCAAACAAACTGCCCCAAGTATATCAAGGATAGCAGACTTTGATTGAACTTGAAGCCTTCGCCTTCTCGACTCGAATCATCGAAGAGGGTTCGCCATGACCCTAACTCCAAGCACAGTCAGGCTTTCCAGGAGATCTAGCACTTCTAAAGAGTGCACCAACCATCTAATTCAAAGAGCACTGTTCAAAAGGCTACTTCAGAGGCCATGCGTGACTTCAAGACCGATGATAGGGTCACGCCAATGATGATAAGGTGTGAGCAAAAAAAGCGAACTCACCCAGCTATTTGTGGAGGCTATGTGCCATTCACACGAAAAGGCTGAGGGTGATGCCCAAGGATATGAACCTAGTTAGGAGGATCAGGAAAGACAAAGTCTGAGAAATTATTAGTTTTGTTTTAATAATATGCAATGTATGTAGTTGCTTTATCAGTATAAAAGCAATTTGGACTTATTAGTAAAATCAAATTCGAAGAAAGCAACCACTTGGGTCACTCCACGCAAATCGATTGTTTGACTGTCAAAAGGGCCTTTTACACTAAGTAATCCGAGTCGGTCAAAAAGTAGCAAAAGTTGACATAAAAACCAAAAGATAAAATGTTAGGTTAAGTTTTAACACGCTACATATACAAGTCGCATTTAATTAAGGTGGGTCACATGCGACTTCCACTCTTTTTTCGGAACCCTGTTATCTCAATCCAGAAGGAGGCGTGAATTGAGTGATTCCCCATTATTGGCTGAAAAGAACATTTATTTCTTGTGCGAATAAAAAACTTAAAGAATATAAATGGCCTCCATTTCTAGAATGACAAGTCGAGAAACTAAAAAACACATCTAAAACCAATGAAATAGTTTCCTTTCTCCATATAAAGTGCTAGCATTCAATGAATTTTTATTCATAAATATGATCATTACAATTTATTTTATAGTAGATGAAGAGACCATGGTGGTCGTACTGTCACAACGATTACACCCATTTCATACACATGCTTTATGGACTGTCCAATTAATGTCACCATCCTCTTCCTGCCTACTTTCTTCAACGAAAGGGTCTTTCCATGACTCTCGAGTATGTACTATCTGGTTGGAATAAGAACTACAAAAGACATAATCAAGTTAGTCAAGTGATGCCACAGATCGGACAATTAAGATAACAACCAGTTTGTAACGGGCCCAATGGTAGACCGCTCGAGTATTCGAACCTTGAATGTGCCTATGGGGCGTTTCCGAGATACCGGCATAAATGGGTAGAAGCGACTACTCATAAACGTCTAGACGGTTTTGCCCAGTTGGTTAAGGGCATGTCGGTTAGGAACGTCACACAGTTCTGAAGGCCATTTTTAAGAAATATAGAGAGCCTTTCTATAATCCAAGTCGAAGAGTGAAAAAGGCTGGTTTGAGAGCCTTTCTCGACTTGCGAGTCGAGAAAGATAGCTCAAGTGCAGGTTTAAGGGCTTTTCTCTACTCGAGAGTCGAGAAAAGGTGTCGAGAAATACAGTTCAGAGTGAGAAACGCAGATCTAAGATCCTAGGAAAAAAAAAAAGCGAATCCCATGGAAGAATATTCCACATTATAGCCCGCAACTAATTGAGCTTCTGCTTTTGGTAAATCAGACGGAAGTCTGTTAGTTTCTGCTAGAGAGGAAATAAAGAACACCTTGAGCTATAATGTCTGTTTGCCATGGAGGTCCGCATTCTTTACTTACGGTTCTACACCTTGAGCTATAATGTCTATTTGCTCAAAGCTCGGCTATGGCAGAGGCCGGTAGAGCAAATTCAGTGAAGCAAAGATCGGTTCTGATAAACCAGGGTGTGGCGGATTCTTTTTTCGTCACATTTGGGATGCAGACTCGGTTTGACGCTTGCAAAGTTAGCATGCAATACAGTTCTGCAGAGAAAACCCCAAAATCTATGTCTCTCGAGCTTGTGGTTCCTGTCGTATTTCAGATGCTTATCTCCAGGGCTTGGAGCCTGCAGAATATGGAACTGAAATATCCAGGTGTTAGCGATTAAAATATGGCAAAAGACTAATATAGGGGATGCATGCTTGGACTCCTGCCTCTTAAATACCTGCGATGGATGGAGAAGAATCTGCACGATACAAAATGGTCCGACTTGGCTAAACAGATTTGATGCAAAGAAGAAGAATGAGGAGAAATAATGTTCTTGCTTTGGCTGATTCCGAGAAGATTCTGCAAGTTGATTCAATCGGTCCAAATGGAAGGCCTGATGCTGTTGGTAATGTTATTGAGGAGAAAGCTCAAGTTGCAGATGTACTAGCAATACATGCTGCAGATGGAATAGGGAGAATAGATTATGCCCTACTGAGTGGAGGTGATATTGTAGTCTACCATTTTATGGTCAGGTTAAGGGCAAGCCTTAACGTCTGCTACAAACTTTGGCATGGGCCTGTTGTGGCTAATATAAACCTAGTTTTGTTGAAGATGCACATGTGTTGCTAGGTAACAGTGTTATAGCAATCATAAATGCAGAACCAATATGCATGAAACTATGAAAGCTTTTGATTTTGCAAATATCATGGAGCAGATACTGCAGTAAGAGCGAGTGCTTATTATTGTGGAGCAATGAAAGGTCAAAGAAACTACGATCGGGTTTTTATGCACCTAGTATCCAATAGTATTAGCATTATAAAAAATGTCAAAAGGCATGAAAGCGAGAGATGACCTACTGGCTTCTTTATACTCAAACCTGAGTAAGACTTTAGCTGTTGACTTTAGAAACGCTGGATCAAGTATTTAGATCAATGCATTTGAATTGGACTGGAATAAATGCCCTAAGGCAGTACAACTTGGCACCAAGATGTATAAACTCTTTCCAGGCTGACATCAATTGTAAGAATGGTACAGACTGGAGTGTTACATAAATAGAATCAATACTTCAGATGCAACATTACTTTTCTAAATAACGTTTGAAATATATCTTCTAGTCTGGGGCAATTACTGCCACTCTAGAATTAGATTCTAAATAAGACATCTTGCTTATGAGAACTTATCTTCTTTAAGCACATGATTTGTGATAACGAGAACAAGCAAGAAGATGAGAATGCAATGCTAGAGACGCTGTTTGATTTGGATGAAGACGAAGATAATGATGAAGAGCGACATTTCAAACGGCATCGACATTAGTTAGTTGTGATATTTGGAATATTAAATGTTATCTTGAGTTAGATGTTGAATAGTTAAATGTGTTAGAACTTTAGGAGAACATTGTTATTGAAGTTATAAAGGTTGAAGTTAAGAGTTGTACTTGTGCCATGTGGCAAAACCATAGACGGTGGAGATTTATTGTGAAATCTATATAAAGAAGCAAGTACGTTGTTGTTAAAGAGGGGAGACTTTTGAATAGAAACCGTTATTATTGCATTCCGTGTTCTCCTTATTACAAACCCCGATTCCAAAGACTGCTCCTTCCATCGGTTTCCATCATGATCGCCTTGAGCTTCCAAATTTCTACGGAGACCCAAATGCCAAAAGACGGAAATTCTAGTCACAATTGGAATGCTTATCTGGACAGTGCTTGGGTAAGTGTTTGTGTTGTTTAATCAAATGCTTGAAGTTCTATTCTGATTCTAGAGTACTTGGATTATGTGTTACCATAGTGAGAGTATGTTAACATTTTTGGTTCCGTTGCCAGGACATCCTGGCAATTCCGTTTTGCTGAATTTCAAATTCGTTTTTGCTGAATTTCAGCTCTGATACAGTGGTAATTTGACCTAGTTAGGGTTCTTATTTTTCTCTGAAACTTTATGGGTGGTTGCATATACCAGTGACCTATCAGATTGCCAAATTTCGTGCATAATATCAAAGTAAAACTGATGTCGAAGATATGGTGGTCCCTCAACCCAAAAAAGTGTACATTTTTAGTCACGCATGGAATGCTTTTAGGCCATATTGTGAGCAAAGATGGATTGCTTACAGATCCGAGTAAAGTACAAGTGTTTCGTGACTTGCCTCCTCCTAAAAATATCACAGAATTAAAAAGATTCTTGGGCAAAGCAAATTATTACCGGAAGTTTTGTCACAACTTAGCTGATATAGCAGCACCTTTGAATGCTTTGGCAAGTCCAAAGGTCAAATTTGAATGGACATCTAAGTGCCAAATAGCTTTTGACAATATAAAAGCATCTATGACATCAGCTCCTATACTTATAACTCCAAATTGGGATCACGAGTTCCATGTGCACGTGGATGCATCGAAGGTGGCTGTTGGTGCTGTTTTAGCCCAACAAATAGATTAAAAAATAGATCGTCCCATTCACTTTGCCAGCAAACAACTTAATGCAGCAGAAAGAAATTATAATACCACTGAGCGAGAAGGCCTCGCAATGGTTTTTGCCGTACAAAAGTTTCGACATTATCTTCTAGGCAATTACTTTGTGTTCTTCGTTGACCATCAAGCGTTACTATACTTAATAAACAAACCATGCACTACAGAAGAATCACTGCTGGTTGTTGATCCTTCAAGAGTTTAACTTTAAAGTTGTGCTTAAACCGTGAACTCGCCATTACACCGCGCCGCACCATCTCTAGATTGTCTAATGGTGAAGAGCCAAATGGAATATATGATGATTTACCAGATGTGAACTTATTTTACGTTAATGCAATACCAACCATGGTATTGTGGCATTGCAGAATACCTTTCCAAGGGAAAGTTTCCAGAAAATTTGAATGTTGTTCAAAAATGTGAGTTTTCACCTAAAAGCTCAACCATATACCTTAATTGCGGGACAATTATATAAAAAGGGAAAGGACTTTGTATTACGTAGGTGTGTCTTACCTCATGAAACTCAGGATATTGTACATGAGGCACACCAAGGAGTGGCAGGTGGCCATTTCTCCGCTGAATTAACAGCAGGAAAATTCTTCAATCAGGCTTTTGGTGGCCGACATTATTCAAGGATGCTTATCAATTCACTAAGACTTGTGATATCTCAAAGGATTGGTAAACCATCTGAAAGGACTTATATGCCTTTGAATCCGATTATGCCTCTGGGTCCTTTTGAAAAGTGGGGAATGGACTTTGTGGGTCCAATTTCTCCACCCGCATCACAAGAGCTCAGTATATTCTTGTTCTAACAGACTACCATACGAAATGGGCTGAGGCTCGAGCTTTGAAAGATAATACGGCTCGGAGCGTTGCTAAAGTGTTATATCAACAAGTTATCACTAGATTTGGCTGCCCAATCGAATTGGTATCAGAACCGCGGGTGGACATTTTATTAATGAGACGGTGGAAATACTCACTCGAGACTTCTTAATCATGCATAGGAAGTCTACTCCGTATTATCCACGTGCTAAGGTTCTCATCACAATTCTTAAAAGGTTTGTGACTCATCAAGAAACGATTGGGAGGCTAAGCTTCCAAAGCAGCTTTTATGGGCATATCGAACTAGTTTCAAATCGCGACAGTCATACCCCTTTCCAATTAGCTTACGGTATTGAAGCCGTATTGAATTTGTAATACCTTCATTAAGGGTTGCTGTTCACTATAGGTTGGGAGATGTTCAATCTCTACAACACCGATTATTCAAGTTGGAACTTCTAGACGAGACTCGGCAGAAAGCAGTATGGTCTCAAAGAAAAGATCGTAGGAAGGCATGGATAGATCGAAGGCAAAAACTGAAAAATCTTGAAGAAGGTCACAAAGTTTTACTCTATGATTCTAGATATCTTAAGCATCCTGGAAAATTGAAAATTAGATGGTTAGGGCCATTTATAGTTCATAAACTTAATTCAAATGGTTCAGTCCAATTAATGAATTTGCAAGGAGAATTGTTCCATGCATTGGTAAATGGCTCTAGACTTAAACGTTATGAAGAAAGATCAGTTGAGCATGTACGTATGGTTTTACCTGTACTAGATAAACATTCGACAAGCAAAAAGAAACGATTTCCTAAGTTTTTTGTAGTTGCTTTATAGAAATGTGATTATCCTATGGATATAAGTCATCCTTATTTAAGGAAGAAGCAGCAAGTTCAAAATGACAATGGAATTCTGAAATTGCTATTCACACCAAGCTTGTCTAAGGCTGCTAAGAGATCATGGAATAGTGGTCTTGGTCTTATTACTAAAAATCAATTCATGAATGTTTCATATCATTTAGGATTTTGGCCTCCACATAGAATTCTCTTTTGCATAGTTCTGGGTATACAAATAACAAAACGAGGAAGATTATTTTCTGATAAGCTCTCTAAAGAGCAAAGCAAAGCACGATATCAACTCCAAGAAAGATCTTGAGGCACAAGTTCATCGCACCAATCCTTCCTAAACCATTTTGCAAGAGACTATCTAGTTCTAAAATCCCTCATCTAGATTTTAAGACCATTGCATTATTGACAAAGGCAAAATTGTTGTCATTTGTTCAGATTAAGATGCCCATACCATTAGAAGATATGATTAGCGAATTTTTGACTAATTATGACCCAAACGCACATTATGGCTTTACTCGATCAACTGTTCATTTTGTTTAACTCCAAAGATTAGTTGGAAAAAGCTTTAAAGTTACCTGATACTCCCATCATTTTGATACAACAATATGTGCCCTTGCATCAATATGGTATTAAACAAGAAAGTCATGGATTTAATATTGACAGTGCATTGTCGCCATATAAAGTTTCGTTGGCTAGTTTGAATGAAAAATTAACGTCTTTGACTGTTTATTCTGCTAAAAGATGGTTTGCCTATATTTTCCAAGCCATACAAGGCTCAGAAATTCCGTGGGCTACAATAGTTCATTCCCAACTTGCATATGCTTTGCGCAATCGATTTGAACTTATATCATCTGCTCAGATTTGCAAAATCCACTTACAAATTATTTTTTATTATCTTTTACAGGAGGGTCTTCCAACTTTTGAAACTTTTATGACGCAGCCACCACCGGTTGAAGATATTTTCCATGTTGAACCTATACCTAAAGTTCAACGTGATGTTTCTTCAAAGACTCTTGAATTTTTCAATTTGCAACAGAAATTTATTGAAGAAATTACAGCTGAAAAGGAGTTGCAGATTACTCATTTACAGCAGCAAAACATGGCTCTTACGGACAAATTTGCTCACTTAGAAGCTGAATATCAAATCAAGCAAAAGGATTTTGATAGTTTGACATCTAGATGTACTGATTTCCAGCAGCAAAATGATCGTGCGAATCATATTATTCAACAGTTTGAAAGACAAAAAGCTAATTTCCGGGAGAAATCCCAAAAGCTTGTGCACACTCTTGATGAGCTAAAAGTTGAAAATAACAGGCTTCGAACTAAAGTTGCTGACCTTCAAGGTTCACCTATGAAGTCTAATCTTCCTACTCTAGAACAGTTTTTGCACTTACCACCTTACAAACCTGCAACCTCTATTGAACGGAGAAAAGATTTTCTGGCAGATCCAGACATAGCAAGTTATTTTCAGGCTGCACCAACATCATTGCAGGAAAGCTTTAACTTTGATCCTAGATTCCGCCGCAGACTTCCACTGACATCAACTGAAGGCAAACCCAATTGGGTTATAGTTCCTGGAGTTGATTGGGCTGATACAAAGTCTATCATCGGCAACTTGCGAGCTTTTGTGAAGACGGCACAACTTAGTTCAGATCCAATTGTTTATGACCAAGCAAAATTTGTCAAATTGCTGGAAATCATAATTACTCCTCATACAAGTGCCAAAGATACTTTAATCAATATTAATCCTAATCTTTCTTGCAGGAAGACAAAGATGGATACTGCCTTGTTCATTAAGGCAAATCATTTACCAGCTATCCTCCTTACTTTGTTTGAGAAGATGGCTGAAACAGGATTTCTTATCAATGCATCTTCGGCTTATTGGGATCCTAAAGCTGCAATTCATGGCAAACGCAGGAAAGAGATTTACACTTTCTACCAGCACTACAAGCATGTTCATGTGCGCGAAGGTGGAGAGCGATTGCTCTCCACAAAAGTGGGGAATAATGATGATAACGAGAACAAGCAAGAAGATGAGAATGCAATGCTAGAGACGCTGTTTGATTTGGATGAAGACGAAGATAATGATGAAGAGCGACATTTCAAACGGCATCGACATTAGTTAGTTGTGATATTTGGAATATTAAATGTTATCTTGAGTTAGATGTTGAATAGTTAAATGTATTAGAACTTTAGGAGAACATTGTTATTGAAGTTATAAAGGTTGAAGTTAAGAGTTGTACTTGTGCCATGTGGCAAAACCATAGACGGTGGAGATTTATTGTGAAAAGAAGCCAGTACGTTGTTGTTAAAGAGGGGAGACTTTTGAATATAAACCGTTATTATTGCATTTCGTGTTCTCCTTTATTACAAACCCTGTATTCCAGCACGGTTCCTTCCATCGGTTTTCATCATGACTGCTTCAGAGCTTCCAGCTTCTACAGAGACCCAAATGCCAAAAGACGGAAATTCTAGTCACAATTGGAATGCTTATCTGGACAGTGCTTGGGTAAGTGTTTGTGTTGTTTAATCAAATGCTTGAAGTTCTATTCTGATTCTAGAGTACTTGGATTATGTGTTACCATAGTGAGAGTATGTTAACAATTTGAGAAATTATAATAGTAATGTGGCTAAATCAGCAGTAGAACAGTAATGTGGCTAGATTCCTTCTATAACAGCAGTGGAAAATTGTGAGGAACTGGAAAGCCCTGTTATAAACATTCATGAAAGTTAGGCTTTAGCTATGAACTCAGAGTATTTGCATGTAGAAGCAGAGGTATGCTTCATATGTAACAGAAGTTTATCATGGAAGTCTTAAACATCTACAATTGTTCTCGTTATTTTGATTTACTGTATGAGCACTAAAAGGATAGCAGAGAAAGTTTGAAGTAGTATATAGACATTGTCTTATCAAGATAGTAGGTAGCTGCCTTTGCAATTTGACTAAAGAGAAAATAAAACTTCAGTGACCTCAAAATAACTAGTTCATGAAGCATTCACGTATGGAAAGGAAAGCCACTGTGCTGCAAGACCGTCTTGCATATTTGTCCTGTACTGTGAAGAATAGTGCTTTGTGCTTCAGTGCCGCAAGTGGGCTAAGAACATGAAGGGAAGCAAGTTTATCAAAATTCATTAAATATCATTATTTTCTGCATGCATTGTTGTCTATGGCTAAAGCTTGGCCGGAATGCACAAAAATTTTTATAAAAATGCCTATCGCAGGTATTTCAGTGTTGAAAGAAGCCAAGGTTGATATTGGACTGGAGTTACAGCCTTTACAATCAATGAAAATCCGATTCTGGGCTGTTTTTTATCGGATTCTTGCTTCTTGCCAATCTTTTCTGGAAATTTGGCTCCAAAGCTACAACTTTAAAATCTGTCACAGAGTTACAAGGTTGTGACATAAGTTTTCGCATAAGTTTTCACACCTTCTTTGGCAACCTATTGTGGGTACTGCATTGGTTTTATGGTTATTTACAGGTAAGCTGAAGAAGCATTCAACTAACACTAGGTGCTTTGATTTTCCCATGTAAAGAGTCACTGTTGATGAACGGCTCTCATACGTATCACTTTGGATTTGATCTTAATTGTTCGATTTGTATAAGTAGAAGCAGCATTTTTGGCTGGATGCATCCACTGTGATTATGTCAGCAGTAGGAAAGACCTTGACTTATTTAATACAATGCAGCCATCGTTTATGAACTGCGATTTGCTGTTCTTAACAAGAGAAGCTAATGAATAGGGCAAGGTGCTCCATTACCAGGTCATAACAAGGGTACTTGACTGTGATGTTTCTGTTACAGCTTAAGTGGTGGTGCCTTCTTATGAACTAGGACAGCCCACGGCTCAGTTGATTGCAGTAGAAGATTGAACAATCAAATGTAGTTCCTAATTTTTGTGCCTTTTTAAGGATATGGATGATGATAGAGATTGCTAAAGAGACTAATAAGTAACTGCTTACCAAAAGCATACTCCATAAGAAAGCCATTCTATAGTATATAAGTTCCTTTTTGCACCCAAAAGAAGTATTTACCTATTTGCTTGAAACCACATGCAAAGTTACAATTTAGTTTAGAATTATATAGATGCATTACTAGCTCTAATCGCAAACACAATAGAGCTGGTAATTTTTTCACTGATTTATGTTCTAAGGTTATCTTTCACTGATTTATGTTCCAAGGTTATCTTGTGACTATAATGTGCATTGCACACTTATTTTGTGCAGACCAACATGCCCATATAATAATACAATGTGAATGCATCAACTGCCCAAGTCACAAGCTGAAATTGTTCTCGTTGGAAGACATGCAGTGACACGTTTCAATGGGTGATATACGAGACAACTCAATGCCAATTCAGATGACCACTAGACAAATAGCCAATGCACAAATTATTACTAAAACTGGGTTGTACATATCCTGGACATCACCCCTGTTGCGAAAGAACCCAGCATTATCCATGGCCACCACAACCCCAAGTCATCATTTTCCAGACATAACCACTCAACCAAAAAAACAAAAAAAAAAATGGGGTGGTTTGGGGGATGGTGTTGGAGAGAAACTCCATTCCACTCCACACTCACGATGTCTATGACTTAGAGCATTGGTCCTTCCCCCTACACCATGGGCACTGCACCGATGGCCATATTTGGGTCCAATTCCCGGAGGTGAAAAATAAATAAATAAAATAAAAAATAAAAAAAATACACGACCCAAAGGGCTCTTGTATACATATATTATAATTAAAAAAAGAAAACTTAGAACATATTTGGATCTTCAAATAAGAAATGGGATTGCTCCTAGTCTTGTTTGGGCTGCAAAGCAACATAAAAATAAACCATACAATAAGAACACATCATAATAAATTTAGTTTCCACAGCAGAGTTCTTATACGCCTTGAAGTCCTGCGGACAATAGCTCGTAAGCTTTCGCCCGCTATCGCGCCCGAGACGTCGAAAAGGTCCTCCCCTTGATTAGAGCTGTTACGGACAAGTCCACCAGCCCTAGCACCAATACTATCCTTAATAAGGTTGCCAAGATAAAATTATAGCACATACTCTAGAGCCCAGTGCCCCCCAATGCCAATAGCTGCAGCAGGGCTAAGGATGGTGCTCTTATTCATGTAAACTTCACCACTGTACTTGCCACATGGCGGCTCTTCCGTTCTAGCTAGGAGATCAACATCATCTCCCAGTTCTTCACCCCTGACACTGACATCACCGGCAGATGACGGGCTTCCGCCGGTCATGATATATGCAGTAGCTCCTTCTCTGCCTATAGTTGCAAGGGAAGGAAAAGTTCTATCGAAGCCAGACTGAATAGAGCTTCTACTGCAATTGTCAGCATCTTGATGGGATTTTGCTCCTCCGATTCCAGTTGCCCACACAGTTGAGAAGTGTCTGGGCTGCAGCATCTTTGGAATGCATCCCTTCCATAGCTTCCTGATCCCCTTCCTTCCTGCTTTGTGATCTTACAATGGTGTGTCGTATGCCTTTTATTACGTCCATCTCCTATCGACACCTACATATTCACATGGCATTGTATTTAGAGGCCTTAACACCAATTTTTAGTTGTCAAAAAAAAGGGGGATACAATTCAACCTCCAATATTTTTGATTTGCCCCTAAGGGGCAAACCCTCGCTCATGTGTATTTTTGGCATATTCTAAGTATATTATGAAATATGCCTAAAATATGCAGAAAATTGCTCCAAACTGACTGTTGCCTATAAAATGTCGGTCAACTGTGTTTCGGGAGAAGAATGGAGCTATGTGGGGTTGTAATTATTGAAGAGCTTGAAACAGTGGGTGCCAGATTGCCCGCATGGCTTCACGATCCTAGCCTTAAGTTAGCCATGGCTCCTAATTGCCTTGCAATTGCCCTCAGATCCGTCCTTGTTATATCGGAATGGATATAGTTAGAAGCGCCTCGTTCTTCAAACCCTTTTGCAAATGTGATCAAAATAGGTACTGGAGATGGAGAAATTATCATGGCATTAAAATGGCACATGTTTTTTCATGAGGAAAGCAGAAACATGAATTTAGGGTTTAGGCATTTGCTCGAACTAATTTGCAGAAGAACCCGGTCAAGTTGGTTACGATACTTTTGCTGAGTCGCTTTTCCAAAAGAACCGACTGCTAAAGGTAAATTAACATCCGTTATTTTGTAGGTCAGTTTTTTGCGTTTTTAATAAGCTTAGACGCATTATTTATCTTATGTTTTTGCTTATAGTATAACCTAAACAAATTTGTTTATCAATTCAACTGCAAAATTGATAAATTTAAAAACTTAGATCTATACAGATTTTCCTTTTTGGCCTGCCACACAAACTCATGTATCCATGGCTTTTAATATTGCATAGTTTCAATCACTACTAATACTGTAAGAAACGACCCTGTGATGATAGTAGGGAAGTTCTTTTCTGGCATTCTATATTAGGTACAAATGATACTATTCCAGATTCCTGATCTTTTATCTCTGTTTTTCTCTAACTAACACTATAAGAAGGAACCTGTGATTGTCATTCAAGTAAATAGTATATATCCTTTAATGATGTTCCGTGGTGTTGCTAGTTTTCTGTCCAAGGTCATCATGTTTGGTTTTCATTTTCAAATTGCACATGTCTAAATCATCTATTATGTTAGGGAGACCCAATAGAATGGGTGAGTGCTTATCGATACTATCACCAATATTGTAACACAGTTTTGGATCCACACACCCCACTAGAAGGCTTTTGGGACAGCCATATGGGTTGGCTACTTGATGATACAACTACAAGAGATCGGGTAATTGTGATGTATTTCAATATTACTTCTTTCATACTTTAAATATTTCAAGTCTCTGGACTTCTCTTTCCACGTGTTTCGCTTCTTTCTGATTGTTGTCATGCTTATTACAAGTTGGGGCTAGAAACAATATAAGTGACATGGCGACAGATCCATTCTACAAGTTTATTCAGAGAACATATCTTCTGCGTCCTATTCTATTGGGTGTGGCACTGTATTCAATAGGAGGATTTCCATATATTCTATGGGGAATGGTGCGTTGTTTTGCTCAATCCATTAAACAATTGAAGTTCTTTGCACTGACATACCTTTCTATAGGCAGTGCGGGCTGTGTGGGTCTACCACATAACTTGGGCAATAAATTCTGATGCACATGTATGTGGGACACAAGAGTGGTTATCTGGAAATAACTGGTACATTTGTGGATTATAATGCCACAAGAGTCTCATGGATGGCACAATTTAAAAAAAAAAAAGGTTTAGTAGATCACTTGGAATAGGAGATATTTAATTTTCTTATCTAGGAAAACCATAAGATTTGACCATGTGATGCAGGTGGGTGGCTTTGCTTGCTTTTGGGGAAGGATGGCACAACAACCATCATGCATTTGAGTACTCTACAAGACATGGTTTAGAATGATGGCAGCTTAATCCAACATGGTATATGATATGCTATTTAGAGGCCATTGGTCTTGCAACAAAAGTAAAGTTGCCCTCTAAGGAGCATAAGCTTTGTTTTGCATTTGATCACACTTAATTGCTACCTTCATTATTCACTGTATTCTGATCTATCCAGATTTTGTTCTTTTGATTCTTTAGAATTCTTTGTTAGAATGAAATAATTGGCTTCCAAATTGTTGTGGGAGTCTATAAAATCAAAATTTAAAATGGAAATAGATGGTGCACACTTGTTCACAGTTTCATCAAATATTATCTAGTCCATGCTTTAAAGTAAAATTGATGTTTAAAAGTGCAACAAATTTTGGTGGCTCGTGTAGCTGCCATTTCTTTTCGCATTATGTTGACTTCTGAGTAGTGACATCTTAAGCTCATTGTTTTTTGGGTAACAAGTGACTTCAGACATAGAAAGCAAAAACTACGCATTTTAGAAGTTGTATTTTGTCAAGTTCTTTTGACAGATTAAGCCCCTAGCTTCTGCACTATACGATGCTTTTCAAACTATGAAATGTTGATTGTGGAGCTATGAAAAGATTGATCCGACCAAGATTAATTGAAGAAACAGTGTCTATGCTTTCCCTTTGCGCGGAAATGTAGAGAACAAAGGTATGCCACCGAATGACTATTTCCATGAAGTCCTGCAATAGAATGATAAGTTTCATCGCTGCCAATTAAGATCAAGATCACAAGGCCCCCAAAATTGAATCAGTATGACTTTTTTGTATTGATTTATTAGTGAAAACCAAAACATAAAATCAATACGCATTTGTGGGCCGAAAAGTTTACAAACCATATCTAGTTATACAATAAGGTTCATCAATACGGTTCCATGAGGTGATAAATGAACGTTATTTTTTGGCATGGTACCAAAACATGAAAGTTGTAGTTGGTCTTTATAACAGCTTAAAGTATATGATGTGTTCTAATGGTTAATGTGTCAAGTTTAGTGGAATGATCTTTGATTATATTTATCTTTCTTGGCGTGTGGACATGGTAATTTTAAGTGCCTATATTAACAACTTAAAATATATAAGATGTCATAATGCTTAATATATCAAGTTTAGTGGGATGATATTTGATCACATTTATCTCTCCCTCGTATGTGCACATAGTATTGATAGTGGTGATTGAGAAAATGATGAGTTTTACAATAATTGATAGTGATTAATTATTGTAGCACCATAATATGGTAAATATAGTCGATTTTAATTTGCTGATGTGAATTGCTTTTGCATGATACCAAATAGTTAACAGATACATTTTAACAACTGATACATTTTAGCAACTTGCAATTGAAATATGACCATGTGGGATTTGAACCCACAATTTACCATGTGTTTTACAATGATCAGATCAAACACAGTCAAATGGAGCAATTTAGACGCCAAAGTGCCTTAAGAAAGCAGCATACCTACTGCACTTTCAAAATGGAAAGAAAAGAGGTTGCTGTAAGAAACAAGCATACATATTGCAGTTTCAAAATGGAAAGGAAAGAAGTTACCTAATGTGATATGTAATAAGTCATCCCAAGCACTAACCCTTGACCCTTGATGAAGACAGAAATAACCATGGAAAAAGACAAGTTAGAATACAAGTTAGAAGATGAAGAATAAACGGCTGAAGACGACAATTGCTATCTCCAGTTTGAGAATAAAATTTTATTTTTAGCATTCTGCAAAATACATAGAAACAAATAAGTAATAAAATTGCCATGTAATCATGCAACAAACTAGGAGCTCAAAGTAAATAAGTAATGAAACAAACTACATTGTAAGAAACGTGGCAGCTTGGGGTTACCTGGTAGAGATGCCTCAGATAATGTGCTTTACCCTGATTGTCTTTGGGCTTTCAAAGCAAAAGATTGCAAAGATCAGCTAGCAGCTGTGACACATCGTATACAGTTGCCTAAGCTTGAGCATGTCATGCATGAAATAATGCCATGATACAGATTTTTGCAGAAATAAATCGCATTCTAAAATTGCTAAAGTATTCGTAAGATAGCCAAGCTTCATTCTTTGGCATCTGCAATAGAAAACTAGGCTGCAGTACCACATAAAGTTTCAAGAAAAAGCATCAATAGAAGTTAGACAAAAATTGCATGCAAGAAGAAAAACTCAAAGCAAGACCATCTTTGTTGTTCTCGCTGAGACGAGCCACCTAGCTAAGAAGAAAGACCATTCATAAGAAACAAATGCAACATACTGTACGAATACTGATATAATAGATCTAGAGACTGCCAATAAACTCGCCAGAACTACAAGATATAATATGCCACAATTAAGTAAACTCGACAGAATAACAAAAAACATAAAAGAGCAGATGCATATCACACCTGCAACCAAAGAGCAGCCTGCATGCATTCAAAAGGTGTGGCAAATGCATCTGGCATTAGAAATGGTGTTTTCGAAGATGCCATAGCATCCGGCCGCTGCTCCACTGCTGTGTTAGAGAGTTCCCCAAATTATAGGGTTATGTTTTTGGATTGCAAGAACCAATCAAAAACATAGAATATGTATGCCCCTTAATTTCTTAAAAGACCGATAGACATATAAATCAATAAGAAAAAAGGAAGGTTGCCCCAACAATCTAGAAATGACTCTAGTTCATTTGTTCCCATTTTTGGAGCGGCTCCATGCGAGGGGCTTCATGCGTGTATCGATAAAAGGAATTGCAAACAGCACAATCATTTTAGGTGTATGCCAATTAATGCACGTCTACAATCAGTTAATGCACATCTACAATACCTCTGCTCACACCCACACTCATGCACCAAAATTTCCTACTTTTATTACTCCAAACATTTCCTACTTTTCCTACTTAGACCCCACTTCAAGGGTCTAATTCGCATGTACCACCTTCGAATCTTCGATTCAAGTACCATGCCACTTATTCTAGTGTTTGATTAATCTCGCAATTCTAGAACGACAATTGACTTTGTTAGGTTGACAAATAGAACATTACCTCATTTGCATTGTTCCTAGATAAGGTTATCGGTCTGGCGGAGTCTGATAACAAAAAATGTGTGGTCGAGGCTGTACGTCCAAGGCCAGATATTTGCATGTAAGGTCGAGTTACGTGCAAATATCTGGCCTCGGAATAACTTAATTATCGGACCCTCCTTTTACACTAGAGAGTTCGATAAGGACAATATTGCAAAAGTAGAGATGATTGAATCAAGATTAAACAACATTAATATCAGTTCTCCTAAATGTCTTGCAAGTTGAGCTTTTCTCGCCCCGAGCAAGGAATTTTTTGTAGCTCGTAGAACTTGATCCCTCGACGAACCTCATAATTTCAGACCTATATTAGCAGAGTCAGGTTCAAATTTCAGAGTCATTTTGATTGCCCTTCCAGACTCCCCTCCTCAAGAAGGGGTTATGACATAGGCTCCACTTATATGGTCTAGTTCCCTTTTCCCACCTCCTCATCTCTATTTTGTGTGCCCACATGTACATGTGCGAGAAGTTGTAGATCTTGCTCGGCCATGAACATATGATCCACCATGTTGGATTCCCCACCCTAGTTCTCCTGACGACAAGTGTACGAGGAGTATGGCCATTGTGCGAGGCCATTGCAAATGATCGGTCGAAAATGTTGCACATCTGAAGCAGTTGCCTTTTGAAGCATGTGATAGTATCCATGCATTAGCTAATGTGCGTGACCCAAGGTCTACCATAGTTTTGGAGCTACAACATACTGGTCCAACCTATCCACTTCTAATGTTTGTAATAGAAGCTCAAATCAGCATGTGGGAAATAGAAACGCTACAATGAACATGGGATCTTCATATGTATTTTGCACGCGTATCCACATGTATCGATTGTGTTTATCTGCCTTGTGTAATGAAATCCAAGATACCAAGGGTGTTTTGTTAACAAGCTATATTGCCATGACCCCACTTGCCTGTGCACTCATTAAAGAATGGATTCTGCTGATATCCTGGCAGTTGGACGAGCATGTTTCCAAGTCTCTATAAGGAAAATAAAGTTCATATCCCTAGCTATGGAGTTTAAGATGTCACCTTTCTGCCATGGAAATCTTCTACAATTCTAGGAGACCATATATAGGCATGATTTCTATTTAGAAGTGATGGCATGCAGAAGCATCTGCTGCATTAGCAACAATAGTAGCAATTGAACTTGCATTAGTAGCACTGCGAAGGGCTCCAACAACAGTTGTTGCTCTTGCATTAACAACGCTGTGAAGGATGTGGCAATAGTTATGGTCATATTTGCATCAGCAGTTGTAGCGCAGACACTTGTTCCAACAACTAGTGTAATTGTGATGTTGATGTTCTATACGACGTTTGGCATAGTATGGTTAGGTGGACAAAAATTCGCACCCTGTCATGTACCAGTGCATGGTGCAGATTTGAGTTGGAAAGAATTTGAGTGAGCAAATATTTAAACGTGAAGAAAATTCGAGGCTCTTAGAACCGAAAGAAAGTTTTACCCAATGATGCCTCACATTTGCTTTGAAATGAAAGCTAGGTAAATAGAAGCATGACACTTATGCTCTACTAGAACTCATTATGGATACTAAATATTATACAAGAAAGAGTACATTGGGAAAAATAGTACAAAAATACACTTGATCCAACCTAAACGCATGCTATATATAATGGTAAAAACTTAAGTATATTATAAACCACATCATGCAACCATAAACAAACCAATGTAATAACATAAGTTTATGATTCCAGTTATAAATCATATTTTAAAGAGTGCAAATTTAGATATAATAGTTGGAAATACTAGTTAACGTAAAAAGCTATGTTCAAAGTTAGTAGTGACTTTAAGGATTCAAATAAGGACATAAAAAATCAACAAAATAAAACCAGCAAAATAGACTATCAAGAAGCATAGTAAATAAGTATGAGTTAAAAACTGTATCACACTTGTAAAATCGAACGTGGTTTTTGAACTAATATAAAAAACTTTGGAGCACTAAGACTATGCCGAAAAACTATATATGATAATGATAACCAATATATATAAAATCATCTTAAATTAGAATATTGACAATGTACATTTAAAAACCACCTCCTAAACTAGTATTAATTTTAAGAAACTAGTATAAGATATAAAATCAGTATTAATTTTAAGAAACTAGTATAAGATATAAAATCAGTATAAGAATTATGGTTTGATTTTACAATATCATGGTTGACATATAGTCTTTGTTGACATTATGAAATGCATGTATTAAAAATCACTCTTGTACTGGTTTTAATCGTGATTATGCATGCGAATTAATTTTTGGGGGCCTTTTTTGCTGGCTAGAGCTCTTGACACTTGGAATGATTTAGGATGTAATAATAATACACTTACAGGATATGGCAATTCCCCACAGTATCTACTATATCCCCACAGGATATGGCAATTCCCCACAGTATCTACTATATCCCCACAGTATCTACTGCTAGTATGGCAACGAGTAGTAAGTCCTTGGGGTATAAGGGCCATCTCACCCAAGCGAGCCAATGAAAGTTTGGGATGAGATACAACATAACCAGTTTTAAGATTATAAAGAGAAATTAATTTATGTGAAACATTTGAGCATGCGTATCTTAACTTATGTATCAAAAATCCTGAAACTTTCATGGTGTTTGAGTGAACTAAATGAGAGGAAGTCTTTACTAGGATCCCTTTCTCAACAATTGATGCCCTTGCACTCCTAAAATCCACCCACAGAATGCTTGTGATGCTCTTGCATTCTTAAAATTGTTGAAAATGTTATCATCCAGCATTTAACAGTTTAAGACAAAATGACTATTGTTTTAATGCTGACGTGGAATTGAAAAAAGTTTGTGACAGAGAGGGACGGACAGGGAGATTAGGTTACGGCATTTTTTGGTGTGAGAAAGGCATATCTGTGAACAGCCAGATAGGAGCCAGGATCGGAGGAGACAGAAGGAGCTGTGACAGCTGAAGGAATCCGGATTGTTGAATCCGAGTTGTGAAGTGCTTTTGCTCAGGCCGACTTGTTGGAGGCAGAGGAGAATCGGCCAGTTGCCAATTTGACTGTGGAGTTTTTGTGTTGCTGCAGGTATAGTGAGTAGTGGTATTTGATTGGGTTCAAATCCCAGCCTCAATATCTTGTTTTTAACAAAAATGCATCAGGTGTAAAAGAGACCCATGCGTCGCATCCAGGAATGCTTGTCCCTCTTTCTGAAAGCTTTTTTTTTTTTCATTTTCGCTTTGGGTTTTGATTAGCACAAGAAAGATAGAAATGATAAAAAAGCATGCATTAGACCATGCGTTGAGGCCTACATCTCAATCAACACAAAACTCCAAAACAAAAAACAGGCAAACACACTCCCGAGGCCACTGGAGGGCAACCCTATGCTTAGGATTAACACGTGTAAACACCTAAATAATTCCGAAGCATGGAGGCTGTTCTAGAAGCTACTTGGAATGTGCTACAGCCTTCTAGAGCCTTAGATTTTGTATAAAAGAGAGCAGCAGCGCCAGTGAAGCCCATCGTTTAATTAAGTTCAATGCGAGTTGAAGCAGTTGATGAAGGTCGGAAATTATAATTCTGAAATTTTGGTAGTGCGGTGGTGCCTGATGTCTGATGGCCAGAGCATTTGTTTGGCAGCATATAGAAGTCATGGTTCGAATTGACACAGTACTCTGAAGGCTCTGAAGACAGAGATAAGGCTGTGCATGTCAAAATCCGGTTCTTGTGGATCCGCTCTGCTGCACATTTGATGCAGGATTTTTATCTGCTGCACATTTTTTTATCACTTGAATGGAGCATTCCGCCAGCTTTAAGTAAGATCAAGGCCTCTGACACTATCTGCTGGTGAGGCAACTTCAACGGGATCCGGCTTCATAATTTCGATTTGGAGAATGAATAGACGATATGAGTTGAAGGATCAAGTTGTCCAATGATTATTTGCTAAAATTATGACAACCGAAAGCGCTTACAGTACGAGTACAACTCCGATAACCCAGCTGGCTCCAAATTGTTGATCGAGGCACTGGCCTCTCTCTCTCTCTTCCGACTACTGGGAGCTAGTTCTGATCAGGAAAAAGGCGAGATCGAAGAAATCCGAAGCAAAAAAAATAGAAGATCTACAGGCAGATCGAGCTCCGAGGGCTTATACTTAAGATGGAGAGGAGCTATGGCGGCCCTCTCCTTCTCCTCGTCTTCGTTCTGTTGCTTCTTCTCTCCTTTTGATAATTTCGATGCCTCTCCTTTTTATATCTTCTTACTAGGCTTTCAAATATAAGAGTAAAGATCCCTAGGTATATACGTCTCCCCCTTTCAATGGTTATCCCTTGCCTTCAATGGTTCCACCTATAACCAATGCACACCCTATTTCTTGGCCAAGATATTATTGCTGATAAATTGTTTGGGCAGACTAATTTTCAAAGATATTTGAGCTATAGAGATTAAAAATAGGCAGGAAGGCCTACATAATGGACTCACTCACATTTCGGAAAGCAAGTTGGAAAAAGTGAAGAAAAGATGAAGCGGCTAAACGTTTTAATGGTGTTCGTGTTTTTTGCTGTTGCTTGTGCTGCCCGAGATGTTGCAAACAAAGGCGTTGGAGACTCCATTATAGAGGCTAGAAAGAAAAATTCGAAATTCTTTTTTCATCCTTTACCTTGGTTGCCTCCTTGGTTACGCCCTCCATGGTTACATCCTCAACAACCTACATATCCTCATCCTTTTGTCCCGGTCCCAACGTTGGAGTATTCCTCCCCTCCTCCACCCCTTGTGTATGCATCGCCTCCGCCTCCACCGTATGTTTATCAATCTCCGCCTCCACCGTATGTTTATCAATCTCCGTCTCCGCCACCTTTAGTGTACAAGTCTCCTCCTCCGCCTTATGTTTACCCTTCACCACCTCCCCCATCCCCCTCGCCTCCACCTCCTTATGTTTACTCTTCACCACCACCTCCTTATGTCTACCCATCGCCGCCTCCTCCATCTCCATCACCACCTCCTCCTTATGTCTATAAATCTCCCCCTCCTCCATCACCTTCACCACCACCTTCTTATGTTTATAAATTGCCCCCTCCTCCATCACCTTCACCACCACCTCCTTATGTCTATAAATCTCCCCCTTCTCCATCACCTTCACCACCACCTCCTTATGTCTATAAATCGCCCCCTCCTCCATCACCTTCACCACCACCTCCTTATGCCTATAAATCCCCCCCTCCATCTCCTTCACCACCACCTCCTTATGTCTATAAATCGCCCCCTCCTCCAGCACCCTTGCCGCCACCACCTTATATCTACAAATCCCCCTTTTCCTCCACCTCCATATGTTTATCTATCTCCACCTCCTCCATCACCCTCCCCACCGCCTCCATATATCTACAAATCCCCCCTCCTCCTTCACCTCCACCTCCATATATTTACCCATCTCCACCTCCTCCATCACCCTCCCCCACCACCACCTTATGCCTACAAATCCCTCCTCTTGCATCACCTTCTTCCCCCACCTCCTTACATCTATAAATCACCCCTCCTCCATCACCCTCGCCACCTCCTCCTTATATCTACAAATCCCCCCTCCGCCATCACCATCACCTCCACCTCTATATGTCTATCCATCTCCGCCACCTCTTTCAATCTCACCGCCGCCTCCTTATACTTACAAATCACCCCCTCCTCCCTCGCCCTCACCACCACCTCCGTATGTCTATAAATCACCCCCTCCTCCCTCACCCTTGCCGCCACCTCCATATATCTACAGATCCCCCCCTCCTCCATCCCCACCTCCATATGTTTACTCATCTCCACCTCCTCCATCACCCTCCCCACCACCTCCTTATATCTACAAATCCCCTCCTCCTCCATCGCTCCTTCCCCCCCACCTCCTTACATCTATAAATCACCCCCTCCTCCACCACCATCGCCACCACCTCCTTATATTTACAAATCACCCCCTTCTCCCTTACCATCGCCACCACCTCCATATGTCTACAAGTCCCCCCGCCTCCCTCACCCCTTAATTATTTATCCCAGATGTTTACAAATTCCCCCTCCTCCATCACCCTTGCCTACCACCTCTGTTTGTCTACAAATCACCCCCTCCTCCATCGCCCTCACCACCACCATCATATGTCTACAAATCTCCCCCTTCTCCATCACCCTTGATGCCACCTCCACATGTCTACAAATCGCCACCTTTGTCATCACTCTCGCCACCACCTCCTTACATATATAAATCACCCCCTCCCACATCACCTTCGCCACCACCTCCTTATATGTATGAGTCACCACCTTTTGAGTCCCCATATTACCATAATTCTTCAGCCCAACCGTTTACATGCCAATGCACGTGCTCCATTTGACATGCTCCATGCGGCATACCCAATGCACATGCTCCATATGACATTCTTCATGGGACATACTACATGTTACTTCAGCTCCATATGACATTCTTCATGGGACATACTACATGTTACTTCATGTGAGTTGACATGAAATTATTTATTCTTTTTTTTTTCAAATTCAATAAATTGGAATTATTTTTCCCTCTCTCTATTTGTTTTGTTGTATAGGGGATGATGGCATTCCTCTCTCTTTTGGGAGCCGGAATGCCATCCCAACCGCAGTTTTTCTACAATATAGAAGTTGGGGATTGATTTTGCTACAAGAACTCTGCTACAAGAAAAATTGAAGAAGTCGAACTTTGCAGCACTGCCGGAGTTGCATTTACCTGTACTTTGAAGCACTGCCCGATTTGCATTTGCCAGGATCTGCTCAGATTTGCCCGGATCTGCCCGGTTTTGCTTGGTGTGTTTTTTTTCGATCTGCCGGGCTTCTTATGCCGCTTTCGGATCCGCTTCGGGCTTCCTATGCCGCTTTCGAATCGGCATGCATTCTCGCTTGCTTTCGGATCTTAGGCTTCCTCTTGGCGGCAAAACAAGCCGCTTCCTCTTGCGGTCGAAACCCTAACACAAGCCAATCGGTCAGAACCCTAAAATAAAACACTGAAGAAAACCGGCAGAGCAGGTAAAGCGGAATCAGGGGACCCGAATGGCATTCCGCGATATTGGCGTCGCCACGTGTCGTCGCCAAAATGCACCGTTGAGCAAAATTAAGACCCAACTTCTATATTGTACCTCCCCCTCCCTTTTTTTTACTTCCTTTTATTTTCTCTTTGTTTTAGATGTGGTTATCCTTTTCTAGTTTGTTTTAAATGTGACTACTTGTAGAAACATTGCAAAATCTTTCTTTGTCACATAAAATTGAGAAGAAATGTGAGATGGAGTCATTTTAATATAAAATTAGAAAAGCTCTGCTATATTTATAATGGAATTAGTACTTACAATTTTAAGGTTTGCAATTGTTATTAATTTCTAACATCAACGATTCTACATACTATCATTATATATAAGCTCAAAAGCTATTTCACATGGTCAAGCTGCCTTTATTATGTCTAAAGTTAATTGTTTTTAACTAGACGTGAACCATTGAGATATTTATGGAACCTTGAAAAAGGTTGAGACCCTAAAAAGGTCTACGTACCTTTACCTTTTTGGAAAAGGCTTCTTGATCCCTATATAAGGGGAAGAGGTGCGCTTATTGGATGGAGATCCTCCTCCTTGTGCTTCTGCTCCTTCATATCGTGCCTTCTCGCCAACCTGCTTATCAGTCTCTTGATCCATACAAGCCTTCTTCTAGTCTCCATGAATTTTGTGCTTGTTTCTTCTTGTTCCTTAGCCTTCTTGTTCCTTAGCCTAAATGGTGGGCATATCTTGTTTTGGTGATCCTTGCTTTTGGCGAGCCCGTTTGGTGAGCTTTGGGGTGAAGGGCAAAAGTACCTTTTGGGTGGGTATCAAAAGCTTTGGGGACACATGACAAAGACTCATATAGATTGGCAAAATTGTTTAAATTCTTCTAAGTTTTGGTAATCAATAGAAATATGAACAACTCCAATTAATAACAAGTTACTATGATAGAATAGTACAAACTGTGGTGTCGATCTAAGTTGGGTGGTGAGCTTTGATACCCACTAGCATACTTTTGCCCTCAAGGCCTAAATTGAAATTCTTCTAAGTTTTGGTGTAGTTTACTAGATGTTTGGTTTTTTGTTTGTTGGCTAACCTTCGTTTGTAACAGAAACCCTATTTATGTTGCTTCTATTGTGTGAATCTTATGATTTAGTTGATTTAGTTGCTTCTATTGTGTGAATCTTATGATTTACTTTTTTTGCATTCTATATTTTGCATAATACAAATACTTATGAATTATGGATCGCGGACGCTCCCTAGGATATACAAAGATAAATACATATATCCTTGGCCATGTCACCCATACAATTCTACATTAGTAGACTTGTATGCACCACGTGGGGGGGCATGGATAATTTATTTATATAATGTAGCCAACCTTACGGGGGAACCCATTTCCACGTGCCTTCATCTTATAGGTCACCCGCCACATGGACGCACCCTATTGGAGTCAAGTGGCCTTTCATGTGAACCTTAATACATAAAAGGCCAAACTCCAAACGTAGGCCACTTTTGGCTCCATCGGCTTCCCGATCCCAGCCAAGGCCACAACTCCGATTCAAGGATCGTCTTCGACATCATAGCTTGTTGCAGGAGTTTACGTGCATCAGAGGAGAAGCATCTATTCCAAACTGCTTGCAAGTGATAGAGACCTTAGAACAGCCGGGGACATGAGAGTTCTTCAGGAGCAGGCTTTTCGAGTAGATTCTTAGCTAGTTCATCTGGGAGTTAGCATTCTAGATGAGTTAGTATGTCATACTTCTAATAGAGTCATTCTAGAGCATGCAATTCTGATTATAAACCCTAGACTTAAGTTAGTTGCATGTGATTAGGAATTAGGCTTAGTTATTCTTGTTATTTATCAGGTTATGATGATGTACAATATTGGTTGACCTCATGTTTGCACCGCTTGTGTATTGGGACGGAAGGTAGAGACCTAGTAGCCATTATTTAGATGATGGTCCTAGTTTAGACCCTTTCATTCATGGAACATATACAACCTGTGCATAGAGCCCACCAGGCTATTAAGGCTATAGAGTGACTGAGCACCACACAATGGGGTCAATGGCAAAGTGAAGGAGGACCCTGTTGAGCGTGGCTACTGGGATCCTATAGCGGGCTAGATTTATAATCGGTCACGTGTGGGTCGAGTATGGATCTGACACTCCCTGGGTCAATGGTGTTGTCCTGTTTCTTAAGAGTTATAGATGTCAGCCTGGCTCTTGTTTTGGAAAGTTCAGTAGGGGAAGGACATGTGTTCCCACGATCGTCTAGCTGCCTGTGGAGCCACTACACTTCAGGACGGGAAATGCGACCACCTTATTGGACCATGGAGATGCAACCTAGAGTAGGCTCAATAGGTGATAACATGGGATTGCATCTCTGGCAAGTTACAGTCATGACAGAGCCTGACAAAGTATGCACGGGAAAGTTACAATCATGACAGAGCCTGATTTAGCTTATCTACAAAGTATGCACGGGAGTGTGCCATTCACGCGAAAAGGCTGAGGGTGATGCCCAAGGATATGAACCTAGTCAGGAGGATCAGGAAAGACAAAACTCTGAGAGATTATTAGTTTTGTTTTGAAAATATGCGATGTATGTAGTTGCTTTATCAATATAAATACAATTTGGACTTACTAGTAAAATCAAGTTTGAAGAAAGCAACCACATGGGTCACTCCACGCAAATCGATTGTTTGACTGTCAAAAGGGCCTTTTACACTAAGTAATTCAAGTCGGCCAAAAAGTAGCAAAAATTGACATAAAAACCAAAAGATAAAATGTTAGGTTAAGTTTTAACATGCTAAATATACAAGTCGTGATTAATTAAGGTGGGTCACATGCTATCCCACTCTTTTTGGAACCCTATTATTTCAATCCGTATGAGGTGTGAATTGATTGATCCCCATTATTGGCTGAAAAGAACATTTATTTCTTGTGCTTAATAAAAACTTAAGGAATATAAATGGCCTCCATTTCTAGAATGACAAGTCGAGAAACTGAAAAACACATCTATAACCAATGAAATAGTTTACTTTCTTCATATAAAGTGCTAGTATTCATTGAATTTTTATTTATAAATATTATCATTACAATTTATTTTATAGTAGAGGAAGAGACCATGGTGGTTGTACTGTCACAACGATTACATCCATTTCATACACATGCTTCATGGACTGTCCAACTAATGTCACCACCCTCTTCGTGCCTACTTTCTTCTGAAAGGGTCTTTCCATGACTCTCGAGTATGTAATATCTGGTTGGAATAAGAATTGCAAAAGACAGAATCAAGTTAGTCAAGTGATGCCATAGATAGGACAATTAAGATAATAACCAATTCTGAAGGCCATGTTTAAGAAATGTAGAGAGCCTTTCTCAATTCCAAGTCGAGGAGTGAAAAAGGCTGGTTTGAGGGCCTTTCTCGACTTGCGAGTCGAGAAAGACAGTGCAAGTGCAGGTTTAAGGGCTTTTCTCTACTTGAGAGTCGAGAAAGAGAGTCCAGAAAGACAGTTCAGAGTGAGAAATGCAAGTCTAAGAGCCTAGGAGAAAAAAGAGCGAATCCCATGTAAGAATATTCCACATTATAGCCCGCAACTAATTCAGCTTCTGCTTTTGGTAAATCAGATGGAGCTCTGTTAGTTTCTGCTAGACAGGAAATAAAGAACATAATTAATACATGAAACAAGGGAATGCCAAACAGATTCATGAGTCGAGAAAGGCAACTCAGAGTGAGAAAAGTAGTTATGGAGTGGACAAAGATAACTCAGAGTGAAAAATGTGGTTCTGAGGGCCAGAGTTTATTTTTGCAGAGGTATCTTTCTAAAATGATGCATAGAACCTACTAAACCTATGTAAACCTATGCATTAAACCCATGGAAGCTATGCATTAAACCTATGAAAGCCCATTGAAATGCATTAAATCTATGTAAACTTATGCATTAAACCTATTAAACCTATGCGGGGTACATTAATATATTAAAAGAATTATGTTCAAAAAAGATTGAGGTTTCAATAATAAGATGAGGTAGACAATATAATATGATCTAAAATAATATAGACAATATAATATGAGCTAGAATTATCTAGACAATACAAATATGAGCTAGAATCTACATATAATATCCCATTGGCCTTAGATAAATATCCCATTGACCACTCTTCAAAGGAGGGAATTGAAAGTATACTGTCTCTTGTTCTTTCCCCTTAGCCCATTCTTGGGGAATTTTCACCACCTCAATGGAAAACTAGAAATTTTTTCTAGTTAGGTTAAGAGATAGCCAAATAGTTAAGATAACTTAACTTAATGGCAAGTGGAAAATGACACTAATAGACAGAAATGGCCACAGAGGCACAAGAAAAATTCCAAAATTATGGTGTCCATTGGCACGACAAAGGCTATTCCAGAGCTTCTTAGCATTCATGAGTCAGAAATATTGGGCTTACAATATCTTGAAATCTTCAAAGATGCCAGAGCCATTTCAGAAAAGGCGTGGCTAATAGACAACTTTTTTTTTTTTTTTTTTCCGTGATTCTTTCCGAGGAGGCTACCGCGAACGAACGGTAATTATACCAAAGCTTATGTTCGTCATAGCCGTGGATCTGGAGCTGTCAATAGGAAGCACAAAAGATCTGATTTATGGATTGGTAGGTTTACTCCAGTATAATCTTTACCAAAAAAAGGGCTTGAATACGCTTCTTGATCCTCTTCTGGGCACCAGAAAGGTCCATCTCGATCTACAGCAAAAATGGATCAAACAAAAAGAAAAACGAACAGATATGGCAAGAAATGAAAGGAGCTACCGGAGTCGGATTTGAAGGCAAAAGAAAAAAGATTGAAGAAAAAATATTACAAATAGAAACAAAATGACAATATCTTACCTATGAACGTTGAACACTTCTTTGTAGAGTTTGCGACGCAATTGAATAACTATGCCCCCATTTCTTTTTCAAATTAGTAGGCCTTCTAAAGAATCGGATGCCTCATTTTTATGCAGGAGTTAGGGTACCTACACACCATGGGGTTAATTTTGTTAAGTTAAAAAACTTTAAGTTAACTAGTAACACACGTGTTTTTTGTAGAAATTTGTTAAATTGAAGGGATTAACTTTTAACAAATTTTAAATTAGGCATTTAACCCCCTTTCACATTGATTTTTGTTATGTTACGTTTTAACATCTAGTTAATAACTTCATGATTCATCGACCAAGATTTATCCGATGTCAGACCCCTCCATTTACTTTTGTTAACTCCATCGAAGGCCGACATCAAAACGATCGAGGGCTCCATCGCCGGAGCTCCTCGTAGTGGCGTTGGCTCCAGAGTGTGATGAATCACCTGTAAGTTTTCTTCCATCATTCTGGATTTTTTCAAGAAACAAGTAGGGTACATTCTTTGTGTTTCTTTTCTGCTCTACAGACCACCACATTATCCTAGATTCTGTGTTATCTCATATCTACCTTTCAAAGGTGGTATCATATATTGTTTCAGATATATGGGCAGCCTACCTTTGCAAGCAAGTTCCAGATCTGGAGGCGCAAAATAGACAAATTTGGAGGGGTCAGATACTCCTTGGTGATGAAGAAACAATGGAGTTCTATTCAACCCTCAATAACGGTATAGAAGCCATCAGAGCTAGATTCCATCAGAGCATAAATTCTGTCCCAGAGTTCTCTGATTGCTTAGCCACTTCACCAATTTCATTTCTATTTGCTTGATGTGCTGATCGAAGTTAGGCTTGGTGTGCCACTATTATAGCCACTATTATGAGCATACAGCCAAATTATAGCCATTTACTTTGGGGTTTTTGGTCTTAAAGCAAAATAGTGATCTCTGCAAACAAGATTCAATTCATCTGCTTGAAATTTGCAAATATAATATTAGGGTCTTGAATATCTGAGTTATACTTCTACATTGTTGATGAAAACAGATATACTGGGCATTTCTTTCTGGAAAGCACAGTACCTGATGGTACTCATTCTTGTTCATATCTACTAGCAATCGACTTAAACATGGAGGCAGTTTCAGGGTATAAGTATGTCAGTTAGGAGCTTGGGTATCGGGATATTCATCTGGTTCCTCAACTTAGGATTGTCCGCATTGCAACGTGGTGAGCCTTGTATTCTTTTTTCCTAATATGGTATTTTTGCTAATGATTCAGTATAGGCTAGAAAAAACAGCTTTAGTCCTATGTGATGTGGTTGATGAGAAAAGCCACGAGCTAGCTCTTCATGCTCCCAGATCAATTATGAGAGATCAAATCAAGAAAGCAGAAGAACTTGGCAGTTACATTCCAATGGCAGCCTCTGAACTTGAATATTATTTGTACCAAGAGGATCTTGAGAAAGCAAATGTGATGCATTTTTTCTATCACTTTTTATAAAAATGACCCTTGTCATTTTAACGAACATATATTACTGATTTTGAGCTAGGCCAAGAATTACATCGATCTGAAGCCAGTCGATTGGATCAGAGAGGATTACCATATTTTGCAAGGGACAAGAGAGGAGTACTTTCATGGTAGGAAACACTAATTGATTTCTTATTATTTGAAAGGATAGTTCTATGTCAATGTATGTTTTCCCCCAGTTCCATGAATCTGCTTCATCCATGAGTTACGGATATCGAGTAAAATTATGACATGTTTCATACCTGCATGGTACAATGATAAACTTGCTATCATATATTTATTCTATCTTCCTTGAATCTTCCATCCATTCTCTCAGAATAATTTAGGACAGAAACAGGTCTCTGGTGATACGATTCATTGATTACGGAAAACTAATTAGCTGCTCAACATCATCTCAATTGAAGAACAAGATCCAAGTATCATTTATCTCAGATAATTTGATTGGATTACACGGTTAACCACCCAACCGGGTCCACATGATTATAACATACACATGTTCTATAGCAAGAAAAATTACACCGATGGCTGGGAACAGACATGAGCATTTTAACATTCTACTCCAAGTAGACACAAATCAAGCCTTTACAACAGGGATTAAGGAAAGGATTTAGGATATCGTTCCGGTTCAATCAAGGCTCTAGTAACTCATCAGGGATTCCAACCCTTTATATGGTTCACAAATTCAAAGGGAGCGGAGACTGCAGTGTAAGATATCTCTGCCAAAAATAGAACAAAGGTGGCGTTGCTTTTCTTCTCGGACTGCCACAGCCACTAGATTCCTTTGTTAGAGTAGCGATTGCAAATGTGGTTGATGCCAACTGTCCATGTGGTGCTGCCGCTACACTGAAGATCATCCATCTGTAATGTTTTTGTTAATAGGTCGAGGCCCCTGTTATATATTTGCTCATGACCCCCTTTTCCAAGGAAGCCCATTTTCATTATAAGGTGACCTTAAAAAAGAACCTCGGCTCTTTTGTCCAAAATAATTGATGCCCCTTTTTATCTCCTCGACCCCATCTTTGTATTGCAACCACCTTTTTATTAGTTGCTCCACCCTTTGATATCGTTTTTTTTAGCAGGGTTGTCTAACCCTGGGTGCAACTTTTTTCCGCAATTCTAGAGTGTCCACGTGTCATGCCACGTAAGCCAAAATAATTAGCAGCCATCGGATTTTTCTGCAGTCCGACATGTATTTAACTGCCCTGTAGGCGTTAATGCTTATTAAAGTTTGATAGTTTGTTTGGACGCTTGACATAATCTTTAGTTCTTTAATTCTATATGTACATAGGACAATCTTATAAAGCATTCTTTGGTTAAATGAAATTCACATTCTGTCACATTATTAATCCTTCTAACAATAAGCTGAAAAGCCTTCAAGAAGGTTATATTGCATTAAGGAACTGAATTGGCAGTTGATGAGTGTTCAAACTTTGTATAAACACGTAGCCGCCAATCTCAAGAGGACATTGGGTCTGAATAGAGAGGCTAAGAATCTTCTATAGCATAATTATCCTACCAAAGACTAACGCTAAAGTTCAAACTGGAAGTGGCAGTGTGACAAGCAAGAAGCTAATTCATGTGGCAAGGAAGATTAATAAAAAATTAACTGCTAAGTTTTTGGAAAGTAGTGGCATTAAAATTCTTAATGCAAAGAAAGAAAGAAAGAAAAAAAGAATGATTTTTATCATCCACTGATACCAATCGGAGGAGTGCAACAAACTTATTACTGTCTTGAGTTAAAAAACCCCCGCCCCGAAGGGTTTTCGAGGGAAAAACCATGGCAGTAATAAGAAATATTGTATACATCATCATGAAATAAATGTATATATACGTGTCAAGTGTGTGCCCGAGGACATAGCTGATCTCACATGTCCATAACCTCCTGAAGGTATGATCCCAGCACCCGTACGGAAGCCGTGCTCAATGTCACATGTAGTGGCTGGCTAGGCCTGACCAACTCAGCATAGCGCGTCCGGATTTGATCATATGCTGGGCAACTTTGAAGGGTATGAGATTCATCCTTAATGACTCCCATTTAGCAGCATTGACAGAGCCTGTCCTGGCGTGGGTCACCAATTTATCTGCCCGTCTCAATTCGAAGATGGTGTGCTTCTGTGCGAATGGAGGCAATGAGTCTTCGCCTTTTCATGGGCAAGTAGGTACGCAGGTAGCATTGCGGGCCTCGTTCCAATGTGGGATAGTGTGCTGTCTTGACCTGTTCAAGGGCACTGGCGTCCCAAAGCTTGCTGAGGAAGCAAGCGTCAAGGTACTGCCTCAAGCTATGGCGATATGCTTCTGTTTGCACATGTATGCACCTGTGCTTCTGAACATTCCATCTAGCCAACCATTGAGCTCTCTTTTCCCTCCAGCATGGCCTTGAGGCGCTGCGGCCCCATTGCCATGATATAAGCTAGGTTAGAGAGACGAGCATCGTCCATATTGACCACCTTTTGAAAATAGACAATGTGGCAATCAAGGGCCGCCCTCTGAAGAGGCAAGAATCCCATCTCCTGTAGTAGAATTTGATATGGGTATGTGGACTTCACCCTCTAGTGCTCGTACCAAGAAGACTTTCTGCACCTGCTCCAAGTCATTCCAAGTAGCGAGGGATACTACTGGGCCCCATACTTCAACCCCGTATAAAAGGACAGGCTCCACTAAGACTTTAAACAGGTGTGACTGATGGGCCCAATCATACAACTCCGCTCTATGACTATTGTTTTGCATTGCATATAGTGCCTTCCAGCCCGCCGTCACTCGTAGCCGTATGGATGTGTCCCAGTGCATAGTAGAAGGAAACTCCACTCCCAAATATTTGTATGTGGATGCCACTTCCACATTCTGCCCTCGGTAACTGATGATGGGGATCCTCGGCTGACGTGAGGATGATATGAGAACTACCTTAGTCTTGGCCAGGTTGATGCGCATATCAGTTGCTTGGCAGAATGTGTCCAGGGCATCGAGATGTCGTTGCATGTCTGCTGGTGACTGGTGTATAAGCTAGGAGGCCCACATCATCAGCATATATTAACTGCATGATGATCTGGTGGAGAAGGTGAGCTCTGTCGCCCCCATTATCAGCAAGCCAGCTTTCCAATTGATCAATGTAAAGCCCAACAATGTTGGGGAGAGAGGGCATCCCTGATGAACCCCGATACTACTACCAAATGGTTGAAAGAACTCAAGAAGTCTAGTGGAGAAGAAAGCAAGTTTGAAGGTAGAAAAGCCAACTAGTTTTGTGATAAGAAATATCTTGATGGCTGCAACTTTAAATGCATCTATGGTGCAATTTTACATTACATGCTAACGACATGATTTACATGTTTGGATTTTGTTATGTGAAGGAGATAAGCTAAATAGTTACATGCAAGCTAGCAACGGAAGAAAAGGATGACATCTATTATAGTACTGTCATGCTTGGTTCCTGCAGATTTGATGTTGACATTGTCATGATGGAGATCAGATACAATGGGATCCAAATAATGCTGCAGCTTTTCTGTTATTATCAGACATCTTAGCTAGGGGGCAATAAAAACAAAATGAAAGGGGGCTAGTAAAAAGAAAATGCCACGGTTCTATTGTGATAGCAATAGAACCGACATTCTTTGGATGGGGACGCCCTTCCTCGCCTCTCCTATTTATACGGCTTCATTCTTCCTTTCCAGTCATCGGCGTTCTCTTGAGCTCCTTTTTCATTCTTTCTCTTTTGCCTCCACAAGTTTCATCCCATCCCACGACCACAAAAGACTATTCTCCTACCTACTACCTAAGTTACCTTTTGCGTGATTGCTTCCGAGGTGCTGCTGCTGTCTTGCTCGGGTCTTCCGAGGTGCTGCTGCTGTCTTGCTCGGGTTATTTGGCTTTTCGAAGGTTCTTTGGCTTTCAAAGGTTAGTTTGTTCTGATGACTTGGTGTGTTCTTTTTCTGTGTGTTTGGTTACGGTTACAGTTACAAGTAGGTTTGATTCGAGTGGTTTGCTTTGATCTGGTTCGAGTGGTTCTTCTGGATCGTTTACTTCCAGTTCTTCTTTTTGGATCGTTTGCTTCCAGTTCTTCTGTTTGATCTGGTTCAAGTGGTTTTTCTAGATCGTTGCTTCCAGTTCTTCCGGTTTTTCTTATGGGTCCCTCGTTGCCATATCTCTGCGCTCTTCCCGCCCTTGGTTTGGTCGTTTTGCATCTCTCTTTCCGGGTTTCCTGTTTTTCAGTTCTGTTCGATTCCTGAGGGTCCAACTTGCATTCCAGTTTATCATCTATTTTCTCAGATATCTTGAAGTTCTGGATCCCTATCTTGCTCCTCTATTTTCTGCCTTGGTCTCGATCCTATCAGCTTGATCCTATCTTGTTTCTCTATTTTCTGCCTTGTTTCTCGATCCTATCGTGTTTCTCTATTTTCTGCCTTGGTCTCGATCGGTTCTGAGGGTTGCAGCTTCCTCACCTGCATCTATGCCCCTTTTCCGTCTCTTTATGAATCTCCCCTTTCAGATTAACCCAGGTCTGCCGCAACCTCCGCCTGAGTTCGTCTGGTACTAATTTGATCGAGTTTCTGTTCCTTACTTTCTTGATGGGTCGTTCTTGGCGATTGCGGCATCCTCACCTGCATCTGGCCTCAGATTCGACATGCATCTGGCACCCCTGGCCGATTCGCCACCGCTTCTTTCCGATTGTTTTGTATTTTCTATCTTAGGCAGGGATACCAGGCGTCAGTTATCCTTGCCCCCTCTATGGATGACCTCGCTTTCATTTTAAGTTTATTTGTGAATTTTGTAGGGTTTGTCTTGCTATACTTCCTCTTAGGCGTGTTGTGCTTTTGTCGGGTCTAGTGGCCCTGTTCTTTGAATTTTTCTTGTCTTGCTCGTAAATCTCTTTGGGCTTTATAGCTTCTATGTTATTGCTAACACTATGTGAAAGTATTAGTTATTGCATGCACTTTGCGATGCCCCATATTACTCAACACCTCAGGGTTGGTTCAGCATGGCAGATTATGTAAGGATATCAATTTTCGTATGATTAGAGAACAGGTCGTCTTGTGATAGAAGAAGTTCTTGTCATCATTATGGTTGTGGTATAACATTAGATGTAGTGAATTATCATAATTGAACTTAGAGTTATTATAGAAAGATAGCTTTAAGGCCAACAAGTGTATATCTCGGTTTTATGTTATACCCTAGAGCTTATGGGACTTTGAAGATGCCACGTGGTATGTCTCTGCTAGGCAGTTTTTGTCTTGGCAACTTGTCTGCCTCGAGTTATTTTACGCTTCTTGTCCTTATAAATTTGGTCGTGTTGGTTGTATACATGGTTTATATCTGCGAGATTATTTTCTTACGTCTTGTAGGGCTAGTTCCCTTAGGAAGGTTGTTGGCAAGTAAGTTGTGGTCTTGAAATTGACTTATTTTGATTTGAAACGTGTGATTTTGCTATACAACCATGGTGCATCAAGCATGTTTTTTCAACCACGAAATGTTTAGCACCATCGACATTTAGCGTGGCAAGTGACCTTTGCATCAACACAAGGGACTTGAACATGGTATGTATGTTCTTTCTAATATTTTTGCACTGTTGTTGTAACCGTTCCCCCTTCTTGTTGCGTGTTATTCTCTAGTCCGATTTGAGTCGAGTAGAGTCATGTTCTCCTCCTCGATATCTTTTAGTTTTGGAAGTATTCGTGCATAGGTGCTAAAGCTTTACATGTATGCGTATGCATGATATTTCCCACGATACATGTGTCGCCCCTTTGTTCATTAGGTGCCCTTTAGCCGCTATCTAGATGTGTATATGCTTTGTTGTCATATATGATAGTTACTTCTTTTACTTCTGTTTGTCCCTTTGATTCACATGATTCTGCATACGATCTTCTGGTATGTTCTCCTGAGCGCATTCGGTTGAGATTTTATTGCATTGTTTTTTGTAACTCGAATCATCAATTTCATGAGAGCGGTTTGCCATGTACATTTGTCATGTTGCACCCCCGGGCTCTGAGAGATTGTGCATTGCGTAATTTTCAAGCTTTTAGGCCATGTGTTGATTGCCATATCTCTTTCTCTAGACCGTTTATTTGGCGCTCGATGTTCACATTAAATTCATCTTGGGGCTTTCTATGGTTTTATTTATACAGTTTCTTTTGCTCTCCGACTTTCTATACTATATCATTTTGGGCATATATATCTAGTAGATGATATGTGTATTGCATGGTTTCGGTTGCCTTTGGGAACTTTGTGCATTGCATGATTCCAACTAGGTTCGTTATTTCGATGCTTGTTCTATATGTCATGCAATTTCCTTTCTTTCGGACTCATATTCATACATTCCATTTAACTTATTGCTATGATTAAGTCGGGATAGACCGGGGCTTGTTCATTTATTTTTCATTTTCATGTCTCTAATTACGCGGGAATGCTGTGAATGTCCATATAGTTATTTTGGATTACTCGTTGGTTCTTTAGTTCTATCCATGTGGTCCCCCCTGTGTCGGTCAATGCATGCGCTTTTTTCATATGTTCCCAGTTGTTTTGTCCTGGGTTGCCCTTTGAGGGCCCATGCACGCTTTTGTGTCATACGATCTCAGTTTTTCTCGCCTTTGAGGGCTTATTATATATTTGCATTGTATGACATTAGCGATAAACGTCTTAATTCTTCTATTTCTCCTTGCATGTTCGTCATACTTCTCGTATTTCATTCTATTTCCTTTTCATTCCAATTTCTATTTTACATTTTTGTATGCAGCGAGAGCCCTCATAATTGTATTTTGCACGTATGAAATCAACACTATATAGTATTTTGCTTGAAATCTTATAGTATTTTGCGAATCTTGTTATACAGTATAGCAAATTTTGTACTTGCATACCCCACAAACGAGGAACTTTACGTACGGTGTAGATTAAGGAATAAGGGGTGAATATGCCTATCCAATGACTCGTTGCCGAGTCACCCCCGTGTGAATATGCACCCAAACCAAAGGGGGTTTAAGGGGGATTTTAATTTAAATGTGTTGGACCCAATGGTTGTGTTAATTAATGTCAATGGTAGTTATGTGTTGGTTGTTAATGTCAATGGTTGTTATGTGTTGGGGGGTTTAATTTTTATATGTTGGATGTTAATGGTTTGTGTTGCAAAAAAAAAAATTTGGCCCCTTCGGGGCCTTAAGGACATCACACCCCCCCCTCCCCAGTGAGACAAAATTTTAGAATTCAAAACCGAAAAAAACTAGAATTCATTTGAGGCTTTCATCACCTGTAGCTTTTGAATTTCATCACAATAAAACAAATAGAACATAAGTAAAAGTTACCATAAAGATAGAGCAGATTGATCCCATTATTCTGAAAGTCATAAAGTTTGCAACACCCATACACACACATTTTTCAACTGGAATTTAACAGCAACCTTTGGCCTCCATGGATTCTTGTGGTGAGAAACCAAAGTGGGAAACTTTTCTGCTTGTTAGCACAAGGATCTAGAAGCCTCAAAATCTAAAAATGCATGGTAATTTTTTGCAGGCTTCATTCGGAATGAGCCATAAAACAATATCCAATAGCGCAATCCTGTATTAATCAGCTGGTAGGATGTAAAAGCCTACCAAACCCGGCCGGAAAATTGCTGTTTTAGCATATATAACTTAACCAAACATATCCATATCATACACTATCAAAAAGATCTCGGAGAGAGCTTTCCAACGCAATAAAAATCATCTCAAACAGAGCTCTGGATCAAAAGTTATGATAAGAAATGTGTTGCCGGGAAGGAACCGCACTACATGCGCCCTTCATGTGCCCATTATGCACCACACACACAAAAAGAGGGCTTTTGTTGTGAGCCATTGGTTGTTGACCATTATGCACCACACACACAAAAAGAGCTTTTGTTGTGAGCCATTGGTTGTTGACCATTATGCACCACACGCACAAAAAAAAGGGCTTTTGTTGTGAGCCATTGGTTGTTGACCATTGGAAAAAAAAAGGCTAAAATCAATGGCTCAGAAATGGTGCACTCTAGATGTACGCATTAGTACATCCATTTGAATACATCACGAAATTATAGGAAAACCTTAGTGAAAAGCGTACAAAAACACAAAGAAAACCCCCTGTTATTATGCTACATATTTGGTCTATGTTATGGTTATCTTGTCCCATACGTGTTTGTCCTCTTTTCGTGTTGACTTTCGCTTTTTCTTCTTCATGCTTGATCAATTCTTGTTATATCACCTTTGTTGCGGCCCTTCTTCCTTTCGAGGCTCGTTATAGGTTCATTGCTCAACGATTCTATGCAATTCTATCTTTGCATCCTTTATGGTTGTTGCATCCTTTGCATCTTAGATCTTCAGTCTTGGTAACACGCATTTGGTTGGTGTCTTTTACTCATGGTTTGGTTGGTAAGTCCGCTCATTACATATGTGCGTTTGGCATGGGATAGTTATGTTTCTCGATTTAATCAGCCTTTTCTTGACATATAATTTTTCCATAGTCAGATGTCTAGTTGTTTACTTTGCTCTTTCATAAAAGTTCTATTGGTCCATTCTTTACGACCACTTTTATATGCCACGTTTCTCCTGGTCAATTCTTTTCAGTGTTCATGCTGGGGTGTCTTTTTCTATCTTGTCAAGGTGGTATCTCTTGCCCAGTTCATTATGGTTGGGTTTCTTCATCTTGTTCACTCAGGTTAATGGCATGGTGGGGTTGAAATTTGCATTTGTTTTTTCTAGTGGTTTGCTTGCATTACTGTTTCTAGAGGCATCGAAGGCGCTTATTGGATGGAGATCCTCCTCCTTGTGCTTCTGCTCCTTCATATCGTGCCTTCTCGCCAACCTCCTTATCAGTCTCTTGATCCATACAAGCCTTCTTCTAGTCTCCATGAATTTTGTGCTTGTTTCCCTTCTTGTTCCTTAGCCTAAATGGTGCATATCTTGGTGATCCTTGCTTTTGCGACCCCGGTTGGGTGGTGAGCTTTGGGCTGAACGCCTAGATTGAAATTCTTCTAAGTTTTGGTGTAGAATCCTTGCTTTTGCGAGCCTGGTTGGGTGGTGAGCTTTGGGCTGAAGGCCTAAATTGAAATTCTTCTAAGTTTTGGTGTAGTTTACTAGATGTTTGGTTTTTTGTTTGTTGGCTAACCTTTGGTTTGTAACAGAAACCCTATTTATGTTGCTTCTATTGTGTGAATCTTATGATTTAGTTGATTTAGTTGCTTCTATTGTGTGAATCTTATGATTTACTTTTTTTTCATTCTATATTTTGCATAATACAAATACTTATGAATTATGGACTGTGACGTTCCCCTAGGATATACAGTATAAATACATATATCCTTGGCCATGTCACCCATACAATTCTACATTAGTAGACTTGTATGCACCACGTGGGGGGGCATGGATAATTTATTTATATAATGTAGCCAACCTTACGGGGGAACCCATTTCCACATGCCTTCATCTTATAGGTCACCCGCCACATGGACGCACCCTATTGGAGTCAAGTGGCCTTTCATGTAAACCTTAATACATAAAAGGCCAAACTCCAAACGTAGGCCACTTTTGGGCTCCATCGGCTTCTGATCCCAGTTCGCGCTCACAACTCCGATTCAAGGATCGTCTTCGACATCATAGCTTGTTGCAGGAGTTTACGTGCATCAGAGGAGAAGCATCTATTCCAAACTGCTTGCAAGTGATAGAGACCTTAGAACAGCCGGGGACATGAGAATTCTTCAGGAGCAGGCTTTTCGAGTAGATTCTTAGCTAGTTCATCTGGGAGTTAGCATTCTAGATGAGTTAGTATGTCATACTTCTAATAGAGTCATTCTAGAGCATGCAATTCTGATTATAAACCCTAGACTTAAGTTAGTTGCATGTGATTAGGAATTAGGATTAGTTATTCTTGTTATTTATCAGGTTATGATGATGTACGATATTGGTTGACCTCATGTTTGCACCTCTTGTGTATTGGGACAGAAGGTAGAGACCTAGTAGCCATTATTTAGATGATGGTCCTAGTTTAGACCCTTTCATTCATGGAACATATACAACCTGTGCATAGAGCCCACCAGGCTATTAAGACTATAGAGTGACTGAGCACCACACAATGGGGTCAATGGCAAAGTGAAGGAGGACCCTGTTGAGCGTGGCTACTGGGATCCTATAGCGGGCTAGATTTATAATCGGTCACGTGTGGGTCGAGTATGGATCTGACACTCCCTGGGTCAATGGTGTTGTCCTGTTTCTTAAGAGTTATAGATGTCAGCCTGGCTCTTGTTTTGGAAAGTTCAGTAGGGGAAGGACATGTGTTCCCACGATCGTCTAGCTGCCTGTGGAGCCACTACACTTCAGGACGGGAAATGCGACCACCTTATTGGACCATGGAGATGCAACCTGGAGTAGTCTCAATAGGTGATAACATGGGATTGCATCTCTGGCAAGTTACAGTCATGACAGAGCCTGACAAAGTATGCACGGGAAAGTTACAATCATGACAGAGCCTGATTTAGCTTATCTACAAAGTATGCACGGGAGTGTGCCATTCACGCGAAAAGGCTGAGGGTGATGCCCAAGGATATGAACCTAGTCAGGAGGATCAGGAAAGACAAAACTCTGAGAGATTATTAGTTTTGTTTTGAAAATATGCTATGTATGTAGTTGCTTTATCAATATAAATACAATTTGGACTTACTAGTAAAATCAAGTTTGAAGAAAGCAACCACTTGGGTCACTCCACGCAAATCGATTGTTTGACTGTCAAAAGGGCCTTTTACACTAAGTAATTCGAGTCGGCCAAAAAGTAGCAAAAATTGACATAAAAACCAAAAGATAAAATGTTAGGTTAAGTTTTAACATGCTAAATATACAAGTCGCATTAATTAAGGTGGGTCACATGCGATTCCCACTCTTTTTTGGAACCCTATTATTTCAATCCAGAAGGAGGTGTGAATTGATTGATCCCCCATTATTGGCTGAAAAGAACATTTATTTCTTGTGCGAATAAAAAACTTAAGGAATATAAATGGCCTCCATTTCTAGAATGACAAGTCGAGAAACTGAAAAACACATCTATAACCAATGAAATAGTTTACTTTCTTCATATAAAGTGCTAGTATTCATTGAATTTTTATTTATAAATATTATCATTACAATTTATTTTATAGTAGAGGAAGAGACCATGGTGGTTGTACTGTCACAACGATTACATCCATTTCATACACATGCTTCATGGACTGTCCAACTAATGTCACCACCCTCTTCGTGCCTACTTTCTTCTGAAAGGGTCTTTCCATGACTCTCGAGTATGTAATATCTGGTTGGAATAAGAATTGCAAAAGACAGAATCAAGTTAGTCAAGTGATGCCATAGATAGGACAATTAAGATAATAACCAATTCTGAAGGCCATGTTTAAGAAATGTAGAGAGCCTTTCTCAATTCCAAGTCGAGGAGTGAAAAAGGCTGGTTTGAGGGCCTTTCTCGACTTGCGAGTCGAGAAAGACAGTGCAAGTGCAGGTTTAAGGGCTTTTCTCTACTTGAGAGTCGAGAAAGAGAGTCCAGAAAGACAGTTCAGAGTGAGAAATGCAAGTCTAAGAGCCTAGGAGAAAAAAGAGCGAATCCCATGTAAGAATATTCCACATTATAGCCCGCAACTAATTCAGCTTCTGCTTTTGGTAAATCAGATGGAGCTCTGTTAGTTTCTGCTAGACAGGAAATAAAGAACATAATTAATACATGAAACAAGGGAATGCCAAACAGATTCATGAGTCGAGAAAGGCAACTCAGAGTGAGAAAAGTAGTTATGGAGTGGACAAAGATAACTCAGAGTGAAAAATGTGGTTCTGAGGGCCAGAGTTTATTTTTGCAGAGGTATCTTTCTAAAATGATGCATAGAACCTACTAAACCTATGTAAACCTATGCATTAAACCCATGGAAGCTATGCATTAAACCTATGAAAGCCCATTGAAATGCATTAAATCTATGTAAACTTATGCATTAAACCTATTAAACCTATGCGGGGTACATTAATATATTAAAAGAATTATGTTCAAAAAAGATTGAGGTTTCAATAATAAGATGAGGTAGACAATATAATATGATCTAAAATAATATAGACAATATAATATGAGCTAGAATTATCTAGACAATACAAATATGAGCTAGAATCTACATATAATATCCCATTGGCCTTAGATAAATATCCCATTGACCACTCTTCAAAGGAGGGAATTGAAAGTATACTGTCTCTTGTTCTTTCCCCTTAGCCCATTCTTGGGGAATTTTCACCACCTCAATGGAAAACTAGAAATTTTTTCTAGTTAGGTTAAGAGATAGCCAAATAGTTAAGATAACTTAACTTAATGGCAAGTGGAAAATGACACTAATAGACAGAAATGGCCACAGAGGCACAAGAAAAATTCCAAAATTATGGTGTCCATTGGCACGACAAAGGCTATTCCAGAGCTTCTTAGCATTCATGAGTCAGAAATATTGGGCTTACAATATCTTGAAATCTTCAAAGATGCCAGAGCCATTTCAGAAAAGGCGTGGCTAATAGACAACTTTTTTTTTTTTTTTTGGATTCTTTCCAGAGGCAGCTGCGAACGAACGGTAATTATACCAAAGCTTATGTTCGTCATAGCCGTGGATCTGGAGCTGTCAATAGGAAGCACAAAAGATCTGATTTATGGATTGGTAGGTTTACTCCAGCATAATCTTTACCAAAAAGCAGTGGCTTGAATACGCTTCTTGATCCTCTTCTGGGCACCAGAAAGGTCCATCTCGATCTACAGCAAAAATGGATCAAACAAAAAGAAAAACGAACAGATATGGCAAGAAATGAAAGGAGCTACCGGAGTCGGATTTGAAGGCAAAAGAAAAAAGATTGAAGAAAAAATATTACAAATAGAAACAAAATGACAATATCTTACCTATGAACGTTGAACACTGCTGTAGAGCTGAGACGAATTGAATAACTATGCCTGATTTCTTTTCAAATTCGTAGGCCTTCTAAAGAATCGGATGCCTCATTTTTATGCAGGAGTTAGGGTACCTACACACCATGGGGTTAATTTTGTTAAGTTAAAAAACTTTAAGTTAACTAGTAACACACGTGTTTTTTGTAGAAATTTGTTAAATTGAAGGGATTAACTTTTAACAAATTTTAAATTAGGCATTTAACCCCCTTTCACATTGATTTTTGTTATGGTACGTTTTAACATCTAGTTAATAACTTCATGATTCATCGACCAAGATTTATCCGATGTCAGACCCCTCCATTTACTTTTGTTAACTCCATCGAAGGCCGACATCAAAACGATCGAGGGCTCCATCGCCGG
This sequence comes from Isoetes taiwanensis, assembly GCA_021234155.1. Taxonomy (NCBI): domain Eukaryota; kingdom Viridiplantae; phylum Streptophyta; class Lycopodiopsida; order Isoetales; family Isoetaceae; genus Isoetes; species Isoetes taiwanensis. The sequence continues at coordinate 2,932,326 of JAJEKV010000015.1, read as the reverse complement.
AGCTCCTCGTAGTGGCGTTGGCTCCAGAGTGTGATGAATCACCTGTAAGTTTTCTTCCATCATTCTGGATTTTTTCAAGAAACAAGTAGGGTACATTCTTTGTGTTTCTTTTCTGCTCTACAGACCACCACATTATCCTAGATTCTGTGTTATCTCATATCTACCTTTCAAAGGTGGTATCATATATTGTTTCAGATATATGGGCAGCCTACCTTTGCAAGCAAGTTCCAGATCTGGAGGCGCAAAATAGACAAATTTGGAGGGGTCAGATACTCCTTGGTGATGAAGAAACAATGGAGTTCTATTCAACCCTCAATAACGGTATAGAAGCCATCAGAGCTAGATTCCATCAGAGCATAAATTCTGTCCCAGAGTTCTCTGATTGCTTAGCCACTTCACCAATTTCATTTCTATTTGCTTGATGTGCTGATCGAAGTTAGGCTTGGTGTGCCACTATTATAGCCACTATTATGAGCATACAGCCAAATTATAGCCATTTACTTTGGGGTTTTTGGTCTTAAAGCAAAATAGTGATCTCTGCAAACAAGATTCAATTCATCTGCTTGAAATTTGCAAATATAATATTAGGGTCTTGAATATCTGAGTTATACTTCTACATTGTTGATGAAAACAGATATACTGGGCATTTCTTTCTGGAAAGCACAGTACCTGATGGTACTCATTCTTGTTCATATCTACTAGCAATCGACTTAAACATGGAGGCAGTTTCAGGGTATAAGTATGTCAGTTAGGAGCTTGGGTATCGGGATATTCATCTGGTTCCTCAACTTAGGATTGTCCGCATTGCAACGTGGTGAGCCTTGTATTCTTTTTTCCTAATATGGTATTTTTGCTAATGATTCAGTATAGGCTAGAAAAAACAGCTTTAGTCCTATGTGATGTGGTTGATGAGAAAAGCCACGAGCTAGCTCTTCATGCTCCCAGATCAATTATGAGAGATCAAATCAAGAAAGCAGAAGAACTTGGCAGTTACATTCCAATGGCAGCCTCTGAACTTGAATATTATTTGTACCAAGAGGATCTTGAGAAAGCAAATGTGATGCATTTTTTCTATCACTTTTTATAAAAATGACCCTTGTCATTTTAACGAACATATATTACTGATTTTGAGCTAGGCCAAGAATTACATCGATCTGAAGCCAGTCGATTGGATCAGAGAGGATTACCATATTTTGCAAGGGACAAGAGAGGAGTACTTTCATGGTAGGAAACACTAATTGATTTCTTATTATTTGAAAGGATAGTTCTATGTCAATGTATGTTTTCCCCCAGTTCCATGAATCTGCTTCATCCATGAGTTACGGATATCGAGTAAAATTATGACATGTTTCATACCTGCATGGTACAATGATAAACTTGCTATCATATATTTATTCTATCTTCCTTGAATCTTCCATCCATTCTCTCAGAATAATTTAGGACAGAAACAGGTCCCTGGTGATACGATTCATTGATTACGGAAAACTAATTAGCTGCTCAACATCATCTCAATTGAAGAACAAGATCCAAGTATCATTTATCTCAGATAATTTGATTGGATTACACGGTTAACCACCCAACCGGGTCCACAGGATTATAACATACACATATTCTATAGCAAGAAAAATTACACCGATGGCTGGGAACAGACATGAGCGTTTTAACATTCTACTCCAAGTAGACACAAATCAAGCCTTTACAACAGGGATTAAGGAAAGGATTTAGGATATCGTTCCGGTTCAATCAAGGCTCTAGTAACTCATCAGGGATTCCAACCCTTTATATGGTTCACAAATTCAAAGGGAGCGGAGACTGCAGTGTAAGATATCTCTGCCAAAAATAGAACAAAGGTGGCGTTGCTTTTCTTTTCGGACTGCCACAGTCACTAGATTCCTTTGTTAGAGTAGCGATTGCAAAGGTGGTTGATGCCAACTGTCCATGTGGTGCTGCCGCTACACTGAAGATCATCCATCTGTAATGTTTTTGTTAATAGGTCGAGGCCCCTGTTATATATTTGCTCATGACCCCCTTTTCCAAGGAAGCCCATTTTCATTATAAGGTGACCTTAAAAAAGAACCTCGGCTCTTTTGTCCAAAATAATTGATGCCCCTTTTTATCTCCTCGACCCCATCTTTGTATTGCAACCACCTTTTTATTAGTTGCTCCACCCTTTGATATCGTTTTTTTTTAGCAGGGTTGTCTAACCCCAGGTGCAACTTTTGCTGCAATTCTAGAGTGTCCACGTATCATGCCACGTAAGCCAAAATAATTAGCAGCCATCGGATTTTTCTGCAGTCCGACATGTATTTAACTGCCCTGTAGGCGTTAATGCTTATTAAAGTTTGATAGTTTGTTTGGACGCTTGACATAATCTTTAGTTCTTTAATTCTATATGTACATAGGACAATCTTATAAAGCATTCTTTGGTTAAATGAAATTCACATTCTGTCACATTATTAATCCTTCTAACAATAAGCTGAAAAGCCTTCAAGAAGGTTATATTGCATTAAGGAACTAAATTGGCAGTTGATGAGTGTTCAAACTTTGTATAAACACGTAGCCGCCAGTCTCAAGAGGACATTGGGTCTGAATAGAGAGGCTAAGAATCTTCTATAGCATAATTATCCTACCAAAGACTAACGCTAAAGTTCAAACTGGAAGTGGCAGTGTGACAAGCAAGAAGCTAATTCATGTGGCAAGGAAGATTAATAAAAAATTATCTGCTAAGTTTTTGGAAAGTAGTGGCATTAAAATTCTCAATGCAAAGAAAGAAAGAAAGAAAAAAAGAATGATTTTTATCATCCACTGATACCAATCGGAGGAGCGCAACAAACTTATTACATCGCCCTGAAGTTAAAAACCCCTCACCAAGGGTTTTCGAGGGAAAACCATGGCGAATAAGAAATATTGTATACATCATCATGAAATAAATGTATATATACGTGTCAAGTGTGTGCCCGAGGACATAGCTGATCTCACATGTCCATAACCTCCTGAAGGTATGATTCCAGCACCCGTACGGAAGCCGTGCTCAATGTCACATGTAGTGGCTGGCTAGGCCTGACCAACTCAGCATATCGCGTCCGGATTTGATCATATGCTGGGCAACTTTGAAGGGTATGAGATTCATCCTTAATGACTCCCATTTGGCAGCATTGACAGAGCCTGTCCTGGCGTGGCTCACCAATCCATCTGCCCGTCTCAATTCGAAGATGGTGTGCTTCTGTGCGAATGGAGGCAATGAGTGTGTGCCTTTTCATGAGCAAGTAGGTACGCAGGTAGCATTGCGGGCCTCGTTCCAATGTGGGATTTATGTGGCGCTGGTAGTGTGTTGTCTTGACCTGTTCAAGGGCACTGGCATCCCAAAGCTTGTTGAGGAAGCAAGCGTCAAGCTATGGCGATATATGTTCGCTTTTGCACATGTATGCACCCCGGCTTCCAACATTCCATCTAGCCAACCATTGAGCTCTCTTTTCCCTCCAAGCATGGCCTTGAGGCGCTGCGGCCCCATTGCCATGATATAAGCTAGGTTAGAGAGACGAGCATCGTCCATATTGACCACCTTTTGAAAATAGACAATGTGGCAATCAAGGGCCGCCCTCGGAAGAGGCAAGAATTCCATCCCCTGCAATAGAATTTGATATGGGTATGTGGACTTCACCCTCTAGTGCTCGTACCAAAAGACTTTCTCGCTTTTGCCCAAGTCATTCCAAGTAGCTTAGGATACTACTGGGCCCCCATACTTCAACCCCAGATAAAAGGACAGGCTCCACTAAGACTTTAAACAGTGTGATCGATGGGCCCAATCATACAACTCCGCTATGACTATTGTTTTGCATTGCATATAGTGCCTTCCAGCCCTTTCCGTCACTCGTAGTCATATATGGATGTGTCCCAAAGGCATAGTAGAAGGAAACTCCACTCCCAAATATTTGTATGTGGATGCCACTTCCACATTCTGCCCTCGATGAATCGATGATGGGGATCCTAACGACGTGAGGATGATATGAGAACTACCTTAGTCTTGGCCGTGTTGATCGATATCGGTTGCTTGGCGTATGTGTCCGTGGCATCGAGATGTCGCTGCATGTCTGGCCGGTAGACCGGTGTATAAGCTTAGGAGGCCCACATCATCGATATATTAATCGCCTGATGATCTGGGTGGAGAAGGTGAGCTCTCACGCCCCATTATCGCAAGCCAGCCTTTCCAATTGATCAATGTAAAGCCCAACAATGTTGGGGAGAGGGCATCCCTGATGAACCCCGATACTACTACCAAATGGTTGAAAGAACTCAAGAAGTCTAGTGGAGAAGAAAGCAAGTTTGAAGGTAGAAAAGCCAACTAGTTTTGTGAGAAGAAATATCTTGATGGCTGCAACTTTAAATGCATCTATGGTGCAATTTTATATTACATGCTAACGACATGATTTACATGTTTGGATTTTGTTATGTGAAGGAGATAAGCTAAATAGTTACATGCAAGCTAGCAACGGAAGAAAAGGATGACATCTATTATAATACTGTCATGCTTGGTTCCTGCAGATTTGATGTTGACATTGTCATGATGGAGATCAGATACAATGGGATCCAAATAATGCTGCAGCTTTTCTGTTATTATCAGACATCTTAGCTAGGGGGCAATAAAAATAAAATGAAAGGGGGCTAGTAAAAAGAAAATGCCACGGTTCTATTGTGATAGCAATAGAACCGACATTCCTTGGATGGGGACGCCCTTCCTCGCCTCTCCTATTTATACGGCTTCATTCTTCCTTTCCAGTCATCGGCGTTCTCTTGAGCTCCTTTTTCATTCTTTTTCTTTTGTCTCCACAAGTTTCATCCCATCCCACGACCACAAAAGACTATTCTCCTACCTACTACCTAAGTTACCTTTTGCGTGATTGCTTCCGAGGTGTCTTGCCTTGCTTTCGGGTCTTAGAGGTGTCACTGCCTTGCTCAAGTTATTTGGCTTTTCGGGGTTCTTTGGCTTTCAAAGGTTAGTTTGTTTTGATGACTTGGTGTGTTCTTTTTCTCGTGTGTTTGGTTCTGATTCTATGATTACAAGTAGGTTTGATTCGAAAGTGGTTTGCTTTGATCCGTTCGAGTGGTTCTTCCGATCGCTTTACTTCCATTCTTCTTTTTGGATCGCTTGCTTCCAGTTCTTTTTTTGATCCGGTTCAAGTGGGTTTTTCTAGATCGTTGCTTCCAGTTCTTCCGGTTTTTCTTATGGGTCCTCGTTGCCATATCTTTGCGCGCTCTTCCGCCCTTGGTTTGGTCAAGCGGCATCTCTCTTCCGGGTTTCTTTCAGTTCGCCTGCTTCGATTCACGAGGGTCCAACTTGCATTCCAGTTTATCATCTATTTTCTCAGATATCTTGAAGTTCTGGATCCCTATCTTGTTTCTCTATTTTCTGCCTTGGTCTCGATCCTATCAGCTTGATCCTATCTTGTTTCTCTATTTTCTGCCTTGTTTCTCGATCCTATCGTGTTTCTCTATTTTCTGCCTTGGTCTCGATCGGTTCTGAGGGTTGCAAAATCCTCACCGCATCCTACCACGGATCTATGCCCCTTTCCGCGTCTCTTTATGAATCTCCCTTTCGGGATAACCCCCAGTCCCCGCCAAGAACCTCCTACCGAGTTCGTGCGGTACTAATTTGATCGAAGTTTCGTTCCTTACTCTCTTGATGGGTCGTTCTTGGCGATTGCGGCATCCTCACCTGCATCTAGCCTCAGATTCGACATGCATCTGGCACCCCTGGCCGATTCGCCACCGCTTCTTTCCGATTGTTTTGTATTTTCTATCTTAGGCAGGGATACCAGGCGTCAGTTATCCTTGCCCCCTCTATGGATGACCTCGCTTTCATTTTAAGTTTATTTGTGAATTTTGTAGGGTTTGTCTTGCTATACTTCCTCTTAGGCGTGTTGTGCTTTTGTCGGGTCTAGTGGCCCTGTTCTTTGAATTTTTCTTGTCTTGCTCAGAATCTCTTTTTGGGCTTTATAGCTTCTATGTTATTGCTAACACTATGTGAAAGTATTAGTTATTGCATGCACTTTGCGATGCCCCATATTACTCAACACCTCAGGGTTGGTTCAGCATGGCAGATTATGTAAGGATATCAATTTTCGTATGATTAGAGAACAGGTCGTCTTGTGATAGAAGAAGTTCTTGTCATCATTATGGTTGTGGTATAACATTAGATGTAGTGAATTATCATAATTGAACTTAGAGTTATTATAGAAAGATAGCTTTAAGGCCAACAAGTGTATATCTCGGTTTTATGTTATACCCTAGAGCTTATGGGACTTTGAAGATGCCACGTGGTATGTCTCTGCTAGGCAGTTTTTGTCTTGGCAACTTGTCTGCCTCGAGTTATTTTACGCTTCTTGTCCTTATAAATTTGGTCGTGTTGGTTGTATACATGGTTTATATCTGCGAGATTATTTTCTTACATCTTGTAGGGCTAGTTCCCTTAGGAAGGTTGTTGGCAAGTAAGTTGTGGTCTTGAAATTGACTTGTTTTGATTTGAAACGTGTGATTTTGCTATACAACCATGGTGCATCAAGCATGTTTTTTCAACCACGAAATGTTTAGCACCATCGACATTTAGCGTGGCAAGTGACCTTTGCATCAACACAAGGGACTTGAACATGGTATGTATGTTCTTTCTAATATTTTTGCATTGTTGTTGTAACCGTTCCCCCTTCTTGTTGCGTGTTATTCTCTAGTCCGATTTGAGTCGAGTAGAGTCATTTTCTCCTCCTCGATATCTTTTAGTTTTGGAAGTATTCGTGCATAGGTGCTAAAGCTTTACATGTATGCGTATGCATGATATTTCCCACGATACATGTGTTGCCCCTTTGTTCATTAGGTGCCCTTTAGCCGCTATCTAGATGTGTATATGCTTTGTTGTCATATATGATAGTTACTTCTTTTACTTCTGTTTGTCCCTTTGATTCACATGATTCTGCATACGATCTTCTGGTATGTTCTCCTGAGCGCATTCGGTTGAGATTTTATTGCATTGTTTTTTGTAACTCGAATCATCAATTTCATGAGAGCGGTTTGCCATGTACATTTGTCATGTTGCACCCCCGGGCTCTGAGAGATTGTGCATTGCGTAATTTTCAAGCTTTTAGGCCATGTGTTGATTGCCATATCTCTTTCTCTAGACCGTTTATTTGGCGCTCGATGTTCACATTAAATTCATCTTGGGGCTTTCTATGGTTTTATTTATACAGTTTCTTTTGCTCTCCGACTTTCTATACTATATCATTTTGGGCATATATATCTAGTAGATGATATGTGTATTGCATGGTTTCATTTGCCTTTTGGGAACTTTGTGCATTGCATGATTCCAACTAGGTTCGTTATTTCGATGCTTGTTCTATATGTCATGCAATTTCCTTTCTTTCGGACTCATATTCATACATTCCATTTAACTTATTGCTATGATTAAGTCGGGATAGACCGGGGCTTGTTCATTTATTTTTCATTTTCATGTCTCTAATTACGCGGGAATGCTGTGAATGTCCATATAGTTATTTTGGATTACTCGTTGGTTCTTTAGTTCTATCCATGTGGTCCCCCCTGTGTCGGTCAATGCATGCGCTTTTTTCATATGTTCCCAGTTGTTTTGTCCTGGGTTGCCCTTTGAGGGCCCATGCACGCTTTTGTGTCATACGATCTCAGTTTTTCTCGCCTTTGAGGGCTTATTATATATTTGCATTGTATGACATTAGCGATAAACGTCTTAATTCTTCTATTTCTCCTTGCATGTTCGTCATACTTCTCGTATTTCATTCTATTTCCTTTTCATTCCAATTTCTATTTTACATTTTTGTATTGCTCGACGTTTTTGGTCTATGTTATGGTTATCTTGTCCCATACGTGTTTGTCCTCTTTTCGTGTTGACTTTCGCTTTTTCTTCTTCATGCTTGATCAATTCTTGTTATATCACCTTTGTTGCGGCCCTTCTTCCTTTCGAGGCTCGTTATAGGTTCATTGCTCAACGATTCTATGCAATTCTATCTTTGCATCCTTTATGGTTGTTGCATCCTTTGCATCTTAGATCTTCAGTCTTGGTAACACGCATTTGGTTGGTGTCTTTTACTCATGGTTTGGTTGGTAAGTCCGCTCATTACATATGTGCGTTTGGCATGGGATAGTTATGTTTCTCGATTTAATCAGCCTTTTCTTGACATATAATTTTTCCATAGTCAGATACTTTGCTCTTTCATAAAAGTTCTATTGGTCCATTCTTTACGACCACTTTTATATGCCACGTTTCTCCTGGTCAATTCTTTTCAGTGTTCATGCTGGGGTGTCTTTTTCTATCTTGTCAAGGTGGTATCTCTTGCCCAGTTCATTATGGTTGGGTTTCTTCATCTTGTTCACTCAGGTTAATGGCATGGTGGGGTTGAAATTTGCATTTGTTTTTTCTAGTGGTTTGCTTGTATCACTTCTCGGCAGACGTATGCTAGCGGCATTCATTGAGAGCGTTGACGACCGTTTCTCATTAGGGTTTTCCTCGAAAACCTGAAAGGGCGGGGTTTTTCATCCCGATGAGAAGCGGTCGCCAGTTTTTCTCACTTTTGCATAGACCAAGCGGCGAATGAATCATCTTTTATCATGTAGTCCTGAGTTTCATTGTGCTCTCGATGATTGTCTAGTTTCAGAGCACTCAAATTTCAAGTTTTTTCAAAAGTTCTACCCCGAATAGGGGAATCATTTTGTACTCAACGATTTTACAAAGCTCAATGAGAACACCACTTCACTTCGGCCACTTGATTGTATCATAGGACCCATCCTAGAAATGAATATTCTTATATATGCATCAAATGTGGCTGACACTTGGGGATATCCACAACACGGCTGACAACAAGGGTCGTGACTGATGTCAAGGTCAGTTGGGTGAAGTGCATCTTACCAAAGCACTGTGGGGGACTCGGGATGATCGACTTTCTCCTACAGAGCAAAGTATTAATTTCCAAGTTCATCTGGAGGATCTTGAATAATGTTGATGTGTCTCCTGGCTCACGACTTCTGTCCCAATCATTGCAGCTTTGTGTCTCCTTTGGCTCTCCTTCTATCAAGGCACTGCTTCCCTGGGCTCTATCCGTTGTCAGCTTATCCTAATGCGTCTCCTTTCCTTAGAGGGTTGCTTGATGCTTGCAATATTGTGCGTACGCTTTTCCATCTCCACCCTATGGCAAGAAGTTTTACTGGAGCTAGTTGTTGGTGGATCCCTTTGGGCGATAACCAAACAGATGCGCCTTTGGTAGCATCAGTTCATCCCCATACGGCGGCTGAAACTAGCAGGTGTGCTTACAATTTCGTGCATGGTACGTTGAAACACGATTGCTGACATGGGAAGAATTCCTGACAAAGTTCCTTCTTTTAAGATGGGATCGCATTAATTTGGCGATACCATTGCCATTCTTCCTCCTATACCACAAGTAGTGGCTTCCCATCTCTGGGTGGTTCATGAGAATGTTAAGGCTGAGCATTTGGTGAATTCTATGTATAAGATCCTTCTTGCGGCAGAGGTGTTGCCCCCCTCACAAAAATGGTCTTTGGTGGTACCAAATAATCAACGTAAAGTAGTTTGAACCGGGTTTGGGACAAGTTACTTCATCCAAAGTTGTCGGGCTTTGTGGTGGCAGATCATCCATAGATGTGTTCGCATCAATGTTTTGGTCCACAAATTTCGTCCTGAGGTGCGTGGGACATGCCCTTTATGCGTTCAGAGGGATGAGACAATCGAGCATTGTTTCTTCTTATGCCAAATGCTAGACCCGCTTGGTTGTGGCTTCAGAGTCTTTTGATTGCAGCTTGAATAGTCAACAAGTCTTATTGGCGGTGTACCCAAGTTCTTGGGACAATATGGCAAAGAGGGCATTTCACTTAGCTTGAAAGATGGATCATTTGGTCAACGTGGAAAAGAAGAAACCTCTTTATTTTCAAGGGCCATAGAGCCCCTGATGCTCAAGTGCTTATTGAAGCTAAGCAACGCATCGTCAAAGCGTATATATCTTCCTCCGTAAAGGATGAAGTGAAGAATCGTATTTGGGTACATTACCTCCAGATTAACACTTATATGTAACTCATTTACATGTTGTGTGCTGTAAGGTGGAGGGTGGTTTTGCTCTGTGGACAATTCCTCCACTGGGTTTTCAGTCCCCCATCTCTGTTGCTCGTTTCTGATGATTAATAAAGTTTCACGTCCTTCAAAAAAAAAAACAAGGGTCGTGACTGAGGCATTTTTTTCTTGTTGGAAGTTGTAATAACATGCTTCATTGGCACATGATGTATGGAATAAATATCTTTGACGTAATGGTTATGTGATAACATATTTTAGTCCAAAGTGATCCTATAGATAAAGCAAACACTTTATTCGACATTTTATAATTGCCATTGTAGATCTTTGCCATCAATAGGCTATAATGAATATTCATAATCTGATACAATAAAAAAGTATGTGTCGCTTTACAATAGTATTGGAAGAACGAAAGGATTAACATGCAATTCTAATCCTCTAGTGCAAATTATCAACATAGTTGTAACCAATTGAAATTGTGACTTGACAAAGTATGAAGATGAATACGAACAAGAACACAAGTAGCCAAAGAGCTGAACAAAGCTAATACACATTTATCTAGAACCTGTTAAATTGCAAATAAAAGCGAGTTACAATTACCACAACTACACTCTCCTTTCTATTCGATCCTCTAGTGGGCTTCTGGGCTTGGAGCTCACACCATGTTAAGCAAGCTCATGACATTCTTTGATGTGGTAAGGTTCTACCCCTTAAGCTAATATGGCATAGTTGTTACGCAGATCCATGCTAACACCTTCCGTATTAATTTTCTGATGTGTAGTCTATGATATGAATACTATTTCTTCAACGTTATAATGAAGTGAACATTGATTGGGCTTTTGTTATTTTCTTCAATCATAGTCCCTAAAATCTTGTTCTTGTGCTCTTAACTTTCTTGGTAGAGGTCACTTTTAAATAAAATTCCTCTGCTACATTCTCGTTTGAGATAGTTCTCTCTAACCTAAAAATAGGTTCATAGAATAGAATAGAATAGAATAAGAATATAAATAAATTCATGCCACATAATTTACATTGATGTTTCTCAATTGTTTGAGCTCGTGTATTGTCCGACTTAAATATGAATTCCCACTAAGGCATCTAACCTACCACAAGAGAACCCAATCTAGATACATTATAGTTTGTATTGCCCTGTTCAAGCTCTATAAACATTAGATTTTCTCCATTTGCATTACTCCTATATAATATATCCTAAGTAGGCTTGTAAATGGAGCCATCATGGGTCCAAAAGCATGTTGCCAATGTAGTAGTCCGCAAAAACTATAAATGAAGCCTATGCGCAACTAAAGTGGAAATAGTACCAAGCAAAAATTGGTTGTATCCCCAATGCAGTGCAACTAATCATCCTCTTATCTTCCTTTCTTCTTCAATTTTAAATATGTGTAAAAGATTTTTCTTGTCTGTACACACCTACCCCATGACCTAATACCAAAGACCGCAAACCTTTTTACCTCAAGCCTCCCTTTACCGCTAGTTTTCTTTTAAATGAATGGATTTGAAAATAATAAATTACTTGCAAGAGAGCATGTCATTGTGACTTGATGAAGATCCATGCATTTGCATGGAACCACATACTTAATATACCTACAAAATCTCAAACACTATAATAGCTACAACTTGTAACCTCGTGAAATAGGGAAGATATCTAAATCAATTATCTACTAGCATTTTGCTATAAGCTGCTTTCTCATAAAATACAACAAAAGAATGATATGTGCCCGATTCGACAATATAAAGATGAAATGATTTTTAGAACGTAGATTCGAGGAAGATTCCTCGGGGAGCTTTAGGGTTCCACGCCACTATATTGCCATGGGTGGAATTTTGTTTGCTTCAGACGTTCAATATCTACTGGGACCGAGTTGCGATTGGCAATCCTCTCCTCATGATACTTGCCAGTATATCCATAAATGTCTAAGTCACCTCATGGTGTGAGGGTAACTTCTCCGGTCAACTTGAACCATCTTGGAGTAAATTCATCTCGCTGACCTTCTCTATGTTTCTTTTCTGCATGTTGTTTTTCTTCCATTCTTGATTTCTCAGCGGGTAAAAGCACGCTGTGGTGTATCAAAAACGCGCATTTTGATGCCAGATTTTGGCACCACCTTTGTGGTAGAATCGGGTGGTGCATACCGAAGCGGAGACTGCGGGAGTGCGAATTAATGAGCTTCGGTTATTTTGAATTTTATGCCATGTCATTGTCCCTCATTTCGAATTAAGGAATAATCACCTCTTCTTCTGTTTTTTTGCCGCTTCTTGCCGATTGAACCCTAATGGAGTCAGAATTGAACGCCACTGGTTACACGATGAAATCTCTCCTCAAACAAGAGATTGTGCCCCATGAAGATCTAAAGAAGCTTTGGGGTGACAGAGTTCCAAATAAATCTGGCTACAGGTATTTTCCCCCAAATGTTTGTTCAAACTGAAAAATTAAGGCATATGTTTTCTTGTACAGGTTGAAGAATCTGAGCAATGAACAATATAAAGAGCTCATGCAAATTTACCAAAGAATTACAGGGAAACCACATACATGGGGTGGAATGGCTCCTGGAACCTGGGCAGTGGCTTATTATCTGCATATAAAGGGGGAGGCTGTTAATTGGAAGAGCTTCTCGGATTATTATAAAACTCCCGATGAGAAAGGAGAGGTCAGTTCTTCTAGATCCAAGAGAAAGCATAGGCAAATCCAACCTGACCAGGAGGAAAATAGTAAAAGTGACAGGGATGATAAAGATGATAGGGAAAAAACCAAATCAGGTTCCTCTAGACCACACATTCAATCTGAACTCACAATCAAAACAGAAAAGCAGAGCAATGTTCTGAGACCAAAACATGCCATTGCAGGTATGTTCAATTATTAGTTGTGTTACAACAGAAAAAAATCTCAAGCTTGACCTAGATTGTTTCTATCAACACTGAAAAGGTAACATCAAATCCACTTCAAGAATCAGGTATGTCTACTACCATTTTGCATCATGTTTGCTGTATTGTCATGTTGTGTCTCTATGATGCCATCTGTGGGGCATTTCGTGCAATGGATGCCAGAATGATGATGAGGTATGTGTGGTCTGGTGAGTGGTGAGTTGTTGGCATCTACCATGTCCCACACCACACCCCACCATCTCCCACCACTACACTCTACCATCTCCCACCGCCACACTCCACCATGTCCCACACCACACCCCTCTACTACACACCACCACCACCACACTCCTCCACCACCACCACACTCCACCACCACCACACCACACCACCACACTCCACCATGTCCCACACCACAATCCACCACCACCACCACACGCACCACCACCACAGCCCACCACCACCACACCACACCCCACCACCACACCCCATCACCACACTCCACCATGTCCCACACCACACACCCCACCACCACACCCCACCACCACCACACACACCACCACCACCACCACACTTCACCACCCTGCACAATGTCCCACCACTCCTTGCTACCACCACAGCGTGTTGTGTGGTGTGTACTGTGCAGCGTATGTTATGTGGTGTATGGTATGTAGTGGTGTGTAGAGAGTACCTTGTGTTGTGTGGTGTGTGGTTGTGGTTTTCCATCAGTACGTGGCTTACTATGTTAGGAGGCTGACATATACATAGTGTTTGTTTTACAGACTATGGCAGACTTGTGAAGGAATGGTTGGCTGCAACATCAGCTAGATTTGATAGATGCAAGCAATGATTGCAAGCAAACGAGGATAGGAAAAATGATATCAAAAGAAAGATTGAGTTGATGGAGCATAAAGCATAGAGCTGATTTTCACAGATGGCAATCAATCATGACAGCAAATCCGAAAGCAGCAGAGGGTGTTCGGGTTGTAAGCGAACTAAAAGATGAAGAGCTAAATGGTAACTAAAAGATGAAGAGCTAAATGGTACAGTGTTGCCTGGGCTGAATCAATTAAATAAGGAACTAGCAGAAACTGAAATTGAGCTAAAGGCATGTGAAGACTTACTGCTGGAGCTGCAACCTCGAATGCAAAGATTTGAGATTTTTTCTGAGCGTAGTGGTCATGACACTCCTTTAGATCCTGCACTTCCAATGCTTCCTGAGGCAGAAGAAGAGGGATGAAGGTTGTCCATTTTGTGGATGTTGTCTGAAATGGGAGGGTAAAATGTTGCCAGTTATGATAGCAGAATGCAGTCACCAGTATCACATTCCATGTCTATCACACCATTTGAGGTAAATATTATCATCTCTAACCCTCGTCTAAAGACTCTATTGATTTTGAATTTGTTTTGCAGACACTCTAGAACCTGCTGCAGCCCCAGTTGTGCCCACATTATGACTGAGACATGGCTTTTGGCTTTTGGTGTTCGAGTGGTACCACAAGAACCAATAGACATAAGTAAGTGCCTTAACTAATGTTTACTGATGTTGTCACAGGTCTACTGACTTAGTATTTGCAGAATTGCAGAAATTTGAGACCAAGGATATCCAACAGTTATGCACGCCGATCGACGCTTATGAGACCGCAAGATACCTCCCACAAATGTACCTAGAATTCACCCCATTTGATACTTCTAAGTCAATCCCACCGCCGACGCATGGAGACTCCAAAACAAAACTTGATAGTGAACCGGAATGCAAAGATCAAGTAAGTACCGATGCCACATACATGATTTATTTTTTGTATTTTTCTCGTGGTCTTCCTCATTTTAATTATGTTACAGAGATAAATGCTACCGCAATCGGAAGCCATCACGAAGAGATTCCTAGTGCATCTGCTTTTAGGGGAGAAATTAATTCATTTGAGATTTATTCTCGCACGGGATCCTTCACCGTAAAAAAGTTTTGGTGTCAACATGAGCCAAATGCGATGCAGTGATGAAGTTGACAAAGAAACCCCGGATCCCCGGACAAGATGCAGATCGCCAACGAAGTCCAATACAACCTCAACCAAGAAAACCAAGAGGTTAACTGAAATTCTCCTTGTTCGATTTTAATGGGGTTTTAGGCAAGTTTTATGACTTGAAAGAGAGATCCCCAGATCGGGCGAGCCGAAGTGACCCTCCGAAATTGAACCTTCAAAAGGCGCCAGCTTCCGTGCCCGGATTACGGAGTTCTTAGAATGGTGTTTTTCAAAATTTGAGATTGCATTGTGGTCCAAAGATGGCTAAGAGTAATGTTGACTTGTTGATGAGAAAGTTGTTTGCAGAATAGAATAGAATAGAATAGAATATACATTAACGCCCCTCGTGCCGCGGAGGCCCCCGGACTTGTGTAGAAGGCCCCAAGCTCCCAAAGGGTGCTGCCAAGAAACAGACGATAGGTTTTATGTAGCCATCTAGCTGGCTTCTCTTGTTCTTTATATTACCCGTGATCGTGCTTATAGTCGGCTTCTTGGCCATACACAATGCATCGCTATAAAACAGCTTTGAACTCAGACTTTGTGGGCCTCTCCGATCCGCCTCATCCGTGTTTCTCGATTATTAACCCTCTTTGTGCACCCCCTGTCTTATTATCATTTCTTTTATAGCTTTCGCTACATCTCGTGGAGTGTCTCTTCTTTGTCCATCGCTGATGGGAGTGGGAGATCCCACCACCTTGTTAAATTTGGACCTTATGTCTCTGTAAACCGCACTCTTTTACCATGTGCTCTTCGCCTTCTATTTTTCCCCGAGTCACATACTTCGACATATATTCGCTTCCGCTCTATCTATTTTCCTCCATCTATCTTTTCTCAATTGAGGTCGTGGCTCCCCATCCCCGATCCGCCGCCTCCCATACTTTTATTCAACATGCTACTTCAGACGCGATATGCCCTATCCGCCCCCTCGATTGAAGGTTCCCAATAGCCGGGGCTTTGCCTTAGGCCCTCAGGAAGCCGTGCTACCCGCCAGCCTCCTCATTGCTCTGCTGCCCATTCTTCGGCCCCATCCGGCCCGCTTGTATAATCTCGGGCTTAGTTGCATCCCCATACTTGCCGCCCACTTCGCCAATTAATTTAAACCATCCCTTGCCCGTTGTTATGTGCCGCTTTTTCTTGATTCATCTATCGCTAGTGACGACATTTATCCTCTTTTTTCTTCTCAGGGTCCAAGGGGGAATATACGCCATAAATACGATATTCCTCGATCCGCCACCATACAAGTCTATCTTTATAGCCTTGTATATCATAGATTGTGGCACTAGGGGCATGGCTAAGTTATTCTCATAACTTAGCCAACCATAGGTCAAGCCATTATCCACGTGGCCTTAACCTATTGGGGCACCGCCACACAGACTCACCCGATTGGTGCCACGGCATCCTAGGTGGACCTAACTTATATAGGCATAAACCCTAACCCCTAGACCTCTTTCCAGCCCTAGCACCCGTAGACTCACCTACTTGTTCGAACCCCGCTTGAACATCGCTCGTTGTGGCATAGGTCGGGTCGCGCTGCAGCCACAGGGGGTAGACCCGCTTCTGGAGTAGGAACAAAGAGCTTGTGAGTCGAAGACCATGGAGGCGCCCGGATCTGGAGGGAGAGCATCAGGAGCAGGTATGTAGGATAGTAGTTGTGATAGCTCATCTGGGATTAGCATTCCAGTGTGCTAGTATTTTGTATCTAGAGTAGAGCCATCCTAGAACCCATATTCAACATCTTGAACCCTAATCAAGGAACCCTAACTATTAGTTAGTTGTATGATTAGGTTAAGATGTTCTTCTTATGATTATTCTCATGATGTGATGACTATGTGATGATGGTTGATCATGTTGCTCCTCTTGTATTGGGAAGGGGGGTAGAGACCTAGAGCCATATGTAGTATGCTCCTAGAGTAGATCCCTTTAGTTCCTATTAGTTATGCCTCAGGCATAGGAGCCCACCGTGCCATTGAGGCTATGATATGACTCAAGCACCGCATAACGGGCTAGAGGGAAAGTGGAGGGAGGATCCCCGCCGAGTGGGGGACTTCGGGGATCCCATAGTGGGCTAGGCTTATGGTCGGTCACTCGCAGGGGCCGAGCATGGGTCCGACACCTCCGGGCAATGGTGTTGCCCCGCCTCCCGAGAGCCGCAAGTGCCGGCTTGGCTCTCGCTTTGGGGGTTCACGGGCACGAATCGTGGTGTCGCCACGATTCTCTAGCCGCCCACGGCACCTCTAGACCCCGGGAGGGGAGATGCAACCCTTCCCCGCCATCGACCGTGGAGATGCAACCCGGAGTAGTCCCGATGGGTGATGCCATGGGATTGCGTGATCCGAAGGCTAGAGTCCCGTCGTGAGCCTGATCTAGCCCATCCGCAAAGTATGCACAGTGAGGGGCGGATGGAGTGGTCAACCCTAGCCATTGCCTTCTATGCCAGCCCTCGCCATTGCCATGACTCCGGCCCTGCTTCTATCTTGAGGCCTAGCCGGGCCGGGCCATCCTCCTTACGAGTCCGGAGCCGGGTAGGAGCTCTCATGTTTTATGGTTCGTGATTATCATCTTTGCCTTGGTTTATGTGGGATGCACTACCCTTCGAGGTAGCATTTGTATATGTTGATGCTAGTTCTCGACGTGTTATCGCTCACTGTTATAGGAGCCCATAGGGGAAGGGGCGCCAAAGACACCTTCAGAAGTTCCCTTCCCCGCACTAGAGTCACCTCGAGTGCGGGTAGACGGCGGCCCATGCGGTTGTTGAGCCGGATGGGGATTTCCTCGCCGAAAGTGTACGCGGGCGCCGTATGTTTAGCAGGAGCTGCCACAATGGTAGTCAGAGCGATGTTCTTGGTTGACCAAGAACTAGCACTCGACCATAACCATGAAGTAGTCTAACAGGCCTATAGGGTGTGGAATAAACATTTCCACCATCGAACCGCCAAAATGGGGAAAAATTTTTCTCCTAGGTAGTGGGTCGAATTAGGCTAAGTGTTAGACGAAGATTTGAGGGAGGCAAACGAATCTTCTAGTAAATTTGGAGTGAAAATTATGCATCTGCATCAAATTTCACCTAAAATGGGTCAAGAATCATGCCAATCGGAGGCCCAGTGAAAAATGGCTAAATTCATAAATTGCACTTCAACCATTAGGAAAATTCGAAAATTTAAAGATAATATCAATTAATATAGGTTAATATATACATTAATAGTTAAATAATTAATTAAATATCTTGTAATTAATAAGGGGGCTAATAAATAGGGTAATTATGGTAGGAGAATATTCCCCAGTGGACCCTCCTTTTTAAATATCCGACACCTCATTTTCTCTCCAACCCTTTCACCTCCAACCTTCTCTTGCCCAGCCCTTCACCACCCATTTTCTCAAACCATAAGATATGGCTCGCACTCAAACAAACTTACAGGAAGCCCGAACAAGACCCCACCCTCTCCATGGCGCAGCAGCAGGGCGACATGTCAAGAAGATCCCGGAGCACCTCCGACCCAAGAAAGGGGAAGAGGAGCTTCCCCCCACCAGCAGCAGCAGCAGCAGCAGCAGCAGCGAAGCCTCATACCATGACGCCGAGGAGAGTCCCAAAGAGCCAGCTTCTCCATCGGGCAGGCACTCCAGAGGACCGGGGCGAGACTCGCCATTTCGGGCCCTGGACACCGAGGTGGAAGAAGAAGGGGAGGAGCAGTGCAGCAAAGGTGGAGGAAGCGGGCCTTCAAAGGCCCAAGAAGAAGGGAAAGGAAAAAGTAGCAGAGTGGCCGGAGGAGAGGGCCGCCAGGAAGAAGCGGGAGCGGGAGAGGGAGCTGAGGGAGGAGGAGAGGCGGACGAAGAGAAGGAACGACGGCCTCACGACCGCCGTTATTCAAGAGCCCCGCCGTAAGAGGAGCCGCAGTGGAAGAGGAAGAGGAGGAGGAGGGGCAGCAGATCCCGACGCGAGGCCACCCTACCCCAGGGCCGGAACCACCCAAGGTGGTGAAGAAACAAAAGGTAGGGGAGCTGGCATTTGCGCCGCAAAGCAGACCGGAGTTCAAAAGGAAGATGGTGGTGATATAAGGAGTACCTTCGCCGCCGGACGAGGTACAATGAGTGGTATTGCCAGCCAGGAGGTGCAACAAGGCCGTGGTGGGCGGCAGGCCAAAGAAGAACCAGCCCAAGCCACCCCCACCTAGGGCCGGAAAACCCAAGAGGGTTCACCACGGGCCAACAAAGACATACGCCTGGTAGTTTAGGGAGATCTCGCACTTCCGTGATGTGCACGGTCTCCCCGATAAGGAAGGCGCCTTCGAAATGCCTCCTTAGGGAGGTTTTGCGCCAGCTCCTGACGGATTACGTGGTAACCCCCTCTAATGACCCGGCTCGCAAGAGGCCTCCGAGGCAGAGCTGGTGCAGCCTCTTCGAGGAGGGGAACCTTCAGGCTATCCATGCTAAGAGAGTTAACCCTTATGCCTAAGGATATCCACTTAGCACCTGAGGATCCGCAGGAGAGGCCCTAGGCCTCAAATTTTGTAAATTTTGTAGAAGAATTAAAATTTTCATGTAATTGTGTTTTATTAATATAAAAGTCTTTTTCCTCTCAGAAAATTAGAAAAAAAATGTTCTATGCTTGAAATGTAGAAAATAGAACCCAATTGTGGTAGAATTCTTCATAGCATGTCTAGAAACACCCCAGAATCATGACTACAACAAAATTTTGGCAAAAAAAATCATCTAAAATGCAAAATTGGGCCAGGGGCCGGTGAGACCGCGCCAAATGGCCTCTCAAGGCCCCCTCGACGCTGGGCTGCTTCAAGCGGATTCACCCGCCTACCCCCAAAAATCTTGCTTTTAGATGTCGGGCTTTTGCTCAAAATAAGTTGCTAGTTAGGTTAGAATTGGCCCAATTAGCCATATTAGCATCTTCAAATTCCCTAAATGACCAAAAATTGGCCCAAAATAGCCAACCGGGTGAGACCGCTTAAACGCTGCCTCATACACCACACGCTGAGGCCATCCGCTGATTCACCCGGTCGGGCCATCTTTGGCCCAAATTAGCCAAATTTGATCCAACAAATTGCCATGTAGTGTTTCTTGCTTTGTTTTGCTTAAGTTTGCACTTCATGGTAGTTCATTTGGACACCCGTGAGCCATAGAACCAAGGTCGCCTTTAGGTAAGCACCTTTTGCACAAACCCCCGAGGTCACCCATAGTCTATAAAAATAGGTCTCATTTGCCATTTTTCTTCCTACGAATCGCCCCCAAAATCTTAGGCGATTTTTTTCTCGACCCTCCACCGATCTTTGCAAGCCATTTTCTACACCCTTTCCCCGCCAATGGCTTCAAAGAACTTTGAGAGATGGTACAATGTCGCCAGCCATATCCATGTGCTTCCAAAGAGATCAAGCCTTCTCTCGTGGTTTGATCACTTGTTTGATCTTCACGCAACTTTGACTAGAACACCCTACACACATTATTATGTGCCAATATGACCAGCAGGTCCCGCCTTTGGGAAGTTAGACCGCCTCCTAGGGAGGGAATTGGGTTTCCCTTGAGACACTTACCCAAGCCTTAGGTCGAGAGCTGGCAGATCCGCAGGCAAGAAGCAGCCTATGGGATAGGACTAGGACCATGCCCGACACATGACCCAGATAATAGGCATAGGTACCTTTCAGCCTGCATAGCCCCTTGCCCCTCTTCATGCATTATAAGTCAATCAACAAAGTAGGGGAACCCTCTGCTCAGCCCTTAGACTTAGCCCACTTGATACCCGAGGGGCCCGTGATCAAATCCTCAATATAGAGTCCTCCGCCTACGAATATTACCAAGACGACGCCGGGCGCACACCATCTCTACTGCATCCATGAAGACTACGAGCAGCTAGGGGAGCGTAACCCGTAATGGGAGAGCAGGGAGGCAACAAGAATGCGAGATATGCTGCCGAGGCATGACGACGACGCGGAGAACAAATTTAATCGATCCACCAACCGGCATCATTAGCCTTTGTCGCCGATAGTCATCGACGGGAGGAGTACATTTTGCAAATGACATCCTCAATTTGTCCCATTGTCGTGAAATGTGGTCTTCGAATCGACGAGCTCTTGGGTATGATAGCACACCTGAAGAGCACGCATATCATCGACTACTCATACCAGAGATCCCAAGGGAGTCGGGAGAGACACTCTTATGCCGGGAGACAATGTCGATATAGCAGCCTATCGCCAGATAAGGGAGATCTATCGACGCCAGGAGCCTATCATCTCGCAGGAGGAGTTCCAGCAGATACGAGCACACTCTACAAACCGTGGAAGGGCCCAAGCTCAAGCCGCACCGGGCCGAGCCGAGCATGAGGGAAGGGTCCAAAGAAGATTAACTTGGACAACGCAACCAAAGATGTGGAGGGATCATGAAGACCTTATGGCGGGATGCCTACTACGGCAGCCAAAGGAAGGGCACCGATCGCGAGGCGAGGGAAGGGCGCAAAGACTTCGCTACTATCTTCCAGCCCCTCACCAGGGCAAATGATAGTCTTCCACAAGGAGTTCAGCCCAAGGGGAAGAACTGCGGGCACTTCTCATAGCGCTTTCGGCTTCGGCAAAGACTCAAGATATACCCCATGCCGATCACATCATTCTTTTCAACAGGCGCCAAGGCCCATTGCCCTCGACTTTGCGAGAGGGCACTGAGGGATGCAACACTTTCAAGGGTAGCAAAGAATAAAGACTGTAACTCCCTGAACCGAGATGGCCCGAAAGCACTTGAAGGAAGATCAACGAGGAACATCTTTGCGCAACCCCAAGAAAGGCCTCCGATTCGTGGATGTCAAGAACTTCTTCGTGCTTTCGAGGCCACCGAATAGTTGTAAAATTTCTTAAGTTTGTGCTAAATGTTTCTTGTACCCATTGTGCTAAGATATATCTACTTTATCATGTAATCCTTATGTATTAATGACTATTAACCGGTTTGTCAATGTAAGGCTTTGTATGATTTCTTATAACTAAAGATAATTCAATTTGCAAGTAAAATTGATCAACATCTAACCCAAATAAAATGTATTGATGATCAATCCTTGCAAAGAAGGAACTCAAGTGCGTGATCTCAAGATCAGCACCCACCACGCAATTGGGTACCAAGGAATTTGTTTGGCAGGAACAAGAAGATGTTGAGCAGTGATATGTCACCGAGGCGCCAACGCAAGGTTGGTGCGTGATGAGGAATCGATGCAACACCTCATCAACCGGGCGACACCTCTCATGAATGCACAGAAGATGGTCACCCACCTCCACCTTTGTTTTCCCGGGTGGTGACGGTCCCCAACAGAAGGGGAGGGCAACCAGGGGAACGCCGTGGATAGAAGAAGGAAGAGGAGAACCAGAGCCCATCATCATCTAGCTCCAGCCATCGCATGCCTCTTCCAGGAGGACAGCTCTAGTTCGACAAATACCGACACACCTAAAGCAAGGAAAAGAGCAAGAAAGACAAAGTGATTATCGTAAAAGGTGGATAGTGCTATGAGCAATGTATGGAAGACAAGGAAGCTCTACCAGCCTCGTGGAAAGACAGATCGCATGGAGGCTGAAGCATGGCTTGATGAAATGGAAGAATTTGGCAACTCATACCTGCATGAAAGACAAGGACATAGGGAAAGTTGCTACAACTAACCTTATTGGACCGCAAGGATCCGTGGAAGGGATATGCTAAATCCAACAAGTCAAGAGGAACAACCTCGCAGGTTTAAGACCTTCAAAGAAGGCTTTCCGCAAGCACTATGTGCCAAGGTCTCATACTAGTAGACGATCCAAAGAGCTTTACAGTTGAATCGGGTAGCTTATCGCTGGCTAAGTATACCAAGAATTTATGAGGCTCAGCTGAATGTTCCCCGAGTCTCGAGAGGCAAGCCGCGGATACTTACATTGAGGGGTTGAACAAAGAATATCAAGAGGCTTGTTAGAGCAATCAACCCGAAGTCACCAAGCAGCAGTCAAGATAAAGCTATAAGTTTGAGGAGGCACCAAAGAACTCCAGCCAGAGAAGCAACCAACCTTCGTGGGTAAGAGTTCGTGGCAAGATCGTGGACAATATCGTGGTAAGCAATCAGCAGCTACACCATCGTGGAGTCAGCAGAAGGTAAGGGTCGAGCAAAGCTTTTGGGGACCGTAAGCCACGTAATGCATCGTGGGGCAGCGCTCTTGCCGCCTCCTAGACAAAATGGGCCAAGGAAAAGAGACAGAATGCATTGAGAAGAAGTTATGCTTCAGTGCTTCCAGCCGTGGCACCGGACACATGATTGTCCATTCGCCATGCAAATCAGCCTTGGCGTAACTCTTGGATTGGGACTCCCCAACGTAGTTTTACGAGGACGATGACCAGCAAGAGGGCCACGACTTCATAGATGGTGAGTGTCACATATGTGCAAACATTGAGTCGATGATATAGAGAATCACCAACCAAGCCATCGCAATGATGGGATCATAGATAGTAATCCTTATGTAGTCCCTCATAGATACGTGTAGCTCTCATAATTTTGCATCTCCTAGATTGGCTGCTTTAATGAAGAATAAGGTATTGAAGTCTAAGCCAAGGCCAAGAGCTATGGCTAAACGGCGCCATTCGCACACACTAAGGGGAGGAGGATCACCTTTGACATAGACCTTAGTGGGGCTAAGTGGCCGATGGGAGCGTAAGTCATGGACATCGGAAGATATGATCCGATAGTGGGGATGGAATTTTTGAAGCCAGCCAAAGCCATGATTGATTGCGACCGAATGAAGTCACCATGACGGCACTGCACGGCAGAAGTTGATAGTGAAAGGTAAGAAGCTAGATTCTCCTATGCAAAGGTATTTCTTTGAAGCAAATAAGGAAGAGTATAGAAAGGAATAAGGTGGATTACATCTTGAGGATGGAATCGCTGAGCCGTGCAAAGGTGATGGAAGTGACACAAAGGGAAATCACCGCCCGCATAGCAAGGCTTATTTCAGAAGTTCAAGGATGTATTTCCGGATGAAATCCCAAGCCGCCACCTTATAGGGTGTGGAATGTGAGATCACATTGGCCCGGATGCTAAGCCTACCAAGAAGGCACCATATAGAATGAGCATCCTGCAATTGATCGAGCTCAAGAAACAACCGCAGAATTGCTCGAGCTTGATTTATAAGAGCAAGTGTGTCTCCTTTGAGCACCTATACTCTTTGTCAAGAAGAAAGATGGAAGCTTAAGAATGTGTATAGACTATCGCCACCAACAAGCGCATCGATAAAGAATAAGTATGCATTGCCAAGGGCGATGACCTAATGGACCAGCCTACAAGGAGCAAAGGTATTCTCTAAAATTGATTTGAGGTCGATACCATCGATAAGAATTAAAGAAGAGGATATCCATAAGACCGCCGTAACGCTGTATGGTCACTTTGAGTTTACAAGAATGCCCTTTTGACTATCGAATGCTCCAAAGAACGCTTTATGCGCCATGAACGACATCTTCGAGACTTCTTGATGAGTTTGTTATTGTCTTCTTCGACGACATCCTAATCTACAAAGAAGTCCCTTTGAAGAGCATTGTCGAGATCTCGTGAAAGTGTTGGAGAAGTTGAGACGCCATCGGTTGTATGGGAAGCTTCTAAGTGCCACTTTGCAACAGTGCCGAAAGGGAGTACTTTGGGGCATGTAGTAACATCCGAGGGAATCTCCACAGATCCATCTAAGATTGAGGCAATAGTTGATTGGCCAGCTCCAAGGAATGTGGCGTAAGTAAGAAGCTTTCTGCTGGCGGATACTACGTAAAGTTCGTGGAAGGACTTTGCTAAGTGGGCGCCCCTCCGCCTTACCTCACTAAGGCCAAGAAGATTAAGGATTGGGCTAGCCATTGGTTAGAGAAAGTCCAAGCTTCTTTGAGAAGCTTAAAGAGGTTTTAACAACAGCACCAGCTTTGTTCTCCCTGATCCGAGTAAGGATAAGTTGGTAGCAACAGATGCAAGCAAGATAGCAACAAAAAGCAGCCTTTGATGCAAGAAGGAAGGGTAGTCGCCACGACTTAAGAAGATGAACGACGCCGAAAGCAACGCTACCCAACCCATGATCGTGAGCTGCTAGCCATTGTCGGGCATTGAGGATATGGAGGCATTATTTGGTGAAGGAAGTTTCCGCTTAGATACCGATCACCGAGCCTTCAAGATCTTTTTCACCCAGCCCACCTCAACTTAAGGCAAAGGAGGTGGATGGAATTCCTTGAGGAGTAATATTTTGATATTATATATAAGCCCGTAAGCTTAATGTTGTAGCAGATGCCCCTCCAGGAGGCCATTTCGCACAAGGACGATTGTAATGCGATTTCCACTTTTCGAAAGTGAGTTTGGCAAGAAGATTGAGGAGTCCTTGCCAACCGATGTGGACTTCAAGGAGGTATGGGAAAGCCTTCCCAAGGAAGCCGTAATGTATAAGGAGCGGGAAGCCTTCAAGCATTATAAGAAGGAAGGCAACCTCGTTGTATCACAAGCATAAGTTGTGTGTGCCCGAATCATCGTGGGTAAGGAAGCTAATTCTTCATGACACACATAACAGCCCAATAGCAGGGCATGCCGGCTTCATGAAGACCTATTTCAAGATTCAAAGTAGCTACTTCGCCAGAAATGAAGAGGCAGATAGCTGCATATATTCGATTGCCGCTATGTCACAGACTAAAGCGAGCAACTTCGATTCCGGTGCTTTAGAGCCATTGGGGTGCCAAATGCAAAGTGGGAGGTCATAAGCATGGATTTCATCACAGTCTCCCTAGAACTCTTCGAGGCAAGGATGCATTGATGGTGGTCGTGAGATAAGTTATCTAAGATGGCACATTTTGTGCCTTGCAAGACTACCGACAACCGCATTAGATACCGCCAAGTTATTTGTAAGGGAGATTTTAGACTCCATGGCATGCCTCGAGATAATATCCGATAGAGACTCTAAGTTTATGAGTGCCTTTTTTGGCAGATCTCTTTAGCACCATCCGCATCGGTTTCCATGAGTACGCATATCATCCCCAAACAGATGGCCAGACGGGAAAGGACGAATCGGATCATTGAAGACATGCTTCGAAGCTATGTGTGGGAATAAGCAATCCAAGTGGATGAGTACATCCACTTGGTGGAATTCGGGCCACAACAAGCAAGCAGAGTCATCTCGATGTCTCCTTTCATGGTGAATTACGGGTACCAAGCTGCTTAACCCCGATACCGCACAATCCGTGGTCCAAGGTAGAAGTGTCCCGCCAGATGTTAGGGGATATGCAAAGCAGCCTAGTAGAGGAAGTAAGGGTTATTTATTGGCAGCAAGAAGTCGGGCGTAAGAGTGTAGCCGATCAAGTTAGCCCCCTCGGCCCCGCGCATAACGTCTATACTTGTCGCATGAGGGCTAGGCCCCACCGCCACGGTGTCCAAGAAGAGGAATCCACAAGGTTTCACCTGCGGGTCAAAGCCTCCAAGAAGCGTAAGACCCAAAGGTAGGACCCACGGGCGGGCCACTACTTGTCAGTTAGCACGGCCACGGACAGCTCGTATTCCTCGCTCGAGTGCCCAAGTAGTGGAGCACGCTGCTGTCATGATGAGGATCGATTCAGGCCTTCGTGAGGGCCACCCGTGTTCCTATATATTGTAGCATTTTTGCTCCTTCAAAAAAAGGGTTCAGAGTGTTCTTTGTGTCACTACAGAGCGTATTATGCCGGTCGCCTCGCTGCGCTTTTGAGCCTTCATTGTACACTTGTTTTGATCAATGGATTGCCGTGGTTCTCCACAAGTGTCTTGTGTGTTTCATTGTGTATTGCAATTGCCGTTTTATCCTGAGTTTTTCTTTGTTCTTTCCTCTCATAGCAAAAATCCCGCTGCGGACAAGAGTGTTCGTGATTTGCCCCGCCGGGACTTCAAGGATCTCACGTAGATCTGGCCCCTCAGCGATCCCGAGCCCCCGACCCAAACACCGGGCGCCTGCTGCCTACTTCGAAGTCAGATTGATACCATGTTCAATCCCTTCTTTACTCCCCGACGATATTCAACACCGTGATGGAGTCAAGACGCCGCCGCTTATGAATCACAGGCTGACCCGCCAATATGTCCACATACACTCGTTCGATTGTCTCTTCTCCGTAATGCGTAGAGCGCACTGCTCCACCTACACCACGCATAACTTTTCCAAACCGACCTCCCCCCGTGGAAGGTCGCCATTGTTCCGCCTCCCCCTCGCTCGCTTACATCATGCGTAGGCCGCAAATACGCCTCTTTGAATTTACTTCCACCGAATCCCCAACTCAAGATCCTACGTAACCACCGCAATTTTCTCCTCGAACATCTGCAAAAATGTTTTCTATTGGTAATCTTTCTTTAGGAACTTCGGTACCACCGCCTCACCTTTGTCAATTCCCCTACCGCCTCCGCTCCTTTAATCGTTTCCCCACACACGCCGCTTCATGCCTGGCTTACAACCTTTTTGTTCCCACTACAACTGCTTCAAGACATTCTTTTTTACTAATCTCACACAACCTATGCCAGCTGTACCTATGCAAAGAACCAACACCCCATCGCCTTTTTTTTCCACAAATGTAAACACCCATTCATGCCGAATTACACATGCTTTAAAACTCCCATATCCACTTTTTGAAATGATAAAGGTAAACACATAGACCAGAGTGCTCAAAGCTCACATGGATGAATTTGAGTCACTTGCAGATCTCAATGGTCACCCGATCCAAAACTAAAATTCCACATCTTTTTCGACGACCCTCGCGGGAGCACCCCACGAATGGTCGGATGGCAAACAAAGCCACCGGAAACAAGATTGATACACATGAAGACCTCTTTTCTTTCCCATTACGGCACCCCTTTATGGATGATCAACAACTGCTGAACGACCTCAACACACTCAAGCGTAACCCCGTGAGAATCGCCGAGACTTTGCAGCATCGACCGGCAGATCTTAGTCAACAAGTTGAAGGAATTTCCAACCCAAAGCCAAATTCTAGTGTGGTTTCTTCAAGGCTTACCCTCTCACATCCGGATTATGATCGAGTATTTTTATATCCAAGACATTACAAGAAGAAGCCATTGAATTAGTCCATCACTGCTCATGTTTCCTCACGCCGTGATCAAGCCACGATACTCCCATTTCTACACCCACGCTAAGACTTCGACCGCCTTCCACGGCAGCTCCCAAGAAATAACATTTGGTGTACTATTTGCCAAAGACTCAGTGACATCCGGCGCATGAGGTAACTCGCGGATAGCATGATCCATTGCAAACGCCGCAACATGCGTAACCACACCAATCAAGAATGTACAAAATCCACGCCCAAACCTATCGACAACGCCTTGTTCACCAAGTGCGTAAGGTACCCACGCAAACTCAACCACGCATTAATGTGCACGCCCACCACAACAACAACAACCCCAAAGAACAACAAAGAACCACAACGGGACCTCCTCGCTCCACTTTTTGATCCAAGCAAGTCCCAATGTTTCAACTGTGGACCAATGGGGGTCATCGGGCCAGCAGATTGTCCTCAACTTCCTCAAGTTCAAATACAAATTCCTCGCACCAATCAAACCACGACAAGGCCTTACACCTTTTCAAGTATGGGAAGCCAAGGGAAGGCAAGGCCCACGCCTGCTCAAAACGCCACCACGCCACCACAACAACAACCACGCCAACAAAGAAACAACTCAAAAACAATTGATGATCAACTCCAAGAAGAAATTTACCATGCAATCAATACCAGCCTTGAATCCTCCAACCGGATTGAGGTTCTCCTCATTCCCCACGCCATAAGCACCCCGCGGCACCAAGTTTTGCAGCCGATTCTGCATCACCGAAGCCATCAACCAAATCTGTTCATTTTGCACCCAATCTGATCAACTACTTCCTCATGTTCAACCTAAACTTCAAGCAAAGTCCGCTTTCAACTCATCGAACGCAAGTGTATGTAAGGCACTTCAAGTCCGCTACAATGCTACCACACGATCGGGAGCCACCAAATTTAATAATGCCACGATCCGCAACACCACCACTCAACATTGCCGCTGAAGTCACCTCCTCAACAAGGTAGCTACATCTATTGGCCGAGCAACAACAACCCACCTGATCCACCACAACTACCCGCAATCCCTCCCCGAACTTCAACAAGAACTTGCTAAAATCAAAATTCCTCCTCAAATTCTTTACGACTATCCTACAACTATGTCCAAAGACTACGAAAGCACATTTTACAAAACCCAGATATTGCTAATGCAGCCGCCATTATCAACACCCACGGTGCATGCACACGCGGCCAAAAAGGTCGCTCACCATGTTCGATCGATGGTGGCGCAAGTCAATCTTATTACGTGATAATCTCGACGACAATTGGGCATAAGGGAGCTCCATAATGCCCTTATGACATCAAGCTTGCGAATGGCCATATCACGCCACCACAAGGAGTTACACAACCAATACCAAATAATATTGGAGATCTACAATTTACCATGGAATTCGTGTTTGGAGAGCGTGAGAAGATCCTGAGATTATGAAATGTTAGTAGGATCTAATCTCTTTTGAGACAAGCTAAAAGCATTCACCATCACCACGATCAACTTGTTATCACAGATGGCAAGCTCATCACATTTATGGATCCTCACCACGGGCCAGATCATTTCAGAGATCACGCCAATCGCATGTTGGACTCAACAAGTTTGCAACACCTATCACATAAAGCCAAGGGTTTGCCACTCACGGCTTACCTGTAATACAATCAACCATGGGAAGACATGGATATTGATAAAGGCATAGCAACGCGGGTTGACCCCTATTTGACACCTTGTAACAACGCCACATTGGTTCCACATGAGGAGACTGCACTCCCTCCTCCTCCTCCGCTCAAGAAGACACCACACCAACTCCTAGTGGCACGCCACTATTTTTCAAAATTGGTCAACATGAACATCCTGTCTCTACTGCGGAGCCAGCCCACACCGCTCAGATGATCAAGTCATTCCACACATTCAAACTCCCCGCAGAGACATAATTGATATTGGAACAAATCAACCAATCCGATTGGCACGCCAACTTCACGCCAAGATTCGTGGAGCAAGCCATTGTGCTATTCAAACGCTTCAAGCACATCTTTGCTTGGAGCTACAAAGACCTCCGAGGTATCAAGAAAGAAGTGGGACAACTCTCGATTCCCACCAGCCGATGCTGCTAGGACCCATCTAGCAACGACAGCATCGGGCTTAACCCAAACTACCGTGGAAAAGGTTAAAGTCAAATTGACAAGCTTTTGGACGCCGACTTATCTACGAGGTCAAACATTCAGAATGGGTAAGTCCTATTGTTATTGCCCTCAAAACATAATGGAAAAAAAATTTGTGTGATTATAGAAAACTCAATCAAGCCAATCAACCCCCGCTAGTTAGTACCACCTCAATGGGACAAACCATTTCATGTCCATGTTGATGTTTCAGGTTCTAGCTTTCAATCCCGCTGAGCGCAACTATTCGCCACTTCCGAAAGGGAAGCCCTTGGCCTTATCAAACGCCGCCACTATCTTCTTTGGTAGTCAAATTCGCTTTTGTGGATCATCAAGTTTATATTTAATCAATAAGCCAAACCCCACGGGTCAATTGCTCGATGGATATTGATATTGCAAGAGTTTGCCCCTTTGACATTATTCACAAGCCGACGCTACCACACGGTCCCCGACATCTTTCACGATACACACGATGATCCCCTGGAAGAGTTCACGGCGTGCCCTTCCTGATGCTCAACTATTCTGGTCACCGCCACGCCATTGGTACCACGACTATCAACGCTTTCCTCACGCGACTCGGCCAAGTGACCCCACGCCTTCCGTAAAGACAACTTCGATAAACAACAATTCCTTCGCTGGCACGATTATAATGATGGTTGTCGGCCATCTCTATAAATGTGGCAAAGACAATGTGTCTGGACGATGTGTTCTTCCTCACGGGTCCCTCGATCTAGTCAACTTGCCCACGGCGACTTGGCAAGCTGGTCATTTCAGCGGAGACAAATACGTTAGCGAAACTCCTCCTTGCTGCATATCGCCCACGCCAAAGATGCTCACAAATACACACGCGACGGTGATGTTTGTCGAGGCTTGGTAGACCCACGTCCCGCGGACGCCAATAGCCACGCCAATAGCCCCCCCCTTTGCCAAATGGGGTATGGATTTTGTTGGTCCCATGGACCCACCTCGAATCAACACTAGGGCACGCTACATTCTAGTCTTCACGGACTATGCAACCAAATGGGCTGAAGTGTGTGTTCTACTCGACAACACGGCTGCTAGTACAGCCTAAGGTTCTCTACAAGAACATCATCACGATTTGATGTCCCTTAGAAATAGTTAGGTGATCGTGGAGTTCATTTCATCAATCACACTATTGCTGAACTCACTAACTATTTTAACATTCATCACGTAAAAGCACGCCTTTACTATCCCCTCGCGGGTAATGGTTTTTCTGCTGAAAGCACAAACAAGGTGCTTATCCACATTCTGAAAAAGATTTGTGATCCCACAAGAAAAGATTGGCAAGATAAGTTACCTACAGCTTTATGGGCTTACAATACAACATACAAAGTAGCAACTGTCAAACACCTTTTCGACTTGTGTATGGCCAAGAGGTTTCTTATGCCTTTTGAGTTCATTTTACCCTCACTCAAATTTCATTAGCAAATGTAACATAATCCATCACCAGCCTTTGCAAGAACGAATATCAACTGAACAACCGATGAACTTCAAGAGATGCTTTTCTTAGACTTCAACAAGGCAAACAACTACAAAACAATGGCATGACAAACACATCAAAAACAAAACTTTTCAAATTGGCGACTTAGTTCTTCTTGGTTTATCGAGATATCAACAACATCCCCGCAAACTCAAGCTCATGGTCAGACCATACAAAATTTCCCGAGATACCACATCCCGAGTTTTACAATTACAAGAATTGATGGCACTCCATTTCCTACATTAGTCAATGGATTTCGGATCAAGAAATTTCAAACCCCCTGCAAGATCCCTAGCTCAAGAACAAAAATTTACAACAAGATACCACTTGTACAAATTTATGAGAAACACTTTTCTATTATGTACAAAATTGCCCAAGGTTGCAATTACCAGGGATTTTTCACCAAAAGTCCTAAACGGCGCGGGCACATTAATATATTAAAAGAATTATGTTCAAAAAGATTGAGGTTTCAATAATAAGATGAGGTAGACAATATAATATGATCTAAAATAATATAGACAATATAATATGAGCTAGAATTATCTAGACAATACAAATATGATTAGAATCTACATATAATATCCCATTGGCCTTAGATAAATATCCCATTGACCACTCTTCAAAAGGAGGGAATTGAAAGTATACCGCCTCTTGTTCTTTCCCCTTAGCCCATTCTTGGGGAATTTTCACCACCTCAATGGAAAACTAGAAATTTTTCTTAGTTAGGTTAAGAGATAAGCCAAAATAGTTAAGATAACTTAACTTAATGGCAAGTGGAAAATGACACTAATAGACGTAAAATGGCCACAAAGGCACAAGAAAATTCCAAAATTATGGTGTCCATTGGCACCTTAAAGGCTATTCCGTGAGCTTCTAAGCATTCATGAGTCAGAAATATTGGGCTTACAATATCTTGAAATCTTCAAAGATGCCAGAGCCATTTCAGAAAAAGGCGCATAATAGACAACTTTTTTTTTTTTTTTCCAGAGGCAAACCGCTAACTAAATCCGGAATTATACCAAAGCTTATGTTTCGCTATAGCCGCGGATCCGAGCTGCCAATAGGAAGCACAAAAGATCCGATTTATGGATTGGTAGGTTTACTCCAAAGATAATCTTTTACCAAAAAGCAAAGGTTTGAATACGCTTTTGATCCTCTTCTCGCACCAGAAAGGTCCATCTCGATCTCCATGCTGAAAATGGATCAAACAAAAGAAAAAACGAATGATATGGTGCAAGAAATGAAAGGAGCTACCGAGTCGGATTTGAAGGCAAAAGAAAAAGATTGAAGAAAAAAAATATTACAAATAGAAACAAAATGACAATATCTTACCTATGAACGCTGAACACCGGCCAGAGCCGGTGACTAATTGAATAACTATGCCTCGATTTCTTTTCAAATTCGTGAGGCCTTCTAAAAAGAATCGGATGCCTTTTTATGCGTGAGTTAGGGTACCTACACACCATGGGGTTAATTTTGTTAAGTTAAAAACTTTTAGTTAACTAGTAACACACGTGTTTTTGTAGAAATTTGTTAAATTGAAGGATTAACTTTTAACAAATTTTAAATTAGGCATTTAACCCCTTTCACATTGATTTTTGTTATGTTACGCTTTAACATCTAGTTAATAACTTCATGATTCATCAATTAAGATTTATCCGGCGTCGAATCTCCATTTACTTTTGTTAACTCCATCAAGGTCGATTATCAAAACGATCGAGGGCTCCATCACGAGTTCTCAGAGGGCGTGCTATTCCAGAGTGTGATGAATCACCGTAAGTTTTCTTCCATCATT
The DNA here is from genome assembly GCA_021234155.1 of Isoetes taiwanensis. NCBI lineage: Eukaryota > Viridiplantae > Streptophyta > Lycopodiopsida > Isoetales > Isoetaceae > Isoetes > Isoetes taiwanensis. The sequence continues at coordinate 2,898,814 of JAJEKV010000015.1, read as the reverse complement.
CGATTTTTCAAGAAACAAGTAGGGTACATTCTTTGTGTTTCTTTTCTCGCTTCTACACACTCACCACATTATCCTAGATTCTCAGTTTATCTCATATCTACCTTTCAAAGGTGGTATCATATATTGTTTCGTGATATATGGGCAGCCTACCTTTGCAAGCAAGTTCCAGATCCGAGGCTAAAATAGACAAATTTGAGGGGTCGATACTCTTTGGTGATGAAGAAACAATGGAGTTCTATTCAACCCTCAATAACTAGTATAGAAGCCATCGAGCTAGATTCCATCGAGCATAAATTCTCGTCCCGTGAGTTCTCTCTGATTGCTTAGCCACTTCACCAATTTCATTTCTATTTGCTTGATGTGCTGACGGGGTTAGGCTTGGTGTGCCACTATTATAGCCACTATTATGAGCATACAGCCAAATTATAGCCATTTACTTTGGGGGTTTTTGGTCTTAAAGCAAAATAGTGATCTCCGCAAAACAAGATTCAATTCATCCGCTTGAAATTTGCAAATATAATATTAGGGTCTTGAATATCCGAAAGTTATACTTCTACATTGTTGATGAAAAATGATATACTGGCATTTCTTTCGAAAGCACAAAGACTGATGGTACTCATTCTTGTTCATATCTACTAGCAATCGACTTAAACATGGAGGCAGCTTCGTGGTATAAGTATGTCGGGCTTAGGAGCTTGGGTATCGGATATTCATCCGTTCCTCAACTTAGGATTGTCCGCATTGCAACGCAGTGAGCCTTGTATTCTTTTTTTTCCTAATATGGTATTTTTGCTAATGATTCAAGATAGGCTAGAAAAAAACAGCCTTTAGTCCTATGTGATGTGGTTGATGAGAAAAGCCACGAAGCCAGCTCTTCATGCTCCTGATCAATTATGAGAGATCAAATCAAGAAAGCGTAAGAACTTGGCGCCATATTCCAATGGCAAAATTCTCCTCAACTTGAATATTATTTGTACCAAGAGGATCTTGAGAAAGCAAATGTGATGCATTTTTCTATCACTTTTATAAAATGACTTTGTCATTTTAACTAACATATATTACTCGATTTTGAGCTAGGGTTAAGAATTACATCGACCGGGCCAACGATTGGATCGAGAGGATTACCATATTTTGCAAGGGACAAGAGAGGAGTACTTTCATGGTAGGAAACACTAATTGATTTCTTATTATTTGAAAGGATAGTTCTATGTCAATGTATGTTTTCCCCTCAGCCCCATGAATCGCTTCATCCATGAGTTACTGATATCGAAAGTAAAATTATGACATGTTTCATACCCTATGGTACAATGATAAACTTGCTATCATATATTTATTCTATCTTCCTTGAATCTTCCATCCATTCTCTCAGAATAATTTAGGACAGAAACAGGTCTCTGGTGATACGATTCATTGATTACGGAAAACTAATTAGCTGCTCAACATCATCTCAATTGAAGAACAAGATCCAAGTATCATTTATCTCAGATAATTTGATTGGATTACACGGTTAACCACCCAACCGGGTCCACAGGATTATAACATACACATGTTCTATAGCAAGAAAAATTACACCGATGGCTGGGAACAGACATGAGCATTTTAACATTCTACTCCAAGTAGACACAAATCAAGCCTTTACAACAGGATTAAGGAAAGGATTTAGGATATCGCTCCTGTCAATCAAGGCTCTAGTAACTCATCGTGGATTCCAACCCTTTATATGGTTCACAAATTCAAAGGAGCTGAGACTCCAGTTGTAAGATATCTCTCGCCAAAAATAGAACAAAGGTGGCGCTTGCTTTCTTCTGACCGCCACGTACCACTAGATTCCTTTGTTAGAGAGAGCGATTGCAAATGTGGTTGATGCCAACGGCCCATGTGGTGTCACCGCCATTAATCAAGATCATCCATCCAGAATGTTTTTGTTAATAGGTCGAGGCCCCCGTTATATATTTGCTCATGACCCCTTTTTCCAAGGAAGCCCATTTTCATTATATAGACCTTAAAAAGAACCTCGGCTCTTTGTCCAAAAATAATTGATGCCCCTTTTTATCTCCTCGACCCCATCTTTGTATTGCAAACCACCTTTTATTAGTTGCTCCACCCTTTGATATCGCTTTTTAGCAGTGGTTGTCTAACCCCAGTGCAACTTTTTGCTGCAATTCTAGAGTGTCCACGGTCATGCCACGTAAGCCAAAAATAATTAGCAGCCATCGGATTTTTCTCACAACCGACATGTATTTAATCGCCTCAGAGCGCTAATGCTTATTAAAGTTTGATAGTTTGTTTGGACGCTTGACATAATCTTTTAGTTCTTTAATTCTATATGTACATAGGACAATCTTATAAAGCATTCTTTGGTTAAATGAAATTCACATTCTCATTACATTATTAATCCTTCTAACAATAAGCTCGAAAAGCCTTCAAGAAGGTTATATTGCATTAAGGAACCGGAATTGGCAGCTGATGAGTGTTCAAACTTTGTATAAACACGTCGTGAGCCAATCTCAAGAGGACATTGGGTCTGAATAGAGAGGCTAAGAATCTTCTATAGCATAATTATCCTACCAAAGACTAACGCTAAAGTTCAAACCGAAGTGGCAAAGGGACAAGCAAGAAGCTAATTCATGTGGCAAGGAAGATTAATAAAAAATTAACTCGCTAAGTTTTTGAGTAGTGGCATTAAAATTTTAATGCAAAGAAAGAAAGAAAGAAAAAGAATGATTTTTATCATCCAATCGATACCAATCTGGGAGCGCAACAAACTTATTATCATCTGAAAGTTAAAAAACCCCCACCAAGGGTTTTCGAGGGAAAACCATGGCAAGAATAAGAAATATTGTATACATCATCATGAAATAAATGTATATATACGCGTCAAGTGTGTGCCCGAGGACATAGCTGATCTCACATGTCCATAACCTCCTCAAGGTATGATCCCAAAGACCCGTGCGGGAAGCCGTGCTCAATGTCACATGTAGTGGTCGGGCTAGGCCCCAACAACTCAAAGATAGCGCCCCGGATTTGATCATATGTCGGGCAACTTTGAAGGGTATGAGATTCATCCTTAATGACTTATTTAGCAAAGATTGACAGAGCCCGCCCCGGCGTGGTCACCAATTTATCTGCCTGCCTCAATTCAAGATGGTGTGCTTCAGCGTAATGGAGGCAATGAGTCTTCGCTTTTCATGGGCAAGTAGGTACGCAGTAGCATTGGCGGGCCTCGCTCCAATGTGGGGATAGTGTGCCGCCTTTGACCTGTTCAAGGGCATCAAGCGTCCCAAAGCTTGCCGAGGAAGCAAGCGCCAAGGTATCGCCAAGCTATGGCGAGCATAGCTTCTTGCACATGTATGCACCTCCGTGTTTCAACATTCCATCTAGCCAACCATTGAGCTCTTTTTTTTTTCTCCAAAGATGGCCTTGAGGCGCCATGCCCCATTGCCATGATATAAGCTAGGTTAGAGAGACGAAAGCATCGCCCATATTGACCACCTTTTGAAAATAGACAATGTGGCAATCAAGGGCCGCCTCTCCTCAAGAGGCAAGAATCCCATCTCCTCGTAGTAGAATTTGATATGGGTATGTGGACTTCACCTCTAGTGCTCAGACAAGAAGACTTTCTCGCACCTGCTTCCAAGTCATTCCAAGTAGCTTAGGATACCACTGGCCCCATACTTCAACCCCGTCAGATAAAAGGACAGTTCCACTAAGACTTTAAACAGTGTGGACTGATGGGCCCAATCATACAACTCCGCCTATGACTATTGTTTTGCATTGCATATAGTGCCTTCCAGCCCGGCCACTGTGAGCTATATGGATGTGTCCCCAAAGCATAGTAGAAGGAAACTCCACTCCCAAATATTTGTATGTGGATGCCACTTCCACATTCTCGCCTTCAGAATCGATGATGGGGATCCTCGACCGATGTGAGGATGATATGAGAACTACCTTAGTCTTGGCCAGTTGATGCGCATATCAGCTTGCTTGGCGTAATGTGTCCGTGGCATCGAGATGTCCTTGCATGTCCGGCCGGTGACCGGTGTATATAGGAGGCCCACATCATCGCGATATATTAACCGCATGATGATCCGTGGAGAAGGTGAGCTTGTCGCCTCCCCATTATCGCCAGAAGCCAGCCTTTCCAATTGATCAATGTAAAGCCCAACAATGTTGGGGAGAGAGGCATCCCCGATGAACCCCGATACTACTACCAAATGGTTGAAAGAACTCAAGAAGTCTAGTGGAGAAGAAAGCAAGTTTGAAGGTAGAAAAGCCAACTAGTTTTGTGATAAGAAATATCTTGATGGTCGCAACTTTAAATGCATCTATGGTAATTTTACATTACATGCTAACGACATGATTTACATGTTTGGATTTTGTTATGTGAAGGAGATAAGCTAAATAGTTACATGCAAGCTAGCAACGGAAGAAAAGGATGACATCTATTATAATATCGCCATGCTTGGTTCCTCGCAGATTTGATGTTGACATTGTCATGATGGAGATCGATACAATGGGATCCAAATAATGCCGCAGCTTTTTCATATTATCGACATCTTAGCTAGGGGCAATAAAAACAAAAATGAAAGGGGGCTAGTAAAAGATGCCACTGGCCCTATTGTGATAGCAATAGAACCGACATTCTTTTGATGGGGACGCTTCCTTCCTCCTCCTATTTATACGGCTTCATTCTTCCTTTCCAAATTTACCTGCTGCTCTCTTGAGCTCCTTTTTCATTCTTTCTTTTTTGCCTCCACAAGTTTCATCCCATCCCACCCACCACAAAAGACTATTCTCCTACCTACTACCTGTTACCTTTTATGGATTGCTTCCGAGGTGTCAGCCCTTGCTCTTGGTCTTCCGAGGTGTCGGCTGCCTTGCTCGGGTTATTTGGCTTTTCGGGTTCTTGGCTTTCAAAGGTTAGTTTGTTCTGATGACTTGGTGTGTTCTTTTTCTCGGTGTTTGGTTACTACACGCTACAAGTAGGTTTGATTCGAGTGGTTTGCTTTGATCCGTTTCGAGGGTTCTTCCGATCGCTTACTTCCCGCTTTTTTTTTTGGATCGCTTTTGCTTCCAGCTTTTTCCGCTTGATCCGGGTTCAAGTGGTTTTTCTAGATCGTTAGCTTCCAGCTTCTTCCGGGTTTTTCTTATGGGTCCTCGCTATATCTCAAGGTTCTTCCCGCCTTTTGGTTTGGTCAGCTTTGCATCTCTCTTCCCGTGTTTCCTGCTTTTTCGGCCTGTTTCGACTTCCCAGGGTCCAACTTGCATTCCAAATTTTATCATCTATTTTCTCGAGATATCTTGGAAGTTCGGATCCCTATCTTGCTCCTCTATTTTCTCGCCTTTGGTCTCGATCCTATCAGCTTGATCCTATCTTGTTTCTCTATTTTCTCGCTTTGTTTCTCGATCCCATCGTGTTTCTATTTTCTCGCCTTTGGTCTCTCGACGCCTGAGGGTTGCAGCTTCCTCACCGTGATCTATGCCCCCCTTTTCCGCCTCTTTATGAATCTCCCTTTCAGATTAACCTGTGTCCGCCGCAACCTCCTACTCAAGTTCGTCTCGTACTTCAATTTGATCGAAGTTTCGCTCTTTTACTTTTCTTGATGGGTCGTTTGGCGACATTGGGTATCCTCACCGTGACCGGCCTCGATTCGACATGCATCCGCACCCCGGGCCGATTCGCCACCGCTTTTTCCGACTGCTTTTGTATTTTTCTATCTTAAGGGATACCAGCGCCGCTTATCCTTGCCCTCTATGGATGACCTCGCCATTTTTAAGTTTATTTGTGAATTTTGTAGGGTTTGTCTTGCTATACTTCCTCTTAGGCGTGTTGTGCTTTTGTGCGGGTCTAGTGGCCCCCGTTTTTGAATTTTTCTTGTCTTGCTCAGAATCTCTTTGGGCTTTATAGCTTTATGTTATTGCTAACACTATGTGAAAGTATTAGTTATTGCATGCACTTTACGATGCCCCATATTACTCAACACCCTCGTGGTTGGTTCAACATGGCATTATGTAAGGATATCAATTTTCAGATGATTAGAGAACAGTCGCCTTGTGATAGAAGAAGTTCTTGTCATCATTATGGTTGTGGTATAACATTAGATGTAGTGAATTATCATAATTGAACTTAGAGTTATTATAGAAAGATAGCTTTAAGGCCAACAAGTGTATATCTCGGTTTTTATGTTATACCCTAGAGCTTATGGGACTTTGAAGATGCCACGTGGTATGTCTCTCATGAGGCAGCTTTTTGTCTTGGCAACTTGTCCCGCCTTCGAGTTATTTTAATGCTTTTGTCCTTATAAATTTGGTCGTGTTGGTTGTATACATGGTTTATATCCATGTAGATTATTTTCTTTTACGCCTTGTAGGGCTAGTTCCCTTTAGAAGGTTGTTGGCAAGTAAGTTGTGGTCTTGAAATTGACTTATTTTGATTTGAAAACGTGTGATTTTGCTATACAACCATGGTGCATCAAGCATGTTTTTTCAACCACGAAATGTTTAGCACCATCGACATTTAGCGTGGCAAGTGACCTTTGCATCAACACAAGGGACTTGAACATGGTATGTATGTTCTTTCTAATATTTTGCATTGTTGTTGTAACTGCCCCCTTCTTGTTAAGTGTTATTCTTCTAGTCCGATTTGAGTCGAAAGTAGAGTCATTTTCCCTCCTCGATATCTTTTAGTTTTGAAGTATTCGTAGTATAGGTGTTAAAGCTTTACATGTATGCGTATGCATGATATTTCCTACGCATACATGTGTCGCCTTTGTTCATTAGGTGCCCTTTAGCCGCCATTCTAGATGTGTATATGCTTTGTTGTCATATATATGATAGTTACTTTTTTTACTGCTTGTCCCTTTGATTCACATGATTCTCTCATACGATCTTCCGTATGTTCTCCTCGAATGATTCCGAAAGATTTTATTGCATTGTTTTTTGTAACTCAATCATCAATTTCATGAGAGCGGGTTTGCCATGTACATTTGTCATGTTGCACCCCCCGCTCGAGAGAGATTGTGCATTGTGAATTTCAAGCTTTTAGGCCATGTGTTGATTGCCATATCTCTTTCTCTAGACCGCTTATTTGGCTTCCGATGTTCACATTAAATTCATCTTGGGGCTTTCTATGGTTTTATTTATATAGTTTTTTGCTCTCCTAATTTTCTATACTATATCATTTTGGGTATATATATCTAGTAGATGATATGTGTATTGCATGGTTTCGTTGCCTTTTGGGAACTTTGTGCATTGCATGATTCCAACTAGGTTCGCTATTTCGATGCTTGTTCTATATGTCATGCAATTTCCTTTCTTTCGACTCATATTCATACATTCCATTTAACTTATTGCTATGATTAAGTCGATAGACTGGGCTTGTTCATTTATTTTTCATTTTCATGTCTCTAATTACGCTGGAATGCCGTGGAATGTCCATATAGTTATTTTGGATTACCGCTGGTTCTTTAGTTCTATCCATGTGGTCCCCCCTCGTGGTCGGCCAATGCATGCTTTTTTTTCATATGTTCCCAGCTTGTTTTGTCCCTGGTTGCCCTTTGAGGGCCCATGCACGCTTTTGTGTCATAATGATCTCAGCTTTTCTCGCCTTTGAGGGCTTATTATATATTTGCATTGTATGACATTAGCGATAAACGCCTTAATTCTTCTATTTCTCCTTGCATGTTCGGGTTATACTTCTAGATTTCATTCTATTTCTTTTTTCATTCCAATTTATTTTACATTTTGTATGCAAACAGAGCCCCTCATAATTGTATTTTGCACGCATGAAATCAACACTATATAGTATTTTGCTTGAAATCTTATAGTATTTTGCTAATCTTGTTATACAAGATAGCAAATTTTGTACTTCCATACCCCACAAAACGAGGAACTTTACGCATCTGTAGATTAAGGAATAAGGGTGAATATGCCTATCCAATGTTCTCAAGTCTGCCCTGAGTCACCCCCTCCGTGAATATGCACCCAAACCAAAGGGGGTTTAAGGGGATTTTAATTTAAATGTGTTGGACCCAATGGTTGTGTTAATTAATGTCAATGGTAGTTATGTGTTGCTTGTTAATGTCAATGGTTGTTATGTGTTGGGGGTTTAATTTTTATATGTTGATGTTAATGGTTTGTGTTGCAAAATTTGGTTCCCTCTGGGCCTTAAGGACATCACAGCCCTCCTTAAGAGACAAAAAATTTTAGAATTCAAACCAAAAAACTAGAATTCATTTGAGGCTTTCATCAATTGTAGCTTTTGAATTTCATCACAATAAAACAAATAGAACATAAGTAAAAGTTACCATAAAGATAGAGCAGATTGATCCCATTATTCCTGAAAGTCATAAAGTTTGCAACACCCATACACACACATTTTTCAACCTGAATTTAACAAAGAACCTTGGCCCTCCATGGATTCTTGTGGTGAGAAACCAAAGTGGAAACTTTTCTCGCTTGTTAGCACAAGGATCTAGAAGCCTCAAAATCTAAAAATGCATGGTAATTTTTGCAGGCTTCATTCGAATGAGCCATAAAACAATATCCAATAGCTAATCCTCAGATAAATCACCGGTAGGATGTAAAGCCTACCAAACCCGGCCGGAAAATTGCTGTTTTAGCATATATAAACTTAACCAAACATATCCATATCATACACTATCAAAAAAAGATCTCGGAGAGAGTTTTCCAACGCAATAAAAATCATCTCAAACAGAGCTCGATCAAAAGTTATGATAAGAAATGTTGCCGGGCTGGGGAACCGCACTACATGCGCCCTTCATGTGCCCATTATGCACCACACACACAAAAAAGAGGGCTTTTGTTGTGAGCCATTGGTTGTTGACCATTATGCACCACACACACAAAAAAAAAGAGCTTTGTTGTGAGCCATTGGTTGTTGACCATTATGCACCACACGCACAAAAAAAAAAAAAGGGCTTTTTGTTGTGAGCCATTGGTTGTTGACCATTGGAAAAAAAATGGCTAAAATCAATGGCTCGTAATGGTGCACTAGATGTACGCATTAGTACATCCATTTGAATACATCACGAAATTATAGGAAAACCTTAGTGAAAAGCGTACAAAACACAAAGAAAACCCCCGCTATTATGCTACATATTTGGTCTATGTTATGGTTATCTTGTCCCATAATGCATTTGTCCTCTTTTCGTGTTGACTTCGCTTTTTCTTCTTCATGCTTGATCAATTCTGTTATATCACCTTTGTTATGGCCCTTCTTCCTTTCGAGGCTCAAGTATAGGTTCATTGCTCAACGATTCTATGCAATTCTATCTTTGCATCCTTTATGGTTGTTGCATCCTTTGCATCTTAGATCTTCGCCTTGGTAACACGATTTGGTTGGTGCCTTTTACTCATGGTTTGGTTGGTAAGTCCGCCATTACATATGTGCTTGGCATGGATAGTTATGTTTCTCGATGACCCTTTTCTTGACATATAATTTTTCCATAGTCGATGTCTAGTTGTTTACTTTGCTCTTTCATAAAAGTTCTATTGGTCCATTCTTTACTGACCACTTTTATATGCCACGCTTCTCCCGGTCAATTTTTTTCAGTTCATGTCAGGTGTTTTTTCTATCTTGTCAAGGTGGTATCTCTTGCCCACCATTATGGTTGGGTTTCTTCATCTTGTTCACCTGTGTTAATGGCATGGTGGGGTTGAAATTTGCATTTGTTTTTTCTAGTGGTTTGCTTGCATTATCGCTTTCTAGAGGCATCAGCTTTATTGGATGGAGATCCTCCTCCTGTGCTTCGCCTTCCTTCATCGCGGCCTTCTCGCCAACCTCCTTATCGCCTCTTGATCCATACAAGCCTTCTTCTAGTCTCCAAGAATTTTGTGCTTGTTTCCCTTCTTGTTCCTTAGCCTAAATGGTGCATATCTTGGTGATCCTTGCTTTTACGCACCCTGGTGGTGAGCTTTGGGCTGAACGCCTAGATTGAAATTCTTCTAAGTTTTGGTGTAGAATCCTTGCTTTTTTGGAGCCCGGTTGGTGGTGAGCTTTGGGTGAAGGCCTAAATTGAAATTCTTCTAAGTTTTGGGTGTAGTTTACTAGATGTTTGGTTTTTGTTTGTTGGCTAACCTTTGGTTTGTAAATGTAAACCCTATTTATGTTGCTTCTATTGTGTGAATCTTATGATTTAGTTGATTTAGTTGCTTCTATTGTGTGAATCTTATGATTTACTTTTTTTCATTCTATATTTTGCATAATACAAATACTTATGAATTATGGATCGTGGACGCTCCCCTAGGATATACAAAGATAAATACATATATCCTTGGCCATGTCACCCATACAATTCTACATTAGTAGACTTGTATGCACCACGGGGGGGCATGGATAATTTATTTATATAATGTAGCCAACCTTACTTGGAAACCCATTTCCACATGCCTTCATCTTATAGGTCACCCGCCACATGGACGACCCTATTGAGAGTCAAGTGGCCTTTCATGTAAACCTTAATACATAAAAGGCCAAACTCCAAACGTGAGGGCCACTTTTGGGCTCCATCGGCCGATCCCAAATCCAAGGCCACAACTCCGGATTCCAAGATCGCCTTCACATCATAGCTTGTTGCGTGAGTTTACGCGGCATCGAGGAGAAGCATCTATTCCAAACCCGCTTGCAAGTGATAGAGACCTTAGAAATTAGCCGACATGAGAATTCTTCAGAGAGCAGGCTTTTCGAGTAGATTCTTAGCTAGTTCATCCGGGAGTTAGCATTCTAGATGAGTTAGTATGTCATACTTCTAATAGAGTCATTCTAGAGCATGCACTCATTATAAACCCTAGACTTAAGTTAGTTGCATGTGATTAGGGAATTAGGATTAGTTATTCTTGTTATTTATCGTGTTATGATGATGTACTATATTGGTTGACCTCATGTTTGCACCTCTTGTGTATTGGGACGTAAGGTAGAGACCTAGTAGCCATTATTTAGATGATGGTCCTAGTTTAGACCCTTTCATTCATGGAACATATACAACTGCGTGCATAGAGCCCACCAAAGCTATTAAGACTATAGAGTGACTGGAGCACCACACAATGGGGTCAATGGCAAAGGAAGGAGGACCCTGCTGAGCGGGCTACCGATCCTATAGCCGGCTAGATTTATAAATCGGTCACGTGGGCCTCGCAGTATGGATCCGACACCGGGTCAATGGTGTTGTCCCGCTTTTAAGAGTTATAGATGTCACCGGCTCTTGTTTTGGAAAGTTCAGAGGGGAAGGACATGTTCCCACGATCGCCTAGCCGCCGCGGAGCCACTACACTTCGTGACGGGAAATGCGACCACCTTATTGGACCATGGAGATGCAACCTGGAGTAGTCTCAATAGGTGATAACATGGGATTGCATCTCCGGCAAGTTACACCATGACAGAGTCCTCACAAAGTATGTACCTGAAAGTTACAATCATGACAGAGCCCCGATTTAGCTTATCTACAAAGTATGCACCTGAGTGTGCCATTCACGCTAAAAGGCCGAGGGTGATGCCCAAGGATATGAACCTAGTCGAGGATCGAAAGACAAAAACTCGAGATTATTAGTTTTGTTTTGAAAATATGCTATGTATGTAGTTGCTTTATCAATATAAATACAATTTGGACTTACTAGTAAAATCAAGTTTGAAGAAAGCAAACCACTTGGGTCACTCCACGCAAATCGATTGTTTGATCCCAAAAGGGCCTTTACACTAAGTAATTCGAAAGCACCAAAAAGTAGCAAAAATTGACATAAAACCAAAAGATAAAATGTTAGGTTAAGTTTTTAACATGCTAAATATACAAGTCGACATTAATTAAGGTCACATGCATTCCCACTCTTTTGGAACCCTATTATTTCAATCCGTATGAGGTGTGAATTGATTGATCCCCCATTATTGGCTGAAAAGAACATTTATTTCTTGTGCGAATAAAAAACTTAAGGAATATAAATGGCCTCCATTTCTAGAATGACAAGTCGAGAAACTTAAAAACACATCTATAACCAATGAAATAGTTTACTTTCTTCATATAAAGTGCTAGTATTCATTGAATTTTTATTTATAAATATTATCATTACAATTTATTTTATAGTAGAGGAAGAGACCATGGTGGTTGTAATCATTAACGATTACATCCATTTCATACACATGCTTTCATGGATCGGTCTAACTAATGTCACCACCCTCTTCGCGGCCTACTTTCTTCCTCAAAGGGTCTTTCCATGACTCTCTAAAGTATGTAATATCCGGTTGGAATAAGAATTGCAAAAGATTTAATCAAGTTAGTCAAGGGATGCCATAGATAGGACAATTAAGATAATAACCACCTCAAGGCCATGTTTAAGAATGTAGAGAGCCTTTCTCAATTCCAAGTCGAGGAGTGAAAAAGGTTTGTTTGAGGGGTCTTTCACTTTGGCGAGTCGAAAGACAAAGGTAAGTGCAGGTTTAAGGGCTTTTCTACTTGAGAGTCGAAAGAGAGTCCGTAAAAGACAGTCAGAGTGAGAAATGCAAGTCTAAGAGCCTAGGAGAAAAAAAGAGCTTAATCCCATGTAAGAATATTCCACATTATAGCCCGCAACTAATTCAAATTTTGGTAAATCGATGGAGCTCGCTAGTTTCTCGCTAGACAGAAATAAAGAACATAATTAATACATGAAACAAGGGAATGCCAAAAGATTCATGAGTCGAGAAAGGCAACTCCCCGAGTGAGAAAAGTAGTTATGGAGGGACAAAGATAACTCAGAGTGAAAATGTGGTTCCGAGGGCCGAAGTTTATTTTTTTTGCAGAGGTATCTTTCTAAAATGATGCATAGAACCTACTAAACCTATGTAAACCTATGCATTAAACCCATGGAAGCTATGCATTAAACCTATGAAAGCCCATTGAAATGCATTAAATCTATGTAAACTTATGCATTAAACCTATTAAACCTATATGGGTACATTAATATATTAAAAAGAATTATGTTCAAAAAAAAAGATTGAGGTTTCAATAATAAGATGAGGTAGACAATATAATATGATCTAAAAATAATATAGACAATATAATATGAGCTTAGAATTATCTAGACAATACAAATATGAGCTAGAATCTACATATAATATCCCATTGGCCTTAGATAAATATCCCATTGACCACTCTTCAAAGGAGGGAATTGAAAGTATACTCTCTCTTGTTCTTTCCCCTTAGCCCATTCTTGGGGAATTTTCACCACCTCAATGGAAAACTAGAAATTTTTTCTAGTTAGGTTAAGAGATAGCCAAATAGTTAAGATAACTTAACTTAATGGCAAGTGGAAAATGACACTAATAGACAGAAATGGCCACAGAGGCACAAGAAAAATTCCAAAATTATGGTGTCCATTGGCACGACAAAGGCTATTCCAGAGCTTCTTAGCATTCATGAGTCAGAAATATTGGGCTTACAATATCTTGAAATCTTCAAAGATGCCGTGAGCCATTTCCGTGGTGGCGTTATAGACAACTTTTTTTTTTTTTTTTGATTCTTTTCCAGAGGCAACCGCGAATCCAACGGTAATTATACCAAAGCTTATGTTCGCTATAGCCGTGGATCCGAGCCGCCAATAGGAAGCACAAAAGATCTGATTTATGGATTGGTAGGTTTACTCCAGCATAATCTTTACCAAAAAGCAGTGGCTTGAATACGCTTCTTGATCCTCTTCTGGGCACCAGAAAGGTCCATCTCGATCTACAGCAAAAATGGATCAAACAAAAAGAAAAACGAACAGATATGGCAAGAAATGAAAGGAGCTACCGGAGTCGGATTTGAAGGCAAAAGAAAAAAGATTGAAGAAAAAAATATTACAAATAGAAACAAAATGACAATATCTTACCTATGAACGTTGAACACTGCTGTAGAGCTGAGACGAATTGAATAACTATGCCTGATTTCTTTTCAAATTCGTAGGCCTTCTAAAGAATCGGATGCCTCATTTTTATGCAGGAGTTAGGGTACCTACACACCATGGGGTTAATTTTGTTAAGTTAAAAAACTTTAAGTTAACTAGTAACACACGTGTTTTTTGTAGAAATTTGTTAAATTGAAGGGATTAACTTTTAACAAATTTTAAATTAGGCATTTAACCCCCTTTCACATTGATTTTTGTTATGTTACGTTTTAACATCTAGTTAATAACTTCATGATTCATCGAATTAAGATTTATCCGATGTCGCAATTCTCCATTTACTTTTGTTAACTCCATCAAGGCCGACATCAAACGATCGAGGGCTCCATCACGAGTTCCTCAGAGTGGCGCTATTCCAGAGTGTGATGAATCACCTGTAAGTTTTCTTCCATCATTCTGGATTTTTTCAAGAAACAAGTAGGGTACATTCTTTGTGTTTCTTTTCTGCTCTACAGACCACCACATTATCCTAGATTCTGTGTTATCTCATATCTACCTTTCAAAGGTGGTATCATATATTGTTTCAGATATATGGGCAGCCTACCTTTGCAAGCAAGTTCCAGATCTGGAGGCGCAAAATAGACAAATTTGAGGGGTCGATAATTCTTGGTGATGAAGAAACAATGGAGTTCTATTCAACCCTCAATAACGGTATAGAAGCCATCAGAGCTAGATTCCATCAGAGCATAAATTCTGTCCCAGAGTTCTCTGATTGCTTAGCCACTTCACCAATTTCATTTCTATTTGCTTGATGTGCTGATCGGGTTAGGCTTGGTGTGCCACTATTATAGCCACTATTATGAGCATACAAAACAAATTATAGCCATTTACTTTGGGGTTTTTGGTCTTAAAGCAAAATAGTGATCTCTCGCAAAACAAGATTCAATTCATCCGCTTGAAATTTGCAAATATAATATTAGGGTCTTGAATATCCGAAAGTTATACTTCTACATTGTTGATGAAAACAGATATAATCGGGCATTTCTTTTCTCGAAAGCACAGCACTGATGGTACTCATTCTTGTTCATATCTACTAGCAATCGACTTAAACATGGAGGCGCTTCGTGGTATAAGTATGTCGGGCTTAGGGAGCTTGGGTATCGGATATTCATCCGTTCCTCAACTTAGGATTGTCCGCATTGCAACGTGGTGAGCCTTGTATTCTTTTTCCTAATATGGTATTTTTAAGCATGATTCAAGATAGGCTAGAAAAAATGCTTTAGTCCTATGTGATGTGGTTGATGAGAAAGCTTACAAGCTAGCTCTTCATGCCCCGTGATCAATTATGAGAGATCAAATCAAGAAAGCGTAAGAACTTGGCGCTATATTCCAAATGGCAGCCCTCAACTTGAATATTATTTGTACCAAGAGGATCTTGAGAAAGCAAATGTGATGCATTTTTTCTATCACTTTTATAAAAATGACCCTTGTCATTTTAACGAACATATATTACCGATTTTGAGCTAGGCTAAGAATTACATCGATCCGAAGCCACCGATTGATCGTAGAGGATTACCATATTTTGCAAGGGACAAGAGAGGAGTACTTTCATGGTAGGAAACACTAATTGATTTCTTATTATTTGAAAGGATAGTTCTATGTCAATGTATGTTTTCCCCGCCCATGAATCGCTTCATCCATGAGTTACTTGATATCGAAAGTAAAATTATGACATGTTTCATACCGCATGGTACAATGATAAACTTGCTATCATATATTTATTCTATCTTCCTTGAATCTTCCATCCATTCTCTCGTAATAATTTAGGACAGAAATGTGTCCCCGTGATAATGATTCATTGATTACGGAAAAACTAATTAGTCTGCTCAACATCATCTCAATTGAAGAACAAGATCCAAGTATCATTTATCTCGTGATAATTTGATTGATTACACTGGTAACCACCCAACCGGTCCACAGGATTATAACATACACATATTCTATAGCAAGAAAAATTACAATCGATATCGGGAAACGTATTATGAGCGCTTTTAACATTCTACCCAAGTAGACACAAATCAAGCCTTTACAAATGGGATTAAGGAAAGGATTTAGGATATCGCTCGTTCAATCAAGGCTCTAGTAACTCATCAGGATTCCAACCCTTTATATGGTTCACAAATTCAAAGGAGCTTTAGATCGCAGCGTAAGATATCTCCGCCAAAAATAGAACAAAGGTGGCGTTGCTTTTCTTTTCTGACCGCCACAGCCACTAGATTCCTTTGTTAGAGTAGCGACATTGCAAAGGTGGTTGATGCCAACCGCCCATGGGAAGGTGCCGCTACATCAAGATCATCCATCCAGAAATGTTTTTGTTAATAGGTCGAGGCCCCCGCTATATATTTGCTCATGACCCCTTTCCAAGGAAGCCCATTTTCATTATAAGGTGACCTTAAAAAAGAACCCTCGCTCTTTTGTCCAAAAATAATTGATGCCCCTTTTTATCTCCTCGACCCCATCTTTGTATTGCAACCACCTTTTTATTAGTTGCTCCACCCTTTGATATCGCTTTTTTTTTTGTGGTTGTCTAACCCTGCAACTTTTTTAAGGCAATTTAGAGGTCCAATGATCATGCCACGTAAGCCAAAATAATTAGCAGCCATCGGATTTTTCTCAAGCAACCGACATGTATTTAATCACCTCAGAGGGCGCTTAATGCTTATTAAAGTTTGATAGTTTGTTTGGACGCTTGACATAATCTTTAGTTCTTTAATTCTATATGTACATAGGACAATCTTATAAAGCATTCTTTGGTTAAATGAAATTCACATTCTCAATACATTATTAATCCTTCTAACAATAAGCTGAAAAGCCTTCAAGAAGGTTATATTGCATTAAGGAACTAAATTGGCAGCTTGATGAGTGTTCAAACTTTGTATAAACACGAGCCGCCAGCCTCCAAGAGGACATTGGTCCAATAGAGAGGCTAAGAATCTTCTATAGCATAATTATCCTACCAAAGACTAAC
Organism: Isoetes taiwanensis; assembly: GCA_021234155.1. NCBI lineage: Eukaryota > Viridiplantae > Streptophyta > Lycopodiopsida > Isoetales > Isoetaceae > Isoetes > Isoetes taiwanensis. Next base: position 2,881,917 of record JAJEKV010000015.1, on the reverse strand, counting down.
GCTAAAGTTCAAACCGAAGTGGCAGCAGGACAAGCAAGAAGCTAATTCATGTGGCAAGGAAGATTAATAAAAAAAATTATCCGCTAAGTTTTTGAAAGTAGTGGCATTAAAATTTTAATGCAAAGAAAGAAAGAAAGAAAAAAAAAGAATGATTTTATCATCCACCGATACCAACCGGAGGAGCGCAACAAACTTATTATCCGTCGAAAGTTAAAAACCCCTCACCGGCGCGGGTTTTCGAGGGAAAACCATGGCAAAGAATAAGAAATATTGTATACATCATCATGAAATAAATGTATATATACGGTCAAGGTGTGCCCGAGGACATAGCTGATCTCACATGTCCATAACCTCCCTCGAAGGTATGATTCCAAAGACTGCAGACGGGGCCGTACTCAATGTCACATGTAGTGGCCGGCTAGGGCCTGACTAACTCAAAGATATCGGTCCGATTTGATCATATGTCAAGCAACTTTGAAGGGTATGAGATTCATCCTTAATGACTTGCATTTGGCAAAGATTGATGAGCCCGCCCCGGGCGTGGGCTCACCAATCCATCCGGCCCCCTCAATTCAAGATGGTGTGCTTCGTGCGCTTAATGGAGGCAATGAGTGTGCCTTTTCATGAGCAAGTAGGTACGCTATAGCATTGGCGGGCCTCGCTCCAATGTGGGATTTATGTGGCGCCGGTAGTGTTGTCTTGACCTGCTCAAGGGCACCGGCATCCCAAAGCTTGTTGAGGAAGCAAGCGCCAAGCCATGGCGATGGCGCATATAAGCTCGCTTTGCACATGTATGCACCTCGTGCTTCAACATTCCATCTAGCCAACCATTGAGCTCTCTTTTCCTCCAAGCATGGCCTTGAGGCCAAGGCCCCATTGCCATGATATAAGCTAGGTTAGAGAGACGAGCATCGCCCATATTGACCACCTTTTGAAAATAGACAATGTGGCAATCAAGGGTCACCTCTAAGAGGCAAGAATTCCATCCCCGCAATAGAATTTGATATGGGTATGTGGACTTCACCTCTAGTGCTCGTGACTAAAAAGACTTTCTCAGACTGCCCAAGTCATTCCAAGTAGCGAGGGATACCATCGGCCCCATACTTCAACCCCGTGATAAAAGGACAAAATCCACTAAGACTTTAAACAGTGTGACTGATGGGCCCAATCATACAACTCCGCCTATGACTATTGTTTTGCATTGCATATAGTGCCTTCCAGCCCGGCCACTGTGAGTCATGGATGTGTCCCAAAGGCATAGTAGAAGGAAACTCCACTCCCAAATATTTGTATGTGGATGCCACTTCCACATTCTCGCCTTCTGTGAATCGATGATGGGGATCCTCTATCGACGGAGGATGATATGAGAACTACCTTAGTCTTGGCCAAAGTTGATGCGATATCGCTTGCTTGGCGTATCGTGTCCGTGGCATCGAGATGTCGCTGTATGTCCGGCCGGTGACCGGTGTATAAGCTAGAGGCCCATCATCAAAGATATATTAACCGCCTGATGATCTCGTGGAGAAGGTGAGCTCGTCGCCCCATTATCGCCAGCCGCCTTTCCAATTGATCAATGTAAAGCCCAACAATGTTGGGGAGAGAGGGCATCCCCGATGAACCCCGATACTACTACCAAAATGGTTGAAAGAACTCAAGAAGTCTAGTGGAGAAGAAAGCAAGTTTGAAGGTAGAAAAGCCAACTAGTTTTGTGAGAAGAAATATCTTGATGGTCGCAACTTTAAATGCATCTATGGTGCAATTTTATATTACATGCTAACGGCACATGATTTACATGTTTGGATTTTGTTATGTGAAGGAGATAAGCTAAATAGTTACATGCAAGCTAGCAAACGGAAGAAAAGGATGACATCTATTATAATATCATTATGCTTGGTTCCCCGCAGATTTGATGTTGACATTGTCATGATGGAGATCGATACAATGGGATCCAAATAATGTCCGCAGCCTTTTCTCGTATTATCGACATCTTAGCTAGGGGCAAAAAAAAAATAAAATGAAAGGGGGCTAGTAAAAGAAAATGCCACGGTTCTATTGTGATAGCAATAGAACCGGACATTCCTTGGATGGGGACGCCTTCCTCTCCTATTTATACGGGCTTCATTCTTCCTTTCCAAATCATCTATCATTCTCTTGAGCTCCTTTTTCATTCTTTTTCTTTTGTCTCCACAAGTTTCATCCCATCCCACCCACCACAAAAAAGACTATTCTCCTACCTACTACCTAAGTTACCTTTTTATGGATTGCTTCCGAGGTGTCGCCTTCTTTGCTCGGGTCTTCCGAGGTCACACCGCCTTGCTCGGGTTATTTGGCTTTTCGGGTTCTTTGGCTTTCAAAGGTTAGTTTGTTTTGATGACTTGGTGTGTTCTTTTTCGTGTGTTTGGTTACGGTTCACGATTCTAAGTAGGTTTGATTCGATTGGTTTGCTTTGATCCGTTCCGAGTGGTTCTTCCGGATCGCTTACTTCAGCTTCTTTTTGGATCGCTTGCTTCCGGTTCTTCGCTTGATCCGGTTCAAGTGGGTTTTCTAGATCGCTGCTTCCAGCTTCTTCCGGTTTTTCTTATGGGTCCCTCGTTACATATCTTTTGCGCTTCCCGCCCTTGGTTTGGTCGTTTGCATCTCTCTTCCTCGGGTTTCCTGTTTTTCAGTTCTCATTTCATTCCCGAGAGGGTCCAACTTGCATTCCGGGGCTATCATCTATTTTCTCGATATCTTGAAGTTCGATCCCTATCTTGTTTCTATTTTCTCGCCTTTGGTCTCTCGATCCTATCGGCAGATCCTATCTTGTTTCTCTATTTTCCGCCTTTGTTTCGCGATCCTATCGTGTTTCTCTATTTTCGCCTTTGTCTCGATCGGTTTCCGAGGGTTGCGCCTTCCTCACCGCATCCTACCAATGTCCTATGCCCTTTTCCGCCTCTCTTTATGAATCTCCTTTCGATTAACCCTGTGTCTGCCGCAACCTCCGGCCGAAGTTCGTCGTACTAATTTGATCGAAGCTTCGCTTCCTTTACTCTCTTGATGGGTCGTTTGGCGATTGCGCATATCCTCACCGTGATCTAGCCTCAGATTCGACATGCATCCGGCACCCCGGCCGATTCGCCACCGCTTCTTCCATTGTTTTGTATTTTCTATCTTAGGGCAGGGATACCAGCGCGCCGCTTATCCTTGCCCTCTATGGATGACCTCGCTTTCATTTTAAGTTTATTTGTGAATTTTGTAGGGTTTGTCTTGCTATACTTCCTCTTAGGGCGTTGTTGTGCTTTTGTCTGTCTAGTGGCCCCGTTTTTGAATTTTTCTTGTCTTGCTCAGAAAATCTCTTTGGGCTTTATAGCTTCTATGTTATTGCTAACACTATGTGAAAGTATTAGTTATTGCATGCACTTTTATGATGCCCCATATTACTCAACACCTCGTGGTTGGTTCAAAGATGGCGATTATGTAAGGATATCAATTTTCGTTATGATTAGAGAACAGGTCGCCTTGTGATAGAAGAAGTTCTTGTCATCATTATGGTTGTGGTATAACATTAGATGTAGTGAATTATCATAATTGAACTTAGAGTTATTATAGAAAGATAGCTTTAAGGCCAACAAGTGTATATCTCTTGGTTTTATGTTATACCCTAGAGCTTATGGGACTTTGAAGATGCCACGTGGTATGTCTCCTCGCTAGGCGCTTTTTGTCTTGGCAACTTGTCCGCCTCGAAAGTTATTTTACGCTTCTTGTCCTTATAAATTTGGTCGTGTTGGTTGTATACATGGTTTATATCTGCGAGATTATTTTCTTACATCTTGTAGGGCTAGTTCCCTTAGGAAGGTTGTTGGCAAGTAAGTTGTGGTCTTGAAATTGACTTGTTTTGATTTGAAACGTGTGATTTTGCTATACAACCATGGTGCATCAAGCATGTTTTTTCAACCACGAAATGTTTAGCACCATCGACATTTAGCGTGGCAAGTGACCTTTGCATCAACACAAGGGACTTGAACATGGTATGTATGTTCTTTCTAATATTTTTGCATTGTTGTTGTAACCGTTCCCCCTTCTTGTTGCGTGTTATTCTCTAGTCCGATTTGAGTCGAGTAGAGTCATTTTCTCCTCCTCGATATCTTTTAGTTTTGGAAGTATTCGTGCATAGGTGCTAAAGCTTTACATGTATGCGTATGCATGATATTTCCCACGATACATGTGTTGCCCCTTTGTTCATTAGGTGCCCTTTAGCCGCTATCTAGATGTGTATATGCTTTGTTGTCATATATGATAGTTACTTTTTTACTTCGCTTGTCCCTTTGATTCACATGATTCTCGCATAATGATCTTCCGTATGTTCTCCCTCGAAATGATTCGGTTGAGATTTTATTGCATTGTTTTTGTAACTCGAATCATCAATTTCATGAGAGCGGGTTTGCCATGTACATTTGTCATGTTGCACCCCCTGCCTCGAGATTGTGCATTATGTAATTTTCAAGCTTTTAGGCCATGTGTTGATTGCCATATCTCTTTCTCTAGACCGCTTATTTGGCCATGTTCACATTAAATTCATCTTGGGGCTTTCTATGGTTTTATTTATACGCTTTTGTCTCCGACTTTCTATACTATATCATTTTGGGCATATATATCTAGTAGATGATATGTGTATTGCATGGTTTCGGTTGCCTTTTGGGAACTTTGTGCATTGCATGATTCCAACTAGGTTCGTTATTTCGATGCTTGTTCTATATGTCATGCAATTTCCTTTCTTTCTGGACTCATATTCATACATTCCATTTAACTTATTGCTATGATTAAGCTCTGATAGACCGGGCTTGTTCATTTATTTTTCATTTTCATGTCTCTAATTACGCTGAATGCCGTGGAATGTCCATATAGTTATTTTGGATTACCTGTTGGTTCTTTAGTTCTATCCATGTGGTCCCCCTCGTGTTTGGCCAATGCATGCGCTTTTTTCATATGTTCCCGCTTGTTTTGTCCCGGGTTGCCCTTTGAGGGCCCATGCACGCTTTTGTGTCATACGATCTCAGCTTTTTTTGAGGGCTTATTATATATTTGCATTGTATGACATTAGCTTATAAACGCCTTAATTCTTCTATTTCTCCTTGCATGTTCATTATACTTCTCGTGATTTCATTCTATTTCCTTTTCATTCCAATTTCTATTTTACATTTTTGTATTGCTCGACGCTTTTGGTCTATGTTATGGTTATCTTGTCCCATAATGTTTTGTCCTCTTTTTCGTGTTGACTTTTCGCTTTTCTTCTTCATGCTTGATCAATTTTGTTATATCACCTTTGTTAAGCCCTTCTTCCTTTCGAGGCTCGTTATAGGTTCATTGCTCAACGATTCTATGCAATTCTATCTTTGCATCCTTTATGGTTGTTGCATCCTTTGCATCTTAGATCTTCAGTCTTGGTAACACGATTTTGGTTGGTGTCTTTTACTCATGGTTTGTTGGTAAGTCCGGCCATTACATATGTGCGCTTGGCATGGATAGTTATGTTTCTCGATTTACCAAATTTTTCTTGACATATAATTTTTCCATAGTCGATACTTTGCTCTTTCATAAAAGTTCTATTGGTCCATTCTTTACTTACCACACTTTTATATGCCACGCTTCTCCGGGTCAATTCTTTTTCGTTGTTCATGCCGGGGTGTCTTTTTCTATCTTGTCAAGGTGGTATCTCTTGCCCCGCCCATTATGGTTGGGTTTCTTCATCTTGTTCACTCAGCAATGGCATGGTGGGGTTGAAATTTGCATTTGTTTTTCTAGTGGTTTGTTTGTATCACTTCTCGGCAGACGATGCTAGCGGCATTCATTGAGAGCTTTTGACGATCGCTTTCATTAGGGTTTTCCTCGAAAACCCGAAAGGGCGGGTTTTTCATCCCGATGAGAAGCTTGGCCGCCAGCTTTTTCTCACTTTGCATAGACCAAGCGGCGAATGAATCATCTTTTATCATGTAGTCCCCGAAGTTTCATTGTGCTCTCGATGATTGTCTAGTTTCAGAGCACTCAAATTTCAAGTTTTTCAAAAGTTCTACCCCTAATAGGGAATCATTTTGTACTCAACGATTTTACAAAGCTCAATGAGAACACCACTTCACTTCGCCACTTGATTGTATCATAGGACCCATCCTAGAAATGAATATTCTTATATATGCATCAAATGTGGTTTACACTTGGGGATATCCACAACACGGCCGACAACAAGGGTCGTGGACTGATGTCAAGGTCAGGTTGGGTGAAGTGCATCTTACCAAAGCAATCGGGGGGACTCGATGATGATCGACTTTCTCCTACAGAGCAAAGTATTAATTTCCAAGTTCATCCGGAGGATCTTGAATAATGTTGATGTGTCTCCCGCTCACGACTGGGCCCCAATCATTGCAGCTTTTGTGTCTCCTTTGGCTCTCCTTCTATCAAGGCACCGCTTCCCCACGGGCTCTATCCGTTGTCGCTTTTATCCTAACGCGCCTCCTTTCCTTAGAGGGTTGCTTGATGCTTGCAATATTGTGCGACGCTTTTCCATCTCCACCCTATGGCAAGAAGTTTTACCGAGCTAGTTGTTGGTGGATCCCTTTGGGCGATAACCAAACAGACATGCTTTGGTAGCATCGGGCCATCCCTCGACACAAATAATACTGAAACTAGCAGTGTGCTTTTACAATTTCTGCATGGTACGCTGAAACACGATTGCACGACATGGGAAGAATTCCTGACAAAGTTCCTTCTTTTAAGATGGGATCGCATTAATTTATGCATTTACCCATTGCCATTCTTCCTCCTATACCACAAGTAGTGGCTTCCCATCTCCGGTGGTTCATGAGAATGTTAAGGCTGAGCATTTGGTGAATTCTATGTATAAGATCCTTCTTAAGGCAGAGGTGTTGCCCCCCTCACAAAAATGGTCTTTGGTGGTACCAAATAATCAAACAAAGTAGTTTGAACCGGTTTGGGACAAGTTACTTCATCCAAAGTTGTCGGGCTTTGTGGTGGCGCATCATCCATAGATGTGTGCGCATCAATGTTTTGGTCCACAAATTTCGCCCCGAGGTGCGCGGACATGCCCCTTTATGCGCTCGAGGGATGAGACAATCGAGCATTGTTTCTTCTTATGCCAAAGATGCTAGACCGGGCTTGGTTGTGGCTTCGAGTCTTTTGATTGCAGTTTGAATAGTCAACAAGTCTTATTGGCAGTTGTACCCAAGTTCTTGGGACAATATGGCAAAGAGGGCATTTCACTTAGCTTCAAAGATGGATCATTTGGTCAACGCGGAAAAGAAGAAACCTTTTATTTTCAAGGGCCATAGAGCCCCCGATGCTCAAGTGCTTATTGAAGCTAAGCAACGATCGCCAAAGCGTATATATATCTTCCTCCGAAAGGATGAAGTGAAGAATCGATTTGGGTACATTACCTCCGATTAACACTTATATGTAACTCATTTACATGTTGTGTGCAGTAAGGTGGAGGGTGGTTTTGCTCAGGGACAATTCCTCCACCGGGTTTTCACCCCCCATCTCAAGTGCTCGCTTCTCGATGATTAATAAAGTTTCACGCCCTTCAAAAAAAAAAAAACAAGGGTCGTGGATCGAGGCATTTTTTCTTGTTGGAAGTTGTAATAACATGCTTCATTGGCACATGATGTATGGAATAAATATCTTTGACGTAATGGTTATGTGATAACATATTTTAGTCCAAAGTGATCCTATAGATAAAGCAAACACTTTATTCGACATTTTATAATTGCCATTGTAGATCTTTGCCATCAATAGGCTATAATGAATATTCATAATCTGATACAATAAAAAGTATGTGTCGCTTTACAATAGTATTGAAGAACGAAAGGATTAACATGCAATTTAATCCTCTAGTGCAAATTATCAACATAGTTGTAACCAATTGAAATTGTGACTTGACAAAGTATGAAGATGAATACGAACAAGAACACAAGTAGCCAAAGAGCTGAACAAAGCTAATACACATTTATCTAGAACCTGTTAAATTGCAAATAAAAGCGAAGTTACAATTACCACAACTACACTCTCCTTTCTATTCGATCCTCTAGTGGGCTTTCTCGCTTGAGCTCACACCATGTTAAGCAAGCTCATGACATTCTTTGATGTGGTAAGGTTCTACCCTTAAGCTAATATGGCATAGTTGTTACGCTAGATCCATGCTAACACCTTCCGTATTAATTTTCTCATGTGTAGTCTATGATATGAATACTATTTCTTCAACGTTATAATGAAGTGAACATTGATTGGGCTTTTGTTATTTTTCTTCAATCATAGTCCCTAAAAATCTTGTTCTTGTGCTCTTAACTTTCTTGGTAGAGGTCACTTTTAAATAAAAAATTCCTCTGCTACATTCTCGTTTGAGATAGTTCTCTAACCTAAAAAATAGGTTCATAGAATAGAATAGAATAGAATAAGAATATAAATAAATTCATGCCACATAATTTACATTGATGTTTCTCAATTGTTTGAGCTCGTGTATTGTCCGACTTAAATATGAATTCCCACTAAGGCATCTAACCTACCACAAGAGAACCCAATCTAGATACATTATAGTTTGTATTGCCCTGTTCAAGCTCTATAAACATTAGATTTTCTCCATTTGCATTACTCCTATATAATATATCCTAAGTAGGCTTGTAAATGGAGCCATCATGGGTCCAAAAGCATGTTGCCAATGTAGTAGTCCGCAAAAACTATAAATGAAGCCTATGCGCAACTAAAGTGGAAATAGTACCAAGCAAAAATTGGTTGTATCCCCAATGCAGTGCAACTAATCATCCTCTTATCTTCCTTTCTTCTTCAATTTTAAATATGTATAAAAGATTTTTCTTGTCTGTACACACCTACCCCATGACCTAATACCAGCACTGCAAACCTTTACCTCAAGCCTGCCTTACCGCTAGTTTTTCTTTTAAATGAATGGATTTGAAAATAATAAATTACTTGCAGAGAGCATGTCATTGTGACTTGATGAAGATCCATGCATTTGCATGGAACCACATACTTAATATACCTACAAAATCTCAAACACTATAATAGCTACAACTTGTAACCTCGTGAAATAGGGAAGATATCTAAATCAATTATCTACCAGCATTTTGCTATAAGCTGCTTTCTCATAAAATACAACAAAAGAATGATATGTGCGCCAGATTCGACAATATACAGGTGAAATGGTTTTTTAGAACAGAGATTCGTCAGAAGATTCCTCAGGAGCTTTGCAGGTAGGTTCCACGCCACTATATTGCCATGGGTGGAATTTTGTTTGCTTCAGACGTTCAATATCTACTGGGACCGAGTTGCGATTGGCAATCCTCTCCTCATGATACTTGCCAGTATACCCATAAATGTCTAAGTCACCTCATGGTGTGAGGGTAACTTCTCCGGTCAACTTGAACCATCTTGGAGTAAATTCATCTCAACACCTTCTATGTTTCTTTTCTGCATGTTGTTTTTCTTCCATTCTTGATTTCTCAACGGGTAAAAGCACGCTGTGGTGTATCAAAAAGCCGCATTTTGATGCCAGATTTTGGCACCACCTTTGTGGTAGAATCGGGTGGTGCATACCGTTTTAGACCCATGGAGTGCGAATTAATGAGCTTCGGTTATTTTGAATTTTATGCCATGTCATTGTCCCTCATTTCGGTAATTAAGGAATAATCACCTCTTCTTCTCGCTTTTTTGCCGCTTCTTTACCGCATTGAACCCTAATGGAGTCAAATTGAACGCCAATCGGTTACACGATGAAATCTCTCCTCAAACAAGAGATTGTGCCCCATGAAGATCTAAAGAAGCTTTGGGGTGACAGAGTTCCAAATAAATCTGCTGTGTATTTTCCCCAAATGTTTGTTCAAACTGAAAAATTAAGGCATATGTTTTCTTGTACAAAGTTGAAGAATCTGAGCAATGAACAATATAAAGAGCTCATGCAAATTTACCAAAGAATTACAGTGGAAACCACATACATGGGGTGGAATGGCCCTGAACCTCGGGCAAGGGCTTATTATCCGATATAAAGGGGAGGTCAAGTTAATTGGAAGAGCTTCTGATTATTATAAAACTCCCGGATGAGAAAGGAGAGGTCAGCTTCTTCTAGATCCAAGAGAAAGCATAGGCAAATCCAACCCCACTGTGAGGAAAATAGTAAAAGTGACCAGGATGATAAAGATGATAGGGAAAAAAACCAAATCAGTTCCTCTAGACCACATTTCAATCTGAACTCACAATCAAAAAGGTAAAAGAGCAATGTTCGAGACCAAAACATGCCATTGCAGGTATGTTCAATTATTAGTTGTGTTAAAATGTAAAAAAAATCTCAAGCTTGACCTAGATTGTTTCTATCAACACCGGTAAAAGGTAACATCAAATCCACTTCAAGAATCGTATGTCTACTACCATTTTGCATCATGTTTGTTTACATTGTCATGTTGTGTCTCTATGATGCCATCTCTGGGGCATTTCGTGCAATGGATGCCGCATCGATGATGAGGTATGTGTGGTCTCTGGTGAGGGTGAGTTGTTGGCATCTACCATGTCCCACACCACACCCCCACCATCTCCCACCACTACACTCTACCATCTCCCACCGCCACACTCCACCATGTCCCACACCACACCCTACTACACACCACCACCACCACCCTCCTCCACCACCACCACACTCCACCACCACCACACCACACCACCACACTCCACCATGTCCCACCCACCACAATCCACCACCACCACACGCACCACCACCACACCCCACCACCACCACACCACACCCCACCACCACACCCCCATCACCACCTCCACCATGTCCCACACACCACACACCCCACCACCACACCCCACCACCACCACACACACCACCACCACCACCACCACACTTCACCACCCCGCTGGTATGTCCCACCACTCCTTGCTACCACCACGCAGTGTTGTGTGGTGTGTATTGTCACGGCCATGTTATGTGGTGTATGGTATGTAGTGGTGTGTAGAGAGTACCTTGTGTTGTGTGGTGTGTGGTTGTGGTTTCCATCGAAGACGGGCTTACATTATGTTAGAGGTCACATATACATAGTGTTTGTTTTACGCACTATGGCAGACTTGTGAAGGAATGGTTGGCTGCAACATCAGCTAGATTTGATAGATGCAAGCAATGATTGCAAGCAAACGAGGATAGGAAAAATGATATCAAAAGAAAGATTGAGTTGATGGAGATAAAAGCATAGAGCTGATTTTCACAGATGGCAATCAATCATGACAAAGAACCAAAGCAAAGCAGAGGGGTGTTCTAAGTTGTGTTTAACTAAAAGATGAAGAGCTAAATGGTAACTAAAAGATGAAGAGCTAAATGGTACAGTGTTGCCTGGGCTGAATCAATTAAATAAGGAACTAGCAGAAACTGAAATTGAGCTAAAGGCATGTGAAGACTTACTGCTGGAGCTGCAACCTCGAATGCAAAGATTTGAGATTTTTTCTGAGCGTAGTGGTCATGACACTCCTTTAGATCCTGCACTTCCAATGCTTCCTGAGGCAGAAGAAGAGGGATGAAGGTTGTCCATTTTGTGGATGTTGTCTGAAATGGGAGGGTAAAATGTTGCCAGTTATGATAGCGTAATGCACGACCAGATTCACATTCCATGTCTATCACACCATTTGAGGTAAATATTATCATCTAACCCTCGCCTTAAAGACTCTATTGATTTTGAATTTGTTTTTGCATTCTAGAACCCTGCTGCAGCCCTGCTTGTGCCCACATTATGATGAGACATGGCTTTTTTGGCTTTTGGTGTTCGAAAGTGGTACCACAAGAACCAATAGACATAAGTAAGTGCCTTTAACTAATGTTTAATGATGTTGTCGCTGCTGTCCACCGGAACTTAGTATTTGCAGAATTGCGTAAATTTGAGACCAAGGATATCCAAATGGCTTATGCACGCCTCGATCGCTTATGCGAGACTGCAAGATACCTCCCAGCTTGTACCTAGAATTCACCCCATTTGATACTTCTAAGTCAATCCCAAAATACCGGCATATGGAGACTCCAAACAAAAACTTGATAGTGAACCGAATCTGATCATTATCAAGGAAATCACCGATGCCACATACATGATTTATTTTTTGTATTTTTACATGGTCTTCCTCATTTTAATTATGTTGAGATAAATGCTTGTTGCCTTTTTTGGGCAACATGGACTATCATGATACCTAGAGTTTCAAGATTGGAAGATACTTGTCAAAGTTTGGAAGACTTGTGGTTTCTTTTGAGGTTTCATCTTAAGTTACTTTCTCATCACTCATATGGTAAGAGTTAGTGCTATTTTGATCCTGCTAGAGTTTGGAAGAAATTGGTTCAAGTTTGGAAGACCCTTGGGATCTTGGTTGTATAGCCTAATTCTTTCCTTTTGAGGAAGTTTTCTAGTTACATTCTTATTTCTTGAAGACCGTGCAAAGAATATTGCAAGCTATACAAGGAGTCATTACCATGTTGCTCATATTCACTCATATGAAACTAAATGGAGTTGCACCCATGATTTGAAGTCACATATGAAGATGCACTTAGAAGTGGAATTGCTCTTATTTTCGGGCCCTTTGAAGATTGGAAGACCTTTTAGAAGTTTGGAAGACCCTAGGGCCTTGAGCAAAGTTATGTTCATCATAAGGTATGATTTGAGCTTTTGAGATATGATCATGTGTGCTCTGAGGGGTTCCAAATCATCCATTTCATCCATCCTACATCCACCTTCCTTTCATTTTTTATATACCTCATTTTCACCCCCTGTCATGCCTTCTTTCATTACCTCACTACCTATATTTTATTGGCCTCACCTCCCTCTTGTGAATTGCTCAAGAGATCATGAAAACCCCAAGAGCAAAGAAGCTTGAATTTTACCTTCATTCTATCACCCTAAATCCTACCATAGCCTTTTTTTCCTATTTTTCCACCTTTTCCTATGATTTTTTCACCATTTCAAGGTTGAAAATTCATTGACCATGGTCAAAATGGCCAAAATTTCAAGTATCTCAATTTGACCTGAAAACACTCTAGATTTGAAGCTTGGCAAAAATAGCTAGGTTGGCCTTTTCAAAATTCAAAAAAGACATGGGAAACCCCTCAAATATCATTTCTTGGGATCGTGCCAAAAATAAAAAACCTATTCTAGCCTATCTACCCTATCTAATTTTTATAGTTCCAAAGTCACCCCCATTTTTCCACGTGGGTGCGGTAGGCGTAGGGCCGACACGGGCCTGGTGTCCCCTCGCGTGGCACATAAAATTTAATAGTTTTCTGCATTATTCATATATACCTTAGCCGCCGGACTTCGGTTGTGCTACATGGGATATATCGCCTTGAGAATTTTTGATAAACCCTAAGAAATAGAGAACCTGCTAAATCCAAGGTGCCAGCCTAAACCTGATTGAATCCGCCAATTTCCCAAATTAGTTCCCCTAAACCTTTTTCTAAACCCCGGAACCCTTTTTGTGGCACTTGATTGATAGAAAACTTGCTCGATTAGGCGAAATCATTGAACCGAGGCTGGTTTTGGGAAGGACAGATTTTAACTGGGAATACAGACCATTTTTTTACCCCTGAGATATACCTCTGCATGATCTCCGGCGATTTCTATATTCCCGATATTCTCTTGATCCGTACCTCAAATTCTCGCTAATCCGCCGAGATTGAAGATTGACTGTATTTTGATTGAAGACCTCTGTTGTGACTTATTTGACATCAAAACTCCCTAATGCTACTCAAATTATCTTATTATTTTCTCTTTCTCGATAATTTTTGGGTTTTCGGTTGACAATGCCTTTGGGATTCGCTCTCAAGCATTATCCTCGGTATTACTTGCCGAGAATTCCTAAACTCCCCGTGATATCTTATGATTTGAATGCATATTCATTGCTCCTGACAAATAGTGTTTCCATCTTCTTTTGTTTCAAGTTGTTCTCACTGCCTAAACTAATAGAAACCAGATATTTAAAGTAGAATCCAAATTAATAGTCGTGTCCCATTCTTTAAAAAGGTTTGAGTATTGCTTATATGTAAAGAAAACAAAGAAAAAATAGTTTTTTCCATAACCCGTCATAAACCTGTGACGTAAATCGAGACTTTGGCCCATCTCAAGAAATATCATAGTGTTTGCTTGTCAAGAAAACCTTATGCACATGATCTAGAGTTTATTTTGAAGTCGCTTTATACAAATTCCAACTCAAGATTTATCACCAAACTATATTTGCAAATTTTGGCTCTCTGCTTTGGCATTGACCAATTTTGACCGAACTTTGACATTGATTTTCTTGGTCTTCCCCATCCAAATCGAGACGGACTTTCACCAAGAAGTTCCCTCTACTTGTCTATAACTCATACCAAAACCAAAACTCAAAAATCTTAAAGGTGTGACTTGCAAGATTGATTTTTGCTCGACAGTTTTTTTTCCTTCGTGGGACTGTAGTGATTTTGACAAAACCAGCATTTGAAATTGAGTTCTTTTGCTTTATATGATTAAGGATTGATCACCCTAAGTGATCCTGAGGTCCCCCACCGTTTGTTTACACTTCCTTTGAGGTTAGGCTAAAATTCCGTGTTTTAGGCTAACATTTTGGAGGTCCCACCGAGATTTTTACCGAAATTGAACTCAATGGCACCAAGGAAGATTTCGTAGTCTCCGCTGAACCACCGAGGAGACAAATCAACCAGATTTGGTAGGAGTAAGCATGAGAGTGGCTACCGATCTACCACTAATGCTACAAATACTCCCAACTTGCCTATTCCTCCACCTCGCCTCCTCTATCGGGCCACAAATATTACAAATATTTCCTCCAGGCCCTCTTCTTCACAAATTCATAAACTTTTTGAACCAGATCAACTCGCCACTGTTCTCCATCAGCACCTTATCATTTTGAGTTGACTATACCCGCTTTCCCCTTGCTATGATTCTTCCATGAATGCCAACCATTTTCTAAAAACTTTGAAGACTATTATGAAGAACATGGGAGAAAGAAGGGTTCCGTGTTTGCGTAATTCATCAAATGCATGAAGGGTGATGAGGCCAGATCTTTGCCTCGATTTTGAGCCGCCTATAGGTACCAAAGGGGATGAATTGGAACACAAGTTTCTATCAAGGTTTGGTAAGGCTACTTCACCCCAGTGATCTTGTCTTTGAACTCAACTCATTTTCCATTAGACCTGTGAGAGTGTAAAGCAAGATGTGGAGAGATTTAATTCTTATTTGCTAGTGTGTAACAGAATCGTGTTACTCATCCAACATTGCACCTAGTTGCTTCCTTTATCGCAGGTTTGATGTCTAGACCTAGGATCTATAGGAAGTTATTAAAATTACAAAAATTTGGTGAGTTGGATTCTATCCATAAAACATTTGTAAAGGCCGAGATCCGCGAACTATTAAGCTATCTTCCCGATGAAGAGATCGAGATCCATTTTATCCTCCTCATCATGGAACTCAACATGATTTACATTTTTGCTAATGTCGCTCCCTGCTTATGCAAAGACAAAAAGAGAAGAAGAAGTCCAAGGCTGAAGAATTGATCCTCATGTTTCCGTAGATGAAATCGAGATCAAGAAAGTGTCCGAGGCACTTTTGAAGTTACCAAACAATTATCAATTAAAAACAAAAAAGATGCCCCACCTCCAGAATGCACAAACCGTGGTAAACCTTACCATAGAGTCGAAAGCAAGAGTTTTGCAAGGCAATGTCCTAAGTGTCATAGAAGAGGTCACTTTGGTAGAGAATGTCCCTGTTTGCTCTTTTGCAAGGAAATAGGTCATGAGGAGAAGTATTGCGTTGTTAAGGCTTATTTTGAAAAACAAGATAAAGGTAAACAAATGTCAAATATAAGTTTTATTGAGACTTGTGCAGAGAACAGGGAAGAGCAAGATGTTATGGTTGTGCGCACATCGCGCGAGCTCATCCAAATGCATCTGGGTTGCCTTTTCCACCTCATAAGGTAACATTTCAATCAGATCCTCGTAATATAGCCCTCCTCCCCTCCAAAGGTATAAACAAAAAGATTCTCGAAGTTGGATGAATTTGAATTACTTATGAAAAATTCTAAGGTTACCAGGATTTATTAACTCACGAGAATTGCACCATCATACAGGAAAAGTTGATCAAAAGCACTCCAGATATTGAAGAGGTTGTCTGCTGAAACCCCAACAATATTTCGTGGCTTTGCCCCGAGCAAACCTAAGATCCAGTGCTTTTTACTTGTAGTGCTACTATAGGAACTTCCCATCTAGACAAAGTTTTGTCGGATGGAGGTTCTTCTCTAATGTTATGCCTTATCATGTTATGAAGGCACTCGGATCTCAAGGTAGAAGATAATACTTCCATTGTTCTAAAATCTTTTTCAAATGCTAAAGTTGTGCCTAAGGGAATAGTAAGAAATGTATCCGTGTGAATACGTGGGGAATCATTGTGTCGGCCACATTTGTGGTTGTTGATTTTGAAAAATGTTAATCAAGCTAATATCTATGATCTATTATTAGGAAGGAGATGGATGAAAACAGTGGATGCCGTGACTGATGGTCCGAAGGCACTTGCACCATTTCCAATGGAGCAACTTCGTCAAACCGCAAACAAAACTCGATCCATCTCGCTAACATTAGGTTCATAGATGTGGACATACTACAGAAGAAGATTTGGGTGTTTACAATTTAGGCCTGGATGCTAGTATACATGAAGAGGTTGTCAACTTTGCTTACATGCATGTTGAATCTCCCGATCAAGGCAAAAAGCCTATCTCCGGGTTTGATGGAGGTATGTCAAAAAAAACTGGGATTGCTTCTTCACGCTATATTTTGAAGGATGCAGATTTTAAGTTGATGACTAAGATAGGAGAATTCACCCTAATATTTCTTCTAATGCAAAGAATACAAAGCCCCTCATTGCAGTTTTACAAGAAGCAAGGTGTATGAGTATTTCTCATATTGTTATTTATGGAGACTCACAACTTGTTTGTAGACAAATCTTGGGAGAATATCGAACTAAACATCAAGACATGGAGGATCTGAGTGCTCAAGCCGAGAATTATTAACTTTTTTTGATCATTGGGAGATTTTACATATTCCTAGATCTAAGAATTTTGAAGTCGACTCATTGTGCGTAAAAACCCTTATGGAGTATTTGTCCCAAGGAGCTATTCAAGAGGATGTCTTAGATGAAGAGGAGCTTTCCCAATTCCATCCCATCTTAACTATCAACCTAGCACAAGAGGAATCACTTAAAGAGCTTGAAGTGCATAAAGGAGGTATATCTAGGACCCCAAAATGGGAGACTTATATAATGAAGGTGATCAAGGTAAAATGGTTGAGTTATTTGAGGATTGGGTGGATGTTTTTGCTTGGGAGTATTCAGAACTCGAAAGGGGTTGATAAAAAAATTTGTGAGTTTGAAATTAAGGTTCGAGAAGATGCCAAACCCTTATGCGTAAGTTGAGAAGAATTAATTCTTCACTTTTAGATCTTATCAAGGTGAATTATTCAAAATGCGTGAATCGTGATTGATAGTTGACATTGTGAACCCCTCTTGGGTTTTTGTATTGTTCCGCCTAAAAAGAATGGTTCTTTAAGAATATGTGTGGATTATAGAGATCTAAATAAAGCTACCGTTAAAGATTGTTACCCTTTGCCTTTTTGAAGAAATCCTTTATGCAAAGTGGTCGGTAAGTCTATGTACTCATTTTTTGGATGGTTTCTCCGGTTTTAATCGATTAGCATCAAAAGGAAGATCACCAAAGACATCCTTCATTACCCATGGGGGAACTTATGCAATGAAAAGGATGCCTTTTGGCTTAATGAATGCCCCCGCCACATTTCGTAGAGCCATGGATACCGCCTTTGCAAACATGACTCCCCGAAAGCAATTCGTGAGTTTATCCGATGATTTATGCTTAGGTAATCGATACAAGTGATCATATTTCGAGCTAACAAGAATATTCACATTGTGCGCATAAACTGAGTTAATCTAAACCCAAAGAAGTGCATCTTTTAGCATCCAAAGGCCAGCTCTTAGGCCATGAGGTTTCTCGCTAAAGGCCTTCAAGTAGTCAAGAGAAGATCATAGCTTTAAAAAGCTTCAAACACCCGTGACAATTAAAGAAGTCAAGGGATTTATGGAATGACCTCTTTCTTAAGAGTGTATGTGCCTAATTTCTCTCACCTTATTAGTCCTATCTCTAAGTTGACTAGAGTAGGCCAAGTTAGTAAAAGAGAAAGTAAATATAGGCCTGTTGTTTGACCGATGAGTGTGAAAAAAGCTTTTTTGCATCATAGAGGCTATTTGTCATTCTACACTTTTAAAAACCCGCACCTTTCATTACCATTTAAAGTTTACATAACTATCACTAAAAAGGTCAGCTTGAGTTGCCATTTTGCAGATAGACACCCTATTGCTTTTGCAAGCAAACAATGGTCTCAAACCCAAGAGAAGTATGCTAAGATAGAAAGGAGTGTCGCTGCTCTCATCTTTTTGATCGAGAGATCGTGGTCATCTTTACAAAAATCCCAAGCCACTATCTACATGCAAAACAGAACCCCATGCCTTTTTGTATGGTAAGAAATTAGAAAACCTAAGCTTCATAGGTGGGCTTGTAGGCTTCAATCTTATGATTTAAAGGTAAAGGTTATTCATGTATTGAACAATCCGAAGTTTATACCTGCGCCTACTTTGAACATGAGGAGGTGGTACAAGAAGAAGAAATGACTAACCTTGTTGTAAATGAGCAGGACGCGGTCAACTATGCCGCCAAGGTTGGCAACAACCTATCGAGATTCCTTCAAGATCAAGAGATACCTTCTGAATTTTCAAAAAGCCAAGCTTACAAGTTTAAGTTAAAATGTTTGACTTACTCATTGGTTGGTGACATCTTGTGCAAGGTAAATAGGGATGGTGTACTCTTAAGATGTGTTGATGAAGATGAAGTCGCCCGGTACTTTGCCGAAAATCATAAAGGTGTTTGTGGTGGTCATTTTGCAGCAGATACAACCGCCAAAAATATTAAGGTCCGGTTATTTCTGGCCTCATTTATTTAGAGATTGCTATGATGTCATAAAACTTGCCACCAATGCCGATTTTTGGTAAGAAAATTTTGCATCCCGCCCCTCTTATCGAATTGTGTCCCCGTGCCCATTTCAAGTTTGGGGGCTAGATTATGTTGGCCCTATAAATCCCTCATCTTCGCCAAAGATGAATACATTGTTGTGGCTACAGATTTATTTACCAAATGGTCGGCAAAGACTTTGAGAAAAGCAAATGCATATACTATCGCTAGGTTTTTTGCATGAAAACATTTGTTCTAGATTTGGGATCCCTTTCAAAATTTTTGACCGATAGAGGCTCTACTTTTATTAATGAGGTTATTCAAATTCTTGTCTCAAGCCTCAAGATCGACATGTGAAAAGCTCACCCTATTACCCTCAAGGAAATGGTCAAGCCGAGTCCACTAACAAAGTGCTTAAGGGTATTTTACGTGAAAATGTTTGCAAAAACAAAAAAGATTGGCATTTGAAATTATATGATGCTCTTTTGGGCTCATAGAATCACTGCTAAAACTGCCACTAATGCTTCTCCCTTCAGTTTGGTTTATGGTGTTGAAGCAGTTATTCCTGTTGAGTTGGAGATCCCCTCTTTGAGGATGGCACTCAAGTTGGATTTGGAGTTTACCGAGGCATTACAAATACGTGTATGAGGTTTTACTAAAGTTGGATGAGGATAGATTTGGTGCGTAAAACTTCAATCTACTTAAGAAGGCTAGGAGTGCAAAGAAATTTTTAAAGCAGCTCACAAGCTCCAGGATAAATTTGCTCCATTGGAACTCGTGCTCAAATGGGATGCTGCAAATGAAGGTAAGTTGTCTAAATTTGAAAATCCTTGGGAAGGCCCTTACCAGATTGTAAGAGAAGCTGGCTGTTCATCTTATTGGCTTAAGGATCTCAAAACAGGTTTGAATTACCCAATCCTACAAATATTCAAAGATTTGAAGATATTGGCCTCAACATGCATGTTTAGGCCTTTTGTTCCTATATGAACATCTATTTTAACTTAAAATAGGTTAATTGTCATGGAAGTTGGAGATTTAAAATTCTTTTGATTGATTTTGTTTATTTCCTTGAGGCTTAAGCTGTAGATTTTGGTTGGTTGGAATTGCTAAATTGTTTCCGATTAGTTGTACTCAAGTTTCTTTATACTTGTGCCATCAAGACCATTTTTCCTTTGAGGTGAACTAATTGTGTGTTCTGTTTGAAGCAGAAATATTTTTTCAAGATCAGACATTTTCAAAAAGAGCAAGAGAAAATTCTATTCATCAAAAAAAGGTACACAAGTTACAAAAAGAGAGGATCCTCTCATAGAAAACCAATGCTATCAAGATTTCCTCGGCGGGATAGTAGGAATCTTGTCCAAGGAGATCCATCCAAAAAGATCTAAGAGACCGTTATATATCCGGTAAAAAATTGTCCATGGTACCAAACACATAATGATCTTCACCCAGAGATTCTCTCTCGAGTTTGAAATGCATCTCTTTTATCATGAGAAGCATCAAGTAACCATAGCTATCTGCTAGCATCCCGTGGGGAGTAGTATAACCGCCTAATACCCCGTCAAATTGAGCATCCGTCACCATGATGATGCTTACACAAAAGTAGTGCATATGTAGCATCCGAATGCATTCCCTTGTAAAAATTCTCCGCCCACGAGCCTTTGTGTTCTGATACCGTGGCAGTGTCGCTAGTTTCTCTTGATAAGTCTTTTGCCCAAGGAAACACTCCATGGCAAGGTGATCATGGTTCATGTCTTTTTGTAGAGTTCCTTTTCGAGTCGGTAGTTTTGGTCAACATTTTGCCTTCCCATATACACCGCTTCTAAATGCATGTGCACTGAAAATTTCCAATGAGGAAGAGGTTCTTCATTAATTAAAACATTGTCCCATTCTCATCTCAGATGCATTTCTTGCAATGTGTCTGATTACACCATAAGGAATAGGTACTCCTCAGAAGGCCGGATCAAGCTCGAAAGCACTCCTAAATTGCTCTGATCAGCTGTTACATTGTCCCGTGATAGGTGTATGGTAAGAAAAAGGAGCCATGATCGGCAAGGGAGGTCGAAGTTTTCGAAAGCACGAAAGCAGAGGAGGAGCAAATTAGGGTTCGAGCTCGATGGTTTGAATTTTTTGGTGTGAAGGTTTGAATTTTTAGTTTGAAATACATTCAATGGTTGTATGAGCCAAATTTCTTGAATAGTAGAAGTTTAGTTAAATAGGGTAGAGATTTGCTATGCTTTAACAATTTTGAGTGTTGTCATTTCAGTCCATTTGCTCATTACTCTTATTTGTCTTAAGTTGGCCTCTTTCCATCTAGCCCTTGCTTCCATATGAAATTTTCGTGAGTGCTAATCCTACATTGTTACTCATCCCTTTATTTGGCACTCATGCTAATTTGATTATCATTGTCATATGCAGTTCATCCACTTTTCTCCATATTCACCTGCCTTGAGTTGTCCTACCCTCCATTTGATCTTATTTTTTCTTATCACTCTCTCCATTACCTTATACTCTGCCTCATATT
The DNA here is from genome assembly GCA_021234155.1 of Isoetes taiwanensis. Classification (NCBI taxonomy): domain Eukaryota; kingdom Viridiplantae; phylum Streptophyta; class Lycopodiopsida; order Isoetales; family Isoetaceae; genus Isoetes; species Isoetes taiwanensis. The sequence continues at coordinate 2,860,319 of JAJEKV010000015.1, read as the reverse complement.
TCCCACCACCGCAGAGTAATTCTATTCCTCCACCACTTGTTGATATTTTGAAGACCTTCGCTAGCATTTTTTTCCTTTGAGGCCGAGGGGACCAGCCTCATTCTTTCCTTTTTTGAGGAGATGTTGCCCCTTTTGGGCAACATGGACCATCATGATACCTAGAGTTTCAAGATTGGAAGATACTTGTCAAAGTTTGAAGACTTGTGGTTTCTTTTGAGGTTTCATCTTAAGTTACTTTCTCATCACTCATATGGTAAGAGTTAGTGCTATTTTGATCCCGCTAGAGTTTGGAAGAAATTGGTTCAAGTTTGAAGACCCTTGGGATCTTGGTTGTATAGCCTAATTCTTTCCTTTTGAGGAAGTTTTCTAGTTACATTCTTATTTCTTGAAGACCGTGGCAAAAGAATATTGCAAGCTATACAAGGAGTCATTACCATGTTGCTCATATTCACTCATATGAAACTAAATGGAGTTGCACCCATGATTTGGAAGTCACACATATGAAGATGCACTTAGAAGTGGAATTGCTCTTATTTTGGCCTTGAAGATTGGAAGACCTTTTTAGAAGTTTGGAAGACCCTAGGGCCTTGAGCAAAGTTATGTTCATCATAAGGTATGATTTGAGCTTTTGAGATATGATCATGTGCTACAGGGGTTCCAGCCTTCATCCATTTCATCCATCCTACATCCACCTTCCTTTCATTTTTTATATACCTCATTTTCACCCCTGTCATGCCTTCTTTCATTACCTCACTACCTATATTTTATTGGCCTCACCTCCACTTGTGAATTGCTCTCAAGAGATCATGAAAAACCTCAAGAGCAAAGAAGCTTGAATTTTACCTTCATTCTATCACCCTAAATCCTACCATAGCCTTTTTTTTTTCCTATTTTTCCACCCTTTTTCCTATGATTTTTTTCACCATTTCCAAGGTTGAAAATTCATTGACCATGGTCAAAATGGCCAAAATTTCAAGTATCTCAATTTGACCTCAAAACACTCTAGATTTGAAGCTTGGCAAAAATAGCTAGGTTGGCCTTTTCAAAATTCAAAAAAGACATGGGAAACCCCTCAAATATCATTTCTTGGGATGCGTACAAAAAAAAAAAACCTATTCTAGCCTATCTACCCTATCTAATTTTGCATAGTTCCGTGTCACCCCCCATTTTTCCACGTGGGCGGGCGCGGGGGCCGGACACCTGGCAGGTCCCCCCTCAAGGGTACGAATTTAATAGTCGCCTCGCATTATTCCTTATATACCTTAGCCGCGACTCGGTTGTGCCTCGTGGGATATATCGCCTTTGAGAATTTTTGATAAACCCTAAGAAATAGAGGAACCTCAAGCAATCCGCCAATTCGCCCTAAACCTGATTGAATCCCGCCAATTTCCACCAAATTAGTTCCTAAACCTTTTCCCAAACCCCGAACCCTTTGTGGCACTTGATTGATAGAAACTTGCGATTAGGGCCGGAAATCATTGAACCGAGCTGGTTTTTGAAGGACAGTTTTTAACTGGGAATACAGATCATTTTTACCCCCTGAGATATACCTCTGTGGATCCGGGCGATTTCTATATTCTGATATTCTCTTGATCCGTTTCTACCTCAAATTCTGCTAATCCCCGCCGAGATTGAAGATTGACTGTATTTTGATTGAAGACCGACTGCTAGGACTTATTTGACATCAAAACTCCTACGCTACTCAAATTATCTTATTATTTTCTCTTTCGATAATTTTGGGTTTTCGGTTGACAATGCCTTGGGATCTGTTCTCAAGCATTATCCCAGGTATTACTTGTCGAGAATTCTAAACTCCCGTGATATCTTATGATTTGAATGCATATTCATTGCCCGGACAAATAGTGTTTCCATCTTCTTTTGTTTCAAGTTGTTCTCGCTGCCTAAACTAATAGAAACCAGATATTTAAAGTAGAATCCAAATTAATAGTCGTGTCCCATTCTTTAAAAGGTTTGAGTATTGCTTATATGTAAAGAAAACAAAGAAAAAAATAGTTTTTCCATAACCTGCCATAAACTGCGGATGTAAATCGAGACTTTGGCCCATCTCAAGAAATATCATAGTGTTTGCTTGTCAAGAAAACCTTATGCACATGATCTAGAGTTTATTTTGAAGTCGCTTTATACAAATTCCAACTCAAGATTTATCACCAAACTATATTTGCAAATTTTGGCTCTCTGCTTTGGCATTGACCAATTTTGACCAACTTTGACATTGATTTTCTTGGTCTTCCCCTATCCAAATCGAGACGGACTTTCACCAAGAGTTCCCTCTACTTGTCTATAACTCATACCAAAACCAAAACTCAAAAATCTTAAAGAGTGTGATCGCAAGATTGATTTTTTTGCTCGACAGCTTTTTTCTCGCCTCGTGGACTCAGAGTGATTTTGACAAAACCAAAGATTTGAAATTGAGTTCTTTTGCTTTATATGATTAAGGATTGATCACCCTAAGTGATCCGGAGGTCCCTGACCGGTTTGTTTACACTTCCTTTGAGGTTAGGCTAAAATTCCGTGTTTTAGGGCTAACAATGCTATCAAGAACCGGAAGCCATCACGAAGAGATTCCTAGTGCATCTGCTTTGGGGGAGAAATTAATTCATTTGAGATTTATTCTCACGATCCTTCACCGAAAAAGTTTTGGTGCTGAACATGAGCCAAATGCGATGTGTGATGAAGTTGACAAAGAAACCCCGGATCTGGACAAGATGCATCGCTCCAACGAGGTCCAATACAACCTCAACCAAGAAAAACCAAGAGGTTAACTGAAATTCTCCTTGTTCGATTTTAATGGGGTTTTAGGCAAGTTTTATGACTTGAAAGAGAGGATCCCTCATCGGTAGAGCCCGGAGTGACCCTCCGAAATTGAACCTTCAAAAGCGCTAGCCTTCCGGGCACGGATTACGGAGTTCTTAGAATGGTGTTTTTCAAAATTTGAGATTGCATTGTGGTCCAGCATGGCTAAGAGTAATGTTGACTTGTTGATGAGAAAGTTGCTGCAGGAATAGAATAGAATAGAATAGAATATACATTAACGTCCCTCAGGCCGTGAGGCCCCGGACTTAAATGTAGCGTCCCAAGCTCCCAAAGGGTCTTTGCCCGACAAACAGGGCCTTTATAGGTTTTATGTAGCCATCTAGCGGGCTTCTCTTGTTCTTTATATTACCCGCATCGTGCTTATAGCTGGCTTCTTGGCCATACACAATGCATCGCTATAAACAGTTTTGAACTGTACTTTGTGGGCCTCTCTGATCCGCCTCATCCGTGCTTCTCAGATTATTAACCCTCTCTCTTTGTGCACCCCCCGGTGTCTTATTATCATTTCTTTTATAGCTTCGCTACATCGTGAGTGTCTCTTCTTTGTCCATCGGTGATGGGGTGGGAGATCCACGACCTTGTTAAATTTGGACCTTATGTGCGGTGTAAACCGGGCACTCTTTACCATGTGCTCTTAGCTCTTCTATTTTTCTGAGTCACATACTTCGACATATTAAGCTCTGCTCTATCTATTTTCCTCCATCTATCTTTCTCAATTAGGTCGTGGCTCCCCATCCACGAATCGGCGGCGTTCCCATGTTACTCTTATTCAACATGCTACTTACCGTGCGTGATATGCCCTATCGTCCCCACGATTGAAGGTTCCCAATAGCCGGTTTGCCTTAGGCCCGTATTGCCGTGCCCGACCCGCCTCCTCATTGCTCACTTTGTCCATTCTTACGTCCCATCCGTCCGCTTGTATAATCCGGGCTTAGTTGCATCCCCATACTTTGCCCGCCCAATTCGTTAAACCATCCCTTGCCCGTTGTTATGTGCTGTTTTGCTGATTCATCTATCGCTAGTGACGACAGTTTGTCCTCTTTCTGTGACGGTCCAAGGGAATATACGCCATAAATACGTATATTCCTGGATCCGTCACCATACAAGTCTATCTTTATAGCCTTGTATATCATAGATTGTGGCACTAGGGGGCATGGCTAAGTTATTCTCATAACTTAGCCAACCATAGGTCAAGCCATTATCCACGTGGCCTTAACCTATTGGGGCACCGCCACACAGGACTCACCCGATTGGTGCCACGTGGCATCCTAGGTGGACCTAACTTATATAGGCATAAACCCTAACCCTAGACCTCTTTCCAAATTCTAGCACCCGTGAGACTCACCTACTTGTTCAAACCCCGTTTGAACATCGCTCGATTAGGGCATAGGTGGTGCAAAGAAATGTGGGTAGACCCGTTCTTGGGTAGGAACAAGCGGCTTTGTGAGTCGAAGACCATGGAGACGCCCGGATCTGGAGGGAGAGCATCAGGAGCAGGTATGTAGGATAGTAGTTGTGATAGCTCATCTGGGATTAGCATTCCAGGTGTGCTAGTATTTTGTATCTAGAGTAGAGCCATCCTAGAACCCATATTCAACATCTTGAACCCTAATCAAGGAACCCTAACTATTAGTTAGTTGTATGATTAGGTTAAGATGTTCTTCTTATGATTATTCTCATGATGTGATGACTATGTGATGATGGTTGATCATGTTGCTCCTCTTGTATTGGGAAGGGGGGTAGAGACCTAGAGCCATATGTAGTATGCTCCTAGAGTAGATCCCTTAGTTCCTATTAGTTGCGGCCTGTGCATAGGAGCCCACCAGGCTATTGAGGCTATGATATGACTCAGCACCAGATAACGGGGCTAGAGGGAAAGTGGAGGGAGGATCCCTGCCGAGTGGGGGCTTCGGGGGATCCCATAGTGGGCTAGGCTTATGGTCGGTCACTTCGTGTGGGCCGAGCATGGGTCCGACACCTCCTGGGGCAATGGTGTTGCCCTGCCTCTCGAGAGCTGCAAGTGCTGGCTTGGCTCTCGTTTTGGGGGTTCGGGCCGTGCGGATCGTGTGTCGCCATCGATTCTCTAGCCAGCCCGCGGCACCTCTAGACCCCCGGGAGGGGAGATGCAACCCTTCCTGCCTCATCCGGACCCGTGGGAGATGCAACCCGGAGTAGTCCCGATGGGTGATGCCATGGGATTGCGATCCGGAAGGCTAGAGTCCCGTCAGAGCCTGATCTAGCCCATCCGCAAAGTATGCACGGAGGGGGCGGATGGAGTGGTCAACCCTAGCCATTGTTCTATGCCAGCCCTCGCCATTGCCATGACTTCGATGCTCTATCTTGAGGCCTAGCCCGGTCGGTCATCCTCCTTACGAGTCCCGAGCGGTAGGAGCTCTCATGTTTTATGGTTCGTGATTATCATCTTTGCCTTGGGTTATGTGGGATGCACTACCCTTGAGGTAGCATTTGTATATGTTGATGCTAGTTACGGCGTGTTATCGCTTCGTTATAGGAGCCCATAGGGGAAGGGGCAAGACACCTTCGTGTTCCCTTCCCGCACTAGAGTCACCTCGAGTCGCGGGGGTGAGAAGGGCCCATCGCGGTTGTTGAGCGGATGGGGATTTCTGCCGAGTGTGCGGCCGCGTAGTATGTTTAGCGAGGCGTCACAATGGTATCAGAGGCGATGTTCTTGGTTGACCAAGAACTAGCACCCACCATAACCATGAAGTAGTCTAACAGGCCTATAGGGGTGTGGAATAAACATTTCCACCATCGAACCGCGAAAATGGGGGAAAAAAATTTTCTCCTAGGTAGTGGGTCAGGAATTAGGCTAAGTGTTAGACGAAGATTTGAGGGAGGCAAATGAATCTTCTAGTAAATTTGGAGTGAAAATTATGCATCTGCATCAAATTTCACCTAAAATGGGTCGAAGAATCATGCCAATCGGAGGCCCATTGAAAAATGGCAAGAAATTCATAAATTGCACTTCGAACCATTAGGAAAATTCGAAAATTTAAAGATAATATCAATTAATATAGGTTAATATATACATTAATAGTTAAATAATTAATTAAATATCTCGTAATTAATAAGGGGGGCTAATAAATAGGGGTAATTATGGTAGGAGAATATTCCCAGGGACCCTCCTTTTTAAATATCTGACACCTCATTTTCTCTCTCCAACCCTTCACCTCCAACCTTCTCTTGCCCAGCCCTTCGTCACCCATTTTCTGAACCATAAGATATGGCTCGCACCAAACAAACTTACAGGAAGCTCGGAACAAGACCCACACCTCTCCATGGCGCAGTGCCAGGCTTACATGTCAAGAAGATCCCAGAGCACCTCCGACCCAAGAAAGGGGAAGAGGAGCTTCCCCACCACCAGCAGCAAAGCAGCAGAAAAGAAGAAATGGCCTCATACCATGACGCCAGGAGAGTCCCAAAGAAGCCGGCTTCTCCATCGGCCCGCACTGCAGGACCCGGCGAGACTTCGCCATTTCGGGCCTCTGGACACCGAGGTGGAAGAAGAAGGGGAGGAGCAGGTGCAAGCGGCCAAGTGGAGGAAGCGGGCCTTCAAGTGCCCAAGAAGAAGGGAAAGGAAAAAATAGCGAGTGGCTCTGAGGAGAGGGCCGCCAGAAGAAGCGGGGAGCCGAGAGGGAGCCGAGGGAGGAGGAGAGGGCGACGAAGAGAAGGAACGACGGCCTCACGGACCGTCAAGTTATTCAAGAGCCCCGGCCAAGAGGAGCCGCAGGTGGAAGAGGAAGAGGAGGAGGAGGGCAGGGATCCCCGACGCCGAGGCCACCCTACCCCAAGTGGCCTGGAACCACCCAAGGTGGTGAAGAAACAAAAGGTAGGGAGCGGGCATTCCATACAAGCAGCAGGACCCGGAGTTCAAAAGGAAGATGGTGGTGGCATACAAGGAGTACCTTCGTCATTTGGACGAGGTACAATGAGTGGTATTGCCCGCCAGGAGGTGCAAATCGTGAGTGGTACGGCAGCCAAAGAAGAACCAGCCCAAGCCACCCCCACCTAGGCCTAAAAACCCAAGAGGGAGGGTTCACCACGCAATGAACGGCACATACTGCCCGGTGTTTAGGGAGATTCGGCACTCCGTGATGTGCACGACCTCCTCGATAAGGAAGGCGCCCTTGAAGCGCCTCCTTAGGGAGGTGTTAGCGGCAGCTCCTACCCGACATGGGGTTACCCCTCTAATGACCCGCCTGCAAAGAGGCCTCCGGCAGCTGATGCGCGCTCTTGAGGAAGGGAACCTCTGGCTATCCATGCTAAGAGAGTTACCCTTATGCCTAAGGATATCCACTTAGCACGGGAGGATCATGAGGAGGCCCTAGGCCTCAAATTTTGTAAATTTTGTAGAAGAATTAAAATTTTCATGTAATTGTGTTTCTTATTAATATAAAAGTCTTTTCCTCTGTAAAATTAGAAAAATATTGTATGCTTGAAAGATAGGAAATAGAACCCAATTGTGGTAGAATTCTTCATAGCATGCCTAGAAACACCCTAGAAATCATGACTACAACAAAATTTTGGCAAAAAAATCATCTAAAATGCTAAAAATTTGGCCAGTCGGGTGAGACCGCGCCAATGGCCTCTAGGCCCCCGACGGGAGCGTTCAAGCGGATTCACCCGCCTACCCCCAAAATCTTGCTTTTAGATGTCAGTTTTGCTCAAAATAAGTTGCTAGTTAGGTTAGAATTGGCCGAATTAGCCATATTAGCATCTTCAAATTCCCTAAAATGACCAAAAATTGGCCCAAAACAGGCCAACCGGGTGAGACCGCGCCAAACGCGTCTGCGTCCGCGACGCGGAGGCCATCCGCGCGGATTCACCCGGGTCGGGCCATCTTTGGCCCAAATTAGCCAAATTTGATCCAACAAATTGCCATGTAGTGTTTCTTGCTTTGTTTTGCTTAAGTTTGCACTTCATGGTAGTTCATTTGGACACCCAGAGCCATAGAACCAAGGTCGCCTTAGGTAAGCACCTTTTTGCACAAACCCCGAGGTCACCCATAGTCTATAAAAATAGGTCTCATTTGCCATTTTTCTTCCTACAGAACTGCTCCCAGCCCCTTAGGCGATTTTCTGACCCTCCACTGATCTTTGCAAGCCATTTTCTACACCCTTTCCTGCTCAATGGCGCCCAGCAACTTTGAGAGATGGTACAATGCTTTTGACCATATCCATGTACTTCCATGTAGATCAAGCCTTCTCTCGTGTTTGATCACTTGTTTGATCTTCACGCAAACTTTGACTAGAACACCCTACTACACGACATTATGTGCCAATATGACCGCCAGGTCCCCGCCTTGGGAAGTTAGGACTCCTCCTAGGGGAGGGAATGGGTTTCCCTTGAGACACTTACCCAAGCCTTAGGGTCGAGAGTCGGGCGGGATCCGAGGGCAAGAAGCGACTATGGGATAGGACTAGGACCATGCCCGATTACATGACCCTGCATGGACATAATAGGCATAGGTACCTTTCAACTTTCAAATGACCCTTGCCCTCTTCATGCATTATAAGTCAATCAACAAAGTAGGGGAACCCTCCTGTTCAGGCCTTAGACTTAGCGCCACTTGATACCCGTGGGGCCCGTGATCAAATCCTCGAATATAGAGTCCTCCTCCTACTAATATTACGGCACGCGGCGTCGGGCGCACCATCTCTGAGATCCATGAAGACTACTGGCGGCTAGGGGAGCGGGGAACCCGAAATGGGAGAGCGGGAGGCAACAAGAATGCGGAGATATGCGTCGAGGCATGACGACGACGTGAGAACAGCCTACCGATCCACCGGTCGGCATCCGCGGCTTTGTCGCCGATAGTCATCGACGGGGAGGAGTACATTTTGCAAATGACATCCTCAATTTGTCCCATCGTCGAGAAACAGGGGTCTTGAATCGACGAGCTCTTGGGTATGATAGCACACGGAAGAGCACGCACATCATCGACTACTCATACCGAGATCCCAAGGAGTGGCGGAGAGACACTCTTATCTTTGGGAGACAATGTCGGATATAGCGACCTATCGCCAGATAAAGGGAGATCTATCGACGGCCAGGGAGCCTATCATCTCGCAGGAGGAGTTCCAGCAGATCTGAGCACACTCTACAAACCCGGGAAGGGCCCAAGCTCAAGCCGACCCGATTCGAGCCAGAGCATGAGGGAAGGGTCCAAAGAAGATTAACTTGGACAACACAACAACCGGCATGTGGAGGGATCATGAAGACCTTATGGCGGTAGATGCCTACTGGCGGCAGCTCAAAGGAAGGGCACCGATCGCGAGCGTAGGGAAGGGCGACGCCGGCTACTATCTTCCACTATCTTCCGGGGGGCAAATGATAGTCTTCCACAAGGAGTTCAGCCCAAGGGGGGAAGAACCGTGGCACTTCTCATAGCGCTTTCGGCTTTGGGCGGCACTCAAGATATCGCCCATGCCGATCACATCATTCTTTTCAACAGGCGGTCAGCGCTCCATTGCCTCTCTTTGGCGAGAGGGCACTGAGGGATGCAACACTTTCGGTGGTAGCAGCAACAAACACTGAGAACTCCCTGAACCGAGATGGCCCGAGCACTTGAAGGAAGATCAACGAGGAACATCTTTATGCAACCTCCCCAAAGGCCTCCGATTCGGGGATGTCAAGAACTTCTTCAGGCTTTTGAGGCCACCTAATAGTTGTAAAATTTCTTAAGTTTGTGCTAAATGTTTCTTGTACCCATTGTGCTAAGATATATCTACTTTATCATGTAATCCTTATGTATTAATGACTATTAACTGGTTTGTCAATGTAAGGCTTTGTATGATTTCTTATAACTAAAGATAATTCAATTTGCAAGTAAAATTGATCAACATCTAACCCAAATAAAATGTATTGATGATCAATCCTTGCAGCAAGGAACTCAAGTGCAGGATCTCAAGATCAGCACCGACCACGCAATTGGGTACCAAGGAATTTGTTTGGCAGGGAACAAGAAGATGTTGAGCAGGATATGTCACCAGAGGCAGTCAACGCAAGGTTGGTGCAGATGAGGAATCAGATGCAACACCTCATCAACTGGGCGACACCTCTCATGAATGCACAGGAAGATGGTCACCCACCTCCACCTTGTTTTCCGGGTGGTGACGAAGTCCCTCAGCAGGAAGGGGAGGGCAACCAGGGGAACGTCAGGGATAGAAGAAGGAAGAGGAGAACCAGGAGCCCATCATCATCTAGCTCCAGCTCATCAGACAGCTCTTCCAGTGAGGACAGCTCTAGCTCCGACAGTCAGTCTGACACACCTAAAGCAAGGAAAAGAGCAAGAAAGACAGGTGATTATCAGAAAAAGGTGGATAGTGCTATGAGCAATGTATGGAAGACAAGGAAGCTCGGCCAGTTCTCAGGGAAAGACAGATCTGGCATGGAGGCTGAAGCATGGCTTGATGAAATGGAAGAGTTTGGCAACTCATACGGTATGAAAGACAAGGACATAGGGAAAGTTGCTACAGCTAACCTTATTGGACCGGCAAGGATCTGGTGGAAGGGATATGCTAAATCCAACAAGCTGAAGAGGAACAACTGCAGGTTTAAGACCTTCAGCAAGGCTTTCCGCAAGCACTATGTGCCAAGGTCTCATACTAGTAGACAGATCCAGCAGTTTTACAGGTTGAATCAGGGTAGCTTATCAGTGGCTAAGTATACAGAAGAATTTATGAGGCTCAGGCTGAATGTTCCTGGAGTCTCAGAGAGGCAAGCCGTGGATACTTACATTGAGGGTTGAACAGCAAATATCAAGAGGCTTGTTAGAGCAATCAACCCGAAGTCAGTCGCGCAGGCCGAAGATAAAGCTATAAGTTTGGAGGAGGCACCAGCAACTCCAGCAGAGAAGCAGTCAACCTTCAGGGGTAAGAGTTCAGGGCAGTATCAGGGACAATATCAGGGTAAGCAATCAGCAGCTACACCATCAGGGAGTCAGCAGCAAGGTAAGGGTCAGAGCAAAGCTTTTGGGGACCGTAAGCCCGCGAATGCATCGAGGGCGCTCTTAAGCGTCTCCTAGACAATCTAGTAGAAGGAAAAGAGACAGAATGCATTGAGAAGAAGTTATGCTTCAGTGTGCTTCCGCCAAAGGCACCGGACACATGATTGTCCATTCGTCATGCGATCGGCCTTGGCAGAACTCTTGGATTGGGACTCCCCAACGAAGCCGGGCGGGGCGATGACCAGCAAGAGGGCCAATGACTTCATAGATGGTGAGTGTCACATATGTGCAAAAATTGAGTCGATGAGATAGAGAATCATCCAAGCATCATCAAGGATGGAATCATAGATAGTAATCCTTATGTAATCCTCATAGATACGGTAGCTCTCATAATTTTGCATCTCCTAGATTGGCTGCTCTAATGAAGAATAAGGTATTGAAGTCTAAGCCAAGGCCGGTAGCTATGGCCAACCATTATGACCGGCACACTAAGGGGAGGAGGATCACCTTTGACATAGACCTTAGTGGGGCTAAGTGGCCGATGGGAGCAGAAGTCATGGACATCGGAAGATATGATCCGATAGTGGGGATGGAATTTTTGAAGCCAGCCAAAGCCATGATTGATTGCGGCCGGAATGAAGTCACCATGGCGGCACCAGGCACGGGCAGCAAGTTGATAGTGAAAGGTAAGAAGCTAGATTCTCCTATGCGGTGTATTTCTTTGAAGGCGGCTAAGGAAGAGTATAGAAAGGAATAAGGTGGATTACATCTTGAGGATGGAATCGGTTGAGCCGAAAAAGCGGGATGGAAGTGACACAAAGGGAAATCAGCTGCCTGAGGCGGATAGCAAAGGCTTATTTCAGAGTTCAAGGATGTATTTCGGATGAAATCCGGCAGTTTGCCACCTTATAGGGGTGTGGAATGTGAGATCACATTGGCTCAGGATCTGAAGCCTACCAAGAAGGCACCATATAGAATGAGCACCCCGGGGGTGATCGAGCTCAAGAAGCTTCTTCAAGAATTGCTAGAGCTTGGATTTATAAGAGCAAGTGTGTCTCCTTCGAGCACCCATACTCTTTGTGAAGAAGAAAGATGGAAGCTTAAGAATGTGCATAGACTATCGCCCGACTTAATAAGCGAGGCGATAAAGAATAAGTATGCATTGCCAAGGGCGATGACCTAATGGACCGCCAAAGGAGCAAAGGTATTCTCTAAAATTGATTTGAGGTCAGGATACCATCGGATAAGAATTAAAGAAGAGGATATCCATAAGACCGCCGCTTTGACGCGGTATGGTCACTTTGAGTTTACTGATAATGCCCTTTGGACTATCGAATGCTCCAAAGAACGTTTATCGCCTCATGAACGACATCTTGAGACTTCTTGGATGAGTTTGTTATTGTCTTCTTCGACGACATCCTAATCTACAGCAAGTCCCTTGAAGAGCATTGTCGACATCTCGGGGAAAGTGTTGGAGAAGTTGAGACGTCATCGGTTGTATGGGAAGCTCTCTAAGTGCCACTTTGCAACAGGCCGAAATTGGAGTACTTGGGGCATGTAGTAACATCCGAGGGAATCTCCACGAGATCCATCTAAGATTGAGGCAATAGTTGATTGGCCAGCTCCAAGGAATGTGGCGGGGTAAGAAGCTTTCGGGTTGGCGGGATACTACGAGAAAGTTCGTGAAAGGACTTTGCTAAGTGGGCGTCCCCTCTGGCCGGACCTCACTAAGGCCAAGAAGATTAAGGATTGGGCTAGCCATCGGTTAGAGAAAGTCCAAGCTTCTTTTGAGAAGCTTAAAGAGGCCTTAACAACAGAGCACCGGTGCTTGTTCTCCCGGATCCGGTAAGGATAAGTTGGTAGCAAATGATGCAAGCAAGATAGCAAATACAGGGCGTCTTGATGCAAGAAGGAAGGGTAGTAAGCCTACGACTCGAAGAAGATGAATGACGCCGAGCAACGCTACCCAACCCATGATCGAGCTGCTAGCCATTGTCGGGGCATTGAGGATATGGAGGCATTATTTGCCGGGAAGGAAGTTTCGCCAGATCTTGATCACCGTGAGCCTTCAAGATCTTTTCACCCGACCACTCCTCAACTTAAGGCAAAGGAGGTGGATGGAATTCCTTGAGGAGTATGATTTTGATATCATATATAAGCCCGGTAAGCTTAATGTTGTAGCGGATGCCCTCTCCAGGAGACCATTTCAGACAAGGACGCATTGTAATGCGATTTCCACTCTTTCGAGTGAGTTTGGCAAGAAGATTGAGGAGTCCTTGCCAACCGATGTGGACTTCAAGGAGGTATGGGAAAGCCTTTCCAAGGAAGCCAGAACAGATAAGGAGCGGGAAGCCTTCAAGCATTATAAGAAGGAAGGCAACCTGTTGTATCACAAGCATAAGTTGTGTGTGCCCGAATCATCAGGGGTAAGGAAGCTAATTCTTCATGACACACATAACAGCCCAATAGCAGGGCATGCTGGCTTCATGAAGACCTATTTCAAGATTCGAAGTAGTTACTTCTGGCCAGGAATGAAGAGGCAGATAGCTGCATATATTCGGGATTGCCGCTTATGTCGTCGTGAACCAAAGGCGAGCAACCGGATTCCGGTGCTTTAGAGCCATTGGGGTGCCAAATGCAAAGTGGGAGGTCATAAGCATGGATTTCATCACGGTCTCCCTAGAACTCTTCGAGGCAAGGATGCATTGATGGTTGTCGTAGATATAAGTTATCTAAGATGGCACATTTAGCGTGCCTTGCAAGAACGACGACACGCGCATTAGACACTGCCAAGTTATTTGTAAGGGAGATTTTTAGACTCCATGGCATGCCTCGGGAGATAATATCCGATAGAGATTCTAAGTTTATGAGTGCCTTTTGGCAGGATCTCTTTAGCACCATCCAGACGAAGCTCTCCATGAGTACGGCATATCATCCCCAAACAGATGGCCAGACGGAAAGGACGAATCGGATCATTGAAGACATGCTTCGGAGCTATGTGTGGAATAAGCAATCCAAGTGGGATGAGTACATCCACTTGGTGGAATTCGCCTACAACAGTGCCAAGCAGGAGTCATCTCAGATGTCTCCTTTCATGGTGAATTACGGGTACCAGTGCTTAACCCCGGATACCTGGCACAATCCTGTGTCCAAGGTAGAAGTGTCCCAGCAGATGTTAGGGATATCAGGCAGCTAGTAGAGGAAGTAAGGGGTTATTTATTGGCAGCAAGAAGTCGGCAGAAGAGTGTAGCCGACAAGCACAGGACCGTAAGGGAGTTTAAGGTGGGCGATACCGTTTGGTTGAAGATCAAGGTGAAGCAAGCCAAGCTGCGGATTGGGAGCTGCAAGAAGCTTGCCCCTAGGTGGGCTGGGCCGTTCAAGATTTTGGAGAGAGTGGGCTCTCAAGCCTACAAGTTGGATCTTCCAGCCCATCTTAAGGTCCACAAGGTCTTCCACGTAAGTTTATTAAAGAGGCACAATCCTAACCCTGAGGAGGTTTTGGATACTCCAACTTTGTTGGAAATGACGGAGGAGCAAGTAGAAATAGTGCCTGAATTGCTTCTTGATAAGTCATTCAAGAAGACTAGGAGGTCCCAGTTCCTCCAATATTTGGTTAAGTGGAAGCACTTACCCGTGGAAGATGCGACATGGGTATTAAAGCAAGACTTGGAGAAGCAATACCCAGAGTTTATGAAGGAGTTTGATGGGCGAGTCGTCTCCGACTTGGTCGACCCCGACTTGCCAGGTGGTTAGCTAGTATGTTGTTAGTTAGCCTTGAGCCTGGCGCATGCATTCTAGTTAGTAGGGTGCATGTGCCAGAACCTTGGATCGTGTGTGCGATGATGGGATACGCCTTTAGGGCATTCTCTAGGCCACACGCACCAAGAGGTGCGCATGACCATTAGGGTCATGTGAGTGAGGAATGAGGCATGGTGGGCGATGATGGGACATTGATCGGATGATCTCTATGCCACGATGCGGTAATGCGCACCTGGCCGTAGGAGGGTCATGGTGAAGCTTAAGTGATCATCTTGATGATGGGATCGTGAGGGCGTTCCCTAGCTGAAACCCTCGGGGCATGATGCCTTTGGGGTGTACTTTCGATCCGGGGATCGTGTACAAGGTAGCACTCGATCATGGGCAATGATGGGAGCATCTTAAATGATCCCTAAGCTCAAATCCGAAAGGGCCATGATCTTGGGCAAGGTAGTAGGACAACCTTGAGCCGATGGTTCGGCTCAAGGAGGTAAGGGGTGGTCCCCTAAAACCACAAATTATTAACTAAACTAACGTAATGTGCTCCTTTTTGCAGGCAAGTAGAAGGAGGACTTCAACGAGGAGCTACGAGAAAGATAGGGGAGCCATAATTAGATTATGAACCCTAATAACTCTTATAATAGTAGTTTGAATTATTATAAGAAATAACGGTGTTAAGGCTATATAATTTTGTATAAGTACAAATATAGCCTAAAATTTTGACTTGAACTAATAAAACTTGATTGCTAAACTAAACTAAAGATTATGACATGTTGTTGATGTGTTGCGGGGCATAAGGTAGGTTCGTCACCTTAGCGCAATCTTGAGGACAAAGATTGTCCTAAGGGGGGAGAATGTGACGGTCCAAGGGAATATACGCCATAAATACGTATATTCCTGGATCCGTCACCATACAAGTCTATCTTTATAGCCTTGTATATCATAGATTGTGGCACTAGGGGGCATGGCTAAGTTATTCTCATAACTTAGCCAACCATAGGTCAAGCCATTATCCACGTGGCCTTAACCTATTGGGGCACCACCACACCGCAGGACTCACCCGTTGGTGCCACGTGGCATCCTAGGTGGACCCTAACTTATATAGGCATAAACCCTAACCCTAGACCTCTTTCCAGCCCTAGCACCCGTGAGACTCACCTACTTGTTGAAACCCCGCTTTGAACATGGCTCAAGAAATGGCATAGGCCGGTGCAAAGCAATTCCCTGAGGTAGACCCGTTCTTGGAGTAGGAACAGCAGCTTGTGAGTCGAAGACCATGGAGACGCCCGGATCTGGAGGGAGAGCATCAGGAGCAGGTATGTAGGATAGTAGTTGTGATAGCTCATCTGGGATTAGCATTCCAGGTGTGCTAGTATTTTGTATCTAGAGTAGAGCCATCCTAGAACCCATATTCAACATCTTGAACCCTAATCAAGGAACCCTAACTATTAGTTAGTTGTATGATTAGGTTAAGATGTTCTTCTTATGATTATTCTCATGATGTGATGACTATGTGATGATAGTTGATCATGTTGCTCCTCTTGTATTGGGAAGGGGGGTAGAGACCTAGAGCCATATGTAGTATGCTCCTAGAGTAGATCCCTTAGTTCCTATTAGTTGCGGCCTGTGCATAGGAGCCCACCAGGCTATTGAGGCTATGATATGACTCAGCACACTGGATAACGGGGGCTAGAGGGAAAGTGGAGGGAGGATCCCCTCCGAAAGTGGGGACTTCTGGGGATCCCATAGTGGGCTAGGCTTATGGTCTGGCCACTTAGCAGGGCCGAGCATGGGTCCGACACCTCCCGGGCAATGGTGTTGCCACTCGCCTCTCGAGAGCTGCAAGTGCTGGCTTGGCTCTCGCTTTGGGGGTTCGGGCAGTGCACGATCGTGTGTCGCCACGATTCTCTAGCCGCCCACGGCACCTCTAGACCCAGGAGGGGAGATGCAACCCTTCCCTCATCTCACCGACCAGGGAGATGCAACCGGAGTAGTCCCGAGATGGGTGATGCCATGGGATTATGTGATCCCAAGGCTAGAGTCCCCGTCGAGCCTGATCTAGCCCATCCGCAAAGTATGCACAGGGGGGGCGGATGGAGTGGTCAACCCTAGCCATTGTTCTATGCCAGCCCTCGCCATTGCCATGACTCTGGTCTGCTCTATCTTGAGGCCCTAGCCCGTGGTCATCCTCCCACGAGTCCCAGCCGGGTAGGAGCTCTCATGTTTTATGGTTCGTGATTATCATCTTTGCCTTGGGTTATGTGGGATGCACTACCCTTCGAGGTAGCATTTGTATATGTTGATGCTAGTTCTGACGTGTTATCGCTTCCGCTGTTATAGGAGCCCATAGGGGAAGGGCGCGCAAGACACCTTCGTGTTCCCTTCCCGCACTAGAGTCACCTCAGAGTGCGGGGTAGACGAAGGGCCCATGCGGTTGTTGAGCCGGATGGGGGATTTCCTGCCGAGTGTACGGCCGGGCGCCGTATGTTTAGCAGGGAGCGTCACAATGGTATCAGAGCTGTTGTCCTTTATTAGGTACCTAATTGTTCTTTCCCATGCCCTCACTTCCATTGGCTTTTCCCCTGTCTCATATAAGATTGTTGCTAATGATGTACCTGTCTTCACCTGAAATTCCTGTCCGTGCCATTGCCTCAATATGCCTTCTTGTTTTTCCCATTTCTTCTCTGATAGGCCTGGTCCCCATGTCTCACATCCGTACAGCTGTGTTGATGCTACTATTGTGCTAAATAGGTATGCTTTGATTTCCCAGTTGGTGATCCTATTGTTGTTGCAATAATTCATCATGATGTAATAATTGCCTATTGCTGCTTGGAATCTGGTATCCGCTCCTTTTGACCACTTCCCCATGTGTGTCGTATCCCAGATATCTGTACCCTGTGGCTTCTTCTAGTTCATTCCCCTTGTATAAGGGATATAAGGGCAGATTTCTTTTTATTTGGAATCAGGATGACTGCACCAACACAAAATTAAAAGTGGTTAATAAGCCAATTTTCCTTAAGGATCTGTCCAAAGTGTACCAAAAATTCTGGAAATACCAAGTGAAAAACACATTGTTGATAGATGATAGCAGATATAAGGGTTCTGCCAACCAGCCGAACGCAATGATATGTCCAAATAATTTTGTTACCGACAAGTTGGATTCCAATTTCTTTTGGAGCAACTCAAACCATGGCTGGAGGGACTTCTGGCTGCAGAAAGTGTGCCAGCTTATGTCAAGGAACATCAAATGTGGAACATGTGGGATTCTGAAGAGTCGCGCAACTGCATGAAAATGCTCGACAAGTATTTTCATAAATGAATCTTGTAAAACTCTTTGAAAGTCAATATAAATAAAAAAAATTCTATGATATGTGTTGTACTTTTTAAATTTAAGATATTTGAATGGATTGTGAGCAAATGTTCTCGTGTGTGTTTAGAACTAGAGATGATAGAACTTCGGCAGTCCCTGTCTATCTAAAGCCAAATACGCATTTGGAAGTGGTGCTGAGTGGAACTGAAACTGTCGTGATTAGCTCCACCGACATCAAAATTTTGGAAGCTGATACGCAGTGGTTCAATGATCAATTGATCCTCCTCTTCTCAAGGTGATACTTTCATCTGATTTGTGATCATCAGGATTGTGCCATCATATGCATATGTTTGCAGATACATGGAATACTACTTGATGCTCCAAGAAATGAGCCATCCCTTTCATTTCTTTGACCCTCTTTTTCACTCGACATTGTCCAAGGACACAAATAGTTACAAAACAATAAGGAAACATGTGAATCTGGATAAGTGCCAGTACATGTTTTTGCCTGCTTGTGATGGACATCAATCGGACTGTTTTTTCGATTGTAAGCCCGCGCGTGTCTCGCATGAGAGATATAAACCGTGGATATATCACTTTGATAGCTCGGGCTTGCATGGCGTAAGCGGACATATTGAGAGGTTAGTGCTTGCTCATTGCATTTTGTTTGTTGTGGCACAATGACAACAAACTTTGAATGCGTGTTCCCGGAATTGCTTGGACCCAATAATTTCAGCTTTACAACCTCGGATGTTGTGAAAATTTCGAACGCCTCTTCAAACCGATGGTCATTCATGTATTGCCCAGATGTTCGTTTATACACAAATTTGTGAGGGGGTACTTGAAAGGAGTGAATATATTGTTGCCCGATCTAGTAAGTCAACTCAAATGTAGTGAGACAAACCAAACCGCTATTGACAAAGTGGTTAACTTACTGAGTTGTGGACATTTCGACCAGGGATCTAGTTGATGTTAGAGTGTTCATGCTTGAAATTTTAAGATTAGAAGCAACAAAAGCCGGAACCGAGAGGGAACATATGTATTGGGAAGTATGTAGGTGCATGAGTCACCTCGTACTTGAAATCATTTGTATATCTTTCTTATGTACATAATTGTTATTGTAACCTCGATTCATTTGAATGAAAATTCATATTCAATTCATCTCACAAACAAAGGAATCAAGTGTTCAGAAGAATTCAAATCTTCAAAAGAAATCAAGACAAACTTATTTTCACATCTGAAGCACAAAACTTCACATGAGTTCCAAACTACGTAATGGTTTTACATTTCATCATCATCGAAAAGAACTTCGTGTAAATTCTCAGAAAATTTTCTCCTCATCTAAAGGATCCAAATTATATCTGATCCTGTTTTGACATTTAGTTGGTGGCATGTGAAGTCTGATTGCACAGATCTGTGTTGTGAATACTATGCCTAAGGTCTTTACTGCAAAGATCATAGCTGACGGTTGATCTTGCGCCCTTCTTGTAATACATACCTTCTATGACACTCACTGGCGAGGTACCATGTTCCATTGAGTTGGAAGTCTTTCTCCACTATCCATTTTGGTTTTGTGCACATCGTAATCCAAAATTCAGAACCCTCATCATTCCCTTTCTGAGAAACGACGAAAAGAAAATTATTACCAACTCTAAGTGCCTCTCAAGTAACATCGTGGGATTGGAGGAGAACAAGGACCTGCTTGGATTTACGGTCCTCAATGTCGTATGCACATTGGAGGATGGTACAATAACTTGAAGTTTCCAATCATCAACATAGTGCTTGTTCACACAACCGCCCCACATGCCATCCAAGCAAGAGTCGCAGCAAGCATGAAAGTTCCCTCGTGTGCAACTGCAATGGAGATTCAGGATTGAATGCATGTACACAATGGATCTGCCTAGTGTCCAAAATCCTTTCTGCACCCCATGCTTTCTTTCTATCTATATCCTCCACCTTGACTTCCCAAAAGAACCTGTTTATATTCTTCCTCTTACTCGTTTCAGATGTGTTCATCCACTCGGATGTTCCACAAGTAAACATCTCTTCGGCAACTTCTACCACTTCATGAGCATTACCCAATTTTATGCTGCTGTATTTTAATTGCAGTTGTCTTAACCATCTCTTCAACTCAGCAGCTTTGCCATCGTGTTCACCTTTCCCGTGATTAGAACCAAAAAAATTCCACATCATATAGACATTAGTGTCGTTTGTATACCTAGCCACAAAGTAAAATGGTCTAGAAGCCTTGAATTGAGATGCTGCACCATCTGAAAACACATAATGTCTCTTTGGCACCCTTCCTTTCTGCTCCAGATATTTGTGGTGCTTCATGAAGCAGTGTTGCACGAACAAAGTATCGTGTTCCCTATCATCTAATACATAGTAAAGTGTTTCCTTGATAATCTCATCTGCCACTGAGTCGTACTGATATGTTATTTGAACCAAAATGGTAATCTGGTTATTGACCCAGCGCATCGACTGCACCTCCTCTTGTTCCTTGAATGTATAGTTCTCTGCAAAATCCACTACCGAAAGACATGCATCTGCTGGGAGATTCTCCAGAAGCTCCTTAAATTGTTTTGCCTGCCATTGGTATCTGAAATTATGCAGTGAAAAGATTTTTAGACGCTCTTTCAGTTTATCCAGAAGCTCTTTGGGTTCTGTCTCATTGTACTGATGAGTCAATCTCCTACCAGAACTCGAGACATGGTCTTTTTCATAGTCAATGTACTCCCATTTCACTTTCCTGTTACTGCCACTTTCTTCCATGGGACAGGTCTGAAACTTCTTGATTCCATATAGCTCACAATCTCCAAGGATGCACGCCTTCTTGTGAAACTCATCTAATTCACTCTTTGGACACAATATAGATCTCCACAAGCTTCCTGTACTTGCAATTTTATGCTGGTGTGCCCTGCATTGACCAAGTTCATGTGATCTACAAACATCGTAGGTGCAAGTGCAATTCTTCGGATGTTTGGTTCTCATCCCATTGAGTCCATCCACTAGCATTTGCATCCTCACGTGCTGAATGCAATATCAACTATTGAAGTCCTTCAATTTCACAACAAACCAGGGTTTTAGCTTCTCAAAAGCTCGAAGACGAATCTTAATTTCTGGATGTTGATCCAGAAACCTCTTGAACAATAGCATCTGCATGAAATGAACACTAAACTGTTAGGATGTGTATACCACACCAAACAATGCACCATACCATGCCCCACACTCATCATATTCACCAGAACGAGCACCTTAGTGCTGTGTACATTACCACACACCACACCACACCCCATCATACATCACACTATTCACCACACACCATACACCATACACCAAATGGTGGAGTGTGGAGTGGTGGTGGAGTGTGGTGGTGGGGGGTGGTGGAGTGGTGTGTGGTGGTGGTGGGGTGTGGTGGTAGGGGATGGTGGTGGTGGAGTGTGGTGGTGGGGGTGGTGGAGTGGTGTGTGGTGGTGGTGTGTGGTGGTATGATGTGGTGTGGTGGAGTGTGGTGGTGGGGTGTGGTGGTGGTGGTGGTGGTGGTGGTGGTGTGTGGTGTGGTGGAGGGGTGTGGTATAGGATATGATGGAGTGTGGTGGTAATGGACAATATGGTGCATGTGGTGGTAATGTGGTGGTCGCAAAGATGTGGTGGTAGTCTATGGTGGTGGGATAGATGATGGGGTGTGGTGGGGTGAGGGGAGAGAATAAATAAAATTGAATCCACACATATCATACATTAATATGCACACATCCGCATGACACCATGGACATAACACACCCCACACCCCACCGCACCGCACCACACCGCACCATCACGACACCACACTACACATCACATCACATCACTTTTATCCTATTTCGTCTGACATAAAAAATCTGCCTAGCCTGCTCTCATAAACATTTCTGAAATTAGTACACCCTGATAATAATTACATTCCTCTTTTAATCATTAGGAAAGGATCTGGGTCCTAAATCCTGTTCCTGCGTCTGATTTTTGGCGTTTCATTCTCAATCGAACAAGTTCATTCCGGCAATGGTAGGGATGTTCAGAGATCACTACGGCTATTCTAGGGTGAGCGAGGAGGGCATTCGGCATATGTTAAATAGGGCTCGTGACCAATCTCTGAAGGTGGAAATGCGTAAATCCACCTTCTTTGCTGATTTTGAATCCAACATAAAGGCATACAACAGACTGGATGCTGGGCCTTCAATGGCTATGCTTGGGGGCAGATTGATAGGAAGTGAGCTCTTAGACAAGGTCCATGATCTTATGTTACATGCTGTTACAAGGTCAGCTAGTTTATTTGTTCTCTGTCACTTGTCTGCTCTGAGTCTGCAACAGCGGGAATTACTGGCAGGGTTGCGTTCTTACCACCAGGGGATGCAGGAAGCACTGGCAAACCTCATCCTGTTAAATTCTGGGATGACTGCAGAAAGCTTAGATGCTTTAGTGCAGAAAACAATAATTTTGGATGCACCAGTTCTCGAGCCAGTCATACCAGCATTTCCTGCTGCTTAGGAAATGCATGTAAATTTAGTTCTCGGGTACAGAGCTTTCAATGGAAAGCCAAATTTTGTAAAGCCAAATTTTGTAAGATCCTTTTTTAATATATTATACTTTCCAACAGAGTTGTGCTCGAATCTGACAAAAATTTGTCTTTATTCAACAAAAATATATACTTCTTAGGATCAGTTAGTTATCTATCATTCTCAAATATTTTTAGACTGTACATACACCCAGTAAAGGAGTACTCAATTCTGTCATGTTCTAATATTCCAAACATTAAATATTGCATTTCAGACTAGAGTCAACTACACACAATTCACATGCTGCATACAGTACACCACAATCACTGTACAACACAATAACCACCACATGCACTACCACACTAAGCACCATAACTAAGAAAACATGAATGACAGAAATAAACTAACCTGTGATTCCTCCAGATAGTGGGCAGCATGTTCTTCTCTTACATTTCTCTCCAATCTTCTAGTTCTAATATCCTTTGTGTTAGGAGACACTCTGGTGTTCTCAATCCAAAAATTTTGAATCTTTTCTATATGTTCATCTGAAATTGCATCGCATCTTAGCCCTCTTGTAAGAAACCCATTTCCCACCATTGTAATCGACCTCTTCCCTCTTTTTCTTTGCCTTTTGCAGGTTTCTTGGGTGAACACCTAATACCTTTCCAAGATCTCGCTGGCTGATTTTGTCACTTGTTTCAGAATTTGCACGGCGTGGTACAGACATTGCAAGGCAGCTATTCTTGGCTGTTAGGCAGTCATTGCTGGTAGAGAGTTTGACAGTCTGCATGGAGTCCTAGAGGCTCCTTATAACGATGCTCTTGGCTTCCAAATCCTTTAATTCTTCACCTATGAATTTTTCCAATGTTTTATCCCTCAAAAACTCAAGTAAAATTTCTTTCTTCATGCTATCCTCCATTCTTTTGGTCTGTTTATGGAAAGACATTAGCAAATTAAGGACAATACAGCGTTTACTGCTTGCACTTCTTGATGAACCGGATCCGTCTGCCAAT
The DNA here is from genome assembly GCA_021234155.1 of Isoetes taiwanensis. Lineage (NCBI taxonomy): Eukaryota > Viridiplantae > Streptophyta > Lycopodiopsida > Isoetales > Isoetaceae > Isoetes > Isoetes taiwanensis. The sequence goes on along the minus strand of JAJEKV010000015.1, from coordinate 2,836,907 downwards.
TCTGCAAGCTCCAATTTTTCTTCTTCTCTTCTTCTTTTCCTCTGGCGTCGTTTCTTCAACATTTCTTGTTCCTTGGTTCTTCTTCGTTTTCTCCTGTCTGAAATGCCGGTTTGTGGACAGATTACCTCATTGACATCCATATCTACAATGGATTGGAGCTTGCAGCAGGGAGGGAGCCAAAGAACAGGACGTAGGCAAAGAACAGAAAGGGGCCAAAGAATAGGAATTTGAATTTTAGTTTTTGAAATTAGAATTTCCCCCACAAATTGGGACTCTATTCTTAAATAACAGCAGCTGAGCGGTGCCATAATTATACTTTCATACCACAAAAGTGGTGGATGCAACACCACATTTTGGGGGGACATGGGGGGATAGCCGAATTGGAACACCACAACGTGCTTTTACCCCAGCACTAGTTTTAGACAAGTTCCCATACTCAAGGGCTTTACGATCAGGGCGAAGACGAGAATCCGAAGGAAGCGAATTATCTGGCGCTGTCTCAAAGCTATTAATTTTATGGGCAAAGTATGTATATTGAAACTTGTCATGTTGTGGAACATCTGCCACCCTCCAAATCTCCTTCAATTCAGTTCTAGGAAGTGGCTCCCATCTGCATCACAGGGCTGATAACTTTAGCTGTTGACTTTAGAAACGTTGGATCAAGTATTTAGATCAACGCATTTGAATTGAACTGGAATAAATGCCCTAAGGCAGTACAACTTGGCACCAAGGTGTATAAACTCTTTCCAGGCTGACAAAAAACACACATCAATTGTAAGAATGGTACAGGCTGGAGTGTTACATAAATAGAACCAATACTTCAGAGGCAACATTACTTCTCTAAATAACGTTTGAAATGTATCTTCTAGTCTGGGGGCAATTACTGCCACCCTAGAATTAGATTCTAATAAGACATCTTGCTTATGAGAACTTATCTTATTTAAACACATGATTTGAGAAATTATAATAGTAATGTGGCTAAATCAGCAGTAGAGCAGTCATGTGGCTAGATTCCTTCTATAACAGCAGTGGAAAATTGTGAGGAACTGGAAAGCCCTATTATAAACATTCATGAAAGTTAGGCTTCAGCTATGAACTCTGTAGTATTGCATGTAGAAGCGGAGGTATGCTTCATATATAACACAAGATTATCATGGAAGTCTTAAACATCTACAATTGTTCTCATATTTTGATTTGCTGTATGAGTGCTAAAAGGATAGCAGAAAAAGTTTGAAGTAGTATATAGAGATAGTCTTATCAAGATAGTAGGTAGCTGCCTTTGCAATTTGACTAAAGAGAAAATAAGACTTCAGTGACCTCAAAATAACTAGTTTATGAAGCATATGTATGGAATAGTGCTTTGTTCTTCAGTGCGGCAAGTGGACTAAGAACATGAAGGGAAGCAAGTTTATCAAAATTCATTAAATATCATTATTTTCTGCATGCATTGCCGTCTATGGCTAAAGCTTGGCCGGAATGCACAGAAATTTTTATAAAAATGCCTATCGCAGGTATTTCAGTATTGAAAGAAGCTAAGGTTGATTTTGTACTGGAGTTACATTGGATTTACAGCCTTTACAATCAATGAAAATCCGATTCTGGGCCGTTTTTTATCGGATTCTTGCTTCTTGCCAATATTTTCCGGAAATTTGGCCCCAAAGCTACAACTTTAAAATCTGTCACAGAGTTACAAGACATAAGTTTTCACACCTTCTTTGGCAAGCTATTGTAGGTACTGTATTGGTTTTATGGTTATTTACAGGTGAGCTGAAGAAGCATTCAACTAACAGTAGGTGCTTTGATTTTCCCATGTAAAGAGTCACTGTTGATGAACGGCTCTCATAGTTATCACTTTGGATTTGATCTTAATTGTTCGATTTGTGTAAGTAGAAGCAGCGTTTTTGGCTGGATGCATCAACTGTGATTATGTCAGCGGTAGCAGGGACCTTGACTTATTTAATACAATGCAGCCATCGTTTATGAACTGCGATTTGCTCTTCTTAACAAGAGAAGCTAATGAATAAGGCAAGGTGCTCCATTACCAGATCATAACAAGGGTACTTGACTATGATGTTTCTGTTATAGCTTAAGTGGTGGTGCCTTCTTATGAACTAGGACAGCCCACGGCTCAGTTAATTGCAGTAGAAGATTGAACAATCAAATGTAGTTCCTAATTTTCATGCCTTTTTAAGGACATGGATGATGATAGAGATTTCTAAAGAGACTAATAAGTAACTGCTTACCAAAAGCATACTCCATAAGAAAGCCATTCTATAGTATATAAGTTCCTTTTTGCACCCAGAAGAAGTATTTACCTATTTGCTTGAAAACACATGCAAAGTTACAATTTAGTTTAGAATTATATAGATGCATTACTAGCTCTAATCTCAAACACAATAGAGCTGGTAATTTTTTCACTGATTTATGTTCCAAGGTTATCTTTCACTGATTTATGTTCCAAGGTTATCTTGTGACTACAATGTGCATTGCACACTTATTTTGTGCAGACCAACATGCCCATATAATAATACAATGGAATGCATCAGCTGTCCAAATCACAAGCTGAAATTGTTCTCGTTGGAAGACATGCAGTGACACGTTTCAATGGGTGATATACGAGACAACTCAATGCCAATTCAGATGACCACTAGACAAATATCCAATGCACAAATTATTACTAAAACGGGGTTGTACATATCCTGGACATCACCCCTGTTGCGAAAGAACCCGGCATTATCCATGGCCACCACAACCCCAAATCGTCCTTTTCCAGACATAATCACTCAAAAAAAAAAAAAAAAAAAAAAAAAAAAACTTTTAAGTCAATCAGGTCCTAAGACCTTCATATTTTTTAATCATGACATGATCTTTGCAAGAACAAGTCATGATTCAATAAGCAGCCCTAAGATCAACCAGATGCATTTGAACTTAGGCCAAGGACATGGTTACATAAGAAATTTCCAATTTTTAATTATAGTCATGAAACACAATCCTTAGACATTTTTACAAGGCCACAATCCTTTAAAGCAAAGATTGCCTTGTGTAGTAAAAAATAGGCCATCATTATTTGCCTTTGTAGTAGAAAAATATAACAAAATACCATGTAAAATTAAGCATCAGCGAATGTCATTTGCAATGTATTGAAACACTCCTCTTGAGCATCTGTGACTGTCTTGAGTTGTTTGTAAAATATTCTTAACATGCCAAAGAAACATAGCAAGGAGTAAAAGACCCTGTTACCTGCACCACAAGAACAAAAACAAGCATTAGTCATGTTTGTCATGCACTGGGTAGCAGGTGTCATGGGGTCTTTTAAGTTCAACACCCTTCACCTTGCTTGTAACCTACAGAAAACATGGATAAAAGCTTTTCATGCATCCTACAACAAAGGCAAAGTAAATAACATGCCCATAATTATACTGTTCAAAAGATGCCCTGTGCTTCTGCTCATATTGCAGATGTAATGCGTCCAATTTAAAACCCTTAATTATTGCTCTAAGGGGGCCTGTTTTTCTGATCATATTGCAGATTACACCTAATGCATCATTTAAAGTTCAGCTAAGAGGCGTAGGTCATGTTGAGCTTATGAGTGGCCAGCCCTTAATCCATGTCAGTAAAAGGACCCTGTACAATCTGCAAATTAACTTTCTATGTAAACTGTCTCTGCCCTAATATACTCATAGCTAATAGCTAGTTTTCAAAGACATTATTAATAGCTCCATATTCTGCATATGCCTTAATCATTGTGTAAACAACTCCATACATATGAGCTGCATGCATCAATATCAATCCACTGTCATCATATCCACTGTTCAAGTCATCATATCCATTTGTTCATGCAAAGTTTTGTCAGTGCCACAACCAACAAGGTCTCTAAGCTATGCAGAAATCATATTATCATTATATAGATGAATAAATAAAGGCAGCACCATAACCAGCAAGGTCTCTAAGCTATGCAGAAATCATATTACCATTATATATATGAATAAATAAAGGCAAACGGTAGAGAATTAAGCATGAGAACCATATCCGTTATTAAATAGCAAACAAATATATCTATCTGCATGTAATAGCTAAGCACATTTACAATCATGGTCAGTTCGGTGTTTGCAAAACCGCTTTGCTTTGGGATTCTCGAAAGCAGCCAGTTATTCGGTAGCGAAAGAAGAGGTGCGGCCCTCACCCGTGCGATTCGCCACTCGCACTCAACCATTGACCACATCTTCACGCTATAACTCGATTGAAGACAGCAGGAACCGCCGTCAGGATCTATATTGTTGCTTTGTGGATTTTGCGAAGGCGTTTGACACTGTGCCTCGGGAAAAACTATGGGCAAGACTGCAACATACTGGGGGTTCCTGTAGATTTGCGTAATCGCAAAGCAGGCTGCTATATGAAAGATGCTCGGGTCGGTTGGTTGCGCATACAAGCAACCATTTGATAGTAGTATCGGGGTTCGTCAGGGATGCCCTCTCTCCCCAACATTATTTGGGCTTTACATTGATCAATTGGAGAGCTGGCTTGCTGATAATGGGGGCGATGGAGCTCACCTTCTCTATCGATCGTCGACAGCTTAATATATATCCGATGATGTGGACCTCCTAGCTTACACACACTAGCGGACATTATGCAACGACATCTCGATGCCCGACACATTCTCGCCAAGCGACCGATATCTTGCCAACCCGCCAAGACTAAGGTGGTTTTCATACCATCTTCACGTCACCGAGGGTCCCTCCTTCGCCACCAAGGCCGAATGTGGAAGTTGCATCCACATACAAGTATTTGGGAGTGGAGTTTCCTTCTACTATGCACCGGGACACATCCATACGGCCACGAAGTGACGGCAGGTCGGAAGGCAATCAGATGCAATGCAAAACAATAGTCATAGAGCCGAGTTGTATGATTGGGACCATCGATCACACATGTTCAAGGTCTTAGTAGAGCCCGTCCTTTTATACGGGGTGGAAGTATGGGGCCCAAAAGTATCACTTGCTACTTGGAATGACTTGGAGCAGGTCCGTAAAGCCTTCTTAGTAATGAGCACTAGGGGTGAAGTCCACAGTCCCATATCAAATTCTACCGCTAGAGACGAGATTCTTGCCTCTTCAGAGGGCGGCCCTTGATCGCCACCTTGTCTATTTTCGGAAGGTGGTCAATATGGACGATGCTCGCCTCCCTAAACTAGCTTATATCATGGCAATGGGGCGCGGCCTCAAGGCCCTTTGGAGGGAAAAGAGAGCTCAATGGTTGGCTAGATGGAATGTGCGGGAGCACAGTGCATACATATGCAAACAGAGGCGGTCGCCATAGCTTGAGGCAATATCTTGACGCTTGCTTCCTCGGCAAGCTTTGGGATGCCAATGCCCTTGAACATATCAAGACAAAGACACTATCGGCGTCACATAAATCCCACATTGGAACGAGGCCCGCAATGCTACCGCTGCGTACCCACTTGCCCATGAAAAGGCGCAGACTCATTGCCTCCATTCGCACGAGGGGCACATCATCTTCGAATTGAGACGGCGGATGGATTGGTGAGCCACGCCAGACAGTGCTCTGCAATCTTTGCCAAATGGGAGTCATTGAGGATGAATCTCATACCCTTCAAAGTTGCCCAAAGATATGATCAAATTCGGACGCTTATCTTTGAAGTTGGTCAGGCCTGGCCAGCCATTACATGTGACATTGAGCACAACATCCGTACGGGTGCTGGGATCATACCTTCAGGAGGTTATGGACATGCGAGATCAGCTATGTCCTCAGACACACACTTGACATGTATATATACATTGATGTATACTTGTACAGTTTGACAGCATTCTTATTACTGCCACGGTTTTTCCCTCGAAAACCCTTCGGGGCGGGGGTTTTTTAACCCGGACAGTAATAAGTTTGCTGCGCTCCTTGTGGGTCCCATAGGCCGATTGGCCTCAGTGAGACGATAAAAAATCATTCAATTTCAGGTCTGCTCCTGCTCTGAGCTATATAATGTAGTATTATCTGTGATCTATTAGGATGTTACCATAGCCTTGCAAAAAGCATCTTCAAACGAACGTTTGCTACACAAGTTAACCCAATAACATGCATAAGGTGTTACTGATGTCAAATGACTATGTTAGTATGCTGTTACAGGCCTTGTTTTCCAGCTACAAGAAAAAAAGCTCCTATGCTCAGAAAATGCATCTAAACTTGCAAATCTATGCATTATAAGGCACGTCTCCTTATCTTTATGCAATAACCTGGATCCATGGCAGATCTGGCAACATGCAAAACTTCCAATAGCCTATTTCTAAATACATATTTCTAAAGTGATTATATCTTCAAGATCTATTTAATGCAGCCTGCTAGCCATTATTATATCCATGTTCATATACCCATACACTTGGATGATACTACTAGTGATTATTAGCAGCCTATGCATTCAATTTAATATTTAAGTAAATCGGTGCAATACAATGCATACATCTCATAATAATTATAGATCTGTAGTAAGATAGTAGGACAATTGAAAACATAGAGCCTCAAACCGAGGACTTTGAAGTTTGGGTACTTTCTCACCAGCTTCATTATTGGTATTGCACCCAGTATTCTTCACATTTGCATCAGGCTAAGCAGCATCTTTCTTCATGGAATTGATCACAACAGGGATCTGCCTGACCAGTTTACTTTCAGATATTATGGTAGATCCAATCCCCAACTGGGATGCCTAGCTTCGCTCAAATCCGGGCAACATGCATAATCCTCAGCATAGAAATACTCTAAAAGAAGGTGATCCGGCAGTTCTTAATAAATAGCTCTTCATACCTTGCTTATTAATACATGTCCCAAGCCGTAAGGCTAAATCGGCTGTAGAAAAAACCTTAAGCCACGTATCTGCTCATTGGCCAGGCTGTAATCCATATCTAATGACCAAGCGACCATGCATTTTTTGAAGTCTTAAAAGCTTTAAGAAATAAATTAGGTATAGAAAGCATGCTCAACATTTTCAAGGACTTGACACGTCACACAAGTCCACTTATCTTACTCCCTTAGATCTCATTGTTTCCCAAGTACAGGAGCAAAACATAATACTACATTCTATCATTACTTAATAAAAAAAACCTTCCTCCTACCGTAGGTCGGGGTGGGCCAAAGTCATAAATGCAAGCAACAAGGAGAGTAGGACCTTGTTGCCAAAGCCCTACCCTACCTATATTGCCTAATTCTGATCGCAAGTGCAATTTTTTTTTATAAAAAAAAGCCAAATGGCAAACAAGTGGACAAATGCTCACTTAGATTCTTCAAAATATCATCTTTTTTATCAAGTTTGGTGAACACACCCCTAATACCAATGCCAAACGATTAGTTTAAGTGCCAAATAAGGTCTACAATTTAGCTTATGTGGAATACTTTCATAAACAATGATTATCCCATTACCTCTGTTTCTCAAAGCATTCCCCTTCTTTCTGCTAGTTTGTTCGTGTCATAGCTCTCGCCAAAGCCCATGCCCTGTATAAGTGAAATAAGAATTTTTTAGTAAAATAGAATAAGAGAAAAGACATCACCTGAAAGTAACCACACCTTGGCTATTGGTATAACCAATAAACTGGGGATAAGAATAAAAAACCTTTTAAGTCAATCGGGTCCTAAGACCTTCATAACTTTTAATCATGACATGATCTTTGCAAGAACAAGTCATGATTCAATAAGCAGCCCTAAGATCAACCAGGTGCATTTGAACTTAGGCCAAGGACATGGTTACATAAGAAATTTTCAATTTTCAATTATAGTCATGAAACAACATCCTTAGACATTTTTACAAGGCTACAATCCTTTAAAGCAAAGATTGCCTTGTGCAGTAAAAAGTATGCCATCATTATTTGCCTTTGTAGTAGAAAAACATAACAAGATACCATGTAAGATTAAGGCATCAGCCAATGTCATTTGCAATGTATTGAAACACTCCTTTTGAGCATCTGCAACTGTCTTGAGCAGTTTCAAAATATTCGTAACATGCTAAAGAAACATAGCAAAGGGTAAAAGGCCCTGTTACCTGCACCGCAAGAACAAAAACAAGCATTAATCATGGTTGTCATGCACTGGGTAGCAGGTGTCATGGGGTCTTTTAAGTTCAACACCCTTCACCTTGCTTGTAACCTACAGAAAACAAGGATAATTGATTTTCATGCATCCTAGAACAAAGGCAAAGTAAATAACATGCCCATAATTATACTGTTCAAAAGATGCCATGTGCGTCTGCTCATATTGCAGATTACACCTAATGTGTCCAATTTAAAATTTAAGATTACACCTGCCCTTAATTATTGCTCTAAGGAGGCCTATTTTTCTGATCATATTGCAGATTACACCTAATGCATCATTTAAAGTTTAGCTAAGAGGCGTAGGTCATGTTGAGCTTATGAGTGGCCAGCCCTTAATCCATGTCAGTTAAAGGACCCTGTACAATCTGCAAATTAACTTTCTATGTAAACTGCCTCTGCCCTAATATACTCATAGCTAATAGCCAGTTTTCAAAGACATTATTAATAGCTCCATATTCTGCATATGCCTTAATCATCATTGTTGTATTATCATTTGGAGTGTATTAAAATTATTTGGAACCATTGGATGCAAGCACATTGCACGGCATATTCCAGGTCATCAAATTCCAGCCCTCGAATTGAAGTCAAGATGGGATCAAATCCTCCCGTTTTGACTTACCCCTCAAAAACAAACCATTCCATGGTTAAATATGTATCACAATAGAATACGAAGCCGTACATACTGGCAAGAAATTATAACAATTCGCATATAATTTGAACGTCTTGATACATGTAACCCAGCTTATGAATTTCCAATGCTTCACCGCATCACCGAAGAAAACAAGGGCAGAGTTGGTGGGCGAAGAAGATGGGATCAATTCTGGCCGAATAGAGGGCACCCATGTCCTCATGGGAATTGTTTTCCAATGTACCACTGCCAGGAGTTTTTACGGATTCAGCTGTGTAATTTTGCCCAATAAACAGACTTGCAGTCTTGGCCGAGCTAACAACCTGCTGGTACATAACAGAGTATTTCTCTTTGAATCCAACAATGAAACCTTCTTGACGTAGAAATCTGGGATTGAATTGGACAGTGGAGAAACAACAGATTGGTTGTCCCAATTCCAAAACGGAAGAGAAAATGTTGGATCCTTGAACAGATTCTGAGATACCACATATCCAACTAAAAATGCACATCGGCGACATTCTGAGTACCAGGGTGTACCAATCTGTTGTCCCAGAAAACGCAATGGATATATGCCTGGTTGATCTGCTTGCGTGGATCATCGTCTGGAAGAGCCCACAGTAATTCATATGCCTTGCGATACGAAGCATGGAATTCAAAGACAAACAGAATAGACCAAGTTAGAATAGATCAAGTTAGAAAAGCCTGTTGAGGAGCCTGTTGCCAGCCCGTTGAAAAGACTGGTTGGAACTCCAAATTCGTCCTCAAAATCTTATGTTACAAAACTACGGGGTTTCTTATTGTTAGAAATTTGATCATGCCATATATTGGAAATATGACCAATCTGGCACACAAATAAAAGGACACGTATGGTGAAGCTTCGAAAAAGACAAGTCCTATCCTAATTAGAAGAAAAAGGGGAATAAAAAGAAGAGGAGGGAAAAAAAAAAAAAAAAAAAAAAAAAAAAAAAAAAAAAAAAAAAAAAAAGAACTGAAGAGCATCGAAATGCGGACGGTTGTGTGATCGATAAAAAGCTGGAGGATGTTTGCTTGAGTGGGACGATGGTTGTTTGTGTGGGGCGTAGGTAGATCCGATGGAGTCGATGAGCAAAGGAGATAGATCCGATGGAGCCGATTAGCTAAGGTAGATCTGTTTACATTGAATCCGGTGGACATAGTAAAACCGCAGATCTGCGGGCGCTTTGATTGTTTGGGGATACCGCCAGAGTCGGACGGTGAACCGACGGTGCACGATGAAAAGCTAGACGCCGCAAAGAGTGCAGTGACCTTGCTGCGGGAGGACTCAAAGTGGTGTTTGCGGTCCGCGGACCGAAGTAAAGAAGCGCAACGCAGTGTGTAGGAGACCGAGCATTGGATTTGTTGGGTTCAACTCCTGCACTGAAATTTAACATTGGTATCGAGCCATGAACCCAAAATGGAGTTTTCTTGCCAAAATAGTTGAACGTGTGGAGGGGAAAATCCATCCGAGTTAGCCGTGATTGGAACCGGCCGCCGTGATTGGAACCTACTTGGGGTAGCGTTTTGGATTCCTTTATTGAATCCGTGAAGACTCTATTTTGAAAAAAAGGCGGGCATAACCATGAGCATGAATCAGAATTTTGCAACCTGTTCCCTTAACTATCGATTCAAAGGCGAAAGAACCGTAATTGCCTCGAAGGATTGATTAAAACATTGAAAGAACCCACCGCCTTGTGTACGAATGGGAAACCAAGTGATTTGCATAAGGTTAAGGGTTGCGGAAAGCTTGAGTTTTACCATAATGGGAAGGCACAAGGTATGCCGGAGAATGCTCAGATATACACCGGTATGTTGTTTAATTTGATTTCAAAGAGCGACTTAGTGGATCTTTGGATACAAAGTAAATTTTGATACTCCTCATTGTGAAATAGTTGGGAATGGTAGAAAGATTTATGCGAAAAGAAAAGGAAAGTTATATTGTTTAGATGCTTTTCCTTCGTTGGCGATATTAGCTTGTCGAATTATGGCATCCGAGGTGTGGTCATGTGAATGATGCAACAATAAAAATAATGAGCAAACATAAATTGGTAGAAGGATTACACGCCAACATGGATGCGGATGAACATAGAATATGTCATGGATGCATGCTAGGGAAACAGACTAGACATGCTTTTAAGCCTCGGTTCTCGAAAACATTAGGGGTGTTGAATTTGGTGCATTCGGATTTGTGTGGTCCGGCGCGCTGCAGCTATGAGTGGCAAGGTGTATTTTATTACTTTTATTGATGATTTTTCTGGAGGGGCGAGGTGTTATTTCTTGAGATCTAAAGATCGAGGGCATTCCAAGCATTTCGGTTGTATTTGGCGTAAGTTTGTGATTAGAGACCTCGAACGGTTGAAACGCCTCTGCGTTATTCGTGGGGAGAGTATCTGTCGAGGTGCTTTTATGCGCTTTTTTCGAGAAAAAGGGATTCGTCCGGCAATTTACTTGTAGGCATACCCACGCGACAAAATGGTATTGCTTTGAAAGGAAAAATAGAACTTTGATGAATGCAGTAAGATCAATGTTAAAACATGCTGGTTTACCTAATTACCTATGGGCGGAAGCAGTACAGGCTGCGTGTTATATTCAGAACAAGTTGCCGTCAGCAGGTATTAGAGGAAGAATTCCGGAAGAAGTATGGTGTGGTAAAAACAATCTGTAGAAAGGTTATGTGCATATGGTTGTCCCGCTTACATGCATGTGCGCCGAGGAATTAGCGCCCAAACCGGATGATAGAAGTGTGGAAACATATCTTGTTGGTTATGAGGATCAGGGATACAGACTGTATGACCCTAAGACCAAAAAGATTCATATAAGCCGGGATGTAGTTTTTGATGAAACCAAGTTTTATAAAGATAGGTTGGTCAAGCAAGATGTGCCACGGGAGAAAATGAGAAATTTAGAAAATCAGCCTTGGGCTCCAGAAGGTTGGTTTGAAGATGATGAGAAGGAAGATGTTGAGGCTCAAGAGGATGGTGTTGTGGATGAACTTCCAGAAGATGCAGGATTAGAAGATCAAAATGTGGAAGTAAGCATGGAAGAGCAAGAACAAATAATGGAGCCGGAGATATAAGAGTTGAGGAACCAAATGAAGAGCATGAGAGCCAAGAGATGTAGGGGTCGAAGAGCCCGCCAAGACACCTAAACAGTGATGCAAAGAAGATTAAAGCGAGAAGTGTCTTTTGATACATCAAAATATGGAAGGGATGAACGTGGTAGAAGCACACGCGAACGCAGTCTTCCTGCAAAGTTTAAGGAGTACGAGCTGGGGCCACCGTCGATGTTGTGTGCTGTAGAGCCAAGGTCGTACAATGAAGCGGTTAAGTCACCAGATGGATAAATGGCACAAGGCAATGGAAGAAGAGTTGAACTCATTTAAATTAACCCAGTACTTACGATCTAGTATCCCGGCCCTAAAGAGAAAAAATGTAGTAGGATGTAAATGGATTTTTAGATTGAAAAAGGGACCTGATGGTGAAGTTGAAAGATACAAGGCGAGGCTGGTGGCACAGGGGTTTACACAGAAAGAAGGTATAGATTATCATGATACTTTCTCGCCAATTGTTAAACCCCGACGGTTTGAGAGCTTTAGTAGCCCTTGCGCTTGAACATGATTTAGAACTTGATCATATGGATGTGAAAAACAAATTTTTGAATGGGGACTTGGAGGAGGAGATTTTCATGGAAATGTTCCCGGTTGGGTATGAGGTGCAAGGGAATAAAGTTTGCAAGTTGAAGAAAGCAAAGATATGGCCTCGGACAAGCAAAATACAATGGTAATGTATGTATGAATACGTTTTTATTATCTCAAGGCTTTGAAAAATTAGAAAGCCGGGGAAATTTATACATAAGGAGAGTTGGAGATAAATTTTGTGTTGTTGCTTTATACGTTGATGACTGTATAATGACTGCAAGTGATAGAAAGTTTCTGGATGAATGTAAAGCTATTCTGAGAACCAGGTTTCAGATGAGTGATCTGGGATGTTTGAAAAAGTTTTTAGGGATGGAGGTTACCCGTGAGTAGGGAACCGAACGCTTGTATTGACTCGTAAGCAATATATCAAAAAGATGCTTGATAAGTTTTTTATGACGGAGTGTAAACCAGTTCCCACACCTTTGGTAGTAAATAATAGGATTTGTGGAAGCATGTGTCCTAGAACTGAGGAAGAGAAAAGACAAATGAAAAAGGTACCATACAGGGAGCTCATAGGGAGTTTGCTTTATGTTGCTAATGCCACCAGACCCGATATCGCTTTTGCTGTAAGCCTGTTGAGTAGGTATTTGAACAATCCAGGATGGACGCACTGGGTGGCTGCAAAACGAGTTCTCAGATATTTGAAGGGGACTATAGATCTAGGAATTTGTTATACTAAAAGCAATGGGAACCCTGAGATAGCAGGTTTTGCAGAGCTATCTGGTTATGCAGATGCAGATTGGGCTGGAGACTTGGATGAACGGAAGTCTACTACTGGATATCTTTGCAAACTTAATCTGGCAAAGGATTTCATGGTGTAGCAAGAAAACAAAATTGTACAAAGAATGTCAAGTGCAAGAGTCGAGTACATATCAAAGATCATCGGCTTGTAGAGAAATAATATGGCTAAGGAGGATGTTACATGAGCTTGGAGAGAAGCAAACAAATCCGACTAAACTTTATTGTGATAATAAGAGTTGTATAGCCATATCCAAGAATCCGGTATTACATTCGAGGACAAAGCATATCGATCTTCATTGCCATTTCATTAGAGAGAAGGTAGCCGACGGTGAAATTGATTTGCAATACATCTCTACCAATAAACAAGAAGCGAGATATTTTGACAAAAGCACTAGGTGAAACCAAACATGCGCAGTTTAGGAAAGCTATTGGCATTGGGAATATGGCATGAAGGGGAGTGTTAGAATTTGATCATGCCATATATTGGAAATATGACCAATCTGGCACACAAATAAAAGGACACGTATGGTGAAGCTTCTGGAAAAGACAAGTCCTATCCTAATTAGAAGAAAAAGGGGAATAAAAAGAAGAGGAGGGAAAAAAAAAAAAAAAAAAAAAAAAAAAAAAAAAAGAACGGTTGAAGAGCATCGAGCTGTGACGGTTGTGTGATCAGATAAAAGCTGGAGGATGTTTGCTTGAGTGGGACGATGGTTGTTTGTGTGGGCAGAGGTAGATCTGATGGAGTCGATGAGCAAAGGAGATAGATCTGATGGAGCCGATTAGCTAAGGTAGATCTGTTTACATTGAATCCGGTGGACATAGTAAAAACTGCAGATCTGTGGGCGCTTTGATTGCTGGGGATACCGCCAGGAGCTGACGGTGAAACTGACGGTGCACGATGGTGCTAGACGCTGCAGTAGTGCAGGTGACCTTGTTGCAGGAGGACTCAAAGTGGTGTTTGCAGGCTGTGACCGAGTAAAGAAGCGCAACGTGTGTGTAGGAGACCGAGCATTGGATTTGTTGGGTTCAACTCCCAGACTCTGAAATTTAACACTTATTTCGGCAAGATAATCATGGCAAGATAATCATTGTGTAAACAACTCCATACATCCATTGTTCATGCAAAGTTCTGTCAGTGCCACAACCAACAAGGTCTCTAAGCTATGCAGAAATCATATTATCATTATATAGATGAATAAATAAAGGCAGTGCCATAACCAGCAAGGTCTCTAAGCTATCCAGAAATCATATTACCATTATATATATGAAGAAATAAAGTAGAGAATTAAGCATGAGAACCATATCCATTATTGAATAGCAAACAAATAAATCTATCTGCATGTAATAGCTAAGCACATTTACAATTTTAGGTCTGCCCCTGCGCTGAGCTATATAATGCAGTAATTATTATCAGTGATCTATTAGGATGTTACCACAGCCTTGCAAAAAGCATTTGCAAAAAGCATCTTCAAACGAACGTTTGCTACACAAGTTAATCCATTAACATGCACAAGATGTTACTGATGTCAAATGACCATGTTAGTATGGTGGTACATGCCTTGTTTACAAGAAAAAAGCTCCTATGCTCAGAAAATGTATGCCTTATAAGGCACATCTCCTTATCTTTATGCAATAACCTGGATCCATGTCAGATCTATGCAACCTGCAAAGCTTCCAATAGCCTATTTCTAAATACATATTTCTAAAGTGATTATATCTTCAAGATCTATTTAATGCAGCCTGCTAGCCATTATTATATCCATGTTCATATACCCATACATTTTGGATTAGCTGAAGAGACGAGTCTGATCAAGTATTTTCTGTGGGCAATCCGACAAGCCCACAAAGATTTGTCCCAGCTTTGGAAGGCTTTGGAAGGCTGTGCATGTCAAAAATCCGGTCTGCGATGTTATCCTCAAGGCATTCCGGCAGCTTTAAGTAAGATCAAGGCAACTTGAACGGGATCCGGCTTCATAATTTCGATTTGGAGAATGAATAGATGATATGGGTTGAAGGATCAAGTTGTCCAATGACAACCGAAAGCGCTTACAGTACAAGTACAACTGTATCTCAGAAAAGCTCAGCTCTTCAGCTGAAGCTGTGAAAAAACTTCCCGCGGACTGCATCGGCCTTTTGGACTCTCCATAGTGATGGTGGAGATGTCGCGAGATCGAAGAAAAGGATGAAATCCGAAACAAAAAAAATGGAAGATCTACAGGCAGATCGATGTGGTGTAGGGAGTCATGTGAACCCAAAACAACTAGCATGAGACATGGGACGTTCTACAGGCAGATCGAGCTCCGAGGGCTTATACGGAAGATGGAGAGCAGCTATGGCGGCCTTTTGATATCTCGATGCCTCTCCTTTTTATATCTTCTTACTGGCTTTCAAATATAATAATTCAAATATAAAAATAAAGGTCCCTAGGTATATACGTCTCCCCTTTTAATTTTAATGGTTATCCCTTGCCTTCAATGGTTCCACCTATAACCGATGCAAACCCTATTTCTTAGCCGAGATATTATTACTGATAAATTGTTTGGGCAGACTAATTTTCAAAGATATTTCAGCTACATAGATTAAAAATAGATAGGAAGGCCTACATAATGGACTCACTCACATTTCGGAAAGCAGGTTAGAAAAAGTGAAGAAAAGATGAAGCGGCTAAACGTTTTAATGGTGTTTGTGTTATTTGCTGTTGCTTGTGCTGCCCGAGATGTTGCGGACAAAGGCGTTGGAGACTCCATCATAGAGGCTAGAAAGAAAAATTCAAAATTCTTTTTTCATCCTTTACCTTGGTTGCCTCCTTGGTTACACCCTCCATGGTTACATCCTCAACAACCTATATATCCTCACCCTTTTGTCCCGGTCCCAACGTTGGAGTATTCTTCCCCTCCTCCACCCCTTGTGTACGCATCCCCTCCTCCACCCCTTGTGTACGCATCGCCTCCGCCTCCACCGTATGTTTATCAATCTCCGCCTCCACCATATGTTTATCAATCTCCGCCTCTGCCACCTTTAGTGTACAAGTCTCCTCCTCCGCCTTATGTTTACCCTTCACCACCTCCCCCATCCCCCTCGCCTCCACCTCCTTATGTTTACTCTTCACCACCACCTCCTTATGTCTACCCATCGCCGCCTCCTCCATCTCCATCACCACCTCCTCCTTATGTCTATAAATCTCCTCCTCCTCCATCACCTTCACCACCACCTCCTTATGTCTATAAATTGCCCCCTCCTCCATCACCTTCACCACCACCTCCTTATGCCTATAAATCACCCCCTCCTCCATCACCTTCACCACCACCTCCTTATGTCTATAAATCGCCCCCCCTCCACCATCACCTTCACCACATCCCCCCCTCCTCCATCACCTTCACCACCACCTCCTTATGCCTATAAATCCCCCCCTCCTCCATCACCTTCACCACCACCTCCTTATGTCTATAAATCGCCCCCTCCTCCGGCCACCCTTGCACCACCACCTTATATCTACAAATCCCCCCTTCTCCTCCACCTCCATATGTTTATCTATCTCCACCTCCTCCATCACCCTCCCCACCGCCTTCTTATATCTACAAATCCCCCTCCTCCTTCACCTCCACCTCCATATATTTACCCATCTCCACCTCCTCCATCACCCTCCCCACCACCACCTTATTACTACAAATCCCTCCTCTTGCATCACCTTCGCCCCCACCTCCTTATTTCTATAAATCACCCCCTCCTCCATCACCCTCGCCACCTCCCCCTTATATCTACAAATCCCCCCCCCTCCATCACCATCACCTCCACCTCTATATGTCTATCCATCTCATGCACCTCTTTCAATCTCACCTCCTCCTCCTTATACTTACAAATCACCCCCTCCTCCCTCGCCCTCACCACCACCTCCGTATGTCTATAAATCCCCCCCCCCTCCTCCCTCACCCTTTGCCACCACCACCTCCATATATCTACAGATTCCCCTCCTCCATCCCTCCATCCCCACCTCCATATGTTTATTCATCTCCACCTCCTCCATCACCCTCCCCACCACCTCCTTATATCTACAAATCCCCTCCTCCTCCATCGCCTTTGCCCCCACCTCCTTACATCTATAAATCACCCCCTCCTCCACCACCCTCGCCACCACCTCCTTATATCTACAAATCACCCCCTTCTCCCTTACCATCGCCACCACCTCCATATGTCTACAAGTCCCCCCTCCCTCACCCTTCTTGCCACCTCAGATATGTCTACAAATTCCCCCCTCCTCCATCACCCTTGCCGCCACCTCTGTATGTCTACAAATCGCCCCCTCCTCCATCGCCCTCACCACCACCATCATATGTCTACAAATCCCCCCCTTCTCCATCACCCTTGATGCCACCTCCATATGTCTACAAATCGCCACCTTTGTCATTACTCTCGCCACCACCTCCTTACATATATAAATCACCCCCTCCCCCATCACCTTCGCCACCACCTCCTTATATGTATGAGTCACCACCATTCGAGTGCTCCTCCCCGTCCCCATATTACCATAATTCTTCAGCCCAACCGTTTACATGCCAATGCACATGCTCCATTTGACATGCTCCATGCGGCATACCCAATGCACACATTCCATATGACATTCTTCATGGGACATACTACATGTTACTTCATGTGAGTTGACATGAAATTATTTATTCTTTTTTTTCAAATTCAATAAATTAGAATTATTTTTCCCTCTCTCTATTTGTTTTGTTGTACCTCCCCCTCCCTTTTTTTTTACTTCCTTTTATTTTCTCTTTGTTTTAAATGTGGTTATCCTTTTTTAGTTTGTTTTAAATGTGATTACTTGTAAAAACATTGCAAAATCTTGTCTTGTCACTTAAAATTGAGAAGAAATGTGAGATGGAGTCATTTGAAGATAAAATTAGAAAAGCTTTGCTATATTTATGATGGAATTAGTACTTACAATTTTAAGGTTTGCAATTGTTATTAATTTCTAACATCAACGATTCTACATACTATCATCTATCTATTATTATAAAATTATCGTGTATGTCTGTCTTGAATCTCGCCCTAGATCGGACGGCTCAGATCTAGGGCTAGATTGATCAGATGGTCTAGAGCTAAAGTTTAGTTTTTGTGGTAGAGAACAGATGGGTTAGGGCATCGGCTTTTGATTTTCCCATCCGAGGCAAGTAACTCCGGAGGGGATCTCTGTGCTATCTTATCTCTGTTTCAAGGGTTTTATTGTATGTCTGTTTAGGGTTTAGATTTAACGGCAAAACTCGCAGTCTTTTGTTTCGCCTAATGCACCATTACTCTGTCCATCTGACGAAAACGTCACAATTTTCCCATGCCTCTGCACCTGTGAATGAGTTCTTACTGACAATGCAGATCCTGCACCAAGGCGGGGAGTTTTTGGGCTGAATTTGCATTTGGAAAGCGGAAAATCTGGCACCTGGGAAGATTGTTGTTGCTGAGGTATGGAAGCCACAGAGGTGCCCGAGATGGCGGGCATCGCCATAGCCATTCTTCTTTAGAGGCTGGATTTTCTGTGATGAGATATCCACAAGTTTTGCATCCATATACCATATCCTTTGAAATTCCTCTCCCTTCTATGCCACAAGATGTGGCTACCTCTTTTCATTCAAATACATATGCTTATGAAGAATATGAAGTGGAGTTAGAGAAACCATTTGGGTTGAAATTTTATAAAGGACAAGATGGAGGCACGTACATTGATGCTATTGCCCCTGGAAGCAGTGCTGATAGGTCAAAGAAAATTCAACCTGGAGATAAGGTTTTGGCAACCAGGTAAATTTCTATTCTTGCACTCAAGAGCCATTTTAAAGTATGTTTGCAAATTGTGGACACTAGCCAGCATTTGATTGTCTATATCAATGCTCCATGCCATTCAAATATTTCAACAATTCTGCACTTTCCATCAGATAAAGGATCACAGAGTCTGACTTGGCTATTCCCATATTCCAAAGTTCTAATTCAAACTCTGTGATAAGACTTGCTTCTGTTATGACAGAATATGGAGTAAATGCCAAGCACTTCCATGGATTTGCAGTGCAGTTTTTGGGACAGAGATGTGGCCAGCAGCAGAATATGTTACACTAATGTTTAGTTATGAGGTTTACTTCATGGTCATAGATAAGGGAGGCATCGAATACGATGGTGATACTGCGACTCTGATTGCGATGATGACAGAGATGAAATCAACGATGGAGGAGCTACGAGAAATGCTTGCGGAAGTGTTAGCCCATAACAAGTCTTTAACTCAGCAGAATCAAGAACTAAAGGAAGCCCTATCTAAGAAAGCAGAAAACAGAAGTCCAGACATAGCTGATATTTCTAATATGATTGCAGATCAATTGGTGAAACATGATGAAGTGGTCTCACATGAATCCAGAGAACAAGAATTGAGAGCACAGAATCTCAAAATATCAGGTTTAGCAGAGCAAGATAATGAAGATGTGAATCAGACAATAGCTGATTTTTTCAAAGACACTATGAGGCTCCATGAGCCTCAAGTTGTTCATTGCAGGAGGTTAGGTAAACCAGGGAATTATCCTCGCCCTATTCTTGTTAAATTTAAAAACACTGATGCACGTAACAGGGTGCTTCAGAACAGATCTTCGTTGAAAGGACAAAAGCATATCTGGCTAGATGTTGATCTAACTCCAGCTCAGTTAGAAATACGTAAAAAGGAATGGGCAAAAGTGAAAGCAGGAAGAGAGGAAGGCTTCATAGCGTATCTGGATAAATCAGGTAAGGCTGTAGTTACTTCCAGAAGGAAAAACAAATAGGGATCACGGACCCTCAGGATTCTGGCTTGGAATATACATGGCTTGTCTCAAGACAAAGTTTATGCTTGTGAACACATTTGGAAGAAGGCAGACGTATTGCTGTTTTCAGAAACATGGGAACATCAAATGAGAGGATTACCGCAATTTGGAGAATTCATAACATTAGGATCAGTATGGAATCAGAAAGAAATTGGTGCGGGACGTGGTCATGGCGGGCTAGCAGTGTATATCAGGAATGATTTGACAGATAATGTTAGAATGAGTAAAAAGCATGTCCATAACCAATTTATTTGGATAGAATTGTCTATTGGCTGCAGAAAAATCTATCTGGCCAATTGTTACTTTGCACCGTTGAACATGAAGATATATCAGAGAAAGGAGATGGAGGTAGATAGACCTTTACATGATCTAATCATGGATGTGATTGAATTCAGCAGACTGGGCGAGGTCCTGCTAGTTGGAGATTTCAATGCCAGAACACAGGGTATGCAGGCAATTTCATACGAAACCTTAGGAGATAACATGCTAGAGGAGAATATTGAGCCTGACTTTATGCGATCCTCCATTGATGCAGTTAAAAATAGCATGGGTGATCATCTGTTAGAGCTTGCAACTGTATGTGGTCTGAAAATCCTGAACGGAATTCCACAGTTTGAAAAGACAGATAGACCCACATGTTTTACTCCCACAGGGGTCAGCATAGTAGACTATTTATTGGCTGGTAAGCAAAATTCTGTGAAAGATTTTAAGATCTTAGAGAAGGAGATGGAATCAGATCATGCAGGCCTGTGGTTTGAATTGAGAGGACAGGTGGGCAGGCAACATATTGTGGAAAAGTTCAAAACAAGAGTTAAACTGAATTTTAAACATGCAGATAGATACCAAGCACAGCTAGAGAGCAGGCTTGAGCACTTACATTGGGCAAATGACCCGGAGATAGACTCCAAAAACTTGACCACAGTTATATTAGAGGCAGCTGGTGCAAGTTTTGGCATCAGTAGAAGTAGACCAGGTAGATGTCCACGCAGTTGGTGGGACGAAGACTGCAAAAAGGCCAAAGCATGTCTGCCGAAAGCATGTAGGATTAAACCAAAATGGTATAGGAAGATCATTAGGGAGAAGAAGAGACAATTTCACGCTAAGAAACAGTCTGAGTTTGATAAGCTTTTACATGAAAATCCTAAATTGTTTTGGACGAAGTTGGGAGGAAGACAAAAAGAAACAACAACTGATATACAGGTAGAAGACCTTCTTGCTCTAGTTAAAGATATTTACCATAAGGCAGAGGCTGGTAGAATGCCAATTATAAACATAACTGAAGACATATTCACTGTGAAAGAGGTAGAAGCCCAACTCCAGCGTATGAAAAACGGGAAGGCGGTTGACTTGATGGGGCTGTCAGCAGAATTACTGAAATGGGCAAATGGAAAACTGGTCCGAAAAGTAACAGACCTCCTAAATATGGCTGTGCAAAATGGATTACCAGAATCTTGGCGAGAATGTAAGATCGTCCCGATACATAAATCAGGATGTAGAAAGAATGTACAGAATTATAGAACCATAATGATCGGAAGCGTATATTCTAGGCTGTTGGGTGGCTTACTAGAGCAAAAAATCAGCAAATGGGCAGAGCAACATGGTAAACGAGCGTACTGTCAGGCAGGTTTCAGAAAGGATCATAACACTTTAGACCATCTTCTCACGCTAAGAGTTCTAATTGAACAGGCTAAGAAACCGAGGAAAGCCCTTTACTTAGCGTACATTGACTTCTCAAAGGCTTTCGATACAGTACCCAGAGAAAAGCTATGGCTAAGGATGGAACAGCTAGATATCCCGCTGGTTTGGAGAGGTGCGGTGTACGGCTTGTATGAGGAGGTTTAGCTAAGTTGTCGTCAAATTCGGACAAAAACCCAAAGTACAATGGGAGTCTCTGCCCATTGTCGCCAACTCTCTTTGGACTGTATATAGACGAGCTGGAGGAATTGCTTCAAAACAGAGGGCATACAGGGGCTAAGTTAGGGAGCTTTGTTGTAAAATTATTAATGTATGCTGATGATGTAGTACTGATAGCAGATTCTCCAGAAGGTTTACAAGAACATTTGAACAGTCTAAGTTTGTTTTGCGACTCTCATAGAATGAAAGTGAACCTTTTTGAAAACAAAGGCCATGGTAATTGGTACAACAAGCAAGCCAAATTTCTCTTACCGGTGAGACTTTAGAGGAAGTAGACTGCTATAAATACCTTGGTTTGGAGATATCATAAAGCAAATTATAAGTGGAAAGAATGTGTGCAAATAGTATCCTTCGGAGGTAAAATATTACTTTGTACTCTATGTTATCCAAATGCCACAATGCATCATTATCTAGTCAGGGCTTAAAAAATCTTTATTTAAAACCTTGGTTCGGACCGTAGTGTTATATGGGGCTCCCATTTGGGGCCCTCAATACACATAAGATTATGGAATCAAGTTGAACAGTATTGAAGGTGTTTATTTTGGAAGAACTTGGCGTAAAGAAACAGGCAGGCCATATGCAATTTTGTTGGCAGAAACAGGTCTCCTCCCACTTGAAGCTGAAGCTTTATGCTTAACGCTGAATTTTGTGAACAGACTTAGGGACATGGATGATAGCCGATTGCCAAAACTAGCAATGGATAGGTCATGGGTGTGGTTTAAAGAAGTACAGGAATGGGCAGGTCGTTGGGGGATTGCAGTAAACAATCTGCCAGATTCCGATATCAGCATTAGAGAGATTGTTCAAGAGAACTTTGTCAAGCAATTATTGGAGAAGCATGGTTCAAGAATGACCTTTTATCAAAAGGAAGTAAACCCCTTACTCGTTTATGCCAGCCAAGATTACTTGAATGCCTCTATTTCTAAGCAGTTGAAAAGGACAATTGCAAGCTATAGGACTGGTTCACACTAGTTGAAAGTAGAAACAGGGCGCTGGCAGAAACTTGAACGAGAAAAGAGAACATGTGACATTTGTGGATTAGGCGAAGTGGAAGATGAAGAACACGTTTTCTTGAATTGTTCGGCATATCAATCTATTCGGGAACGATACGGCATCCAGCAACCAAATTTTCATTTTTTGTTATCATTAGATTCAAGAATATTGGGATGTTATATGAAATCAGTAGAATCTCAAAGAGATTTATTGCTGAATATGGCACAAACATAGTGCTAATCATTGTATTTTGCTGCTTCTTGATCCTTTGGGTCCAACGAGGCATGATAATCATATCATATCATATCATATCCTCATGTTACAACTTTGTCAATACAAGGTGTCCAACTTTGATCATTTTGAGTGCCCTTCACGGGACACCGTGGAGCAAATCTAGCACAATCCATTTCATTCTTATGTTGTTCATCTATGATGCAAACATATGACAAACTTACACGGATGTTTCGATTGGTTACACAAAGTGGTAAAAGATGTAGCCTTGCGAATCTAACACTTGCTGCCTCTATATGCTTTATAGTGCATGCTGGTTAATGCCACAAAAATGGAGCCACAAAATGATTCAGTTTCATCAAATTTTGGATAAAATGTGGAATTTACATCAAGCATAAAATTACTTATAGTTGAATCACTAATAAACAAGCCCGGCTAAAGCAACAAATTGTAAACTACTTATATGTGTGCCCACAAAATGGAAGAACTAAAGTAAGAATACGAGTTTCACCAATCGTGCATGCATGTTAGTTTCAAACCATTTCTTAGTTGGGTAATTAATGATACGATGGCATGTTAGTTTATAACCATTTCTTAGTTGGATAAAGAATGATACAATGGAAGAATAATGATAATTCTATGTGAACATTTGCTATTCTAGCGATAAGCAATCTAATGACCAATCATAAACCTATATTATTGCACTATTTCGTTCTTATGTTGTTCATGTATGAGGCAGATTCATGACAAACTTCACTTGGTTACATAAACTCTTCATGATGTTTTCAGTTGGTTATACCTAAATTTCAAAGTTTTAAAAGATCTATGTATTGCGTGCGAATGCTTTATAATGCATCCTCTCGCTTAATGCCACGGAAATAGAGCCACGAAATGATGCAATTTCATCAAAAGTTGGACAATATATGGGATTTGCATAAAGCAGAAAAATACTTAAGGTTGAATTACTAATTGAGCAAGCCTGGCTACAGCATTATATTGTAAACAACTTATGTCTGCATCCACAAAATAGAATAAAATACATTAAAGTAACACATGAATTTCATCAACTCTGCTTAGTGTGAAAGCATTTTTTAGTTTGGATAATGCATAATAACAACATTGGCTGTTGAAATTATCAGAAAAAGTAAACTTGCCTACATTTGAGCGCTACAATGGTAGAATAATGACAACTCTATGAGGACAATTGTTGTTCCAAATAGCAAAAAGCAATCTAATGGCAACCTAGGTAATTCCTCCTCCTCCCCTCTCTGTGCCTGCAAGTAGAATACACTGGCTACAAAATAAAAGAAAACAAGATATAACACAAAGATGGGGTTCAGCTGGTAAGCTTATTGATATATCTCTAAGCTTAGCCCAGCAATGCTGGACTTGGTTTACTATATATTATAAAGTTGTGTGGTCCAACCAAAGTGTCTTCAACAAAAGTGATCCAACGGTTGACATTTGATGCTGCAATCCGAAGGCCGAGGCAGTTTTAAGGGTGTGCGTGTAGAAAATAGCTGTGTGTGTGTATCGTCTACAAAGTAAAGCCCAACAATTCTGGACACCATCATTACTGTACGCTTTTTCCATTGTGGCCAAAACATTTATAGGCTTCCAACTTATGCCCAGCAACGCTGGGCACCTTCACTAGTTATACATAAGCTCAAAAGCTATTTCACATGGTCAAGCTGCCTTTATTATGTGTAAAGTTAATTGTTTTTAACTAGACGTGAACCTTTGAGATATTTATGGAACCTTGAAAAAGGTTGAGACCCTAAAAAGGTCTACGTACCTTTACCTTTTTGGAAAAGGCTTCTTGATCCCTATATAAGGGGAAGAGGTGCACTTATTGGATGGAGATCCTTCTCCTTCTGCTCCTTCATATCCTGCCTTCTCGCCAACCTCCTTATCAGTCTCTTGATCCATACAAGCCTTCTTCTAGTCTCCATGAATTTTGTGCTTGTTTCCTAGAGAGAATTCTCTAAGGGTTGATTATCCAAAATCCCTTCTTGTTCCTTAGCCTAAATGGTGCATATGTTGGTGATCCTTGCTTTTGCGACCCCAGTTGGGTGGTGAGCTTTGGGCTGAAGGCCTAGATTGAAATTCTTCTAAGTTTTGGTGTAGGATCCTTGCTTTTGCGAGCCCGGTTGGGTGGTGAGCTTTGGGCTGAAGGCCTAAATTGAAATTCTTCTAAGTTTTGGTGTAGTTTACTAGATGTTTGGTTTTTTGTTTGTTGGCTAACCTTTGGTTTGTAACATGAACCCTATTTATGTTGCTTCTATTGTGTGAATCCTATGACTTAGTTGATAGTAACATAAATTGTGTATGAATATTGCATTACTTTTTTTGCATTCTATATTTTGCATACTTATGAATTATGGACTGTGACGTTCCCCTAGGATATATAGTATAAAATACATATATCCTTGGCCATGTCACCCATACAATTCTACATTAGTATACTTGTATGCACCACATGGGGGGCATGGCTAAGTTATTTATATAACGTAGCCAACCTTACGAGGGAACCCATTTCCACATGCCTTCACCTTATAGGTCACCCGCCACATGGACGCACCCTATTGGAGTCAAGTGGCCTTTCATGTGAACCTTAATACATAAAAGGCCAAACTCCAAACGTAGGCCACTTTTGGCTCCACCGGCTTCTGATCCCAGTTCGCACTCACAACTTCGATTCAAGGATCGTCTTCGACATCATAGCTTGTTGCAGGAGTTTACGTGCATCAGAGGAGAAGCATCTATTCCAAACTGCTTGCAAGTGATAGAGACCTCAGAACAACCGGGGACAGGAGAGTTCTTCAGAAGCAGGTTTTTCAAGTAGATTCTTAGCTAGTTCATCTGGGAGTTAGCATTCTAGATGAGTTAGTATGTCATACTTCTAATAGAGTCATTCTAGAGCATGCAATTCTGTTTATAAACCCTAGACTTAAGTTAGTTGCATGTGATTAGGAGTTAGGATTAGTTATTCTTGTTATTTATCAAGTTATGATGATGTACGATATTGGTTGACCTCATGTTTGCACCTCTTGTGTATTGGGATGGAAGGTAGAGACCTAGTAGCCATTATTTAGATGATGGTCCTAGTTTAGACCCTTTCATTCATGGAACATATACAACCTGTGCATAGAGCCCTTCAGGCTATGGAGGCTATAGAGTGACTGAGCACCACACAATGGGGTCAATGGCAAAGTGAAGGGAGGACCCTGTTGAGCGCGGCTACTGGGATCCTATAGCGGGCTAGATTTATAATCGGTCACTTCGTGTGGGTCGAGTATGGATCTGACACTCCCTGGGTCAATGGTGTTGCCCTGTTTCTTAAGAGTTATAGATGTCAGCCTGGCTCTTGTTTTGGAAAGTTCAGTAGGGGAAGGACATGTGTTCCCACGATCGTCTAGCTGCCTGTGGAGCCACTACACTTCAGGACGGGAAATGCGACCACCTCATTGGACCATGGAGATGCAATCTGGAGTAGTCTCAATAGGTGATAACATGGGATTGCATCTCTGGCAAGCTACAGTCATGACAGAGCCTGATTTAGCTTATCTACAAAGTATGCACGGGAGGGGTGGATGGAGTAATCAACCCTAGCCATTGTCTATTGCCAACCCAAGTCATTGCCATAGCTCATCTATTCTATCTGGAGGCCCCCAGCTGTTAGTTGACTTTCTCTCGAGTATGAGCCTAGGTAGGAGCCTCAATGATCTATCTGATATATTGATGTATTTTTGTATTCGATGTGTTCGAAGGATGGATTATCGCTACCCTTAAGGTAGTTTGTTGTTATTATTGCTGGTGCTTATATATTTGTATTGTTTCGGTTGATGTGGAGCCTAAGAGGATGGGTCAAAATGATACCTCCTTGTCCTCTACTCGTCTGACCATACCTAATGCGATCTAAATGGATCCTTCGATATGTACGATGGGTTGTCATATATAACACAAAGAGCACCACAATAGCATCAGAGCAATGATCTTTGTTGACCAAGATTAAGCATTCCATTACCCTAAGTAGCTAACTAGCCTTGTACGAAATTGTGGGGTAAATCCCAAATATGAACCTCAAAAAGTGGAAGAAATTTTGTTCCACCCTTAGAATGTAGTTAGCAAGTTAGATCTAGTTGTTAGAACAAGCTAATTTTCAAATCAAACGAAACCTTCTAGTAATTTTGAGCTCAAGTTGTTCACAAGCTCCATTTTACAAATTGAACAAGAAATTTCTCAATAGGAAGCAAGAAAAGAAAATGACATGAAATGACCAACAATTAGCCCAAAAGAAAGAGCAAAATTTTGAGAGATAGTTACGTGATTAGAGAAAGTACTTTAATTAGTAACTGATAGTTATAGTACATTCACACTTAAAAAAGGTGGTTGCTAAAAAGATTTTTAAAGGTACTATCTATTCTTTAGAACTTCCCAGATTGTATCCTCGAGCCTTCCATATTATAAGGCAAATTCTATAAAATTCTCTGCATGTCATAGAGCGAACAAAACAACAGATTTCATCTAAAAAGTCACCTAAAAAGCAACTCAAGTAGGACAGAGACTCTTGTAGCTCGGATTCGGACCCAATAAATTCCTTCGTGCCATGGTGGACCAAGCCCTCAATACTCGGGAAGTTCCTCTGGGAAACAGGAGTCAGCATCCATAAAAATCCTTGGATTGGCATCTTCATAAGAAGAAGAAGTGGCCCAAGGATATGAACCTAGTCAGGAGGATCAGGAAAGACAAAACTCTGAGAAATTATTAGATTTGTTTTAAAAATATGCGATGTATGTAGTTGCTTTATCAGTATAAAAACAATTTGGACTTACTAGTAAAATCAAGTTTGAAGAAAGCAACAACTTGGGTCACTCCACGCAAATCGATTGTTTGACTGTCAAAAGGGCCTTTTACACTAAGTAATTCGAGTCGGCCAAAAAGTAGCAAAAATTGACATAAAAACCAAAAGATAAAATGTTAGGTTAAGTTTTAACATGCTAAATATACAAATCGCATTTAATTAAGGTGGGTCACATGCGATTCCCACTCTTTTTTGGAACCCTATTATTTCAATCCAAAAGGAGGTGTGAATTGATTGATCCCCCATTATTGGCTGAAAAGAACATTTATTTCTTGTGCGAATAAAAAACTTAAGGAATATAAATGGCCTCCATTTCTAGAATGACAAGTCGAGAAACTAAAAAACACATTTAAAACCAATGAAATAGTTTACTTTCTTCATATAAAGTGCTAGTATTCATTGAATTTTTATTCATAAATATTATCATTACAATTTATTTTATAGTAGAGGAAGAGACCATGGTGATCGTACTGTCACAACGATTACACCCATTTCATACACATGCTTCATGGACTGTCCAACTAATGTCACCACCCTCTTCGTGCCTACTTTCTTCAATGAAAGGGTCTTTCCATGACTCTCGAGTATGTAATATCTGGTTGGAATAAGAACTGCAAAAGACAGAATCAAGTTAGTCAAGTGATGCCATAGATAGGACAATTAAGATAATAACCAGTTCTAAAGGCCATGTTTAAGAAATGTAGAGAGCCTTTCTCAATTCCTGAGGAGTGAAAAAGGCTGGTTTGAGGGCCTTTCTCGACTTGCGAGTCGAGAAAGACAGCGCAAGTGCAGGTTTAAGGGCTTTTCTCTACTCGAGAGTCGAGAAAGAGAGTCCAGAAAGACAGTTCAGAGTGAGAAATGCAGGTCTAAGAGCCTAGGAAGAAAAAGAGCAAACCCCATGTAAGAATATTCCACATTATAGCCCGCAACTAATTCAGCTTCTGCTTTTGGTAAATCAGATGGAGCTCTGTTAGTTTCTGCTAGACAGGAAATAAAGAACATACTTAATACAGGAAACAAGGGAATGCCAAACAGATTCATGAGTCGAGAAAGGCAACTAAGAGTGAGAAAAGTAGTTTTGGAGTGGACAAAGATAACTCAGAGTGAAAAATGCGGTTCTGAGGGCCAAAGTTTATTTTTGCAGAGGTATCTTTCTAAAATGATGCATAGAACCTACTAAACCTATGTAAACCTATGCATTAAACCCATGGAAGCTATGCATTTGTAAATCTATGCATTAAACCTATGAAAGCCCATTGAAATGCATTAAATCTATGTAAACTTATGCATTAAACCTATTAAACCTATGCGGGGTACATTAATGTATTAAAAGAATTATGTTCAAAAAAGATTGAGGTTTCAATAATAAGATGAGGTAGACAATATAATATGATCTAAAAAAATAATATTAATATAATATGAGCTAGAATTATCTAGACAATACAAATATGAGCTAGAATCTACATATAATATCCCATTGGCCTTAGATAAATATCCCATTGACCACTCTTCAAAGGAGGGAATTGAAAGTATACTGTCTCTTGTTCTTCCCCCTTAGCCCATTCCTGGGGAATTTTCACCACCTCAATGGAAAACTAGAAATTTTTTCTAGTTAGGTTAAGAGATAGCCAAATAGTTAAGCTAACTTAACTTAATGGCAAGTGGAAAATGATACTAATAGAAGTTCCACAGAAATGGCCACAGAGGCACAAGAAAAATTGCAAAATTATGGTGTCCATTGGCACGGCAAAGGCTATTGCAGAGCTTCTTAGCATTAATGAGTCAGAAATATTGGGCTTACAATATCTTGAAATCTTCAAAGATGCTAGAGCCATTTCAAAAAAGGTGTGGCTAATAGACAATTTTTTTTATTTTTTGGATTCTTTCCAGAGGCAGCTGCGAACGAAGGGTAATTATACTAAAGCTTCTGTTCGTCATAGCATGGATCTGGAGTTGTCAATAGGAAGCACAAAAGATCTGATTTATGGATTGGTAGGTTTACTCCAGTATAATCTTTACCAAAAAGCAGTGGCTTGAATACGCTTCTTGATCCTCTTCTGGGCACCAGAAAGGTCCATCTCGAAAAATCTACAGCAAAAATGGATCAAACAAAAAGAAAAACGAACAGATATGGCAAGAAATGAAAGGAGCTGCCGAAGTCGAATTTGAAGGCAAAAGAAAAAAGATTGAAGAAAAAATATACAGATAGAAACAAAATGACAATATCTTACCTATGAATGTTGAATGCTACTGTAGAGCTGAGATGAATTGAATAACTATGCCTGATTTCTATTCAAATTTGAATTTAGGCCTTCTAAAGAATCGGATGCCTCATTTTTTATGCAGGAGTTAGGGTACCTACACACCATGGGGTTAATTTTGTTAAGTTAAGAAAAATTAAGTTAACTAGTAACACACGTGTTTTTTGTTAAGAAAATTTGTTAAATTGAAGGGGTTAACTTTTAACAAATTTTAAATTAGGCATTTAACCCCCTTTCACATTGATTTTTATTATGTTAAGTTTTAACATCTAGTTAACAACTTCATGATTCATCGGCCAAAATTTATCCCATGTCAGACCCCTCCATTTACTTTTGTTAACTCCGTCGAAGGCCGACATCAAAACGATCGAGGGCTCCATCGCCGGAGCTCCTCGCAGTGGCGTTGGCTCCAGAGTTTCAAGAAACAAGTAGGGTACATTCTTTGTATTTTTTTTCGGCTCTACAGACCACCACATTATCCTAGATTATGTGTTATCTCATATCTACCTTTCAAAAGTGGTATCATATATTGTTTCAAATATATGGGCAGCCCACCTTTGCAAGCAAGTTCCAGATCTGGAGGCGCAAAATAGACAAATTTGGAGGGGTCGGATACTCCTTGGTGATGAAGAAAAAATGGAGTTCTATTCAACCCTCAATAATGGTATAGACGCCATCAGAGCTGGATTCCATCAGAGCATAAATTCTGTCTCAGAGTTCTCTGATTGCTTAGCCACTTCACCAATTTCGTTTCTATTTGCTTGATGTGCTGATCGAAGTTAGGCTTGGTGTGCCACTATTATAGCCACTATTATGAGCATACAGCCAAATTATAGCCATTTACTTTGGGGTTTCTGGTCTTAAAGCAAAATAGTGATCTCTGCAAACAAAGATTCAATTCATCTGCTTGAAATCTGCAAATATAATATTAGGGTCTTGAATATCTGAGTTATACTTCTACATTGTTGATGAAAACAGATGTACTGGGCATTTCTTTTCTCGAAAGCACAAAGACTGGATGGTACTCATTCTTGTTCATATCTACTAGCAATCGACTTAAAACATGGAGGCGCCGGGTATAAGTATGTCAATTAGAGCTTGGGTATCTGGATATTCACCGGGTTCCTCAACTTAGGACTGTCCGCATTGCAACGCGGGTGAGCCTTGTATTCTTTTTTTCCTAATATGGTGTTTTTGCTAATGATTCAAGATAGGCTAGAAAACAGCTTTTAGTCCTTGTGATGTGGTTGATGAGAAAAGCCACGAAGCTAGCTCTTCATGTCCGCTAGATCAATTCGAGATCAAATCAAGAAAGCGTAAGAACTTGGCGCTACATTCCAATGGCAAACCTCTCCCGAACTTGAATATGTAGCACAATAACAGGGGTTACTTTTAGATTTTTTAATGCTTTTTTTCACATGGTTTTTCTATGATTTCGTTGTTGTATTCGCTGAGGTGTACTAAATAGTATTTCTAGAGTGCACCCTTTATGGGCCGCTGATTTTTGTTGGCTGGAACAATCCGAGGGTTGTTGTCTTTCTCTCGCATGTGTTTGTGCATGAAGATATGCACATGCACGCTACATGCACACGCATGCACATGCATGTGCACATGCACAGCAGTTGTTTGTGCATGAACATCACAAGCATGTGTATGCATGTGCATGTGTACACATGCATGTGCATGTGCGCAGTAAGTCCATGTGCATGTGCATGCGTATTGTGCATGTGCATGTGCATGTGTATTGTGCATGTGCAAGTGCAAGTGCATGTGCATGTGCATGTGCATGTGTGCATGTGTGTGCATGTGTGCATATGCATGTGTACTTGCCCTCTTGGATTCTTATTGCCAAGTGGATTTTACTACCACGAGATGGATTTTTTTTGCTCACACTTACAAAGGTATTTGTTTTTTAATGTTTCTTCGCTTAGCATAATGTTTTTTTTACAAGGTATTGGTTTCCTCGATTCTACAATGTAGTAGTTGCAAAACCCCTTTTGTTTCCTTCCTAAGATTTGTCAAGCAGATTCAAAAAGAGTTTAGAGTTTAGGCCCTATGTTTGCTTCCAACTCTTGATATTCCCTACACGAATTGTTCATAGCAAAATTTAGCTTCAATCAACAAACGGATTCTTATGCACAATAACAAAGCGGATTATTCCACGCCCTTTCCATGTCAATGATCACTCAAACAAAGGGCTACAAGAATGCATTTATATTGTAGGTTTGGAACTTTAATCGAACCATAAGGTGAATCATGCATTAACTTTTAAGCTAGAGATGAAGCATCCAAAATCATATGGATTGATAAACAATGGTTTCATTGTGAAAGAGAAATAGTTGTAGCGAAGTAACAATATGTAGCATAATAATGGGGGGTTTTTTGTATTGCAAACTTTATAACTTTCGTAATAATGGGATCAATCGCTTCTATCTTTATTGTAACTTTTACTTATGTTCTATTTGCTTTATTGTGATCAAATTCAAAAAAGCTACATGAAAGCCCCAAGTGAATTCTAGTTATGTGCAAAATACAATTATGAGCCATCCAACATATAAAAAATTAAATCCCCAACATAAACAACCATTGACATTAACAACCAACACATAACTACCATTGACATTAATTAACAAACCATTGGGTCCAACACATTTAAATTAAAAATCCCCTTAAACCCCTTTGGTTTGGGTGCATATTCACACGGGGTGACGAGGGGCAAATGAGAGCCCCTCATAATTGTATTTTGCACGATGAAATCAACACCATATAGTATTCCGCTTTGAAATCTTATAGTATTTTGCAAATCTTGTTATACAAGATAGCAAATTTTGTACTTTGCATACCCCACAAACGGTGGAACTTTACGTACGGTTTAGATTAAGGAATAAGGGGTGAATATGCCTATCCAACAGCTCTCGTTGCCCGGAGTCACCCCCCGTGTGAATATGCACCCAAACCAAAGGGGGTTTAAGGGGGATTTTAATTTAAATGTGTTGGACCCAATGGTTGTGTTAATTAATGTCAATGGTAGTTATGTGTTGGTTGTTAATGTCAATGGTTGTTATTTGTACCAAGAGGATCTTGAGAAAGCAAATGTGATGCATTTTTTTGTCGCTTTTTATTAAAATGACTTGTCATTTTAACGAACATATATTACTGATTTTGAGCTAGGCCAAGAATTACATCGATTCCGCCACCGATTGATCGAGAGGATTACCACATTTTGCAAGGGACAAGAGAGGAGTACTTTCATGGTACAAAACACTAATTGATTTCTTATTATTTAAAATGATAGTTCTATGTCAATGTACGTTTTCCCCGCCCATGAATCAAGCTTCATCTCATGAGTCATGGATATCGAGTAAAATTATGACATATTTCATACCAAGGCAGGTACAATGATAAACTTGCTATCTGGAGACCGCAGTAAGATATCTCCGCCAAAGACAGAACAAAGGTGGCGTTGCTTTTCTTTTCGGACTGCCACGGCCACTGGATTCCTTTGTTAGAGTAGCGATTGCAGAGGTGGTTGATGCCAACCATCCATGTGGTGCCGCCAATCAAGATTATCCATCTCAGAATGTTTTTTTCTTAACAGTCGAGACCCCTCGTTATATATTTGCTCACGAATTTTTTCCAAGGAAGCCCATTTTCATTATAAGGTGACCTTAAAATAGAACCTTTGGCTCTTTTGTCCAAAAATAATTGATGCCCCTTTTTATCTCCTCGACCCCATCTTTGTATTGCAACCACCTTTTTATTAGTTGCTCCACCCTTTGATATTTTTTTTTAGCAGGTTGTCTAACCCTGTGTGCAACTTTTTGTCGCAATTTAGAGTGTCCACGTAAGCCAAAAATAATTCGCAGCCATCGGATTTCATATTTTACCAATCTAACAATCATGAATATTCCAAATTCCGTGTCATTCTTTATCCCCCTCGCCGCTCGCGGGTCGCGGGGGTCGTGGCCTTGTACACCCTAAGCATGCGTTCCAACATTCACTCCAAAGATGCGACTAGCATCCCTCGATTTCTACTGCCTTTGGAAGAAGATGAGCTTCCTTCCGCCATGAAAAAAGCTTGAATCATGTTCTCAGGTTGTATGCCATATTTTTGTGATTCAAGTGACTCTTTAGATTTTCTATTTCTTGGTGAAGATTAGCCTCTAAATTATGTTGAAACAGAGGATCTTTACTTGGCTGCAAAAATGGAGACATATCATGGCTTAAGACAATCTCTATTCCAAGATGAGAGTATGTCAAAGGAAGCTTTTTTTTTGTTTTAGGTAGCTTCTCATGACCTATGCCTAGTGATTTCGGAACTATGTCCTCATTTATTCATTGTTCTCAATTCCTTTAGCCCAAGTTCTTCACATCTGTGATTTAAACTATCGTTTCCCAATTTTGGTGCTGCATAAGAGAAAATTGTAATAGGTAGTTTATCATCATCCTCTGTTTCTGTTAAAACTGGCTCAAATATATTGTTCAATCTGTCAGATTTTGCAACTTTTTCCTCTCTGTATGCAGAAGAAAGAACCATTTTGCATTTTCTGTTAAGTCCAGACTCTGCGGCTCTAGCTAGATATTAGTTAGTTGCAAGTAGAACACGCATCCACAGCTTACTAGATTTTCCAGTTAGTAAAATTGCCGTATCTTAATTGTTTAAGAGTCGGGTTTATATATGGCCCACTCTTAGTCTCTATTTTGTAGATGTGCAGTAGCAAATCCACCAAGAGAAGTCATAGGAAGTGCTTATACATTTCATGATATGTCTCTTCTTACATGTGGAGGCAGAGCATTAGTAGTGACTTTGTATTTATGTTTTATTACTTACCTTTGCAAGGGCTGCAGGTCTAATGGAGTTAGAATCTGCTTAAAGCAACATCAGACATTATCTGTTTTATCTCAGACTTGTCCCCGTAAGATAACAACATTGATGGAAAGGTTCTATAGTGCTATAAAGTTCATTGTTTCTCTAAAAACAATGTTGAGCAAATGAGATCTTTTTTCTTCTAGCTTTACGAAATACATGCAAAGTATTATGTCTAGACTTTCAAGTATAAATGCTTTTTTCTAACTTTTAATATGGGTCATTTATTGCATGTAGACAAGTTTGAAAGTTTCCTAGTCGATGCCGAAGAAATGGCAAAAGATAAAATTTTATAAAGGTTGCAACATAGCCCTGATATACATGCTTATAGACAAAACTCCACACAAGCCCCACCGATTTGTGTACTAGAAAATTTAGCAAAGATATTACAGCCTTTTGTTCTCCTATTTTTACAAAGGATAACATCTCGCTTCTTCTTTCTATCTTATCGCTTTCCATCGCCTCATATGCTTAGACTTCTTCAACTCTTTGTATGGGCATTGCTTTCGTGAATCTTGTGAACATTAGGATCATTAGCATTTAAACAAGAGGCATTAGATGCCTTTGCAATTGCAGTGATGTGTTGCCAATTCCACAAATAAATCCATTACCCTAGCTTCCAGAATTCTGAACCTAAACTATTCTTGCAATTAACAAAGATTATATTTTTGCCTTGGTTTTACCTGGTTACTTTTCAAATGCAAACGTATCTCAGGCCTTGGAGCACATCAGGTAATGCATTATTCTAAAAGCTGGAATTGTAAGTCTTTTGTGAAAACCAATAATTTATTGCAGACTATTATTGCAGATTGTGCTCTAAACTATGAAGACTTTGTTCTATATATTTATTGGAGCTTCAACCTAAGACCAGATGGCAATTGAGGAAGCGCCCAACAACAAGCCGGGCTCTATATGTTCTATCAACACTAGATTAATGGTGGAAAGAAACATCCTACAGTTGCAGATGAATAGAGGGAACATAGGTAATTGATAAATAGTGCATTGAAGGTTAAATACAAGTTATCTTCCAGAATATCATCGTTAACCTTTTGCGTTTGCCTTCCCATCACGTGAGGATGAGGTCGCTCATGTGTTCAAACAGAGCACACTAGATTCATGTTAGAGGATGATGTTCATTATCATTATGCCAATTTTTACAATATTGAGCTGTTAATGATTGGGAGATAATGAGTGGGAGGAGGTCTGCTACTTTGAATAGATTTAAGACTCACCTACTTACAAAACTGGATTATGCTTTTGCAATGGGAAGGTCATGATTACGGAGCATATGCGGAGCATGGGCGTTGCGCTGATGTACTGAACTTAATTCAGGAAACTCAACAAATGGTGCATTGTTTTAATGAGGTAATATTTGTACCATTTTCATGCTTATGTACACATGTTTGCCATGTAGATGAGGATTGACGTTGCCTTATTTGCATGAGCAAAAACATAGTATGACACTAACAGTGGAATATTTCAATGCTTGCCGAGGGACTGCTGACAAGATTGTCAATCTCTCTTGATGTGGCAGTCATAGCACTGGAGAATGACTATGTTATGCAAGAGATCCTGAATGTTTGAGTAGTCAAAACGATTTCTGCAGTCCGACATGTATTTAACTGCCCTGTAGGCGTTAGTGCTTATTAAATTTTCATAGTTTGTTTGGATGCTTGACATAATCTTTAGTTCTTTAATTCTATACGTACATAGGACAATCTTATAAAGCATTCTTTGGTTAAATGAAATTCACATTCTGTCACATTATTAACACTAGACATGTCCCTGGGACCATTCCCCTCGATCCATGGACCAGAACTGGCCCACATGACCTCTCGCACTTAAACCCACGAATCTCACGAAAAGAAATTTCAATTTTATAATATACCACCATCATTTGAGTCTTCACTTATTTCTTAATGATCTCTGAGAATTTCAAGACCAATGGAGTCACCTATACCTTGTGGTGATTGCTCAAACATTGAGAATTTGGCGCCGCTCGCACCAAATTAACCCGCCTTTGATATTTCTAGCATAAAGTGACCTAAATCTTGCTAAAGTTGGAGGTATTTGCTTTTTTATCATAGAATACATTGAGTTTTATGTTCCCATATTTTCTTGCTATCATTTGAAATCGGTGGAAGCTGTCAAACCCTATTTTGGTCAAAAAAGCTGCTTGAGGTTTAAGAATTGTTACTCTCATTTATAACAAGTTTTGATTTAATTCTTGTGGCTATGAGTTGCTAACTATATGAGCTATAGTTTCATGATTTTTGGAGTTTAAATAAGTCATGTTAACCTTAATATTTACTAAAAGAATCTACTATACGTAATCGACAAAAGTATATGTTAAAATGTCCAATAACAACCATTCATAATGCCATATAGGTAATAAATGATGTGTTCTATTTATATCTACATAGAACATAACTTTTATCAACTTACATATAGTGTAACTAGGGTGTAACGATGCAATTTTTGGAATTCAAACATGATGTACAACAGTCGGATTAACACATTAGAGTATAAAAAGTTGGGTCAACTCCATAATTATAGGTCCAAACTCCACAATGATTAAGCTAGTGATGTTTATTGATGAATTCAAGTGGATGTTGGGAAGTTTAGCCATGACAATATATAAATAGACCACATAACATTTCATATATGCTTCTTTGGTTCATAGAAAGAGACACTACTTTTCCCCAAATATGCCTTTAAAATGGTTCAAAATGTGAGAAATGACATATATAGAGATCTCTTTATATAGGTTGCATAGTCTTATTGAAAAAAAATACCATGAAATCATTATTTTTTTTACTATCATAAACTTTATATCTGTGTTACTGCTATAAAGCATTGTCATCCAAGTAGAATAACATTACATGTAAATTATCATTCATGTATATTATATTTTTTATGGATGCAAACCTTTCTTGGCAATAGAAATCTTTAGTTGCATATTAAAAGTAACATGTTATTTCTAAGATTTTAATTTATATAAGCATGATAACCATTTATGGTCCACGACCAATTGTATAGAGCATATATCTCTCACTAACCTTATCCATTTTTCTCCAAAGAATGATATTATGGCTTTTTAGCTTCATCACATGATTTTTTGAAAGGTGTAAAATGAAAGTCCATGTAGGTTCAATTGGTCATAAATAATTCTATAAATTCTCAATTGTTTGTGCTTCAACCTTACCCTTAAATTATACAAACTAACCTAATCAATTAATTTTGTCCTATAGAGAATCATACAAGTAAACTATATGTGAAAGTTGAGATCAAAACTGAATAAGGTGGCACCATTAATAATTTTTAAACTTTCAGACTATCCGACCAATGGTTCAAGAATCGGACCAAGCAGATAGCAGTCTATCTTGATTTTTTATAGTAAAAGTTTTTCATATTTTTCCTTGGTTCTTTTTGCATTGGTTTCTTGACATGAGATCTTTTGAGGATGTGATTTTGTAAAGTCATACCTTAGGGCACAAATCTAGAATAAACATGGAAGATATAATATAATTGATGCTATCTATTCTAGTACGATCCTTAAGATAATGAACAACAAATATTTTTTGTGAACAAAGTGTTCCAAGAGCTACTCGTGTGCCAAAACTCAACTTGAAATGGACTAACATAAGGATATTATCAATTTTTGAATGAACTATGGACCAGTAATGGGCAGGTACAAATATTGTTTTTGATTTTTTTTACCATGTCTTTTGCTCTTTCCACGAGCTTGTTTTTGCATTGGTTTCATATCCTTATAAACTTTCATAATATGATTTTTTGGAGGACAACCTAGAATCATATGTAGCAAAACTATCCATTTGTATAAATTCCCTAAAATTGAAAATAGAAATAAAAGTCAAAACATCAAATTCAAACTTAACAAATATTTTTATAGGATGGAGGACCTCGTGAATTACTTATATGCCAAATTTGACTCAAAATTGATCTCCTTCCTCAAAGTTGTTGTTTTTATATCACAACTTTTTTCCGGAACCAAGATTGGTTCTCGACGGGCAGAGGGACGCTTTTGACCCCGCCATGTTTGAATTGTTCTATCTTCCTTCACAGAGTTCGATTGAGATGTGGTTTTTGTGCCTTGCTCTATATCTCGTAGAAAAAATAACATTATAACCAAAAAATCAAAAAATCTTTTCGTCAAGACAGCTTTTTTACTGTGGTGAACATGAAGCTTTTTGGTACTTGGTTTCCAAAGATAACTCACAAGAATGGAAGTCGATACATTTTTGTGTATTTTTCATGTGAAGCATGGCTGCCATATATGAACTCCTAGAAAGGGTTTGGCTAGTTTTTATGTTCTTGATTTTATATGATTTTTTTTGTGAACCTTCAAAATGCCCTTTAATGGTCCATCATGGGATAGGTCTAGTGTTAATCCTTCTAACAATAAGCCGAAAAGCCTTCAAGGAGGTTATATTACATTAAGGAACTAATTGGCGCTGATGAGTGTTCAAACTTTGTATAAACACATAGCCGCCACCTCGAGGACATTGGGTCCGGAAATCAGAGAGGCTAAGAATCTTCTATAGCATAATTATCCTGCCAAAGTCTAAAGCTAAAGTTCAAGCTGGAAGTGGCAGTGTGACAAGCAAGAAGCTAATTCATGTGGCAAGGAAGATTAATAAAAAATTAACTGCTATGTTTTTGGAAAGTAGCGGTATTAAAATTCTCAATGCAAAGAAATAAAGAAAGAATGATTTTTATCATCCACTGATACCAATCGGCCTATGGGACCCGTGTATGAGCGCGAACAAACTTATTACTGTTTGGGTTAAGAAACCCCCGCCCTAAAGGGTTTTCGAGGGAAAAACCATGGCAGTAATAAGAAATGTTGTACAAGTATACATCATCATGAAATAAATGTATATATACATGTCAAGTGTGTGCCCGAGGACGTAGCTGATCTTGCATGTCCATAACCTCCTGAAGGTATGATCCCAAAGACCCGCATTCGGAAGCCATGCTCAATGTCACATGTAGCGGCCGGCTAGGCCTCGACCAACTCAAAGATAGCTGTCCGGATTTGATCATATGTCGGGCAACTTTGAAGGGTATGAGATTCATCCTCAATGACTTCCCATTTGACAAAGATTGATGAGGCCTCGGCCCCGGGCGGCTCACCAATCCATTTGCCCATCTCAATTCAAGATGGTGTGCTTCGTATAATGGAGGCAATGAGTCTCCGCTTTTCATGGGGCAAGTAGGTACGCAGTAGCATTGCGGGCCTCGCTCCAATGTGAGATTTATGTGGCGCCGGTAGTGTGCCGTTTTGACTGCTCAAGGGCACCGGCGTCCCAAAGCTTGCCGAGCAAGCAAGCTGCCGAGGTACCGCCAAGCTATGGCGCATTCCTTTTATTTGCACATGTATGCACCGCGTTCTCGCATATTCCATCTAGCCAACCATTGAGCTCTTTTTTCCTCCAAAGACGCTTTGAGGCCAAGGCCCCATTGCCATGATATAAGCTAGGTTAGAGAGACGAGCATCGCCCATATTGACCACCTTTTGAAAATAGACAATGTGGCAATCAAGGGTCACCGCCCCAAGAGGCAAAAAATCCCGCCTCCTCAAGTAAAGAGAATTTGATATGGGTCTGCGGGACTTCACACCCTAGTGCTCGCATCGGTGAAGGCTTTCTCGACCCGCCCAAGTCATTCCAAGTAGCGAGGGATACTAATGGCCCCATACTTCAACCCCATATAAAAGGACAGCCCACTAAGACTTTAAAATGTGTGTGAATATGTAGCATAACAGGGGTTTTCTTTGTGTTTTTGTACGCTTTTCACTAAGGTTTTCCTATGATTTCGCGGATGTATTCAAATGGATGTACTAATGCGCACATCTAGAGTGCACCATTTTTGAGCCATTGATTTTAGCCTTTTTTTTTTTCAATGATTAACAACCAATGGCTCACAACAAAAGCCCTCTTTTGTGTGTGTGTGGTGCATAATGGGCACATGAAGGGCCATTGATTTTAGCCCTGGTCAACAACCAATGGCTCACAACAAAAGCCCCTTTTTTGTGTGTGGTGCATAATGGGCATATGAAGGGCTTGAAGGGCGCATGTAGTGCAGTCACGCAAGAACACATTTCTTATCATAACTTTTGATCCGTGAGCTCGCTTTGAGATGATTTTTATTGCGTTGGAAAGCTCTCTCCCCAGATCTTTTGATAGTGTATGACATGGATATGTTTTGTTGGGTTATCTATGCTAAAACAGCAATTTTTTCGGCCGGGTTTGGTAGGCTTTCACATCCTACCAAATTTCGACATTAATACAGATTGCGCTATTGATATTGTTTTATGGCTCATTCCTTCAATGAAACTTGCAAAAATTACCATGCATTTTAGATTTTGAGGCGCTTATTAAGCAAATTTCAAGGCTTCTAGATCCTTGTGCTAACAAGCGAAAAAGTTTCCCACTTTGGTTTCTCACCACAAGAATCCATGGAGGCCAAAGGTCGCCGTTAAATTTCAGTTGAAAAAATGTTTGTGTATGGGTGTTGCAAACTTTATGACTTTCTAATAATGGGATCAATTTGCTCTATCTTTATGGTAACTTTTACTTATGTTCTATTTGTTTTATTGTGATCAAATTCAAAAGCTACAGGTGATGAAAGCCTCAAATGAATTCTAGTTTTTTTCTTGTTTGAATTCTAAAATTTTTTTCACACCTTGGGGGGGGGGGTTGACGTCCCTAAGGCCCCGAAGGGGCCAAACGTAGGTTTTGTTTTGACTCTGAATCACCATATGTGTGTGCCGTGAAGGGCATGGCCTGCTTAAAACCAGACGTATAAATTCTCAATTTCTAACTAGGTTTAGTTCTTGAAGTATAGTATTTGCTAGATTAGACCCTAGCAAGTATTTTGGAATTTTTTTTTTTTGCAACACAAACCATTTAACATCCACCATGTAAAAATTAAATCCCCCAACACATAACAACCAACACATAATAACCATTGATATTTTCAATAATCAACATATAACATTATTGATTGAATTAACACAACCATTGGGTCCAACACATTTAAATTAAAAAATCCCTTAAACCCCTTTGGTTTGGGTGCATATTCACACAAGGTGACGAGGGCAAATGAGCCCCTCATAATTGTATTTTGCACGCATAAAATCAACACCATATAGTATTCCGCTTTTGAAATCTTATAGTATTTTTAAGTAATCTTGTTATACAAAGATAGCAAATTTTGTACTTGTATACCCCACAAACGAGGAACTTTACGCACGGTGTAGATTAAGGAATAAGAGGTGAATATGCCTATCCAACAACTCGTTGCCCTGAGTCACCCCCGTGTGAATATGCACCCAAACCAAAGGGGGGGTTAAGGGGGGATTTTAATTTAAATGTGTTGGACCCAATGGTTGTGTTAATTAATGTCAATGGTAGTTATGTGTTGGTTGTTAATGCCGATGGGCCCAATCATACAACTCCACTCTATGACTATTGTTTTGCATTGCATATAGTGCCTTCTAGCCCACCGGCCACTGTGAAATGTGATGGATATGTCCCGCATAGTAGAAGGAAACCTCGAATTCCAAATATTTGTATGTGGGATGCCACTTCCACATTCTCGCCTCTCAGAATCGAAGGTGGGGATCCTACCGACGCGGAGGATGATGCGAGAACTACCTTAGTCTTTGGCCAGTTGACGCGACATATCGCTTGCTTGGCATCGTGTCCGTGGCATCGAGATGTCGCTGTATTGTCCGCCGGGTCGGGTGTAAGCTAGAGGCCCACATCATCAAGCATATACAACCGCAGATGATCCGGTGGAGAAGATGAGCTCAAGGTTGCCCCATTATCGCCAGTTTCTTCAATTGATCAATGTAAAAGCCCAAACAATGTTGGGGGAGAGAGGGCATCCCCGATGAACCCCGGATACTACTACCAAATAGTTGAAAGAACTCAAGAAGTCTAGTGGAGAAGAAAGCAAGTTTGAAGGTAGCCAACTAGTTTTGTGAGAGGAAATGCATCTATGGTGCAATTTTACATTACATGCTAACGACATGGTTTACATGCTTGGATTTTGTTATGTGAAGGAGATGAGCTAAATAGTTACATGCAAGCTAGCAACGGAAGAAAAGGATGACATCTATTATAATACTATCATGCTTGGTTCCCAGAGATTTGATGTTGACATTGTCATGATGGAGATCGATACA
Source organism: Isoetes taiwanensis (assembly GCA_021234155.1). Lineage (NCBI taxonomy): Eukaryota > Viridiplantae > Streptophyta > Lycopodiopsida > Isoetales > Isoetaceae > Isoetes > Isoetes taiwanensis. The sequence goes on along the minus strand of JAJEKV010000015.1, from coordinate 2,793,564 downwards.
ATGGGATCCAAATAATGCTACAGCTTTTCTCTATATTATCGACATCCCAGCTTAGGGCAATAAAAACAAAATGAAAGGGGGCTAGTAAAAAAAAAATGAATATTCTATATATGCATCAAATGTGGCTGACACTTGGGGATATCCACAACACGGCTGACAACAAGGGTCGCCATCGAGGCATTTTTTTTGTTGAAGTTGTAATAACATGCTTCATTGGCACATGATGTATGGAATAAATATCTTTGACGTAATGGTTATGTGATAACATATTTTAGTCCAAAGTGAGCCTATAGATAAAGAAAACACTTTATTCGACATTTTATAATTGCCATTTTTAGATCTTTGCATCAATATGTTGAATATTCATAATCTGATACAGTAAAACGTATCGCTTTACAATAGTATTGGAAGAATGAAGACAGCATTTTAATTCTAATCACCCTGAACTGCAAATTATCAACATAGTTGTAATCGAGGTGAAATTGTGCCTTGACAAAGTATGAAGATGAATACGAACAAGAACCGCAGTAGCCAAAATTTGAACAAAGCTAATACACATTTATCTGAAACTGTTAGAATTGCAAATAAAGGAGTTACAATTATACCACAACTACCTCTCCTTTCTATTAGATCCTCTGAGGTAGACTACGGGCTTGGAGCTCACACCATGTTAAGCAAGCTCATGACATCCTTTGGTGTGGTAAGGTTCTACCCTTAAGCTAATATGGCAATGAGAACTTTGTCAAGCAATTATTGGAGAAGCATGGTTCAAGAATGACCTTTTATCAAAAGGCCAAAACCCCTTACTTTTCGTTTATGCGGTAAGTTACTTGAATGCCTCTATTTCTAAAAAGCGGTTAGAAAGGACCAATTGCAAGCTATAGAATTTGGTTCACACTAGTTGAAAGTAGAGAAGCAGTATTTGGCGAAGCAAAACGAGAAAGAGAGCAATATGTGACATTTATGGATTAAGTAGTGGAAGATAAAGAAGAACCGTTTTTCTGAATTGTTCGGCATATCAATCTGATAGAACGTCGTCGACGCCAATTTTTCATTTTTGTTATCATTGGATTCAAGAATATTGGGATGTTATATATGAAAAATCGGTAGAATCTCAAGAGATTTATTACTGAATATAGCACAAACATGATGCTAATCATTGTATTTTCTTTGCTTCTTGATCCTTTGGGTCCAGCGAGGGCATGATAATCCTTATCCATATCATATCATATCCTCATGTTACAACTTTGTCAATACAAGGTGTCCAACTTTGATCATTTTGAAGTGCCCTTCACTTGGAAGGACAGGTAAGGAGCAAATCTAACACAATCCATTTTCATTCTTATGTTGTTCATCTGGAGTGCAAACGCTTGCAACAAACTTACTACGGATGTTTTAGATTTGGTTACACAAAGTGGTAAAAGATGTAGCTATGCCGAATCTAACACTTGCTGCCTCTTTATAATTTTGTCTTTGGTTTAATGCCACAAAAATGGAGCCACAAATGATTGATTTCATCAAATTTTGGATAAAATGTGGAATTACATCAAGCATAAAAATTACTTATAGTTGAATCACTAATAAACAAACTTGCTAAAACATGGAAATTGTAAACTACTTATATGTGTACCTGAAAATGGAAGAACTAAAAGTAAGAATACGAGTTTCACCAATCCACAGTGCATGCATGTTAGTTTCAAACCATTTTCTTAGTTGGGTAATTAATGATACGATGGCATGTTAGTTTATAACCATTTCTTAGTTGGATAAAGAATGATACAATGGAAGAATAATGATAATTCTATGTGAACATTTGCTATTCTGGCGATAAGCAATCTAATGACCAATCATAAACCTATATTATTGCACTATTTCGTTCTTATGTTGTTCATGTATAGGCGATTCATGACAAACTTCACTTGGTTACATAAACTCTTCATAGTGTTTTCAGTTGGTTATACCTAAATTTCAAAGTTTTAAAATCTAGCCTCTAATCATGTATTGCGTCACGAATGCTTTATAATGCAATCCTCTAAGCAATGCCGAAATAGAGCCAAAATGATGCAATTTCATCAAAAGTTGGACAATATGTGGGATTTATAAAAGCGAAAAAAAAATGGTTGAAATACTAATTGAGCAAGCACAGCTCTGACGTGTTATATTGTAAAACAACTTATATACGCATCTGCAAAATAGATAAAATACATTAAAGTAACACGAATTTCATCAACTACGCCCGGTGTGAAGCATTTTTTAGTTTGGATAATGCATAATAACAACATTGGGTGTTGAAATTGTCAGGAAAAAGTAAACTTGCCTACATTTGGTAGCTACAATGGTAGAATAATGACAACTCTATGAGGACAATTGTTGTTCCAATAGCAAAAAGCAATCTAATGGCAACCTAGGTAATTCCTCCTCCTCCTCTACTGTGCAGTAGAATACCTTTGGCTACAAAATAAAACAAGATATAACAGATGGGGTTAAATTTGGTAAGCTTATTGTGATATATCTCTAAGCTTAGCCCACGACAATCTTGGACGGTTTTACTATATCATTATAAGGTCTATATCATCTCTAACAAATCAACAGTTATTTCTGCGAAGTCTGATTTTAGGGTGGTCATGGTGAAAACCATGCCAGTCTGTCTCAATCTGTCCATCAGCGGGCACCTTCACTAGTTATGCATAAACCGAAAGCTATTTCATGGTCAAGCTGCCTTTATTGTGTGTAAAGTTAATTGTTTTAACTTGGGCGTGAACCTTTGAGATATTTATGGAACCTTGAAAAGGTTGAGACTACAAAAGGTCTACGACCTTTACCTTTGGAAAAGCCGCTTGATCCTATATAAGGGGAAGAGAGGTGCACTTATTGGATGGAGATCCTTCTCCTTAAACTCCTTCATATCCTGCCTTCTGCTTCAACCTCCTTATCGAGTCTCTTGATCCATACAAGCCTTCTTCTAGTCTCCATGAATTTTGTGCTTGTTTCTAGAGAATTCTCTAAAGGGTTGATTATCAAAATCCTTCTTGTTCCTTAGCCTAAATGGTGCATATGTTGGTGATCCTTTAGCACTGCATTGTTGGGTGGTGAGCTTTAGGCTGAAGGCCTAGATTTGAAATTCTTCTAAGTTTGGGTGTAGGATCCTTGGCACTGCGAGCTTGGGTTGGGTGGTGAGCTTTGGGGTGAGCCTAAATTGAAATTCTTCAGTTTGGTGTAGTTTACTAGATGTTTTGGTTTTGTTTTGTTGGCTATGCTTTGGTTTGTAACATGAACCCTATTTATGTTGCTTCTGTGTGTGAATCCTATGACTTAGTTGATGGCCAACATAAATTGTGTATGAATATTGCATTACTTTTTGCATTCTATATTTTGCATACTTATGAATTATGGGTATGACGTTTCCCTAGGATATATAGTATAAAATACATATATCATGGCCATCTTCCATACAATTCTACATTATGGTAACACCTTATGCACCACATGGGCATGGCTAAGTTATTTATATAAGTAGCCCCAACCTTCTGAGGAACCCATTTCCATGCCTTCACCTTATGGGTCACGCCATGGTGCACCCTATTGGGTCAGTGGCCTTTCATGTCGAACCTTAATACATAAGGCCAAACTCCCAGCGTAGGCCACTTTGGCTCCGCAGAAGCCGATCGATTCGCCTCTGACTTGATTCAAGGATCGTCTTCGACATCATAACATTGCGGAGTTTCACGTGCATCGGGAGGAGAAGCATCTATTCCAAGCGCTTCCAGTGATGAGACCTCAGAACAACAGCAGGGACGGAGGTTCTTCAGAGCGGGTTTTCAAGTAGATTCTTGGCCCAGTTCATCTGGGGTTTAGCATTCTAGATGATTGGTATGTCATACTTCTAATGGGAGTCATTCTAGAGCATGCAGTGTTTTATAAACCCTAGACTTAAATTTGGTTGCATGTGATTAGGGTTAGGATTAGTTATTCTTGTTATTTATCGAGTTATGATGATGTCGATATTGGTTGACCTCATGTTTGCACCTCTTGTGTATTGGGATGGAAGGTAGAGACCTAGTAGCCATTATTTGGATATGATGATTATAGTTTAGACCCTTTTCATTCATGGAACACTTATATACAACTTGTGCATAGAGCCTTGGGGCTATGGAGGCTATAGGTATTTGAGCACCACACAATGGGGTCAATGGCAAAGTGAAGGGGAGGACCACAGTGAGCGCGTCTGGGATCTATGGCGAGGCCCAATTTATAATCGGTCAGCCATTATGGGTGGGAAGTATGGATGCGACCTCCACAGGTCCAATGGTCTTGCCACTGTTTCTTAAGAGTTATAGATGTCGGCTGGCTGTTTTGGAAAGTTGATGAGGGAAGGACATGTGTTCCCACGATCATCTAATTTTACTGTGGAGTCACTACACTTCAAGGCGGGGAAATCGGTAGCCTCATTGGACCATGGAATGCAACTGGAGTAGTCTCAATGGTGATAACGTAAGGATTGCATCTCTAGCAAATTCTGATCATGACGAGCACAGTTGGCTTATCTACAAAACGCTACCGCGGGAGGGGTGGATGGGTAATCAGCTACGCCCATTTGTCTATTGTTGCCATGAAGTCATTGCCATAGCTCATCTATTATTCTATACAGGCCCCAATTTGTTAGTTGACTTTCTCTCGGTATGAGCCTAGGTGGGAACCTCGATGATCTATCACATTATATTGATGTATTTTGTATTACGATGTATTCGGATGGATTATCGCTACCCTTAAAGTGGTTTGTTTGTATTATTATTCTTTGGTACTTATATATTTTTATATTATTTAGGTTGATGTGGAGCCCTAAGAGGATGGGTCAAAATGATACTCCTTGTCCCTCTACTAAATGGAAGCCATACCTAATGCGTCTAAATGGATCCTTACATTATATGCGATGGGTTGTCATAACCTGTAACACAAAGAGCACCTGCCACAATAGCATCGAGCAATGATCTTTGTTGACCAGATTAAGCATTCCATTACCCTAAGTAGCTAACCAGCCTTGTAAAATTACAATAAGAATTAAATCCAAATATGAACCTCAAAAGTGGAAGGGTACATTCCACCTTAGAATGTGGTTAGCAAGTTGAGATCTAGTTGTTAGAACAAGCTAATTTTTCAAATCAAAGCGAAACCTTCTAGTAATTTTTGAAACAAAGTTGTTCACAAGCTCCATTTTACAAATTGAACAAGAAATTTCTCAATAGGAAAACAAGAAAAATGACATGGAAAGCTATTAACAATTAGCCCAAAGAAAGAGCAAAATTTTGAGAGATAATTCGTGATTCAGAAAGTACTTTAATTAAATAGCATGATGGTTATAATACATTCACATGGTGTTTCAAGATTTTCTTCTAGAGCTTCCGGTTATCCTCAGGCCTTCTACCATATTAACTAAAGGCAAATTCTATAAAAATTCTACGCATATCATGAAGCCGAATAAAAACAGCAAGTTTCATCTAAAAGTGCTAAAGCGACTCAAGTAGAGATGAAGAGACTCTGTAACAGTTCGAGGACCCTGTCAATTCTTCGTGCGCGGTGACCAAGCCCTCAACGCAGGGAGTTCCTGCAGGAAGCTGAGGAGTCGGCATCCATAAAATCACTTGGATTTGGCATCTTCCATAAGAGAAGAAGAAGTGGCCCGAGGGATATGAAGACCTGGTCGGAGGATGGGGAAGAAGACAAAACTAAAATTGTTGATTTGTTTTAAAATATGCGATGTATGTAGTTTGCTTTATGGGTATAAAACAGACTTACCCAGTAAAATCAAGGTTTGAAAGCAACAACTTGATTCACTCCATAATCGATTGTTTGTCAAAGACACTAAGTAATTAATTCAGTAAAAGTAGCAAAATTGACATAAAGGCAAAGAGATAAATATAGGTTAAGTTTTAGCTTGGCTAAATATACAAGTAGCATTTAATTAAGGTGGGTCACATGCGGTTACTCTTTTGGAACCACTATTGTTTTACCAATCCAAAGGAGGTGTAGGGCCCCAGTTGATCCACATTATTGGCTAGAAAAGAGAACATTTATTTCTTGTGCGAATAAAACTAAGGAATATAAATGGCCCTCCATTTCCTAGAATGACAAGTCGAGCTACAAAAGCACATTTAAAACCAAATGAAATAGTTTGCTTTCTTCATATAAAATTTTAGTATTCATTGATTTATTCATAAATATCATTACAAGTTTATTATTTTATAGTGGGGAGGAACCATGATCATTACTGTCACATGATTACACCCATTTCATACACATGCTTTGTGGTGTCGGCCAATGTATCACCACCCTCTTCGTTACCTACTTTCTTGTTAGAAAGGGGTCACCATGACTCTAAAATTATGTAATATCGGATTTGGAATAAAGGCGCAAAAGGCTGAGAATCAAAATTTAGTCAAGTGATGCCATAGATAGGACAAATTTAAGATAATAACGGTTCTAAAGGCCATGTTTGAAATGTAGAGGCCCTTTCCTCAATTCACGAAATTGAAAAGGCTGGTTTGGGGAACCTTTCTACGACTGCGAATGCGAGAAAGGCAAGCGCAGAAATCTTGGTTTAAGGGCTTTTCTCTCGAGAGTCGAAAGAGAGTCCGAAGGCAATTCGGTGAAATCACAGGTGCAAGGCCTAGGAAAGAAAGAGCAAACCCCATGCCAGAATATTCCACATTATAGCCATAACTAATTTGAAACCACACTTTTTGTCGTCGGATGGGGCTGAGTTTCACGCTGGGCGGAAATAAAGAACATACTTGTCACGAGGAAACAAAGATGCCAAACAGATTCATGGGTGGGAAGGCAACTAAAATTTAGAAAATAGTTTTGGGTGGACAAGATAACTTCCAATTGAAAATCGGTTACGAGGGGCCAAAGTTTATTTTGGGAGGTATCTTTCTAAAATGGTCATAGAACCTAAACCTATGTAAAACCTATGCATTAAAGCCATGGAAGCTATGCGTTTAAAATCTAACCATTAAACCTATGAAACATTAGAATGCATTAAATCTATAGCAAACTTATGCATTTAAACCTATAATAAACCTATCTGGGGGTGCATTTAATGTATTAAAAATTATGTTCAAAAAGTTGGTTTTGGAAATAATAAGATAGAACAATATAATATAATTCACAAAATAATATTAATATAATATAAGACTTAAAATTATCTAGACAGAACAATACAAATATGAGCTGAAATGCTACATATAATATCCCCATTGGCCTTGAGATAAATATCCCGATGATACTCGCTAAGGAAATTGAAAGTATCTTTACATCTCTCTTGTTCTTCCCTTGGCCCATTCACAAGAGATTTCTGCCTCGGTAAAACTAAATTTTCTAGTTTGGGTTGAAGATAACCAAATAGTTAAGCTAGCAGCAATAGCAAATTAGTACTAATAGAAGTTCCACAAATAGCCGCAGAGGCACAAGAAAAATTGCAAATTATGGTGTCATTGGCACGGCAAAAGGCAATGAGCTTCTTAGCATTAATGAGTCGAAATATTTGGGCTTACAATATCTTTGAAATCTTCAAAGATGCTAGAGCCATTTCAAAAAAGGTGTGGCTAATAGACAATTTTTTTATTTTTTGATTCTTTCCGGAAGCATTTAGCGAGAGAAAGGAGTAATTATACTAAGCTTCTGTTAGTCATAGCATGGATCTGGAGTTATTATCGGAAGCACAAAAGTGGGTTATGGATTGGTAGGTTTACTCGATTATAATCTTTGCAAAAGCGGTGGCTTGAATCGGCTTCTTGATCCTCTTACGGGCACGAAGGGTCCATCTCGAAAAATCTACAACAAAAATGGATCAAACAAAAGAAAAAAGCAACAGATATGGCAAAGTAAGAAAGAGCGAGGAAATTGATTTGAAGGCAAAAGAAAAAAGATTGAAGAAAAATATCTGAGATAGAAACCAAAATGACAATATCTTACCTATGAATGTTGAATACTCTTGTGAAATTTTGAGATGAATTGAATAACTATGCGATTTCTATTCAAATTTGGGTCCAAGGCCTTCTAAAGAATCGGATGCCTCATTTTTATCGCGAGGGAGTTAAATACCTACACACCATGGGGTTAATTTTGTTAAGTTAAGAAAAATTAAGTTAACTAGTAACTTACCGTGTTTTGTTAAGAAAATTTGTTAGATTGAAGGGGTTAACTTTTAACAAATTTTAAATTAGGCATTTAACCCCCTTTCACATTGATTTTTTATTATGTTAAGTTTTAACATCTAGTTAACAACTTCATGATTCATCGGCAAAATTTATCCCATGTCGGACCTCCATTTACTTTTGTTAACTCAGGTGAAGGCCCGACATCAAAGCGATCGAGGGCTCCATCGTAGACTCCTCAAATATGGCGTTGGCTCGAGTTTCAAGAAACAAGTAGAATTTTATTCTTTGTATTTTTTTTACGACTCTCTGGACCACCACATTATCCTGGAATTATGTGTTATCTCATATCTACCTTTCAAAGTGGTATCATATATTGTTTTCAAATATATGGGCGGCCCCACCTTTGCAAGCAAGTTCGGTCTGGAGAAGCAAAATAGACAAATTTGGAGAGGGGGATACTCCTTGGTGATGAAGAAAAAATGAGTTCTATTCAACCCTCAACCAATGGTATAGAAGCCCATCGATTTGGATTCCCATCTGAGCATAAGTCTGTCTCGAGTTCTCGATTGCTTAGCCACTTCACCAATTTAGTTTCTATTTGCTTGATGTGCTGATGATTGGGCTTGGTGTGCCACTAATATAGCCACTAATGAGCATCACGACCAAATTATAGCCATTACTTTGGGGTTTTACGGTCTTAAAGCAAAAATAGTGATCTACGCAAACAAAAGATTCAATTCATCTGCTTGAAATGCGGAAATATAATATTAGGGTGTGAATATCCCGAGTTATACTTCTACATTGTTGATGAAAACGGTATCTTGGGCATTTCTTTGGGAAACCCGCGGTGCGATGAATACTCATTCTTGTTCATATCTACTATGTCGACTTAAACATGGAAGCGGTTTGGGGTATAAGTATGTCAATTAGGAGCTTGGGTATCGGGATATTCCTTTGGTTCCTCAACTTAGGTTTGTCAGCATTGCAACGTGGTGAGCCTTGTATTCTTTTTCCTAATATGGTGTTTTTGCTAATGATTCGATTATAGGCTAGAAAAAAGCGACTTTAGTCCTTATGATGTGGTTGATGAGAAAAGCCACGAGCTAGCTCTTCATCTTTGCTAGATCCAATTCGAGAGATCAAATCAAAAGCGAAGAACTTGGCGATTTACATTCAATGGCGGCCTCACGAACTTGAATATGTAGCCAATAATAGCGGGTTACTTTTTAGATTTTATACGTTTTTTCACATGGTTTTCTATGATTTAGTTTGTTTAGTATTAGTTGAGGTGTACTAAATAGTATTTCTAGAGTGCACCCTTTATGGGCGTTGATTTTGTTGGTTGGAACAATCGAGGTTTGTTGTCTTTCTCTGCGTAATGTTTGTGCATGAAGACATGCACATGCTGCATGCACACACATGCACAATGCATGTGCACATGCAATGTGATGTTTGTGCATGAACAACTTGCGTAATGGCCATGTGCATGTGCATGCATGTGCATGTGCGTGCAAGTCCATGTGCATGTGCATGCGTATTGTGCATGTGCATGTGCATGTGTATTGTGCATATGCAGGAGTGCAAGTGCATGTGCATGTGCATGTGCATGTGTGCATGTGTGTGCATGTGTGCATATGCATGTGTACTTGCCCTCTTGGATTCTTATTGCTTGGAAGTGGATTTTACTACCACGAGATGGATTTTTGCTCCCACACTTACAAGGTATTTGTTTTTTGTTTTGTTTCTTGATTAGCATAATGTTTTTTTTTACAAGGTATTGGTTTCCTGATTCTACAATGTAGTCTTTTGAAAACCCCTTTTTGTTTCCTTCCCTAAGATTTCTGCAGATTCAAAAAGAGTTTAGAGTTTAGGCCCTATGTTTGCTTCCAACTCTTGGATATTCATTTGTAGAATTGTTCATAGCAGCCCGACCTTTTCTTCAATCAACAAGCAGTTCTTATACACACAGCGGTAGGATTATTCCACGCCCTTTTCCATGTCACGTAGATCAGTCAAGCGGTGGCCACAAGAATGCATTTATATTGTAGGTTTGGAACTTTAATCGAACCATAAGGTGAATCATGCATTAACTTTAAGCTAGAGATGAAGCATCCAAAATCATATGGATTGATAAACAATGGTTTCATTGTGAAAAGAGAAATAGTTATGTGGAAGTAACAATATGTAGCATAATAACGGGGGTTTTCTTTGTATTGCAAACTTTATAACTTTGAATAATGGGATCAATCTGCTCTATCTTTATTGTAACTTTTACTTATGTTCTATTTGCTTTATTGTGATCAAATTCAAAAAGCTACGGATAAAGCCTCAAGTGAATTCTAGTTATGTGCAAAATACAATTATGAGCCATCCAACATATAAAAATAAATCCCCCAACACATAACAACCATTGACATTAACAACCAACACATAACTACCATTGACATTAATTAACACAACCATTGGGTCCAACACATTTAAATTAAAATCCCCTTAAACCCCTTTGGTTTGGGTGCATATTCACCACGGGGTGGCGTAGGGCAGCGAGCCCTCATAATTGTATTTTACGCGTATGAAATCAACACCATATAGTATTAAAGCTTGAAATCTTATAGTATTTTGCAAATCTTGTTATCTGATTATAGCAAATTTTGTACTTGCATACCCACAAGCGAGGAACTTCGTCTGGTTTAGATTAAGGAATAAGGGTGAATATGCCTATCAACGACTCTCGTTGCGGTCACCCCCCGTGTGAATATGCACCCAAACCAAAAGGGGTTTAAGGGGGATTTAATTTAAATGTGTTGGACCCAATGGTTGTGTTAATTAATGTCAATAATAGTTATGTGTTGGTTGTTAATGTCAATAGTTGTTATTATTTGTACCAAGAGGATCTTGAGAAAGCAAATGTGATGCATTTTTTTGTAAGCTTTTTTATTAAAATGACTTGTCATTTTAACGAACATATAATGCGATTTTGAGCTAGGCCAAAAATTACATCGATAAAGCCGATCGATTGGATCAGAGAGGATTACCACATTTTGCAAGGGACAAGAGAGGAGTACTTTCATGGTACAAAACACTAATTGATTTCTTATTATTTAAAATGATAGTTCTATGTCAATGTACGTTTTCCCCCAGTTCCATGAATCTGCTTCATCTCATGAGTCATGGATATCGAGTAAAATTATGACATATTTCATACCTGCGTGGTACAATGATAAACTTGCTATCGGAGACTGCAGTGTAAGATATCTCTGCCAAAGACAGAACAAAGGTGGCGTTGCTTTTCTTTTCGGACTGCCACGGCCACTGGATTCCTTTGTTAGAGTAGCGATTGCAGAGGTGGTTGATGCCAACCATCCATGTGGTGCTGCCGCTACACTGAAGATTATCCATCTGTAATGTTTTTCTTAACAGGTCGAGACCCCTGTTATATATTTGCTCACGACCCTCTTTTCCAAGGAAGCCCATTTTCATTATAAGGTGACCTTAAAATAGAACCTTGGCTCTTTTGTCCAAAATAATTGATGCCCCTTTTTATCTCCTCGACCCCATCTTTGTATTGCAACCACCTTTTTATTAGTTGCTCCACCCTTTGATATTTTTTTTTAGCAGGGTTGTCTAACCCCAGGTGCAACTTTTGCTGCAATTCTAGAGTGTCCACGTAAGCCAAAATAATTCGCAGCCATCGGATTTCATATTTACCAATCTAACAATCATGAATATTCTGAAATTCCAGGTCATTCTTTATCCCCCTCGTCGTTCGTGGCCGTGGCCGTGGCCTTGTACACCCGGCATGCGGTTCCAACATTCACTCCGGCATGCGACTAGCATCCTCGATTTCTTACTCGTCTTTGGAAGAAGATGAGCTTCCCTTCCGGCCATGAAAACAGTTGAATCATGTTCTGTGTTGTATGCCATATTTTTGTGATTCAAGTGACTCTTTAGATTTTCTATTTCTTGGTGAAGATTAGCCTCTAAATTATGTTGAAACAGAGGATCTTTACTTGGGCGCCAAAAATGGAGACATATCATGGCTTAAGACAATCTCTATTCAAGATGAGAGTATGTCAAAGGAAGCTTTTTTGTTTTTAGGTAGCTTCTCATGACCTATGCCTAGTGATTTGAACTATGTCCTCATTTATTCATTGTTCTCAATTCCTTTAGCCCAAGTTCTTCACATCGTATTTTTAAACTATCGTTTCCCAATTTTGGTCTTTGCATAAGAAAAATTGTAATAGGTAGTTTATCATCATCCCTGTTTTTGTTAAAGCGGCTCAAATATATTGTTCAATGCATCCCGGGATTTTGCAACTTTTTCCTCTCTGTATCCAGAAGAAAGAACCATTTTGCATTTTCTGTTAAGTCCAGACTCTGCGGCTCTAGCTAGATATTAGTTAGTTGCAAGTAGAACCGCATCCCACTGACTTACTAGATTTTCGATTAGTAAAATTGCCGTATCTTAATTGTTTAAGATTCGGGTTTATATATGGCCCACTCTTAGTCTCTATTTTTTGTAGATGTCAGTAGCAAATCCACCAAGAGAAGTCATAGGAAGTGCTTATACATTTCATGATATGTCTCTTCTTACATGTGGAAGCGAGCATTAGTAGTGACTTTGTATTTATGTTTTATTACTTACCTTTGCAAGAAATTTTGAGGTCTAATGGAGTTAGAATCTTGCTTAAAAGCAACATCGGACATTATCTGTTTTATCTCGGACTTGTCCCATAAGATAACAACATTGATGGAAAGGTTCTATAGTCTTTATAAGTTCATTGTTTCTCTAAAAACAATGTTGAGCAAATGAGATCTTTTTTCTTCTAGCTTTACGAAATACATGCAAAGTATTATGTCTAGACTTTCAAGTATAAATGCTTTTTTCTAACTTTTAATATGGGTCATTTATTGCATGTAGACAAGTTTGAAAGTTTCCTAGTCGATGCCGAAGAAATGGCAAAAGATAAAATTTTATAAAGGTTGCAACATAGCCCTGATATACATGCTTATAGACAAAACTCCACACAAGCCCCACCGATTTGTGTACTAGAAAATTCTAGCAGTATATTACAGCTCTTGTTCTCCTATTTTTTACAGTGATAACATCTCAGTTCTTCTTTCTCTATCTTACTGTTTTCCATCGCCTCATATGCTTAGACTTCTTCAACTCTTTGTATGGGCATTGCTTTCGTGAATCTTGTGAACATTAGGATCATTAGCATTTAAACAAGAGGCATTAGATGCCTTTGCAATTGCAGTGATGTGTTGCCAATTCCACAAATAAATCCATTACCCTAGCTTCCAGAATTCTGAACCTAAACTATTCTTGCAATTAACAGCATTATATTTTTGCCTTGGTTTTACCTGGTTACTTTTCAAATGCAAACGTATCTCAGGCCTTGGAGCACATCAGGTAATGCATTATTCTAAAAGCTGGAATTGTAAGTCTTTTGTGAAAACCAATAATTTATTGCAGACTATTATTGCAGATTGTGCTCTAAACTATGAAGACTTTGTTCTATATATTTATTGGAGCTTCAACCTAAGACCAGATGGCAATTGAGGAAGCGCCCAACAACAAGCTGTGCTCTATATGTTCTATCAACACTAGATTAATGGTGGAAAGAAACATCCTACAGTTGCAGATGAATAGAGGGAACATAGGTAATTGATAAATAGTGCATTGAAGGTTAAATACAAGTTATCTTCCAGAATATCATCGTTAACCTTTTGCGTTTGCCTTCCCATCACGTGAGGATGAGGCTGTTCATGTGTTCAAACAGAGCACACTAGATTCATGTTAGAGGATGATGTTCATTATCATTATGCCAATTTTTACAATATTGAGCTGTTAATGATTGGGAGATAATGAGTGGGAGGAGGTCTGCTACTTTGAATAGATTTAAGACTCACCTACTTACAAAACTGGATTATGCTTTTGCAATGGGAAGGTCATGATTACGGAGCATATGCGGAGCATGGGCGTTGCGCTGATGTACTGAACTTAATTCAGGAAACTCAACAAATGGTGCATTGTTTTAATGAGGTAATATTTGTACCATTTTCATGCTTATGTACACATGTTTGCCATGTAGATGAGGATTGACGTTGCCTTATTTGCATGAGCAAAAACATAGTATGACACTAACAGTGGAATATTTCAATGCTTGCCGAGGGACTGCTGACAAGATTGTCAATCTCTCTTGATGTGGCAGTCATAGCACTGGAGAATGACTATGTTATGCAAGAGATCCTGAATGTTTGAGTAGTCAAAACGATTTCTGCAGTCCGACATGTATTTAACTGCCCTGTAGGCGTTAGTGCTTATTAAATTTTCATAGTTTGTTTGGATGCTTGACATAATCTTTAGTTCTTTAATTCTATACGTACATAGGACAATCTTATAAAGCATTCTTTGGTTAAATGAAATTCACATTCTGTCACATTATTAACACTAGACATGTCCCTGGGACCATTCCTGATCCATGGACCAGAACTGGCCCACATGACCTCTGCCACTTAAACCCACGTAACTCACGAAAGAAATTTCAATTTTATAATATACCACCATCATTTGAGTCTTCACTTATTTCTTAATGATCTCTGAGAATTTCAAGACCAATGGAGTCACCTATACCTTGTGGTGATTGCTCAAACATTGGAGAATTTGGCAGTTTCTGCACCAGTCCAGAACTGCCTTCTTTGATATTTCTAGCATAAAGTGACCTAAATCTTGCTAAAGTTGGAGGTATTTGCTTTTTTATCATAGAATACATTGAGTTTTATGTTCCCATATTTTCTTGCTATCATTTGAAATCGGTGGAAGCTGTCAAACCCTATTTTGGTCAAAAAAGCTGCTTGAGGTTTAAGAATTGTTACTCTCTCATTATAACAAGTTTTGATTTAATTCTTGTGGCTATGAGTTGCTAACTATATGAGCTATAGTTTCATGATTTTTTGGAGTTTAAATAAGTCATGTTAACCTTAATATTTACTAAAAGAATCTACTATACAGAATTCTGGACAAAAGTATATGTTAAAATGCTCCAATAACAACCATTCATAATGCCATATAGGCAATAAATGATGTGTTCTATTTATATCTACATAGAACATAACTTTTATCAACTTACATATAGTGTAACTAGGGTGTAACGATGCAATTTTTGGAATTCAAACATGATGTACAACAGTCGGATTAACACATTAGAGTATAAAAAGTTGGGTCAACTCCATAATTATAGGTCCAAAACTCCACAATGATTAAGCTAGTGATGTTTATTGATGAATTCAAGTGGATGTTGGGAAGTTTAGCCATGACAATATATAAATAGACCACATAACATTTCATATATGCTTCTTTGGTTCATAGAAAGAGACACTACTTTTCCCCAAATATGCCTTTAAAATGGTTCAAAATGTGAGAAATGACATATATAGAGATCTCTTATATAGGTTGCATAGTCTTATTGAAAAAAATACCATGAAATCTGCTTATTTTTTACTATCATAAACTTTATATCTGTGTTACTGCTATAAAGCATTGTCATCCAAGTAGAATAACATTACATGTAAATTATCATTCATGTATATTATATTTTTTATGGATGCAAACCTTTCTTGGCAATAGAAATCTTTAGTTGCATATTAAAGTAACATGTTATTTCTAAGATTTTAATTTATATAAGCACGCATAACCATTTATGGTCCACGAGACCAATTGTATAGAGCATATATCTCTCACTAACCTTATCCATTTTTCTCCAAAGAATGATATTATGGCTTTTTAGCTTCGATCACATGATTTTTGAAAGGTGTAAATGAAAGTCCATGTAGGTTCAATTGGTCATAAATACCCTATAAATTCTCAATTGTTTGTGCTTCAACCTTACCCTTAAATTATACAAACTAACCTAATCAATTAATTTTGTCCTATAGAGAATCATACAAGTAAACTATATGTGAAAGTTGAGATCAAAACTGAATAAGGTGGCACCATTAATAATTTTTAAACTTTCAGTCATCTGGACCAATGGTCTGCAACTGGACTGCAGATAGCAGTCTATCTTGATTTTTTATAGTAAAAGTTTTTCATATTTTTCCTTGGTTCTTTTTGCATTGGTTTCTTGACATGAGATCTTTTGAGGATGTGATTTTGTAAAGTCATACCTTAGGGCACAAATCTAGAATAAACATGGAAGATATAATATAATTGATGCTATCTATTCTAGTACGATCCTTAAGATAATGAACAACAAATATTTTTTGTGAACAAAGTGTTCCAAGAGCTACTCGTGTGCCAAAACTCAACTTGAAATGGACTAACATAAGGATATTATCAATTTTTGAATGAACTATGGACCAGTAATGGGCAGGTACAAATATTGTTTTTGATTTTTTTTACCATGTCTTTTGCTCTAACCACGAGCTTGTTTTTGCATTGGTTTCATATCCTTATAAACTTTCATAATATGATTTTTTGGAGGACAACCTAGAATCATATGTAGCAACACTATCCATTTGTATAAATTCCCTAAAATTGAAAATAGAAATAAAAGTCAAAACATCAAATTCAAACTTAACAAATATTTTTATAGGATGGAGGACCTCGTGAATTACTTATATGCCAAATTTGGACTCAAAATTGATCTCCTTCTGAAAGTTGTTGTTTTTATATCACAACTTCTTTCTGGGAACCAGTATTGGTTCTCAGACGGCAGAGGACAGTTTTGACCCTGTCATGTTTGAATTGCTCTATCTTCCTTCACAGAGTTCGGATTGAGATGTGGTTTTTTGTGCCTTGCTCTATATCTCGTGTAGAAAAATAACATTATAACCAAAAAAATCAAAAAAATCTTTTCGTCAAGACAGTTTTACTTCGTGTGAACATGAAGCTTTTGGTACTTGAGTCCAGCATAACTCACAAGAATGGAAGCTGATACATTTTTGTGTATTTTTCATGTGAAGCATGGCTGCCATATATGAACTCCTAGAAAGGGTTTGGCTAGTTTTTATGTTCTTGATTTTATATGATTTTTTTTGTGAACCTTCAAAATGCCCTTTAATGGTCCATCATGGGATAGGTCTAGTGTTAATCCTTCTAACAATAAGCTGAAAAGCCTTCAAGGAGGTTATATTACATTAAGGAACTGAATTGGCAGTTGATGAGTGTTCAAACTTTGTATAAACACATAGCCGCCAGTCTCAGGAGGACATTGGGTCTGAACAGAGAGGCTAAGAATCTTCTATAGCATAATTATCCTGCCAAAGTCTAAAGCTAAAGTTCAAGCTGGAAGTGGCAGTGTGACAAGCAAGAAGCTAATTCATGTGGCAAGGAAGATTAATAAAAAATTAACTGCTATGTTTTTGGAAAGTAGCGGTATTAAAATTCTCAATGCAAAGAAATAAAGAAAGAATGATTTTTATCATCCACTGATACCAATCGGCCTATGGGACCCAGAAGGAGCGCAACAAACTTATTACTGTTTGGGTTAAGAAACCCCCGCCCTAAAGGGTTTTCGAGGGAAAAACCATGGCAGTAATAAGAAATGTTGTACAAGTATACATCATCATGAAATAAATGTATATATACATGTCAAGTGTGTGCCCGAGGACGTAGCTGATCTTGCATGTCCATAACCTCCTGAAGGTATGATCCCAGCACCCGTACGAAAGCCATGCTCAATGTCACATGTAGCGGCTGGCTAGGCCTGACCAACTCAGCATAGCGCGTCCGGATTTGATCATATGCTGGGCAACTTTGAAGGGTATGAGATTCATCCTCAATGACTCCCATTTGGCAGCATTGACAGAGCCTGTCCTGGCGTGGCTCACCAATCCATTTGCCCATCTCAATTCGAAGATGGTGTGCTTCTGTGCGAATGGAGGCAATGAGTCTGCGCCTTTTCATGGGCAAGTAGGTACGCAGGTAGCATTGCGGGCCTCGTTCCAATGTGAGATTTATGTGGCGCTGGTAGTGTGCTGTCTTGACCTGTTCAAGGGCACTGGCGTCCCAAAGCTTGCTGAGCAAGCAAGCGTCAAGGTACTGCCTCAAGCTATGGCGATCTGCTTCTATTTGCACATGTATGCACCTGTGCTCCTGTACATTCCATCTAGCCAACCATTGAGCTCTCTTTTCCCTCCAGCACGCCTTGAGGCGCTGCGGCCCAATTGCCATGATATAAGCTAGGTTAGAGAGACGAGCATCGTCCATATTGACCACCTTTTGAAAATAGACAATGTGGCAATCAAGGGCCGCCGTCTGAAGAGGCAAAAATCCCGTCTCCTGCAGTAGAATTTGATATGGGTCTGTGGACTTCACACCCTAGTGCTCGTACCGAGAAGGCTTTCTGCACCTGCTCCAAGTCATTCCAAGTAGCGAGGGATACTAATGGGCCCCATACTTCAACCCCATATAAAAGGACAGGCTCCACTAAGACTTTAAACAGGTGTGAATATGTAGCATAACAGGGGGTTTTCTTTGTGTTTTTGTACGCTTTTCACTAAGGTTTTCCTATGATTTCGTGATGTATTCAAATGGATGTACTAATGCGTACATCTAGAGTGCACCATTTTTGAGCCATTGATTTTAGCCTTTTTTTTTCAATGATTAACAACCAATGGCTCACAACAAAAGCCCTCTTTTTGTGTGTGTGGTGCATAATGGGCATATGAAGGGCTTGAAGGGCGCATGTAGTGCAGTTTCCCCGCCGGCAACACATTTCTTATCATAACTTTTGATCCAGAGCTCTGTTTGAGATGATTTTTATTGCGTTGGAAAGCTCTCTCCGAGATCTTTTTGATAGTGTATGACATGGATATGTTTTGTTAAGTTATCTATGCTAAAACAGCAATTTTTCGGCCGGGTTTGGTAGGCTTTCACATCCTACCAGCTGATTAATACAGGATTGCGCTATTGGATATTGTTTTATGGCTCATTCCGAATGAAACTTGCAAAAAATTACCATGCATTTTTAGATTTTGAGGCAGTTATTAAGCAAATTTCAAGGCTTCTAGATCCTTGTGCTAACAAGCAGAAAAGTTTCCCACTTTGGTTTCTCACCACAAGAATCCATGGAGGCCAAAGGCTGCTGTTAAATTTCAGTTGAAAAATGTTTGTGTATGGGTGTTGCAAACTTTATGACTTTCAGAATAATGGGATCAATTTGCTCTATCTTTATGGTAACTTTTACTTATGTTCTATTTGTTTTATTGTGATCAAATTCAAAAGCTACAGGTGATGAAAGCCTCAAATGAATTCTAGTTTTTTTCTTGTTTGAATTCTAAAATTTTTTTCACACCTTGGGGGGGTGGGGGGGTTGACGTCCCTAAGGCCCCGAAGGGGCCAAACGTAGGTTTTGTTTTGACTCTGTATCACCATATGTGTGTGCCAGGTGAAGGGCGTGGGCCTGGTTTAAACCAGGACAGACAAATTCTCAATTTCTAACTAGGTTTAGTTCTTGAAGTATAGTATTTGCTAGATTAGACCCTAGCAAGTATTTTGGAATTTTTTTTTTTTGCAACACAAACCATTTAACATCCACCATGTAAAAATTAAATCCCCCAACACATAACAACCAACACATAACAACCATTGACATTAACAACCAACACATAACTACCATTGACATTAATTAACACAACCATTGGGTCCAACACATTTAAATTAAAATCCCCCTTAAACCCCCTTTGGTTTGGGTGCATATTCACACGGGGGGTGACGTAGGGCAGCGAGAGCCCTCATAATTGTATTTTGCACGTACAAAATCAACACCATATAGTATTCCGCTTGAAATCTTATAGTATTTTGCGAATCTTGTTATACAGTATAGCAAATTTTGTACTTGTATACCCCACAAACGAGGAACTTTACGTACGGTGTAGATTAAGGAATAAGAGGTGAATATGCCTATCCAACAACTCTCGTTGCCCGGAGTCACCCCCCGTGTGAATATGCACCCAAACCAAAGGGGGTTTAAGGGGGATTTTAATTTAAATGTGTTGGACCCAATGGTTGTGTTAATTAATGTCAATGGTAGTTATGTGTTGGTTGTTAATGCTGATGGGCCCAATCATACAACTCCACTCTATGACTATTGTTTTGCATTGCATATAGTGCCTTCTAGCCCACCGTCACTCGTAGCCGTATGGATATGTCCCAGTGCATAGTAGAAGGAAACTCGACTCCCAAATATTTGTATGTGGATGCCACTTCCACATTCTGCCCTCGGTAACTGAAGGTGGGGATCCTCGGCTGACGTGAGGATGATATGAGAACTACCTTAGTCTTGGCCAGGTTGACGCACATATCAGTTGCTTGGCAGAATGTGTCCAGGGCATCGAGATGTCGTTGCATGTCTGCTGGCTGGTGTGTAAGCTAGGAGGCCCACATCATCAGCATATATTAACTGCCTGATGATCTGGTGGAGAAGATGAGCTCTGTTGCCCCCATTATCAGCAAGCCAGCTTTTCAATTGATCAATGTAAAGCCCAAACAATGTTGGGGAGAGAGGGCATCCCTGATGAACCCCGATACTACTACCAAATAGTTGAAAGAACTCAAGAAGTCTAGTGGAGAAGAAAGCAAGTTTGAAGGTAGCCAACTAGTTTTGTGAGAGGAAATGCAATTTTACATTACATGCTAACGACATGGTTTACATGCTTGGATTTTGTTATGTGAAGGAGATGAGCTAAATAGTTACATGCAAGCTAGCAACGGAAGAAAAGGATGACATCTATTATAATACTATCATGCTTGGTTCCTGCAGATTTGATGTTGACATTGTCATGATGGAGATCAGATACAATGGGATCCAAATAATGCTACAGCTTTTCTGTTATTATCAGACATCCTAGCTAGGGGGCAATAAAAACAAAATGAAAGGGGGCTAGTAAAAACAAAATGAATATTCTTATATATGCATCAAATGTGGCTGACACTTGGGGATATCCACAACACGGCTGACAACAAGGGTCGTCACTGAGGCATTTTTTCTTGTTGGAAGTTGTAATAACATGCTTCATTGGCACATGATGTATGGAATAAATATCTTTGACGTAATGGTTATGTGATAACATATTTTAGTCCAAAGTGAGCCTATAGATAAAGAAAACACTTTATTCGACATTTTATAATTGCCATTTTAGATCTTTGCCATCAATAGGCTATGATGAATATTCATAATCTGATACAATAAAAACGTATGTGTCGCTTTACAATAGTATTGGAAGAATGAAAGGATTAACGTGCAATTCTAATCCTCTAGTGCAAATTATCAACATAGTTGTAATCAATTGAAATTGTGCCTTGACAAAGTATGAAGATGAATACGAACAAGAACACAAGTAGCCAAAGAGCTGAACAAAGCTAATACACATTTATCTAAAACCTGTTAAATTGCAAATAAAAGAGAGTTACAATTATACCACAACTACACTCTCCTTTCTATTCGATCCTCTAGTGGGCTTCTGGGCTTGGAGCTCACACCATGTTAAGCAAGCTCATGACATCCTTTGGTGTGGTAAGGTTCTACCCCTTAAGCTAATATGGCAATATGTAGCATAATAACAGGGGGTTTCTTTTTGTACGTTTTTTTCTATGGTTTTCATATGATTTGATGGGCGTATTGCACGAGACCTACTATTTAGTATATCTAGAGTGCGCACTGTATTCTCAGATTTAAATGACATATTATCTATGATTTTGCAATGGTTTAGCATTTGCATAGTTTTCCTTGAAAAATCAATTATTTTTAAGTTCCCAAAACAGACATGCAAGCATCGAGGTCCCTTATTTTAGGGTTCTTTAGGAAAGGGTTTGCTTTACCGTTGCCCGACCAGTTGCTTCCTGGAGAAGAAAATTCTCTGTTCTTGCTCTCTGGAGGAGGGATTTTGTAGCAATGTTGCCCGCCATGGCCAAATCTTGAAATCTGGAATTTGCTTAAGTACAAAGCATGCGTTACTAAACCCTAACAGGATCTTTTCATTAGAGATGCGGTTTAGGGTGCGACTTGGCATGGCGAGAACTAGCTTCCATCCAAATAGGATATGGCACCTGCGTTTGGAGCATTTTTTCACCTTGGAGCTCTGATTTTAGAAGTCAAATTTTACCCGATGGCACCTCTTCTCTTTGATACGGTATTCTTGAAGCACAAGTTTGTTCAAAAAAGAAGTGAGAATCTTTGGCATCTTATGCAAAGCAGCCAGGATTCTCTAAGGAGATTCGGGTATATCATCTGGTTTTTTCAGTATGCTGCAAATCCTTGTTTCTTACATTCACTTCTTGGAATGATCTGTGTCAATTAAGAAAACAGAAGCAAACAAAAGAGCTTGTTGTCCTGAGTAAGAATGTACAAGATCTTGATGTGGCTTTGGAATTAAACAAAGAACAAATGCCTTCACTTGAAAAAATAATTTTCTTGGTTTCTACTATAGCATCTGCCACAACCTTGGTTTTGTGCGTCCGGACTTGTATCCATGTCTGCGAAATGAGAGAAAATTACGTGTTCTCATACTTGTTTGCAATTGAGAGCTTCATTTCTCACGCACAAATTCTTAGTGGTCAAAACAGATCTCCTTTTTACTTGTTGTTAAGCAAGTGCTCTACTGGTGGAACCATTATGCTACATATTCTCATGCAGGAATGTTGAAGACGAATATATAGCTTCTAATAGATGGTTTCTCCTAAGCTAATACATTTGGTATCATTGAATGTGATTCTTGCGAGAATGGTCGAGAAGTGTATCATGGAATGTGATTCTTGGAGGATATGCCAAACGAGGGATTTCTCCTCAATGCAATTGAGCCTTAGGGAATTGCCCAACCATGATTTGATTTCTGAAATGCCACGGTTTATACATATGGCGGGCATGGGGAGCTTAAAAATCATTAATTTTTTCTCGATAGATGCACGAAAAGGGGGATGGGTTCGATGGACCGAAAGGGATGGGTTCGAGAAAACTGCCATGGTTGCGTTCACGTATCTATGTCTGCAGGCGTTACTTTAAACGCTTAACAAGATCAAGCTGATAGTAAGCCAGCGAGGAATGTCTATCGATCATCCAGAGCCACTTGTTAAATTTGCACAGAGCTTTGATGCAAAGTCATGTCCAGCGGTAATTTCAACTTCAAACTCATTTTAGCAATTGACCATGTTGACTAGTTTGTTATGCATTTGTACTTTAGTAGTTTAGTATGCTCAAAAATTAATCTTTGAAGCCATGTATTCACCGGCATGATCCAAACATAATCGAGGGCGAACATAATCGAGGGGCGGCATGAGTGTTACTTTCACACAGCATGAACAATTAATGTATGAGTCCGTGGAGCCAAAAGCATGATACCAAGGAGATATCTGTCCCAGAAAATGGAGCAGAAAAAGATTCAAAACAACGTTTTTGGAAAACTGTTTGGTAAATCATATTCTAACTTAAGACTGTCAAGGAAATGAGAGTATTCTGCATGTGTGGACCACTATGCAACATTAGAAGCTTTAGAAGCTCATTCAATTGGAAAGTAGTATTAATCTTGATTAAGCGTAGCAAGCTCCACGTGCACCAAACAAACCATGGGAGCACTGACTTAGAAAATTATCATTCGATATTGTTGTTGCTATCATTCGATATTGTTGTTGCTAGATTTCGACGTGTTCAATTCCAAGAACGTGTTCTTGTCCTAATGATTAGACAAAATATACTCATAGTTGTTTGCAATGGAAATAATTTATCTTTAATATTATTGTGCTTCTTAGTAATTAATATTTAGGCCCAGAAAGTTTACCTATGTTTGCTTTATTTAGGGCCCGAAGGGCCCAAAATTTTTTTTAATATAACAACCAACACACAACTACCATTAATATTATTAACACAGACCATTGCATCCAACGCATTTAAATTAAAATCCCCCTGAAACCCCCTTTGGTTTAGGTGCATATTCACACGGGGGGTTACTTCGGGCATCGAGAGCTATCGGATTGGCATATTTGCCCTTTATTCCTTGATCTGGACCGTACATAGCAATCCTCGTTTGTGGGGTATGCTTGTATAAGTTTTTGTATACTGTATGTTGAGATTTGCAAAATACTATAAGGTTTGAGAGATTTCTGATATGTAGTCTATGATATGAATACTATTTCTTCAACGTTATAATGAAATGAACATTGATTGGACTTTTGTTATTTTCTTCAATCATAGTCCCTAAAATCTTCTTCTTGTGCTCTTAACTTTCTTGGTAGAGGTCACTTTTAAATAAAATTCCTCTGCTACATTCTCGTTTGAGACAGTTCTCTCTTTCCTAAAAATAGGTTCATAGAATAGAATAGAATAGAATAGAATAGAATAGAATAGAATAGAATAGAATAGAATAAGAATATAAATAAATTCATGCCACATAATTTACATTGATGTTTCTCAATTGTTTGAGCTCGTGTATTGTCCGACTTAAATATGAATTCCCACTAAGGCATATAACCTACCACAAGAGAACCCAATCTAGATACATTATAGTTTGTATTGCCCTGTTCAAGTTCTATAAACATTAGATATCCATTTGCATTACTCCTATATAATATCTCCTAAGTAGGCTTGTAAATGGAGCCATCATGGGTCCAAAAGCATGTTGCCAATGTAGTAGTCCGCAAAAACTATAAATGAAGCCTATGCGCAACTAAAGTGGAAATAGTACCAAGCAAAAATTGGTTGTATCCCCAAGGCAATGCAACCAATCATCCTCTTATCTTCCTTTCTTCTTCAATTTTAAATATGTGTAAAAGATTTTTCTTGTCTGTACACACCTACCCCATGACCTAAGACTAGCACTGCAAACATTTACCTCAAGCCTGCCTTACCGCTAGTTTTTCTTTTAAATGAATGGATTTGAAAATAATAAATTACTTGCAGAGAGCATGTCATTGTGACTTGATGAAGATCCATGCATTTGCATGGAACCACATACTTAATATACCTACAAAATCTCAAACACTATAATAGCTACAACTTGTAACCTCGTGAAATAGGGAAGTTTACAAAATCAATTATCTATCAGCATTTCGCTATAAGCTGCTTTCTCATAAAATACAACAAAAGAATGGTATATGCGCCAGGTTCGACAATATACAGGTGAAATGGTTTAGGACAGAGATTCGTCAGAAGATTCCTGAGGAGCTTTGCAGGCAGGTTCCACGCCACTATATTGGCATGGGTGGAATTCTGTTTGCTTTAGATGTTCAATATCTACTGGGACCGAGTTGCGATTGGCGATCCACTCCTCATGATACTTGCCAGTATACCCATAAATGTCTAAGTCACCCCATGGTGTGAGGGTAACTTCTCCGGTCAACTTGAACCATCTTGGAGTAAATTCATCTCGCTGAGCTTCTCTATGTTTCTTTTCTGCACGTTGTTTTTCTTCCATTCTTGATTTCTCAGCACTAGTTTTAGACAAGTCCCCATACTCAAGGGCTTTACGATCAGGGCGAAGACGAGAATCTGAAGGAAGCAAATTATCTGGCGTTGTCTCAAAGCTATTAATTTTATGGGCAAAGTATGTATATTGAAACTTGTCATGTTGTGGAACATCTGCCACCCTCCAAATCTCCTTCAATTCAGTTCCAGGAAGTGGCTCCCCATCTGCATCACAGGGCTGATAACTTTAGCTGTTGACTTTAGAAACGTTGGATCAAGTATTTAGATCAATGCATTTGAATTGAACTGGAATAAATGCCCTAAGGCAGTACAGCTTGGCACCAAGGTGTATAAACTCTTTCCAGGCTGACAAAAAACACACATCAATTGTAAGAATGGTACAGGCTGGAGTGTTACATAAATAGAACCAATACTTCAGAGGCAACATTACTTCTCTGAATAACGTTTGAAATATATCGTCTAGTCTGGGGGCAATTACTGCCATTCTAGAATTAGATTCTAATTATAAGACATCTTGCTTATGAGAACTTATCTTCTTTAAGCACATGATTTGAGAAATTATAATAGTAATGTGGCTAAATCAGCAGTAGAGCAGTAATGTGGCTAGATTCCTTCTATAACAGCAGTGGAAAATTGTGAGGAATTGGAAAGCTCTGTTATAAACATTCATGAAAGTTAGGCTTCAGCTATGAACTCTGTAGTATTGCACGTAGAAGCGGAGGTATGCTTCATATGTAACACAAGTTTATCATGGAAGTCTTAAACATCTACAATTGTTCTCATTATTTTGATTTGCTGTATGAGTGCTAAAAGGATAGCAGAGAAAGTTTGAAGCAGTATATAGAGATTGTCTTATCAAGATAGTACGTAGCTGCCTTTGCAATTTGACTAAAGAGAAAATAAGACTTCAGTGACCTCAAAATAACTAGTTCATGAAGCATTCACGTGTGGAATAGCACTTTGTGCTTCAGTGCGGCAAGTGGGCTAAGAACATGAAGGGAAGCAAGTTTATCAATTTCATTAAATATCATTATTTTCTGTGCACGCATTGTCGTCTATGGCTAAAGCTTGGCCGGAATGCATAGAAATTTTTATAAATTGTCTATCGCAGGTATTTCAGTGTTGAAAGAAGCTAAGGTTGATTTTAGACTGGAGTTACAGCCTTTACAATCAATGAAAATCCGATTCTAGACTGTTTTTTATCGGATTCTTGCTTCTTGCCAATCTTTTCTGGAAATTTGGCCCCAAAGCTACAACTTTAAAATCTGTCACAGAGTTACAAGACATAAGTTTTCGCATAAGTTTTCACACCTTCTTTGGCAAGCTATTGTAGGTACTGCATTGGTTTTATGGTTATTTACAGGTGAGCTGAAGAAGCATTCAACTAACAGTAGGTGCTTTGATTTTCCCATGTAAAGAGTCACTGTTGATGAACGGCTCTCATAGGTATCACTTTGGATTTGATCTTAATTATTCCATTTGTGTAAGTAGAAGCAGCGTTTTTGGCTGGATGCATCAACTGTGATTATGTCAGCGGTAGCAGAGACCTTCACTTATTTAATACAATGCAGCCATCGTTTATGAACTGCGATTTGCTCTTCTTAACAAGAGAAGCTAATGAATAAGGCAAGGTGCTCCATTACCAGATCATAACAAGGGTACTTCACTATGATGTTTCTGTTACAGCTTAAGTGGTGGTGCCTTCTTATGAACTAGGACAGCCCATAGCTCAGTTGATTGCCGTAGAAGATTGAACAATCAAATGTAGTTCCTAATTTTCGTGCCTTTTTAAGGACATGGATGATGATAGAGATTTCTAAAGAGACTAATAAGTAACTGCTTACCAAAAGCATACTCCATAAGAAAGCCATTCTAGGGAAAGGTCCTTATGCAAAAATATCAACGAAGTGAAGTGGTGTTCCATTGAGCTGAATGAAAAAATAGTACAATGACCCATGGGGAAACAAACTGATGAATCCCAAAATGAGTGAAGAGGGGAACAAAATGATGAACCCCAAATGGGTAAAATCAACAAACACAACCTCGGGTTAGACCACCCGATATATAAGATAATTGTATACAATAAGTACAGGCCCCCACGTAGAACATCTAGAAGGCCGCTGTACGGTAATGCTCCCAAACTGCAACAATGCAAAAATCAGGTCGCGCCACCCATCCAAGCAGTGACTCAAATCCGCCCCGCTAAGATACCGCTCCATGCGACCCACCTGGCCACTTGTATAAAAAACAGCCCCATGCACATCAGAGAGCTCCAAACTGCAAGACCAAACCACATATGATTGTCAACTGTGTTAGGAGCCATCTACGGGCCAAGAGTAAGCAAGCTACAAAGTGGGACTAGAAATACAAGAGCACAATATCAAAATGGAAAAGATGATCCATGAGGATCCCCGGAAACCATGAGGCTACGGCGAGATCGAAAAATATAGGCTCGACCCAGAAGCATATAAAAAGCAGCTACATGCACATGAACGAGCTCCAAACTGCAAGACCGAACCATATGCGACTATCAAATGTGTTAGAAGCCATCCACGGGTCAAGAGTCAACAAACTATAAAGTCGGAATAGAAATACAAGAGTATAATATCGTAAATTGAAGATATGATCCATAATGATCCTTGGAAGCCACGGGGCTACGCCGAGATAAGAAAAATATAGGCCCGACCCAGGGGGGCTTCCCCTTGGTGCCCTCCAGAAGCGCCATGTGCTACGCTGGGAAAAATGGAAAAGCCCATCGGCCAACACTGAAAAAAGTAAAACCCATATAGGAGAGTAAGAGGTGGGAGGGGGGGAACTCCGTACAACAACAAGATTCAGCTCAGAGGAAACGCCGATGAGGAATGCAGGAAGACACAAGGCTTTTATGGGAGAAAAGGCCAAAGAAAGCATGCGCTAAAGCAGGCTTGTGCCAAAGAAAGCCTGCGCTATAGCAGGCTTGTGCCAAAGAAAGCTTGGATCCAAAAGCAGAGCTGGCGCCAAAACTAGCGTCCCTATCCCTAGAATGATGGTTCTCTTCTATATAAGAAGAGAACCATTGCATTCTAAGGAAAGGTCCTTATGCAAAAATATCAACATCCGACACAAAGAGGAACCTCCCTCAAACCCCATCATACATTGAGACCATGAGAGATTGTAAGGCACACTGCTAGGAAAGTGTAACGATCATGAGATGAGGTGGGATGCCACTGCAAATAGAGGGGAAGGGGCGCAAGAAACCCTAAGACAACTGGACCGCATAAGGCGGAAAAAAGGGAATACCAAACAACTCCTTTAGTTTGTAA
Organism: Isoetes taiwanensis; assembly: GCA_021234155.1. Taxonomy (NCBI): domain Eukaryota; kingdom Viridiplantae; phylum Streptophyta; class Lycopodiopsida; order Isoetales; family Isoetaceae; genus Isoetes; species Isoetes taiwanensis. The sequence goes on along the minus strand of JAJEKV010000015.1, from coordinate 2,764,683 downwards.
GAGGTCAACACAGAAAAAGGCATGACGACTGGACCAACAAGGCAAGAAGAACTACGTCAAATCAAGGGGCAGACAAAGGAGGAATCAAGACAATAGTAGAGCAAAGATGTATCTCAAGGGATAAAATGGAAACAAGAGGAAAGGAACAAACATAGGGTGAAAAAAGACAAACAGGAGACCGAATGAAATGGATAGAAAAAGGGATCGAAACAGAGAAACAAAGCAAAGCGAGACAAAATGGCCGAGGGCACAAAAAGGAAATAACTAAAGGCACGCAAAGGCACTAATGAGACACTAAGAATCCATGACAAAGAGCGAGTATAGGCCCTCATAAGGGCATCCATGAGAACCACTGAGAACATATGAGAATATTGGAATAAAAGAACAAATAGAGCAACAACATTGGAAATAACTAAAAGGCCCTCAAAGGCACTAATGCGACACCAAGAATTTATGACAAAGAGCGAGTATAGGCCCTCATAAGGGCATCCATGAGAACCACTGAGAACATATGAGAATATTAGAGTAAAAGAACAAATAGAGCAACAACAATAAATAGCAAGGACTAAAATTCATGAATGTATACCCACATGCATAACTAATCCAAGCGAATTTTCAACGTAGAAACAACGATAGGGACCCTGAGACTCAAGCACAATCTAGAGGACTGGACCAAAGAACCCATTATGGTGAGAGAAAGATGGAGAAAGATGGGTGCTATATGACATCGTCGAAAGAAGCAGAGTTAAGAGAACAACTCTCTACGAACAACTCAAGAAATTTGGTTGACGAGGGTAAACCGGTCACTGAAACCAACAAGAATAAAAAAGGCTAAGCAAGATGGATGAAACAACTGGGGTCAACATAGTAAAACAACATAATGAATGGACACCACTAGGGCAAAAAGCACTATGATGAGTCAAGAGGCGGGCAAAGGAGGGAGTCAAGACAATAGAAGACCAAAGACGTTTCAAGAGATAAAATGAACAAACAAAGAGGAAAGGGACAAAATGCAACATGAAAAAAGAAAGGAATGCGAGATTATAATGAAATGGATGGAATAAGGGATTAGGAATAGAGGAACAGAGCAAATTGAGACCAAGGAGCTAAGGCCACAAATGCAAATAAAGCCCTCAAAGGCATTCACGAGAAACTAAGAATCAATGATAAAAGAGAAGAGTATGGGCTCTCATCAGGGCATCCAAAAGAACAATTGAGAACATATGAGAAACAAGCATGCACTTATCTACCTATACATACACCTAGAAACAAAACTCAAGAATCTTAGAGCAAAAAAGGAAAGCAAAACAAATGAAATGGATGGAGAAATGGGATAAAGAAAAAAGGGCACTAGAAAATCGCTCTGAAATGGAAAGACGAGGGAAATAAATTGGGCAATCGAACAAACTACAACTGAAAAGACGCGGGAAAAAGCACGAGTGAGAGGAACAAATCATGCATGTGCAAGTGAACAAACTACTGCTGAGAAATCATGAGACAAGAATGTTAAGAGCAATCAGACAGATGGGAAAACTCAGAATAACTCGGACAAGCAGAGCAGTGTAACGACGTATGGAAGCTACTCAAGCACAACCCGGAACCAAAGAGCTAGGACTCACAGGACACCATAAGAGCTCAACGCGACAACTGGAACAAAAGTCGACAAAAGGGAATAATGGACATCATGTAGTAAAGGGAACGAGTAAAGGCAGTGGAAAGAAGCCAATGAACCAAAAGAATTGAAGGGGCACATGGCTAGGTGGTCATCACAAGTACATGGAACTAGCCACCTAAAGGAATATAAAAGAAGATTTGCAACTAAATGTTACAAGCACCAATGCAGCAAGAATGCAATAGCTCAACCCATACAAAATGTAAACGAGAAATGGCACCGGCAAAAAGCCATGTATACACAAGCCAAATGATTTTAGCAAATACCACCAATTGTAAAATTCCTGCAAAACGACCAAATGTAGCCACCACAAAATGGTACCAATAGACCAACGACGGGGAAACCTGAGATCCTCAGCAAAAAGGGACCACATCTAAGTATGGAAGCAAAGCGCATTAAAAGGACTAATTGCGGTAGAAAATAGAGACGTTATAGACCACAACCATGTCTACAAGATTTGAAAGTGTCGAGAATAACCAAAAGCAACATGGCATGAACTAACATGAATCACCAACTCATGACGAATGCAGCTAAGGACAAGTTCATGAGTAGAAAAAACTGCCAGAATATCCAAATGGAGAAGGTTATAAACAAGATACTAGAAATACCTGACTCGCCCGACAACTCGTGCTAAAGTCCTTAGGTCAAGTGCCAAAATGTCAACAAAAGGGGGCAACCGGCATGTGTTGATTAAATGCCGGATATAGTGAGGAATTGCCCAAAATGCAATGACTGCAACTAAATGCAAAACTAAAAGCAACATACAAAGTAGTTAGTCCCTTGTTGAACTATGTGGACAAAGAGTTGACAACGATCCCCATCAATGTCGACTAGAGATGGCACCACCCCTTCATAATGACAAGACGAGGAAAAGTACCAAGAAGCCAGACATTGACCCCTCTAGTCGCGAAGTCAAAAAATGATTCTTAATACCATCTACTCGAGATGCCATCCCCAACCGAACCATAGCTTGAATCTTTTCCACCCAAGAACCCTGCAACTAAAAACCAACATTTGCAAAAAGGAGGGAACCATACATGGTCAGGCCACCAAAGGAAAAAACCATCAACTCTGACAAATATACTAATCTAAACACCAACTGGCCCAAGAGAACCTGATAAAACCAACATCTAACAACCTTACTTGTCCCCACTACGTAACTTACAAAACAAGACGGGGTTTCAAACCTTAAAGAGAGAGCAAAAGGACATAAAATAGACCACCAAAGAGAGAAACTATCACTAGGACGCCACCCAAGGAAACATACAACCACGACAATTATACAAAGCTAAATGCAAACCGATTTAAGAAAAGAACCAGACGACTCTGCAAAAATGAGCAATAACCCATAATTTATACATTTACAAATACACGGAAGTAAGAAAGCCAAAAAAGGATTTGACACGTAAGATGGTTAATCTAGATACGGAAAAATAGAGACAATGAGGATGGACACCATAAATCGACCAACCCAAAAAAAGAAAGAAAAGAAAAAAAAAAGAAAGCGATACCAATATGAAAACTACCTAAAGATCGACATAAAGGACAAAACCCAACGCAGGAAAAAACTCCTAGACGACAATGCATCATATATCCAAGCAGCACACCGACCAAACGAGCAAAAAATCAGAAACCAACCAAAAATACTATGCAGCGAACCTAACACGACCCATGCAAGAACCAGACAACCAAGAAAGCAACGAAGCAAAACAAGGACTGACTCTAGACTCCAAGTTCAAGCACATCCAAGGCAACCAACAGAAAAGACAACACAAACCAGAAAATGCTCTTTGTGGGGGTAGGGCATAAAGGACCCAAGCACAACGACCTATGCACCAAAACCTTTGTGTTAATAATGGCTAATAATAAGCACGAGGACCTCTTGTCATTAATATTTAATAATATTATGCACAAGGACCCATTATAATGTTTATAACAAAAAAGGTTTAACGTTTATAACAAAAAATAAAAGGGCACAACGGGCATCAAAACAAAAGGGGAAGATGAGGCATCGATTAGATGGACCAACTCAACCTAGGCACAACCAACGTATGCACCAGGACCTTTTGTTATTAATGTCTAACAATATGCACCAAGACATTTGGTTATTAATGTTTAATAATTGCGACCTATGGAACCTGATAGTATAATAAAGAACAGGGCCATAGATGACTTGAAGAAAAACGGAATCAAAGAAGCAGTGGGAACAAAGAAACTTCTGTTGATGGTGCAAAAATGGGGCGGATGGAAATAATGAAAACTTAGCAAGGGAACTTACGCCATATCAGGAACATCCAACAAACATGTGCGACTAGCCAACTACTGACAGCTCTAGACCACAAATAACACCAAACATGACAACCATGCAAGAGGAGAAGAGACATATGCAATGCAATACCAAAACACGAACTATCTCTTAGACTGAAACCCTTAGGACACAATAATCAAGTCATAACATGCAAATCAATTCAACCATTAGCACCAAGCACATAGCACTTGTATCCACAATACATCATCGGACATAAAAAACTAGGGAAGGACGGACAATTCAAACTACTATGGGACGAAGACATTACCAGCCATATGTTAAAATACCATACCCAATCATGCTACCTGGGTCAACAAAGACAAATGGGTGCTAAAATGCGAGAACCCCAAGCAAACAAATAAGGAAATAAAGTGAAAGAAAGGGTCCGACTATATGGAAGTAGCAGAAATTGTAGAAAGATGACATAGTCATGAAACCTCCATACAGAAAAGGCCCAACGTGGCAAACCACTGGTGAATATGTGTAAACCACTTGCAAACTAGTAAAATTACATCGAGACCATGAGAAACCACAACCGATATCATGATTCATGCAAAACCACATGAGGCAAGCCCCACCACATGATGTCACATATATAAACTATGCTAATGGAATAATGAAACAATTTGAGATAATGATAATCCAGAAACCACGATGCTTCACGCAAAAAATGCTTAGTATAACCCATTACAACGACAATGGTTCAAAGACTTTAAAATTGACGAGCCAAATCATGATGACAATCATATAAAGCCTATGAAAATTCATTTTTTTTTTTTTTTTTTTATGTTAAGAGATGACAAAAATGTTTAAAAAAAAGGGGGATGCAAGCCTAAGGTCTCAATCCTGTGTAACCTATAATGGTCCATGCAAACCAGGACGAAGAATGAATGGTAACCATGAGTTTCCAACTTACACAATGATGAGAAAACACAAACATGTATATAAGAAGCAAGTAGACTCATCATAATGAGGCAAGAACATAAGAAACTAGATTTAAGGGACAATCCAATGAGGCATCCTCACATGAGATCAATGTTCACTAAGGCAAATTCGAAGAGAAATGAAAACCTTCTTCAATATCAAAATAAATACAATAACAAAAATTTGAACCACACAGTAACAAATCTCGAACCATGTTTTCAAGTACATTACATTTGAAACATACCTGTGCAAATCGGGATTTGAACCTTGGTGCATCTTGAACCATATTTTCAAATACAATATACTTCGTCTACAAATGAAATACAAAAAATATGAAACATACCTGATTTGAACTCTGGTCTCCACGACAACAAGCAGAAGCATATACCAACGAGCCAACACAATGACATTGAAAAAGTTTTATAATTTCCTAACTGAATCAACTTTATTAGCAACCACCTAACTGTCCTGATGCATGCCGTAATCAAGAGGATGGCACAGCGGAAGACAGGGCCGGAATCGGCAGCAAATACCGCGGATTGATCTGCTTACCTACAACTCAAACCAGACATTACAGCAGAAACCAAGCAGCGCACTGTCTCAGATATGGGTATAATTTAAAGGATGAATCTGCAACTTAACCAAGCATAGAGTGTCCAGAACCCTGATTCAAATCAATATACAACAGAATGGAGTTGTAAGTATGGATTACAAGTCCAAATGAGATTTGAAAGTCGATTAAAATCCTGTGATCCAGACAGAATTATAAGGGGTGAACAGAAATAGAAAGCCTTTAGCTGAAGCTCATGCTATTCATCCATTCATCCACCGACAAAGACATTATAAAGATGCCAGAAACAAAAGGCAAACATACACTACAAAAACACGAATAACATATCTGGCCCTTCCTGTGATAACCCGCATGTCCAGTGCTCTCGCCGCTAAAAAAGGAATATAAACTTAGATTAAAACCACCCAAAAAATCACGAGATGGGCTGCCAGATTTAGGAGAAGCGGATCTATGCCAGCAACAACTACTGTAATATATCCAAAAAGAAAAAGAAGAAGGAAGAACAACAAATAGTTACCTTGCTGATACTTACCCTAGATTGTCCAGACTTGGTTGAAATGAAAATGGCCAGCAGCAAGTCGAGACATCGCCAAAAGCCAGAAAGCTAGAGTCAGACTGGAGAATCGCTTCCTCAACGAATCAAAAGCAGAATCGCTTCCTCAACAAATCAAAAGCTGAAAAGCAAAAACCCAAATCGCCTGAAAGCAAAGGCTACAAAATCTAATAGATCAAAACAAGTAAAAACTCTGAATAGAGATGATTGAAACAAAAACTCCGTACAACAACAAGATTCAGCTCAGAGGAAACGCCGATGAGGAATGCAGGAAGACACAAGGCTTTTATGGGAGAAAAGGCCAAAGAAAGCATGCGCTAAAGCAGGCTTGTGCCAAAGAAAGCCTGCGCTATAGCAGGCTTGTGCCAAAGAAAGCTTGGATCCAAAAGCAGAGCTGGCGCCAAAACTGGCGTCCCTATCCCTAGAATGATGGTTCTCTTCTATATAAGAAGAGAACCATTGCATTCTATAGTATATAAGTTACTTTTGCACCCAGAAGAAGTATTTACCTATTTGCTTGAAACCACATGCAAAGTTACAATTTAGTTTAGAATTATATAGATGCATTACTAGCTCTAATTGCAAACACAATAGAGCTGGTAATTTTTTCACTGATTTATGTTCCAAGGTTATCTTTCACTGATTTATGTTCCAAGGTTAATTATCTTGTGACTACAATGTGCATTGCATATTTATTTTGTGCAGACCAACATGCCCATATAATAATACAATGGGAATGCATCAGCTGCCCAAGTCACAAGCTGAAATTGTTCTCGTTGGAAGACATGCAGTGACACATTTCAATGGGTGATATACGAGACAACTCAATGCCAATTCAGATGACCACTAGACAAATAGCCAATGCACAAATTATTACTAAAATGGGATTGTACATATCCTGGACATCACCCCTGTTGCGAAAGGACCCAGTATTATCCATGGCCACCACGACCCCAAATCGTCTTTTGCCAGACATAATCACTCAAAAAAAAAGGGGGGAAGGGGAAAAAAAAAAAAAAAAAAAAAAAAAACCTTTTAAGTCAATCAGGTCCTAAGACCTTCATAACTTTTAATCATGACAAGTCATGATTCAATAAGCAGCCCTAAGATCAACCAGGTGCATTTGAACTTAGGCCAAGGACATGGTTACAAAGAAATTTCCAATTTTTAATTATAGTCATGAAACACAATCCTTAGACATTTTTACAAGGCTACAATCCTTTAAAGCAAAGATTGCCTTATGCAGTAAAAAGTAGGCCATCATTATTTGTCTTTATAGTAGAAAAACATAACAAAATACCATGAGTTTATTGTGGAGTGTCGAGGTATCGCTGTCTCTTTGGGGCAGTTCTCCTTTCTCCTCACTTGCTTTGTAACATTCCCTTCTTTTAATATATTGATGACATAGTTCTTCAAACAAAAAAAAATAAGGCATCAGCCAATGTCATTTGCAATGTATTGAAACACTCCTCTTGAGCATCTGCAACTGTCTTGAGCAGTTTCAAAATATTCGTAACATGCCAAAGAAACATAGCAAGGAGTAAAAGACCATGTTACCTGCACCACAAGAACAAAAACATGCATTAGTCATGGTTGTCATGCACTGGGTAGCAGGTGTCATGGGGTCTTTTAAGTTCAACACCCTTCACCTTGCTTGTAACCTACAGAAAACAGGGATAAAAGATTTTCATGCATCTTAGAACAAAGGCAAAGTAAATAACATGCCCATAATTATACTGTTCAAAAGATGCCTTGTGCTTCTGCTCATATTGCAGATTACACCTAATGCGTCTAATTTAAAATTTAAGATTACACCTGCCCTTAATTATTGTTCTAAGGGGGCCTGTTTTTTTGATCATATTGCAGATTACACCTAATGCATCATTTAAAGTTTAGCTAAGATGCATAGGTCATGTTGAGCTTATGAGTGGCCAGCCCTTAATCCATGTCATTAAAAGGACCCTGTACAATCTGCAAATTAACTTTCTATGTAAACCAGCTCTGCCCTAATATACTCATAGCTAATAGCTAGTTTTCAAAGACATTATTAATAGCTCCATATTCTGCATATGCCTTAATCATTGTGTAAACAACTCCATACATATGAGCTGCATGCATCAATATCAATCCACTGTCATCATATCCACAGTTCAAGTCATCATATCCATTGTGCATGCAAAGTTCTGTCAGAAATCATATTATCATTAGATAGATGAATAAATAAAGGCAGTGCCATAACCAGCAAGGTCTCTAAGCTATGCAGAAATCATATTACCATTATATGTATGAATAAATAAAGGCAGGCGGTAGAGAATTAAGCATGAGAACCATATCCATTATTAAACAGCAAACAAATATATCTATCTACATGTAATAGCTAAGCACATTTACAGTTTTAGGTCTGCTCCTGCTCTGAGCTATATAATGCAGTAATTATTATCTGTGATCTATTGGGATGTTACCACAGCCTTGCAAAAAGCATCTTCGAACGAACGTTTGCTACACAAGTTATCCACTAACATGCACAAGATGTTACTGATGTCAAATGACTATGTTAGTATGCTGTTACAGGCCTTGTTTTCCAGCTACAAGAAAAAAGCTCCTATGCTCAGAAAATGCATCCAAACTTGCAGATCTATGCCTTATAAGGCACGTCTCCTTATCTTTATGCAATAACCTGGATCCATGGCAGATCTATGCAACTTGCAAAGCTTCCAATAGCCTATTTCTAAAGTGATTATATCTTCAAGATCTATTTAATGCAGCCTGCTAGCCATTATTATATCCATGTTCATATACCCATACATTTTGGATGATACTACTAGAGATTACTAGCAGCCTATGCATTCAATTTAATTATCACCTTTCCCTTGGTTAGTGCATCAGCATCATGCAATATTTAAGTAAATCGGTGCAGTACAATGCATACATCTCATAATAATTCACTACTACAAAAATAGGTAGAAATGGCACAAAAGTGACATTTATCCTCCGCCTTTTTACCGCGTATAAACGTCACTTTTGTGCCATTTGGGGAGCACAAACGTTATAAATGGCACAAAAGTGACGTTTATACGCGGTAAAAGGGCGGAGGATAAATGCCACTTTTGTGCCATTTCTACTATAGATCTGTAGTAAGATAGTAGGACAATTGAAAAAATAGGGCCTCAAACCTGTGGAGCACTTTGAAGTTTGGGTACTTTCTCCCCAGCTTCATCACTGGTATTGCACCCCGTTCCAATTCCTTACCATTTTCTACACCAAATTCTGTGATCCAATTCTTCACCATCTTCTTCAAGCAACTACAACACCGATTGAACTTGCCATCCTCACTATCCTCAATATAAACCATTCGAAAGTAGTCTTTACAACGAAAAACCGTATCACAATCAAATAAAACCTCTATAAGCACATATGGATCCCTACTTACATCAGGAACAGACATCAATAAAACCAAACAAATCGTCACCATAATCACCTTCATCGTCACTTTCCATGACAATGCCAATACTTTCCAAATCTTCAACTTGTGTCATTCACGTAATCCCACTTCAATGCATCATCTAGCACCACATTCCCTTCATAATCAACAATCCATCCAATTTCGTCCATCTCCATCCTCAAAAGAAAGGTATTCTTCATACTCTTCAATTATCAACCAATCATCCATTCTTGCTCTTTTGGGAAGTGGCAACATCTCATCCTCTCCACCGCTAATGACCTCGTCATACTTTCGTTTCTTAGAAACCATGTCTTGTACTTCGACACTTTAACGAATGAAGAAAACTCAGCCTTACATATAAGACAATCCATGATTCCATCAGCTGGCAGCATTAACACTCATTAATTATTGAATCGAAATCATTCTTATCAGATCTTGAACATTCTTATCTCGTCACACAGCTGTCATCATGAAGCAAAGCAACTGTTATCACGTCTTTTCATTTCATTTCACAAATGTACATACTTCAAACATCTTAGATTCGTCATAGCCATCTCCGTGCTTCGAACATCTTAGATTCGTCATAGCCGTCTCCGAGATCTCTGCTATCATCCACAGCCAGACGTCTAGTTATCGAAGGGTTTATTCCAAAACCTGGCAAGTAAACACTAAATTACATTGCGACGCAGAAAAAATAGGGAGGGACAAAAAAAAAGAAAAATTGCAAACTGCTTTATATATGTTTATATAGATAGCAAAGCTTTTTTAATTTTATCTTCAAATGACTCCATCTCACATCTCCTCTCAATTTTGTGTGACAAGACAGATTTTGCAATGTTTCTAAAACTAGTCTAATTGCAGTAGCAGCCCTTGGATGAGTCTAATTGTTTAAATGAATTGGATGAAGTCTTCTAGAAGAGAAAACTGTGTGTCTTGGGAGAATACCATGCTTTAAGCATGGCTGAATATACCAATGCTATCTGAATATGCCTATGTCATCTTTTTTTTCAGAATTTTTGAATAGAACATTGAAATGACGGCTATTACTTGTAAAACAGCTTCATTGTGTAGCTTAAATCGCCTGCTTTTGATGAATCGCTTCTGATCTAAAGTATTATACTCTATAACGAAAATGAACAATTGGTTGTGGAATTGCGGATACCTTCATACATTCAGGTTATGAACAGGCAAACAAAACACTTCAGGTGACATATGATAACAGGAGGAAGAGTCTCAGGAGATACACTTTGACTGGTATCATCCATGGACATATACAGGGTAAGTCGGTATGCTAGGTAATAACAGGATACACTCAACAACAAAAGGAAGATGATAGCAGGCAAATCAAAGGGAGATGAACCATATTACAGTAGAAACCGAATCTGAACGCAGAAAAGGGTGGCGAATATGTTGAAGTCGGGAAGAACACAGGACGAGGGGTGACAGGTAAGCAGAAAGATAATAAAACGATGCCATGTTGGACGAACAAACGAGCAAACGGACAGAAAAGACAGAAAATTGGAGAAGAGTGGACGATATGCGGACGACGAAAACGGCAAAATATCGAGAGAACACACTTTGTAAAAGTAAAAACCGGACCATTGAAAGTGCAAAACAAAAAGGCTACGAGATCCTCAGAGTAAAAGGTGGACGGGGCAAGTTACGGAACAGAGAGGCTAAGCCTCCGCCGTACACCAGGATAGCGAGGGCTAGACCCACCAACTGGTAACCCGGACCACTAAAAACTCGTTGATACCAGGAGAGCAAAATATGACTTTTAGCAGGGTATGAAGAATACCCCATTTGTCAAAAATTGTCAAAAAGGAGAATGGGGCAAATTATGGACTGAGGGGTACAACCCCCGCCATAGGCCAGGATAGCGTGGGCTCTGCCCCCAACTGGTTCCCAGATCACCAAAATGACAGAAATACAGAAATGCAGAAGTGCAGAAGGGACGGAATGCTGAGTCACATAAGTACATGATTAATACGAGTAGGCAACTACCGATGATATCGGTTCAGAAAGGATCGCCTCCGACCAACCGACGAAGAAGAAATATGACAGTATCGGGAAGAGAGGATCGAATAATAATAAAAAGAGACGGGCGGAATAATTATGGACATTTTGAAATTCAAATTAAAACGGTAATTTTAAATAAAAATACCATTTAGAAGGAGGTAATATATACCCTTAAGGAGGTATTACGGCTACCTTACCAGAGGGAGTCTGGTACGGGGTAAAAGCATGTTAGGGTGTCCCTTAAAAAGTATTATTTAGTGACAAAAAAAGTACCTAAAAAGGTAGCCAGGACTGGGTACTGGGTACATGTATAATATCTCAATATAAGGTATGTTTTAGAACTTTTTATATGGATATTGGTCTCCGATAGCATTATCTTTATCTTAACTTTGAATATTAACACATCTTTGACTTTTATTTTGGATTTTTGTATTAGTTTTAATGAAAAGAAAAATCAGAAAGTACCCAGTTCTGAAGTACCTAGTGTATGTACTTTTGCAGGTTCCAAAAGTGGTACACCCTAACATGCTTTTACCCTACGGTTGCACTGCCCAGAGCCACCACAGAGTTTTCTCGCAAACAGAAGCTATGGCCGACAGTACCAACAGCAGCCAGCAGAAGAGAGCTGATGTAGCGAGAGCACCAAGTGAGCCAGCAGGACCTTAGGGATTTTCTGGCACAGATGGACAAGCAACTAGAATCGAAAATTCTGAGCATGGATGCACTCAACGCACTGGCTGAAACATGCAACCGTAACAAGTTAGCCATCTCCAGTATGGATGTGAGGTTAGGAGGGGTGGAGAGGACGAACGAGGAAATGCAGCGCAGAATGGACGAGATCGAAGAGGAGAAAGCAAAAATTCTGCAAAGGTTGGTTGAATTAGAGAAATCAAATGTTGAGTTGGATGCATGGGAGTCATTTGATAGGATAAAGCCACATATAATGGAATATGAGGAGCAGAGTAAAATTAAACATGATGTTAGGCTAATTGGGGTAGAAGAGAGACCTAACGAGGATATATATCGAGTTACTGCAGAAGTGATAGAGACGATGTTCAAGGAACACAGGAGCGTCATTGTCAAGGCATTACGGTCAGGTCAATGGAGAGGGAGATCGAGACACATAAACCTGACACTGAAGGACTTGGTAACCAAAGAAAGAATTTTGCGGATGGGATCCAGATTGAGGAATGGAATCAAAGTACAGGAGTCTCTAACAGTAATGCAGCGTCAAGGGCTGCACAGGGAGCTAGCCAAAGCCAGGAATGGCAAAGTCTACCTTCACAAGAGGGTAAGAGAACAGGCTACCCAATCGCAAGAACAGAATGCAGGGACACAGGGAGTAGCAAAATTAACAGAATTGGAGAAGGAAAACATAAACCCCCCGATGACAATACAACAGGGGCAGGAGAGCAGATTGCTAGGGGGAGCGCTGAGAGCGATAACGTTGGAAGGGAATCAGAACAGAGGGGTAGAAAGAAGCGGAAGCGGGGGAAACGAAGACCGAACAACACAAGCAAGGTTTGGGGGGCCAACCCCGACAATGAAGACCAGAGGAAGACCAAGAAGAGCAGGCAACGGGACAGAAGGCACGGAGACCCTGAAGGAACAACCTCGAGGGAAGAGACGCTGACAATATGGTACTGGAACTGTACCGGGTACCCGTGGGATGACGGAGAGAGACTAGAAGGTGCCCACAGCTGCGACATAATATGCCTGATAGAGACATGGGAGCATAACGTCAAGAGGCTGCCAGAGGAAGAAGGATACCAGCTGTTCACATGTTGGAAAGACAAGGATTTCAAGATAGGGAGGGGAAGTGCAGGCCTGGCCTGTTATATAGAGAATAGTATAGCTAGCAGCGCGTGTATTTTACATTCAGATATCAATAAAAGATACATGGTGTTGAATGTCCAATTGCAAAACAAACAAGATATATTTCTGATAATTGTATATTATCCGCCAAACAGTGACAAGCTAGAGCTGCTGGACCTAGGGGAAAGTATGATGAAATGGAAAGAACAGGGGCCAATAATATTAGTAGGGGATTTAAATGCTAGAACCAGACAAGAACAGGCACAAAGAACGAACATTGATGAAAAGAATGGTCAGATAATATACACAACAAGAACACAGGAATGGCAGAGAGACACAGAAGATAAGGCAGAGGTCAACGCTAAAGGCGAATTGCTGCTGGAAGTCTGCACGGCAACAAGGGTAATCATAGCTAATGGAAATCATAGCTAATGGAGTGAAGAAATGGAGGGGATCGGGGAGCTTTACGAGTCAGAATGCACACGATAAGAGCATAGTAGATTATGTAATTTTGAACGATCAAGCAGTAGAAAGAGTAGTAGGACTAATGCTACAGGACTGGCCGACTGGAAAAAGGGAAAGTCATAGACCGATCAAATTAACAATCAAAGGGGGACAACGCAGATCAATAACACAGGGGAAAAGGAGGAAAAGAAAGCGAGGGTGAGGATTCAATTTCAAGAAAAATACACAGATACATTCATACAAACAGTCAGGGAGGAAATGGGAAATTGGGAATGGGGAAAACACAATGCGAAGGACAATGGTAATACACTCAATGACATCATGGTGAGAGTAGCAACAGAGGTGTTTGGGAAAAAGAACAGAACCAGAAAGAACAGGGCCTTCAAAGCATCAGTATGGTACAATGACGAGTGCAGAGAGCAAAAAAGAAAAACCAAAGAGCATATTGGGAAGGAGATATACCAGACAGAAAAAGAAGCATACATAAGACTACTAAAGATAAAACGGAATAATAACATGCTGCAGCATCAATGGTATATGGCAAAATTGTTGAAGAAATAGCCCCGAAGATTTTGGAGGGGATTCAAAAAGAAGGGAGGGGATAATATGAAAACAGGGAATGAACAGGACGGTATTGGAACAACAGGATGGGAGAAATACCTGGAGAAATTGTATAAGACAGGGGCACCCCCTATCAATACCAATATCGCAGGATTCAGATAAACCATGCTTCAACATGCAAGAGATAATGGTAGCCCTTAACAGGATGGCTAGCCACAAAGCCCCGGATCTGTACGGTCTGACCGTGGAATTACTGAAATGTGCTGAGACAGAAATTGGCAGACAGGTCATAGACATTTTCAACGGCATCATACATACAGGGCTTTCAGACATATGGACATACAATAGAGTCATACCTCTGCATAAGGCAGGAAGCAGGCAAGATCCAGGAAACTATAGAACAACTAGTTACGGTGCCCAGCGTTGCTGGGCATAGTTTCAACACCTGCAAATGATAGGCCGTCAGATATGGGCAAGCTATATTCAAATTGGCCTTTTGATCCACCCAACCACCATGATCTACACTAAGACTAAAACAAACCCTCATGGTGGCCGTCAGAACAGTATGATGCGATTCATGTTTATATGATATTAGTGCTTTTTTATTTTTCTTCATTTTCATAAGGGCTTTGTCAATTGTAGTGAGAGTATAATAAAGGCATTCCAATCATATCATGTTTACGATACTGCTTAATAGCCACAATAGATGAACCCGTTCATATCATCCTTTTTATTATAGAGCTTTCTAGATGATGAACCGTCCTAGATGATGAACCACCAATAATTAACGTTAAGGCTTGCAAACATTTCTTATAGGAACAACCAACTGACAATTAAGTTTGTATGTGGAAGCTGCATGCCTTTGTTCAATAGATTCATTGGTATATGGTGGATTTGATAAATGGGGTGGATTTGAGAAACGGAGTCAATTTGCACTGTCGTGTTGCTCCCAAACCAACTTACCAATGCATTACCAACCATCGATGCTATGATTGTACCCATTATTACTTGCTATTCATCTTATAAATCATTACTGGGGATTGAATCATAGACATGGTGTAAATCATTTTATGTTAGATAGTATAGCAAGTGCCAGAATACATGTATATCTACAGAAAAGTTATCCAGTATAAAAGTCACTGGTTGGTTGAAAACATGAGGTTCTACTGGTTGGGCATGCATTGTCATGTATAGGCTAGAGTCTTCACTGACAATACCCACAAAGCTACATCTGTTAAAAAAATACACACTCAATGTCGGATTGCCAAAATGAGATTAGCACCTCCCAATTCATGCAGAGGACATGCTGTTCAGAGTGTGCACAGGCAGCTTGACAGGCTACTTACATATGCATATCATGCCAATGCTGATGGTGCTTGCAACGTTGATAATAAATTACATATTTATTAACTTTAAAATGTATGTAAAACACATCAAGGTTTGAAGTTGCACCCCAATAAAATATCTGACTTGAAATATCAGTAGAGATAGCAAAGCCAAACAATCAGATGCTTTATCTGAAGAAGCCTCAAATAGGCCCCAACATTGATGACAACAATTTTTTTGGGGTTTACACTGCTCTTCCCAACGGAGTCTCCTAGATCCTTCAATGGAATTGACAATGATGATGGTCTCCTAGCAGACCTAGATGTCCACATTTGCAAAAGTTTAAACTGCTTCTAGAGACTATGGTAGCCTGAAAGAAAGAAATCATCTAAACACAGTTACTTCTAATGCATTATTTAACTCTAGCCGATAAAACAGATGATATAAATAATTGTTACATTTTTTTCTACCTTTCCCAAAAAGCTATTTAATTTCCAAAAGCTTCCACAATACATCCTACCAATTCTGTGTGCGTAAGCGCATAGCAACTTGCCTACCTCAGACAACACCTAGGCAGTTCAGGAGGTTCAGCAAATTGCATGCCTTACAAATGAATTCATATATAGGCCCTCAGATAGGCCTCCGGTTTAGCTTTTCATTCATACGAAAAACTTAAAGCACAATACCTGGTATAGATCGCTCCTGTTATCATTTTGTTGTCTTTGCTCCACTGCTGTGATACATCGTCTCATAAGCAGCGACTGTTGCAGCTGCTCCCTTAGAAAAAAATTGTAGATGTGCTTGTTTGGCACCTTTAATAAAGGCCAGAGAATCCATCCAAATGGCCTTCAAGGAATATATTACAGATGCGGCTTCAGTTATCATTATTGTAGCATAAACTTCAGCAATCTTATACCCTAGCCTATTCATACAAAGCACCAACTGTCTCCCAATACTGTTTAATCTCTGTGATAAAATACAGAATCAAGCACTTCAATCTGACGTCCAGCAAGAACAGTACTTAGAAGATCCGTAACAATGAGCAAAGCAAAAAGAAATAATGGCATTTTCATTAAGTAGTGCTTGCAATCACACTGCTCAACAATGTTCGCGACCAACCTCAACCAAGCGCCTAGCCAAATGAAGCCGAAGATTCTGACCTTCTATAAGGGCTGCATTTTTAGCACATATTTCAAGCTGTCTATGCTGAACAAATGCAGAAAGCATGATGTTCCAAGTCCTTTTTTTAATCGGATCAAACATCTTGCGAGCATCATGCAGAGTCCCACATTTTCCATACATCTTTATGAGGTGGTTTCTTAAAAACATAATGATGTAATCATGTAAGCATTTACCTTCTGAAAGCATCCTTCTGCTCGCACATTCTTTCAATTTTGCAGCAATTCTTTCCACTTCCAAGCTAACATTGGGCCATGCGACAGTCTTCTCTTGGGGATTTGAAGGTAGACGTTGCTCTTTCTTAAATCTAACAACTCCCAAAACAACATCAATACTCCGGGCTAAGTTCCTGCAACTGCAAGGGATTTTTGAAAAGAATTATTTGAAAATATTATGAGTCTGCATTGTACATACTACAAATCACATTGGTAAAGGTGAAATTTTAATCTAGCATTATGATTTCTCTTCCAAGGTGACCCAGGATCCTCAAAAGTTTTAATGTGTAAAACAGGGAATTTGTATGAACAAAAAGATATTATAACAGAGGAAGAACCCATATGATTTTCGTAATGAACAGCCTTACATCAATCATCTTTCTGATTATTTGAATATAGATCAAGATGTTTATTTGCCAATTCGAAATTTTTTGCTGAAGCTCGTGACAAAGAGGACATACCTTGTTAATAGCAGATGTAGAAGAGATGGTCGTGCAAAGCATTATCTTGTTGGTCGTTGTAGGGTCTTGCAAGGCATCAAGAACCCTGAGATGCGGCCGAGAAAACTGTAATAACCGGAAGGCTTACACCCTCATGCATTGAATATGGCGCCATGGAGATTTGCCAGCACATAACGGACCCTTCTGATCTCGATTTGTGCATTGATCGATTTTTGCGCCGTCCTTCTTACTATAAACCCCTTTCATCTGCCTTCGTTGCATGGGTTTAAACCTGCCCACTGGATCATCTTCAAGCACGTCTCCTCAAACAGAATATCTTTTTGCACAGAGAAAGGCATTTACAGTTGCCTAACCATGCATACAGAGAAAGGCATTTACAGTTGCCTATCCAACTGTTCTTTGCATCAAGCTAAAGGCTACCTCTCCGGAATTTAAAAACCCTTGAGAATAAACCTGAGTAGAAACTGAAAAAACAAAAACTAAAGCTGCACTCTAAAGCCGTATCTTGTGGTAGAAACGCATTTTTAGAATGAATCCGAGTAGGCCGACTCTGAACACCCTAACTCATCAAATCTACTCGTGATGCAGCTGCTCCCGTAAAGAAAAACCCTAACTCGTCAAATCTACTCGTGATGCAACTGCTCCCGTAAAGGAAAACCCTAAAAGTAAGATAAAATTAGAAGAAACGTGCAAGATGATGCCACGTGGCATCGATTCATCTGAACCGCCCAAATTAGGGCGCGGTCCATTACACAACATTATAATATAAGATAATGGTGAGTTCCATTTTCGCAAAATGGTTTGGAAAGGCACTAGATAACAAATTAAAGAAATGGGCAGAAAAAGGAAACATGAGAGCACAAGGGCAAGCAGGATTCAGGCCGGAACACTCAACCACAGACCATCTAGTAACCCTCCGGATACTAATAGAACAGAACAAAACACAGGGAAGAAAGATCATATGCTGCTTTGTAGATTTCAGGAAAGCATTCGACACAGTCCCGAGGAGAAGCTATTACAAAGGTTGATGGACATGCAAGCCCCAAGAAACATGGTAGGATCGATTGCAAGACTATACCATAGGGTATATGCCAAGATAGAGCAAGAAGGACAGCCAATAAACTGTGATACAGGCGTTAAACAGGGTTGTCCGCTATCCCCAACTCTATTTGGAATATACATAGATGCTCTGCAGGGCTACATAGCAGAACAGCAAGGGGAGGAATACGCCCCTACGTTAGGAGACACGAAGGTACCGATTATGCTATACGCTGATGATCTGAGTATGATGGCCACAAAAAATAAGGGGATGCACAGACTGCTAGAAATTCTAGAACAATTCTGTGAAGAAACCGGGCTGACGGTAAATCTAGCAAAAACTAAGATAGTCATCGTTGGCCATAAGAACAGGCATAGACCCTTCAGATATAAGGAAAAAGAAATAGAGGAAGCAACGGAATACAGATATCTAGGGTACGACGCACATGGCACAGGGAAGTGGGCCAAGGGTGCAGACACTAGGTTCCAATCAGCTATAGGGAGTTGTTTCAATATGAAGAATTTCTGCAAAGAAGCAGAATAATTGACTGGGACATCAAATGTTACTTATTCAGTGCAGTAGTAGCCACTACTCAATTATATGGGGCAGAAGCTTGGGGGTCAGGCCTAACAGACGGAAAATGGGAAAAACAGGAAGGAATACTTAGGCAGTGGCATAGACAGGAATTTAAAGTAAGGACAAATACGCCACTGACGATCATGGTCCTCGAAACGGGGCAAAAACCAATGGAGGTGAGAGCATGGGAGAGAACCATAAGGTACCTGATTAGGGACAATGCAGGAGACCTTCAGGGGAAATTGTCCAGTATTGCAATCACCGAGTCAGCAAAATCACACATCCTCATAGGCAGCGGATGGTTTAAGATGTGGCAAATTGGACCAGAGAGATGGGATTAAACTTGAGCGACCTAATAAATGAAGGGCAATGGAAGGAGGAGTGGGCAGACAGAGCCACAAGAGCATGGCTGCAAAAACACACAGTACCCAAGACAACCTGACTCATGACAGTTTTCAACCCAGATCAGCAAGTAGGACACCAGATGTATCGGGATAACATACTGGGAAAAACCAGAAGAGATATCTTGGCTAGATTCAGGATGGAGAGTCATGATCTGAGAATCGAAAAAGACAGGTGGAGAGGAATAGACAAGGAGGATCGGATATGCAGAATCTGTGACAATGGGAAAGTAGAGGATGAGAACCACATGATTAATGATTGCCCGATATACGGAGACATCAGAGACATATACAGAAATAAAAGA